>JABUIW010000010.1:2696311-2722784 GCA_013363375.1 Menidia beryllina
GTGTGTGTGTGTGTGTGTGTGTGTGTGTGTGTGTGTGTGTGTGTGTGCGTGCGTGCGTGCGTGCGTGCGTGCGTGCGTGCGTGCGTGCGTGCGTGTGTGTCTGTAATCAGCTGCCAAAGCTAAATCCAACTGGTCTGGCTTTTAAAATCTCTCTCTCCAAGGGGAATACAAACTAAGCACATTGACAATACAATTTAGATTAGCTCTTTTTGTTTTAACACAGAATCTGAAAACTTACCTGAAAATTACATTTACAGGCAAATATAAGCAAAATGAATAAATAAGTCTGAGAACACAACACTTAGAGAGTAAAAGAAAACAAAAAGACTTTAATTTTGTCCAGCCTATGTTTTTTTGTGTTAAAATTCAATTAAACGTCAGTGTGAGTCGTACTTATTTAATTCCGCTCCTGAAAAAAATAAAGTTTTCCTCTCATCTCAGCCCTCGCTCGATAAAACCTTTCCTCGCCACGCAATGATCTTTATTTGTTCGGATCTACCAGCTCACAAAACTACATTAGGATCTAAATGAAAGCTCGATTGGCTGAAGCATGGCCAGAACAATATAGGAAAGCTGTCTCAGAGAAAGTCTCAGCTCAGCTTATTGTATCTATCTTTACCCCCCCATGTTCCATCTATAAACAGAGATCAGTCATGTGACAGGGCTCAGCTGTTGGCATGTGTTTGAATGTCAAGTCAAGCCGTAAAATGCTCATATAATGGACACCACACTTTATAAACTATGAGCTTCAACTTGGAAAGAATTATGCCGGATTTCTGGAACGCGTCGCATATTTTTTGAAACACCCAGTTAGCATTCTTCTGTGTTTTCCGTCTTTTTGGTTCCATTTTTCGGCGACACTGCGCCGTGATTAAAAGCCTGTGTATCCCTGCTGCGGTTCCTTTCAAGAAGACACAGTCCTCATCAGGGAGACAAAAAAAAAGAAACACTCGGGAAATAGCAGGATTATTTGTACAATTTCTAATAACAACTTGGTTTAGTTCAGATAAACATGTTTCCGTGCACTGGGATTTAAATTGGACACTTCTATAGCACATTACTGTGAAATTAGCAGCAAATAATTGCCATCACTCAAGAGCAGCCATTAATTAAACCATTAAGTGTATGTAAACATATCCTGCTATAAACACAGTCTCTGTTTTATCTGTCGCTCGCACATTTTCTCACTCTTCTCACTTTTTGCAAGCCTTCACGCTGCTTTCATCAGCTGAAATCTATCCGTCTCTCTCTCCCCCATTCATCCTCTGCTTTCATCCTCCCGCCTGCCTCTCTTTTCTGCCCGTTTTCCCATTAAAGTATCCATTTTCCACCAGGAAGTGTCCAGAGCTGTCCATGGTGCTGAACTTTTTATAAAAAGCACTGCAAAAGGTTTGTAAAAATAACCAGCTTTATGCTTTCTTTAGCCATTTAATAATTACTTTTCACTGTGCACAACTGGCAGAACCCAGATTCTATCTAACTGATGTTCTTATTCCAAATTGGATAAATAGTTGTTCCCAACTTGTAAGTTACTGAAAATTTGCCATCTCCCTCGAATGTGTTACTGAAAAATACATGGGCAGAATCTTTGCACCGCCGACCACTCAGGGCAACCATGTGACAAGATATAGTTTAGATTTAATTAAAAAGTGATTGATTATGCATTCAGGATGTGGCAATGCAGATGGCCAGATGGACCCAAAAGTTTCAGTCGCTTAAAACTTTGAACAAATTTGAATATTTTAATTAGGTAAAGTATTTTATTAATGTGTGCTTAGACTCCTACCATTACCAAGGCCCTAAAATTATACTAGTGTCTCAGAAAATGTTCCTGCACTGTTTCTGTGTTTTCAGTCTTCTTATTTGTGTTTAGTTTTTTATGAAATTATCATTATTGTTATTGCGCTTCTACACAGCAGGCACATTTGTTTGTTTTGTTTCTTGAGGCTTTTTACGGTGACAACACTTTATTCGAGTGATGTACAAATGCTTGGATGCACGGCAGTAGAAAATTAGATATCCTGCCTGAATGGCTACCCACATGTAAGATTCTCAGACTTTCCATTGACATAACATAGGGAAAGACACTTTTCTTTTATACTGTTGACATGAACCAGATCAGAAAAGACGGGATCCAAGCTAAAGTTTAGATACTGTTAATTAGGGTCACTTTTGGCAAGACTGACCAGACCAGTTTCTTTCTCAAATGCCAACTTGAGCTCTGTTTGCAGTTTAAAAGGAACTTCTAGAATTATTTTTACCTAATTAAACCAATGTACTCTTTTTGTAGGACATTTTGTACCTTTGTCAATCTTTAGTTGCAAGAGACTCTGCCCCTCTTAGGTTCTCTTTTAATGCCATATCATGTTACTGACTTTTTTCTAAATAACTCAATTAGTTGCGAAATGTTAGTCCATTCATTTCATTGTGGTTTGGTGTAATTTTCCAGATTTTTGTTGTCTCTCTAACAACTTTTGAAGGATATGTCGCTGCCATCAAATCTGAGACCAACTAATGTGCGTTTCATAGAATACTGAAAAGTGTAGGAAAGTTGCCCGTGATTCAAAACCAAAGTGTGATTGAACCGGTGTGAGAATATGTTCCTTTCGCCATTATTCTCCAAACACTTTGGCCAAAACAAAGTTTTGTTTTGACTTTATTACACTATATGTTTCCAACATGTTGGCATATCTATTCATTATTTAACCTCCTGAAAACAAATGTTTTTCTCTTGGAGGATTGAGGGGATGTTGGTGTTTGGCGGTTTTCCAAGGAAGTCAATGGTCGATTGTTGGAACAAGGTTTATGGATACGGAGAACTTACCGACCTTTTTCTGTCAAGGATCACGAGCATAGCCCTAAACAACTAAAGTTAACGGAGTTGTTCTAAAAGCTCAAATGTTTTGCTTAAACAGTTGAAAAAAACGTCCCATCTCACATTGCTGTTAATCTTCCACACCCTTTACAATTCCGTGTTTGACCACTGTGACACAAACTAGTGCATCGAACGTTAAAACAACAACAAAAAATGTAAAAAGCAACTTCAAATACTTACTTGTTTTTTCAAAATTTTAATGATGCTGGTAAGCAGACCCTCCTCTTTCCCGAGCTCCGGTGTAGTCACTATAAAGTCCACATCATGACCAAATGCCTTCCCCCTTGGAATAAAACATAAAACATTTACAGCACCTTTTCGTTGAAGCCTAAAAAAGAATTATCTTTCAGCCACATTCTTTTAATTGGCAAGATGTAATTTGGTAGACACAGCCATTATAGTAGATTAGCTAATGGCAATTTCCTTGTCCTGAGGGAAAACTGTTCCCTTTTTGGTCCCTTGGCTCTAAAAGTTAGACGTTTTAAAACAATTCTCCATTTTGATTAGATCTGTCATAAATCCAATAGTCTGACAAGACTGAGAATAATTCATCAGCACGTCTGCAGTTGTACTGACAGTGATTACTTGCTAACACTTTGTCATATACTACATACTGTATTTCTTCTTATGAGATGTTGAACATAAATTATGGCATGGTATACAAAATAAGATGAGTAAGATGTCAATTTTCTTGACATTTTTTTGTTAATATTTCACTTTGTAATATGCAATGATTATGATTTTTTGGGGGGAATTTTTGTTTAATCTAACCATAATGACATAGTATACATATATACAGTATAAGGACGAAGTGTAGGTTTTGTAGATCTTTTTTTTAGGTGTTTGTCATATTTCAAGAATAAAATCAGCTTGTCGATGAAACAGTCAAAATTTCAAGGAAAAAAACTTAAGTACAACTTCAACATTAATTAGAATTCATTTTAATAAACTTGCCATACATCCACAAAATGCCTTATGTAAATGAGCTGGTAATGTTCTACTTCGCTGAATTTCATTCACACGGTCGTGGCTGTTTATAGAAGGAGAAACCACACTGACTTTAAAGATGTGGTCACGATTCTGCAGGCTGTAAAGAGTACATGCGAGGCTATAGGCGCCTGCTGTCGCCCCCCAGACACGATGTCGCAGCCCCAAGGAATTTACTAACAAGATTTCCACTCTTTACTTTAAATACTTCACTTACTTTAAAAAACATTTCAACTCTGTTGTCAATACTGTGCCCTAATCCCTTCAATGGCCTATTGACTTTGAGAAAAACCTCTTCCATTTGCGACTTTTGAAGGGGTATTTTTCATTGGCTAACTAGCAGTTACATGTGTCCTGCACTCGTCAAAGGTTTTGTCTTTGGAGAAATTCACATTATGCATGAAACATGTATCAGAAAAGCATGATTAATACTATGGTGAAAGCTTGAGGCTATCTCACTTTATTATACAATAATATGTATAATAATATGTATAACAATGGACAGCCGAGACATATTCATGGGCAACAGATTCCAGAGGCTGAATTACTGTTAGAAATTAGGTATATACGATCTGAACTGACCAACACAACAACATTTGGACAAATTCTAAGACTAATCTTTAATAACTGTGCAGCATTTCATGCGTCAGTGGCCATTCTGGTAGCTACGGGCTCCTCGAGGAGCTCATCTTACAATCTTTTTTCTGTGTTTGAAGTGACGTGTTTTCATGTTTTCAAGCAAAATGACAAAAAACGAAAGTGAGGAGCGCATTCATGTGATTCACATGCACCTGTCAGTGAGTGTGTCTGTCTGTGTAAATCCTGTGACGGATTTCGCCACCTGTCCAAGGTGTTTTCCCCGGCTGTCAGCGCCTGCCTGCAGACACCAGCCGCGATGTGACTCACGGGCAGCAGTCAGACGGGGGGATAGGAAGAGACGGCGGGGCTCTTGTTAATAGCCCTCGCAACTGCCTGATAAATACAGTCCACCGCCATTTTGAAAAAAAAAAGGTAGACCTTTGAAGCTGGTGCACGGGACCCAGGCCCATCTGATTCTAGGCGAGCGCACGCATGCCCAGCTGCATCATCCAGATGTGAGGACCTGATATGGAGAGGCTCCTTTCATCGAGTCTTAAAAGTCAGGTTCTGGTTAAACGGACACAAGTGTTTGAGGTCTCTTATGTAAGAGTGAAAGTTTGGTGGATTAGCTAGCTTTTCACTTCAGTGCTTTTTTTTTTTTTTTGGGAATTCATACCTACACAGTTCAAAAGTTCCTTTTGAACTTAACATTTGTGCTGCATGCAGTTAAGAGTCCCATGAATGCCAGTGGACTTCAGAGCGAACCGTTCAGCAGCGAAAACACCACCAGGGCTTTATCTTTTTTTTTTTTTTCTTACCTCGTCCTCTCTTTCATCTTGTTCCCTCTTTCTCTACCGACTAGCTTCCTCCATTTTTTTCTTCTCTTTTTTTTCTTTGATGGCTCGGCAGAGCACGCTTCCCAGGCACAGGGTTAGGGTTAGGGTTAGGGGTTTTACGGCCCAGAGCACAGGGCGCAGCTGTGTGCCGGGTGTTAACCAAGCCGTGCCACTCCAACTATCGCGTGAGGGCACGCGTTAAATTATTAAGAGTTGTGCACAAAGCCTATGAAATATGCACGGCTATTTACAAATTGGCGCGGACGACAAGGCGACACGTATGAATAATACAGATGTGGGAAGTGTCGCTGACGCTGGATAAATCCACCTACAGGAAGGAGAGCATTCCTCCACGCTTGAAAAGTGGCCGGTCGGGAGGAAGGAACAGCCTCTTTTGTTTCACCTTCTATCGTGCTTGCAGTCTAAGAAGCGAAGGGATAATCAGATTGATGTGGCATGAAAAATCGGGGAAAATGCTCGGAGCGAATGCGGGCTATAAGTCAAGGCCAGCCAGCTTGTTTTGCCCCTCCCTACTGTTTGCCGATAAGGGAATTGCTTTTAACAATCCTGACACCAAGACCCGGAGCGATACGGCACGCTTATCTCAGCTGTTGTGCGAGGGGAAACAAAGTAGTGAGGCTGAGTTTGGGGATTTGAGAGCAGACACCGCTTGGTCCCCCCCCCCCCCCCACCCTCATCAGCGTCATTCTCAGTTATATTCCAGACAATCTGACGTTAAATAAGATCCACAGCTGGGACTTTCGGGGCTTCACACTGAAATAAATACGCTGCTCCGCTGACACCGTGTAAGCCTCAGTGGTGGCACAAGCTGTATTTTCACGTCTAATCTATTTTTAATCCCCCGGTCCCCAACAAAACTGCTTTAAGACTTGTCACCCGCCTTCCACAGCTGTCCTTTCAATAAGGCTAATGTCAGTGGCATCAACAAATCCCCCCCCCCCCCTCCCCCGCCACGCCGTTTCTCTCTGAAGTGGATGACAGCTTGAGCTAAAGAAGCACAGTGCTTATTTTGTGAAAATTTTTTGGGAGCAGAGCTATCTCTCTTTGTGTATCTCATCCCCGAGATGAAAGATTTGCCAGGGCCAGAAATATCTATTTAAAGGAGACATATAGTATCGGTCCGTTTCCATTTTTTGACAGGGGCTATTGGATATAAAGACGGAGCTAATGAGAAACTCCACATCACGCTGGAAATTATGGGTAATTAAATCCAGCTTTGACAGGATTTTTTCTTTTAAAAAAAAGGAAGCGTCTTCAAAAGTGTCGCGCCGAGGAGAATAAGCAGATTATTAGTGCCGTTGCTGGCATCTCGGGGAGCATTTGGAATATTTTTCGTGTTGCAGACTTCAATATCGACCCCCTGCTATGTTTAAACTGGAGAGTCGTCTTCTCGACAAGATAAAGAATGACTTATCTACTGACTGATGCTGTACAAGTCATTGTCCTTTCATTACAGCACCGCGTGATTCCAATTAGGTCCCGTGTAATACACCCCAAGTCTTCACAGACGTGAAATAAGGTAAACGTGTGCTTCATCTCCTTCAGTCTGAATCCATAATGGCTCTCTCACAGGCCCCTTTACACTCTGCGGCAGACTCCCGGCCAATAAATCGTAAACAGTTCCTCCCCTTCATTCTTGATGTTAACTATCCATGATGCCCTAATCACTTTTCCCTTCTCCCTCACCACATTTTCCCCTAGAGGAGCTGTTATTTACATAATCGGATATCTTCACAGCTGTCATTTATCCTTTTTTGTAGATTGGAGATATTGGATTTTTTTTTCTCGTGATGTATGATACGATCTTTACTTGGGAGAGTTAGAAAACTTCTAACCTCAGAGATGGATTGAATATAGGCTGCGGTACAGATGTCAAAACAAGCCTATGAAACTTCTGAGTGAAGAAATAAGAAGTTGTTGCGCTTTTGCACAAGGTCAATTTGAATTCTAAAGCAGTTAAAGGATTGCGGACTGCGTAAAAACTTTTTCTGAGTAAACAGGGATGTGCAAAGTACTTATGAGCAATTACTGTCTAACATGCAACAGGCAACAGCCTCAGTTTGAAGAGCGGGAAGGTTTTCATACTGGGAACCCAATCTCTAAACAGGTACAGAAAACAGAAGAAGTGCACGTTGCAACTCATTATTGATACAATGGCAACGGCTTAACAGCTGTGGCCTTGGCTGGCTAACCCTAGCTTAGCTCACCAATCAGGGATCCCACCCAATCCTCCAAATTTGGAGGATCTTTTCTTCTTACTACTTATCATACGTCATATAACCTCACATCATGTAAACAAAACAAAGCCAGATAGACTTAGAAATAAAGGGTGAGCAACAACATCCCTTCTTGAAGTTCAGATAAAACCCGTGAAAGCCTTTTTTTTATCTATAATGAACCACAACATTCCCAGCTTTGGCTGATATTAACTCAAGAAAATGAGTACGTGTTTCTTTCCCTTCTGCCTACATTCTGAACTCTCCATTCACAGCTACTTTTTATAGGATACGTAACATGCCCTAAGCAAAAAAATGGTGAAAAATTAGGGAAGTAACTGGTTACTTGGACTGTGTATGCAAGTGGACTTTGTAAATATCTTTTTTATTTGTTTACCAAATGGAGTCCAGCATGGTTATTCATTGCACAGTTACTTCGGAAAGCAGCAAAGTCTGTAGATCTGCATATTAAAAAGCGTTATATGAATTCATATGTATTGATTAAGAGCTTATGACTCTTTTCCATTTGTGCTGTTGTTTCAGCAGCATGGAATATACACGGTTGCTGAGCTGTTAGCATTATAAAGCTGTCCAAATCAGCTTTGGAATAAAGGAATTTGTTGAAATAGCTCCGTCTTCAAATCCGATATCCCTTTTTTGGTGAACTTATGGATCATTTATACCTCGAATGCAGTACACAGTCATTTGCACTTTGATGTGAGTGAAGCTTGTAAACTTCAAAAGCTGAGCAGATTTTTTTGGTCCTTTGTAGCAGCTGAAAGGTCACCAATTTTATCGCTTTATCTGAGAGCTATAATTTCCTTTTTTTTACCTACAGTTTACAGAAAGTCGCAGACCGCGTTGCCATTTTGAAAAGCTGAACAAGGACAAAGTGAACGACTGTCTGCGTTGTGAAAAAAAATAATAAAACGGCATGAAAATGTATAATGTAGTCGTTAATGCTGGAACATTTTTAGTTGTGGGTTATTTTCGATGGCGAGCAATTTGTCCTTTTCGGGGGCCTTTCGCGAGTGGCTTTTATCTTAGCTCGCCGTGTGGGGATCGGTCGGCTAAAAGCACTCTGACTGCTGTTTACTGAAGTGACAACTAAGGAGTACACCCACCAGCTCTCAAAAAAAGAATAAGGCGTGTAGTATTTTTGTAGCAAGCTTTAACAAACGGGAATACGGGAGGAGAAGGCAGGTGACAAACACAGAACTCTGGTTTCCTGCGAGGTCTTGTGGACGTGGCAGCTCTGTGACCCCTGTTGAGAGGCAAGTGCCCGTCTTTACGGCCAGACTTGCTTTTGAATTATTTACCGCGCACACTACTGGCTTCGGTCGGATTTTTACAACACCACAGAGCAGAGTGCCCCTTGCTTACTCAGGCACAAAGCGCTGCTCATAATAAAAGAGAGGCTCAAAGAGGTGGCAACCGAGGGGAGTTGCCAGCTCTGTGCAAATAGTTGGGCTCAGCATGTTGCTTCACAAGAGCACTCTTGCTCTCTAACAATAGCATTTGAGAGTTAGATTTTTTTGTACATTTACCACTACATGGTGGTGTTTCTTTAATAAAAAAAAAGAAGAAAAAAAGGGAAATGAGGTAAAAGGGTAATCAGCATCTTTAAGTGGAAAGGAACAGCTTCTTTCTATTTACCCGCACAGTCACGGTTCTGACAGTGGTTAACAGGGGAGACTTATTTGGGAACCAAATGGATCCCTGGAGACTTTTCAATTTTCCCTGTGCATAACAAATATGAAGCGATAGAAACGAAAACGTGAAGCGCTGTTCTGTTTAATCTGCAGCGGCGAGAGGAGGAGACAAGGCTTGTACCTGCGAAAGCCTCCTGTCAGAGCCACTACGCCATCCGGTGTGATCGCATGGACAGCTTCGTCAATAATGCTCCCCAGGGCCTGGGCCTCTGCTTTACTGACAGCCTTGGAGATGTCTCCATAATGCAGAAAACCTGCAGGGAAAAGAGGCGCGTAGTTATTAGTCTGGTAGCCAGCCATCAATCATAGCCACTTGCTCTGGGGAAGCAGGGAGCCAGGGCGAATTAAAAGTAAGGTAAAAAAAAAAGTGCGATATGTTCTCCCGGCTGACAGAAAGCGACTGCCAATGTGCTTCGCCTGCAGACATAAGAGGATAAAAGCCTCCGGAAACTGCGCTTGATTAGAATTGATTCATTGATGAATATCTGGCTTCACGCGTCTCACTTTTGAGACGCATGAAAAGCAGTCATTCTTTGACACACTCCTTTGACAGGCACCTACATTTAATTATAAAACGCTTAATTACAATTCCCGTCCGTGCATCTGCGAATTAAAGCGACCAGTCTTGTTCTTTGGTTCAAACACGTTCTCCGCGTCCAAAACCGGCTTTAGCTCTCTGCTTTGGAGCTGAGGCTGCACCGCCGCAAATGATGGATTACGAGCGGTTTGATGGACATGTGTCAGCGTAATAAAGTGATGAACGGAGACTGAAATTGAGTGGTGACCTGCAAACGGTCCGATAAAAAAGGTCCCTATTGACCACCTCAAGCAGTATGTGCATGACCACTGCCTACTGCAGGTGAGACACTAACAGCAAACTTTGAAGAAGCCAAACTATTTCTAAAAGTAAACCGTTAACTTCCCGTCATCTAGGCTGAAAAACCATGCTGAGTCATAGCCAAAGGTATTCACTTACAGCCATGGTTGCATCTCTACCAACTGAAGAAAATATTTGGACTCAAAAGGATCTAGGACCGATCTCCTAGATGTGTCCAAATGCTTTGGTCTTTCTTACCTTTTTCTTCTTACTTTTAATCATATGATCTAAGAAACCTAAACGACAGGAAGGAAGAATCCCAAATGGAAAAAAGAGCCCCCAAAAATCTTTATTCAACCCCTCGGTGTTAAATAGCACAAAAACTCTCCGTCTCAGAAAGGGGCCCTTGCTTTGTCCACCGATTAATGAGTACTCGAAGGAATACTGCAGCAACAGCCCCTTAAAGCTACGGCTCATTGATTGTTTTTTCTTCAGTTGCAACAACTTCTCAGTCCTCCCTCACATCATTCAAACCCAAGACAAAGTAGATCAAGCCAAGCAGGAGGAGTTATATTTAAACATGAGTACATTCGACGATCAGCTCTTTCATTCTCTCTTAGAGGCAGAAACGTGTTGAAACCCCCTCTCTAGAGTGCGTGAAGTGGCTGAGTGAAGATGGGGGGAGATGTTGGTGTACCACTCTGCTGCATCCGGTTCAGCTGAATGCCGGGCTCTGCCAGAACCTCGCTGAACGAGCTCAGCCCCCGGCGGTACCACTTCTCCGCCGTCTTGGGTCCAACCCCAAACACACTCGTGAACAGCTGGCAGGAAACGGGGAAAGGACGCAATCAAGAAGGCGCGCTCCGAAATGACAGGCTCTCCTCAGAAGAGGCTGGCGTTCGGAGATTCAAAAGAGCTTAAGAGGTTTTAAATGTAAATGCTTTTTTCCTCAGTCGTCTCCACGAGACCGAGAAAACAAAATGAATGACTGGGTAGTCTCTCTTCCACTGACCTTGAGTGTTCGGTACCTTTCATCAGAGAGGATTTTCTCGACTTCAAACGAGCGGCCGCTTTGAAGGATCTCCTGCAAGACATAAAAAGACGATGATTTCGGCGAGGGAAGAGCGCTATCTGGGTCTTCATCAGCACGCCGTACCAGGTTTCTGTTCCATCTGTTATCTCCAAACGGCACCGAAACCGTTGCTCGTTTGAAAAAACGTCTCCGTTTTTAAATCAGGTTGCCTCCGTTCCATTTGGTTTCCGGAGATAACGACTTTGTTGTTGCGAAGCCGGAGATTAACGCCGGTTTAATGGCGATCATAAAGAGCCTAAGGTATTGTTTTCCTCAGATTGTACCGTTCGCTCCGCATTTAATTGCCCGCGCGGAGCCCCAACCGACACCCTCGTCACATTTTAACAGCCGTCATTAGGTGGAGCTGCAAAATAAGGCCGCAGACACCCGCTTGACGGCGGCGGCAGGCCTCAACGGGGGGAATCGCGAAAGTAAAGGACGCTAGAGTGAACGGGGGTGTTTTACAATAGGTTTTTTGGAGCTGCAGCGCTAAGGAAAATAAAAAAAGCCAGCCCAGATGAACCGCTGATCCCGAGTTTGAGAGTGTGAGCACAGAGCAGGCTGAAGCAGTCCTCAGTGCTCAGGCGTGCATCCACCCGTCCACCTCTGCTTTCTGACCCTCCGGCCAGGGCTGACCTCCAACACAAGGATCACGCTACGCCGCCAGCACACACACAAACACACACAACAACACCCGAAACACAGACTGACTATCCATCCCCGACTCTGCCTCAGTGCTCCCTCGCTCTGATGTTAGTGCATTTTCTAGCTCTTCCTCTCTTTGGGTGTTCGGTCGGCGGTGAGCGGTTCGGGCGGCTGCTGATGTCACTCTGATGTTCACGGGCGCGTTGTGCGTTTTGTTTTTCGTCCGCTCCGTTTCGTTTTTTTTTTTTTTTTTTTTTTTTTTTATCATTTCGTGTCATTTTCTTTTTTTTTTTAGCGGCATACCATTCAAAATAGACAGCCCCGGTGTCTGGATCAGAGACAAACATGGGGGGAGGTCACTCCCAGGGACATTCGCGTTGCTTTGTTCAATGAACGTGACTCGGCGGTGGCAGGTTTGACAGCTTTCGGAGAGCGTCGGGTAGGTGTAATGCATCAGGAAGCCGCCTTGCAAAGCTCACCGTCTTTTCCCGCCGGGATTCGGCCTTCTCCAACATTTTTCAGCTCTTTGTCTGAAGAGCTGCAATGATTCTTTTTTTACCTGAGCTCGACTGTGGGTGAGGGAATAAGAAGACCCCATAAGACTTATTCTCCCTCTGACACAAAATAAGTTTGTCTTGTGCCTGTCAATGCGTATCAACTTTTAAAAAATACAGCTGTTTCAGTTTACATTCCAAACTTGTAAGATGCATTGTGCAGTCTACAGCATCCATTTAGTCCATATAATCCAGATTAAGACTGTTTTTTTTCTAGTATATAGCTTCACATTGGCTGTCTTCGAAATTAGGCTCCCTGCTGTGCCTCCCAGGAGGAAGATGGCTTTCTATTGAGTTTTTATTTCATGGGTTTTTGCGGTTCCCATTGTTTTTTTATTCCATTTTTTCACATGAACTTGCAATAAATGTGCTTAATCCGTGACCATTGTTTTTCTGTAATTCTTTTCAAATATCTGGAACAATGGTTTTTTTTTTTTCAATTTTAATCATTTCTCTGGGAACTTCCCTCTCAGGGCGAGCGAGAGCAGAGATCAGTTGCAGGTTCAATCACTGCAGAAGATGTTGATCTTTTGAAATTGTAGCAAAACTCAAGAGGTTATTCTATAGTGAGCCAAGGTGAAAAGGATTTATCTGAGAAAGCCACGAATATCAAAACCTGCGGATAAGATTTTCAATGCGTTTCAAGTTGCTATATCGCTGAGAGGGCTCAGCTGTTTGATTGTGATCGATACAATTCTTCAACGTCGATGGATTCTCATTTAGCATAGTACAAACCTCAACAAAAAAAGAAAAAAAAATCAGAGAAGATTGAGCTTCTCCCAACCAAAACTATTGATTATGTATCAAACACAGTGCAAAGGAGACTGAAATGGGGCGCTGTGTTCTGTAAATGCTCCAAAGTTCCATCATTAAATCAAAACAATAAGGCTTTTACATTACAGATTAACCAAATCCCCAATAAACTGCTGTCATTTAAATATCCATCCTGTTTGTGTCCGAATTTACTGCAATAAAAATCAGGTCAGAATATTGTGTCTGAAAAATTGGCTCATTAGGACTTGCTGTCAGATTGTGGTCACTTAAAACATTTTTTTTATGACAGCAGCAGCTTATGACCAAGGCAATATTCACCTCACTTGAATGTAAAGCTGACTTTATTACAATAATGTACAATGGTCTGCTCCCATAGAAAGTTAGAAACATTATATTTCGAAGGTTTATGTCACTATATTTCATGCAGTTCTCAATAACTTTATATTGTCTCTAGAATTGTGACTTTCTAACTACAAAAAACACACATTTTAATTCCCAGCTTACTAAACTACAACTACTACCAGTGGAGGAGCTTTTTCTACAAATATAACTGTACATTGTCAGTAAATTGTTAAGTAACATGGCAGTGCTTTTGAAACGAGTAGCAGGAAGATAACAGGACTGGTAAAGGATTGGTTGAAAACCTGCATTGTTGAAGAAAAGCACATGAAACGGGCTTTTTCACTTTTAACTTGCATTCGGCCAACACATGTTTCAGCGAAAGCATGTTGTTGTAATTCGGGTTAAAAATGTGACCATTCAAGCTGCAGAATTCTCTTAGTTGTGTCTGTGCCGTTGATGGTCCTTTAACCATCATGGGAAAACACAGAAGACAATAGCTTTTGGATGGAGAAAAAGCTGTTTTTAATGTCCTGTAATGTTTTAATATTCCTTTTTTTAGAGGGATTTTCAAGGCATGCGTACATCCGCAGAATCACATATTAAAAACCTTTCACATTATCTCAAATTGCATATTTCCCTAAATGCTCTGGGGCTAAATTGTTGCTTTTCCCAAGAGAAAAACCTTATAACAATTTCAACATAAAAGAATGGCTAAAAAAGCATACCCTTCAGGCAAACTTGACACGAGAGGGCCATTTGCGCTATTGTACTGAAATTGGATTAAAATCAGTGAACAGTAGCACACTTTTGTCCTTTAGCTGACAAGCACCTGATTCCCTTTGAATGCAGCTCAAGTCTCTCACAGAAACAATCACGATCACTGCACGCATCTCGGCTTTGATTTTTGGATTTAACCCTTACAGAATGGGATTACTTTTGTTAACAATTTTAAAACCATATTTTACATTATAAATTACAGATCACATGTTAGCAGACTGACTGAAAAACTCTATGTAATCTTCAGTTTATGTTTCAACTTAATTGTTGCAGTGTATCTATAGAAAAAGAATCACCATCAGTTTTGAATGAAGGATAAAGCTAGGTTTTCATTAAAAAAGACAGTTCACAGTATAAAGTAATGATTTTTTTAAAACACCAACGGTACAGATTCCCAAACCAGGCACATACTAGCTTGAGGCTGAGGCATAGCCTTCCCACACATTGGAGGAAGGTAGGAAGCAGGAAGCCACACCATCGCCAAGAGAGGACATTTTAGCCAGTGAGCTGCAATTAGAGCCGAGACAAATCAGTCCTGCGTGTTAATTTAGTAAAAAGACATACCTATAGGATGGGGGAAGAGGCTTGCCAGGAGTCTGGCCCAAATTCCCCACCCAATACACAACTTGCTACAAGCCACAGGGTAAGAGCGGCTGAATGCCCTCGCACACAGACCAAAACGGCGTTCTCAGTTTCAAGGATGCAGAAAACTCGTCTTACAGTGGATTTCTTGTGTTCTTCAAGTTATGGCATTTAGGGTCCTATAAGACTATAAAAAATAAGCGATCCATCCAAGCACAAGGTAACTGTTAAAACCTTCATATGCAGCACTTTCTGTACAGGCCCGTTGGAAGAAGATAATTATGCTGTTTTACTATTTTTTTAGCTGACGTCAGTCATAAGCCAAGAAGGAGCTGCCAGCAATCTTGCAGGAAAAGCATACTCAATCCATCTACTTTTTTTTGCCCTTTGATAGTTTCCATTTTTCAAGCCTCTGGGTGAGAGTTTTATTCCGCTTAGCACTGATTTGATGGGGGCAGGTGAGTTCACAATGTGCGGAATATCAATCACCCCATGCCACGTATCACATTGATACTTAGTGATCATTTCCGGTGTCTGACCTGTTGCGGTCAGTGTGTGCGGGTCCCCAGTGAAAGTTAATGTGTTCTCTCCAGTGTAACTTATTCACATCAGGTCCAGGCTAAGAACAGGATAGTTTTAAAAAAAAACTTAAAAGAAAAATCAATACTCAGACCCAGATGACTTTGCATTAGACAAGGGTCTCAATGCGAAATCAAGAGCTTTCTTACAGCACCGGTTGGCAGTTTTTAAACCCAATGTGAAAATGGATTTAGGTGTCAAAAGGTCTCTCGGATCCTGCTCGATAAAAGAAAAAATCTGTTTCCAGGATCTGAGGAAGCAGCAGACCAGTCATTTCATGGCGATATACAACAGCGTTCAGATAATAACTACCGTTTTTCTTTTCATAACAAACAATAAGATTCCCTCACTCTATTTTTCTATTTTCTATTTCTCCGGGAATTACTAGCTAAATCCTAGGAGAGCGCTCATTTTCTGCTGTCAAAAACGGAATTTTGCTTTTGCATGAGCCGTTTAGGACGCACTAACTCGCAAATATGCAGCGACAAATGAATCTTTGGAGTGATTGGACGGCGAAACCGTACGAGTGCTGAGCAGCATCGTGATGACTCTGCTCAGCTGCATTATGGTAGTGGTTGATTTTTTTCCAGATGCTCATTAATGATCTAAGAGGCACGCATGATGAACCCTGATGCCAGCCACACGATTATCAAAGAGGGGGTATGAAGTAACAGTTTTTTTTCCTTTACTCATTCAGCATGGCTCAACTTTACTCTTTTGTCTTGTTTTGCATTTCCATCAGAGACTAATTGATCAAAGGGTCAAAAACGTCCAAGGTTCAGCCACTGTTGCCCCGGCTTATTTTGCATGCAAATGTTGCCGTCATGACCATTTGAAGATATCCGAGTAAAATTTCAAATGACAACCAGAAAATCATTATCATTCAGGTAAAACATGTAATATATCCATCTCACAGCATTGCCAAAAATACCTATTTGGGTGACCGTCCGCATTCAAACCTTTAAATACAACAGGTTCTTAGCCAGTTTTCAGTATGTGAAGACCTGAGAATGAAAACTGGTTCCTAGTTTTTGCTCTGTAATCCCATAAGCTTTATTTAGAATCAGTGCAGACAAATATCTCGTGTTTCTCTTCACTGGAAGTCCCTGGATCAATTTTCAACCTCGACCCAGGCAAGGATTTAACATGAATCTACGACAGCATGAAAATGCGGTCTGACGGAGCTGGAATGTAATGAGAGTTGGCGGGAGGGCTAATCAATCACAATAAAAACACTGCATCATTTATTCTCAGCGCTTTTCAGAAAATCTCACCCGGAGCAGAAACAGTGAACAAAGAATTGGGTTGGATGTAGATGTGTTCATGCAACATGGTAAAACAGAGGGTCCAGGCCCATTGCTGGGCTCTCTCTCTGGGCTTTACCTCCATGACGGCCTTGGTATGTTCACCCAGGCAGGGCAGGTGCTCTGTTGCCCCGAGACAGCGCACCACGTCGGGCAAACTCTTCAGAACAGACGCCGCCCTCCTGAACGCCAGGCACCGACCCTCGATCTCGTTGAATTCATAGTTTTCCGCCAGCACCTCAAACGCATCCTACAGGGGGGGGAGGACATGCCAGCAGGTGAAGGCGTATGGATGGATACAGTTTTTTTTCCCGTTCAACATGATAAGTTACGTTTATTTATTGAACTAAAAACCATTTGAAATGTCAAGACAGAAAAAAAATGAAAAACAGGTCAAAGTGTGGTGAGGCAAAACTGGGTCAAATGTGCATTCACATGGGGGATTCACTGACCCGTAGAGAGACACCAGACTGAGAGGGGAGCTCCTCTTACTTCCCCTCCTCTGGCCTGTCTCCCACCTCCGCTCCCGTCCCCGTCGCTGTCCCCCTGCACGTGATCTTTTGCTTCTTTCTTTTCCTCTGACTGACCTGACATTAAGGGCCGGGCGCGCCCAGACCAGATCCGGTCATTTTCCACTTCTCCTCCGGAGACGGCAGCAGTGGACTTTTCCATTTTCGAACACAGCACCTTGTTTTTTGCTCAAAATGGCTGCAGCCAGGATAAGATTTTGATTTAGGCCACTGTGCCCTCAGTTCTTTAGGGAGGTTTTAGGGTCTTTCAGATGGACATTTTTTGTTTAATGGCAAACAACTTTGCTATCATAGTTTCCCAACACACAGGTATTTTCTATTAGATATGCAAGTTTTCATATCAGTTTTATCATGACGATAAACTAACGACTAATTGCCTGATACCTAAACCAACCTCTTTGGCTTTCCAGATGTATGTCTTCCAAATGGAATTACACACATCTGTCCATGTAAAGGTAATCCAAACATCTGTTTTCACCTGTATATGGAGTGGGTTGGTACCTGGTCGAAGATGGGGTTTTGTGTGTGTGTGTGTGTGTGTGTGTGTGTGGTTCTAAACTAAACTGATGTCAACAGATCTTGTTAGTTTTAAATATCCGATAAATATCGGTCACTGCCTTTCAGTTAACACAACACACCGTATGCTCATAGGCTGAATGTGGTCAATGTCCTAAAACGGCTGATACCAATGTCCATCCTATGACTCTCTTAATGTCTGCCTCTGACTATGTTCTCACAAGTAGTCAAAACGTAATGTGTTTCATTTATATCTTAATTTACCTCTAAACATACGTTGTTTTTTTATACCAAACGTGCACACTTTACCCGAAAAAGATGTTTTAAAAGAAGTCTCAAATTCCTTTATATTTGATTGGATTTGGTTGCATCGGATTCAAACTTTTTTGCACTCTTGCCTTTTAGTAAATGTGTGCAGTACCCATGTGACACTTTCATTCACTGACAAAATTCTTTCATGATAAAGGGACCAAACATTACCGTTTTTGAACATCTGTGTCAGTCTACGTTGTCAAAAAACAAAAAGGTGCGTTCCCATTTGAGAGCCATAGCATGATTAACAAAGCAGAAAATGTAGCATTATAAAGATTTTTTTGGACCCGCTCAGCTGCATTTTTCTTGCGTGAGACTGCATTTGATGAACAACTTTTGCAATCAAATGCAACTACCCTATTATTAACAATCTAAGACATTAAAGTGCCATTAGAGTTCAATTTTGCGTTCAGTGGGGTTCAATTAAACCTTGTCAGGGATTTACATTTATGCAATGGTTGTGTATGATTGAGCTATGAGTTGCTTATAAGAATAGTTCTCAAATGGAGAATTAAGAAGACCATAAACAAACTGCCAATCAACAGGAGCTGCAGTTATCTCATAGCTCAGGACTTTATTAAATCCTTATTACATTCTTTTTTTTTCTCTATTTACACTGTTCCCCCTTCATATAATTCAGCCATGTGTGGAAAAAGGACAAGAGAGACAGGATAATCCTGTTTCTCTCCATTATCATTCTACATAATTCATATTCAAAGTTTGAAAAACTTTCTTTGGAAAAAAAAAAGGCTTAATAGAATGCGACAAAAAAAAGGCCATTATGAAATGTCAGAGTAGTATTGTCTATTAACTGAGTTGAGCTGGACCGCCACACGGTTCGTGCTGCCGCTGGAGTGATGAGCTGCTGTTGCAGAACCGAGTGAATGGAGACCTGTCGCCATAAGAGAGGCGGATCATCATCACCGCAGCCGTTCATTACCGAAACAAGCATTTCTGTCTGATGCATCAGGACGAAATGTCTGTCGAGCGGATTTGCGCGCCGAAAAACAAACCAGCTGTGGGATGTAATATAACCTCTTATAGACGGCAATCTCGGGAAAAAAAAGTCAACTCCTTCAAGCTGAACTGAGATGGCTGTCTAAAACACAGTTGTTCCTATACGACCACCAGCTTCAACTGAATCCATGGAGATTTTGGCAAAAGATTTAGATATGTATGTTATTTACTAGGGCTACACTTACAAGTTACCCACAAAACAGAGGAAGAAAACGAATGTAGGAACAGTTATAATTGGCCTTAATGTTTTTCAGTTTTCACATTTGACTCCTTTAAAATAGTGTTGGGTTGAATGTTTTCATACCAGTAGCCTAAAGCACTTTCCGATATGTGCTCCTAAATGACAATAATTTGATAATTGCATTGTCTTTTTTTTATTCTTTTTTTATTTGATGCAGGTTTATACTGTTGCCACCAACATAAATTATTTCATTTTCACGAGTTGTATTGCTAGCTTCAGAGGAGGAATTGCCCTGCTCTTTTTACGACCCCCGTTATCGCTAATCCTCGTCCTTTATTCCGCTGCCGGACATTTTTATGTAATCCCACCACTGGGTGTTTTCTTCTTTTTTTTTTCAAAGCCTAATAGCGACAACTTCATAGCTTTGAAAAGCTGCATGACTGAGAGAGGGAATAAAATCACTGTCAACGCCAACATTATCCAAATTAAATCTAAATGTGTTTGTCCTTTCTGCGATATTCTGTTTCAATTTTTTTTTCAGTCACTCCAAATGACACCAGAAGGCCAGTTTGTCTGGCCATCATGAATAAATGCACTCGTCATTTATAATAGCAGAGGAAAGCAGCAAAAGGAAACAGGTTACACCGGTCGCACCTGAACGCTTCTCTTACAACATGTGGACCTTTTAAATGACTTTTCTTTTTTACAGGCTGCCTGATCCAGCTTCAGGCAGAAGGAAGGAGTAGCTTTATATGTGGAGGTGAAGTTATATGGAGCCAATTTTACAAAGAACAATACGCGTAAGAGAAACCTTGATAGGAAAAGCAAGCAGCAGATAAAATCCTTCAGCATTGTATCATCTACAGAAGCCGCTATGTCTGTAATCATTCAGAAAAACTAGGTAAACAAATGTATGCAAGCTTTAGCTATTTGTTGCAACCAAAACATTCATTTAAAAAAGAGTTTAATTAATAATTATTTCCTCACATTCACTTGTGGAAAAGCACTTCTTAACCTGTCAACGTCCTGCTCAACTATTTAGTAGAACACATTTTTCACTGACCATTTATTTAAACTAGCAGTAAAATCTGTGGAAAAAAGCATTGACTCTGGTTGCTCCAAAGAAATAAAAAAAGAAAGTGCAAAGAAATCTTTTCCCATCCCCTTTTACAAGGCGTAGATGTCAAATGGTTAAAAAGAGACTAAAGCAATCGTGACATCTTTTTTTTTTTTTAAGTTTTGAAATGAGTCAAACAACGACAGAACACCGCCAGTCCCGTTCAATCATCTGACGTGAACACAGCAAGTCTGCTGGCCGCCATGTTGTCTCAGCAGCTGTGCGGCCTCAGCTCTCCAGGCTGGAGGATCCAACCCCCGGGCATGCGACCCTGTAATTGATGAGCGGTTAGGGGCGGGTATGCGATAGCTCGGTGCGCGGGGACGTTGATGTAGCGTGGCGATTTACCCCCCGCCACCAGAAAACAGGGACATGCCTGGGAGCCATGTTGGCACAGCAGCCCGCCTCACCACACGTACAAAAAAGGAGCCAAATAAGGAGGTTTTTTAAAAAAAAAACAACCTCTTAGACTAGTTTTAACACGGTTAACATCCAAGAGAATGAGTTGAATGAATGACCAGTGTTCATGATTCTGGAACCTTTACCTCCTGTTATGATGAAAAGGACTTAATCCCACCCCTACAAACACCAACAAAGTAAAGTTTTAAGGGAAACGGGTCAGAAATCGACTCAAACACTACAAAAAAAACATTTACAGGATGCTTTCTCTGAGCTACGACCTCTACAGCATAGAGGAAGGAATCAGTCAGAGTGTCGGGGGCCCCTCCAAACATCTGCTCATCCATGACATTTCTTTGGAGAATTCAAAGTTGGGGGTTGGGGGGGCGGGCGCTTGTACTCTCGTTTGTATCTGAGCTTTTGCACAACTAGAGAAAAAGCATGCCGATCTAAGCATCAGTCAGATCCAGACACAAACATCAATATTTGTCTTTTCTGGACGTCGGGCTCGTGGTGAAATTATGACGGCAGCCGACTCGAGGCTACGCAAACACACACACACACACACACACAAAAAAGAGTGGGTATTAGATCGACTTGTGTGTGTAAATGCGATGTGAATTTCCCCCGGTCGCGGGTCGAGGTGGTGTTAGACACGGGAAAAGGGCAGGCAGGAATGATGCGGGTGTGAAAGAGAGGCAGAGGGATAAAGACAGAGCAGGGATGAATAAATCAATAATGCATGCCCGTGGAATGAAAGGCCGCTCGCTGCCAGCGTGTGATTGACACCTCACTGGGGTGCTGTTGCTGGGATGAAGCTCATCCTCTCTTCCTGATACCGCAATACCCCCACCCACTCCTCGCTTCTGCTCCGAGAGATCCCGCTAAACCCTCAGTCCTAAAGTCCCTGTCAAAGGTGGTCCTCGTCCCACGTTTCCTTTCACCTGTTTAATGACTGCAAGCACAAACTGAAACATTTAGGCTTTGAGTGTCTCAGTAACTGTGTCGAAATGGTGTAAAATGTAGAACATACCTTTTTCTTTACTCAGATATTTTATTAATAACACCCCTTTATGCTCAGTAATTTTGTGTAATATTTGATGACTCAGCGTTAGAATAACATTGATCCCACATACAGTAAGCTGACATCGGAAGTTATGGGTCACTTTTATTTTTCTGTCCACGTTCCTGGGCAAATTGGTTCAGCATTCACCAATTGGAGGGGATTTCACAAACAACTTGGGGAAGGGAGGGAGGGGCAGGGGGGCAAATGGTGAACCATTCCAGAGTTCATCCGCACAGGGAAAAATGCAGTCCAATTAGGGATTCACTGACTGCGGCTCAGTTGAAGTGTGAAGCGGATCAATCCTCATTCAAAAACAAACCAACATTAAAAAAAGAACCGAATAGAAGAATGCACAGGCTTGTTGTAAACACAGGAGATGGCAGTCATCCACACTGTGAGCTCACGTACAATTGCCCCAAATACGTGGGAGGCTTCGGCAAAGATGACCGAGAAGGTTGTATGCGCACAGGCAACAGATTCCAAAGCAGTTTCAGGCACAGTTCTACTTCTCCCTCACACTGTATAAAACTGTCTATTGATGGTCGGTTGAAATGGGAAGAAAATACACATCCGTTCATCTTCCAAAGAGGGTAAAATGCCCAGTAAGGAGAACGTCCCCCCTAGTAACTTCATCCCATCCTGCATTTGGAGGCATTATCGTCAAAAGGGAGCGAAGTGCTGATGAAAATGTTTTATAATGGCCTCATTGGGATGAAGTAACGGATGAGATCAGAGCTGGCGTCTGCGAGACAGGGACAGCCAAAGAGACGCCATTACCGCCCCTAATAGGGTCCTCCTCAGCGTTTTGCTCTTTGGTTTATTGACCGCTCCATGGCTGAGATACAGCTTCTGCTTATGTTGTTGCCTTTTGGCACTCTTGCCCCCCACCCCCCAAAATCCAGCAGGGGAGTTGTTCCTTCCTGTATCGACCAGGGGGTGAAAGAAAATGGCAGAAAATTGAATTGAACTGATCTATTTTGTCCATGAGGCACTTTGAGTTGGAGTTGGACTCATCAGGACAAGTGGAGGCATCGAGGTCCCGCGGGTGATGATGGCGTGTCGTTCCACCACGACCAGGAACACAGCGTTCCCGTGAAGTCATACATATGCCCAAAGTTAACAAGACAGATGTGACCCCGGAAGCGCGTTTATTAATCATGCCTCGTGGCCTTTTCACATATTTCTGTCAGATTTGTCGTGGCAATACCTCCCTTCTCTCAATGAATTCCTTCATTTTGGGATTTTTTTTTTTCTTTTTGACAGAGTGATTCATGCTCTGTGGAAAATGGAGTTTTAATAAAGGCGTCTAAAAATAAAGGGGAAAAAAGTTAGATAGATGAACAGCAGCGCAACAATAAATAATGATAATTACGCTGAATCTTGGACGGCAGCACGATTTTTCTTCTCTGTGAACAAACCGAATGAGTCGCACAAGCCCAGTATGCTGGGCTTTTGCTCATTTTGTACATGAAATGTCTTGTTTTTTTCCTCCCTAAATGTTAAGTTCTGTTAGAAAGAGTGGGAACAATTGTTTTTTCTGTTTGTTTTTTTCTTCTTTTATTTTCTTACTGACACACGAGGGGAAAATTTCCCGGTTAACTTTTTGACCTGATTCTGCTTCCTATTAAACACGCATTCCAAAACAAGGGAGATTATCATCATTCTAAGAATCGGCCTCAGCTTTCTAATTTGCAGTTTTGCGAAGTCTCAGACATGAAACACATCCTCAAGGGGGCTCTCTGGTATCAAACTCCTTTCATCTGAAATCATGTTCCCTATCTGCTGATCAACACGGTTTGGCTTCTGAAGCTTCTGGCTTTATCTCTAAATGAGTGTTTTATCTAAAATAACTGTAAGCGGAACTCGGCAGTCAGATTTTTCTCCGTTTCGTTCTTTTTTTCTTTTTCTTTTCTTTTTTGGACACAAGCTCATATTGTTGTGGTTGCTAGGTGACAAGCCAAGGCGGCAGTTGATGTAGCAAAAACAAACTAAACAGCCTTTCTAGGCTTTGTCCCAAAAAATAAAGAAAAGGGTCACAGATATATTCACTGTATCATTTCAAGGGTGTTTTTCTGCTGCACCTCAACAACCATTTTGAAAGACATAGTTGTAGTTACTCTCTTGAAATTATACCACAGTGATGCCACCTGACACCTTCCTGGCTAATGAGTAAGAACGAGCTCAACACCCACAAAGGGGCGTCAGAAATCCATATTAGGCCCGGCTTTTAGGTGGCTGACAGCACTGGATGGGTAAAAAAAAAACACAAAAAAAAGCCGCTAGCAAACGTCAATAAAAGAGGAGGTGTTCTCTATTCTCCGTTCTCAGAAGCACGTGACGCACGGGGTCTGGTGAGGATCTGTTTGCATAGATAACTTCGGGTATTCGGTTATGATTTGCCACGAGATGACAGCAGCAAAAAAATCCATCCACTTAAATCTGCCGCAACATCAGAGGGAAGTGCAAACACGCACTGTGTACCGGCTGTAAGGCGATGAGACAGATGAACCCCCGGCTCTTCATCAGACGTGCATTCACGGGGATTACATCATCACAATCTCCTGCAATCAGGCGGACAGCAGGACACCCGTAAAGGACGGGCCCTACCACTACGGATCAGTTGCTTGCTCCTCATTAGGGCCGCCACACTACAGTATCATATACCACGGCTGTTAGTTTGCCGGCTCTTTTCTACTCTGGGACTTGGTTTACAGTCAGAAGGCGATGCAACACATTTTCTATTTCTGGCTGACACGGATAGCTCGAGTAATTGCTTTTTTTTTTTTTTTTTTTTTTTTTTTTTTTTCCCAGTAAAGTTTTTTACTTGTTTTTGTTTAGTTTGTTTTTTTTTGCTCAGCTCCGCAGCCGGAACGGAACAGCCTTCTTTTTGGTCTGATGGGGGGGGGAAAAGTCTCTCCCCATGTATCTTAACGCAGAGATAATGAGTTAATCACGGGGATAGAGATACTAAGCGGGGCTGCTAATTAAGCAGTTAATGCCGCGGAAAGAAAGCAGGGATAAGAAAGCGAACGGCAGCCTCCTCCAGCTGAGAGTTGAGCTACAGAGAGGCATCTGTACCTGCCCGTCCGTGTGGGCAAACCGTGGGCAAACATTCACCCGCATGCCTGCATCTATTAGGAGCATTTAATGTCACCGGGAAGTAAAGACTCATTACGAAACAGATGCCTCACAGGGCCCTTGTAAGCTGTGCTTAATAGGTTTTAGGAAGACTCATCAGCAGGTCCTCACACTCCCACGCGCCAACACACACAGGTCTGCTGTCAGTTCACACTTACACTGCTCCTCTCATCCCTCAAAATTCAGATTCGATGCAACATAAACAACTTAAGGCTGTGTTTTCCAGAGCAGGGCCAATAAAGTCCACTTCAAGGGAAGCTATTGTGGCATATTCTCTGAGTTTCTTCGTGTAGAAGTAGTGTGAATGACTATTCAGGTGAAGAATCAACCAGATATTTAGGTTGATGGGTTTCATCTGTCAGATGGTTGTTTCCAGCAGTACCCTTCACCTCAGGTCTTAAATGGGATTCTGCATCTTTTAACTGAATCACGTCAACATATGGCTTCGCGTTTGCATGATTGAGTTTTAACCTGAATTTGGGCTTGGCGTGATGAGTTGTTTTCACAGACGATGTTTTCTGGAAGGGTTCCCTGAGCGCTCGGTGTAATTTCCATGACAGAATCGTGTCTGGTTTTAGCAGGGAGCCACCTGCACGCTGCACCATCAGTGGCATCCTGTCGTGACTTTCATCCGTGCTTATTACACAGGAGATTTGGTGGGATTTTTAAAACCTTTTTTATTGTCTATATCAATATATGCACTTTGGATCGTGGAAATGTTAACAGGTGAAATTGTGAAATTATAGCACAACTTGAAGACAGATTATTTAAACCATCAATTTTCACTTCTGAGAGACTTTCTTCTCTGAGGGGCTCTTCTTTATACAAAATCAAGCCATTAATCTGTTTCTAATAAACCAATGTCCCCATTATGTTCCTCTGGATGTTGACATTTGTAGACATTTTCTAATATAAGTGGTCAAATCTAACGTATGATGTTTCTCATATTCCTTTTAGCCAATGGTTTATGACATTTGCAAATATTTGCATTCTGTCTTTTGTTTCTATTTTATGACACGCATTATGTTCATCGTGCTGTAGACGTTGTAAAGAACCACTACCAAGCCACTGGGATTTATTCTTGACTTGACTTGTGTATCAACTACACGTTGCCCTCGACTCGTTCCTGTTTTCTGACCAATATGATCACATCATCATCCTCCTCTTTCTTACACGCTTATCCAACACAAGTCAATTACCAGTTCTGCCATTTACTGGGAGGAAACCTGAGGGGCCGCTTCCCTCAGAAGCCGACCCCTCCCTCCGCTTCCTCCCCGCTCTGCCCACCAGATGGCACGGAGACAGATCCATCATTGCTCGAGCAAGGTGTCACATCCGTCGCCTGTCACGGCACAGCGCGGCAGCACCTCGGGGCGCGTCCATGCCACGGTCGGCTGTTGTGCCCCCAGAGCGGCCGCGGCTACAGATGCTGCTAATTTCCAGGTTAATGTGTTTGGAGGCGCGCTGCGTTTGAGGATTCTGCCGCGTGGAGGAGGCCAGCCGTCCCAATTAGGGCCGAACAGAT
>JABUIW010000010.1:2732784-2756464 GCA_013363375.1 Menidia beryllina
TAATTTGGATGGGTGAGCAAATACTTTTGGCAATATAGTGTATATATGATGGCCAACGACAAAACAATTATTTATAGGAAAAGAAAATCCACAAATCAATTCATTTAACTTCTCTAACTGACTTAATTTGCTTCCTTCAGACTCCTCCAATTTTCCCCAGTCTGATTCTAAATGGCTGACCATTTCTATCGCTAAGTGTGTAAGAATTATCTCCCACCTTCTGGATTAAGGGAGGGAAGATGATGCCTTTTGTTACAGTTTGGCTGCAAAGGTCTCCAAGCTTGAATGGAAACATCTAGAAGTAGTTGTGTTAATATATAAATATTACAAACTATTGGTTAAAAAAAAACTCAACTGGTGATGTGACTTACTGCCATTTGTGTAACGGCATTTAATGCAGTAAGCATGTCAAAACAGGCATCAATGTTTACATGCATGGAGCTTAAAATTCAGACCAGGAGATATGTGTTGTTTTTTTCAGTTTTTTTTCTTTCCATCTGGTCTGTGTTTTATGCACCGAGGAACACACAGTGTTTCTGACCATATGCCGAAGGCAGCCCGCCTATAACTTGTGTGAGACTAGATACGGGAGGTGTTGCTATCAGGCTGCAGCTGATGTCAGTTTTGTCGGCTTGCTGAATTAATGTCAGTTTGAGGCAGGCACGCTCTACTTCCTGTCGTTGGTTTCAAACAATTGTATCAAGCCAAGTGTAACCATAGGAGAGCTCAAGCTGTGTTTCTGGGAATGCTGCCACGGCCAAGCTGGCGCACGGCTGGCAGGCAAACTAAGAATTGAATTCAAACACTTTCCTTCTCACATAAACACACACTGAGCACACTATACCTGTAGGGAACCTTTTACTACATAACAGAAAATGTATTTAGTTGGTCCCCCTCCTACTCCCCCTTTCCATAAATGAAAATAAAGCAATAGAAAAAGCAGACACACACGCAAACTCACACACACACACGTACACAACCGCTCACCAAGAAGCTTCAAATCTTGGGTGTTAGCCCCCTGGCCCTGAAAACAAATCCACTTTTTTTTTTATAAAAGAGAAGGATGCATCAAGAGTATCAACAGCCCTAAATGGAACTGACTGAAAGGCATCTGATGCCAAGAACAGGGCTTCTGCTTAGTACTTTCACTCGGAGACAGGGAACGAGAAACAAAAAAACAAAAAAAACACAGAAACAAAGAAACCATAGTGCTCCCACAATCATCACACACCAGATGATCCATCACTTTAAGGAGCAGGCACCTGAAAACTCTTTTCTTTGGTGAGACTTGACTTAAAAGAACTTTGTTTTCTTTCCTCCACTGCGTGTAGTTTTCTCCATGCCAGCAGGAGAAGCCAGTTTAGTCCATTTTTGCTCTAATTGTAAACTAGTTTTTGTTGTCGCTGTGAGCTATGGCTCTTTTTTTTGGGCGGGGGGTTCCACTAAATTGAAACAGATTTAAGATGGATGCAACAATAAAAAAAAAACCCTTTTCAATTAACTGTTCAGGCTCTAAAATTAGCTCAGTGGATCCTAACTTCTGAAACTAAATAAAGGTTGCTTAGGAAATGGAACAAACTAATCAGTTACTGGGGGAGTTTGTTTTAGTTTTTTTCCAACATCCTCCTAAAACTCTCTGCCGTGTTTTTCAAGGTGTGCACAGGTAGAGGATTCAGATTTCTGCCCATAAACGCAACATTTCGGCTGCTGACCACTGTAAATTGACATTTATTCCTGTCTGAATGCAAATCTTTATAAGCTGAGCTGTCGGAGGCTTTTGACGACAATTTTGAGCATCAAAGACAATGAAATGTTGGATAATATTCTATATGTCACATCTTTTTTTTTTTTTTTTAAAAAAGCTTTAAGATGATATAACAAAAATGTCTTCTTTCTCCAACCTGAGAACGTCTTCCACGATGAAACCCTTTGTCCTTGCCAGCTTGGTCAGGAAGCTTCTCCGGCTGCTGCCCATTTTCCTCTCCACCAGGAAGATTCGGACATCCACAAACTTTGCCGGTTGGCGCCCAGAGGCGCCGCCGTCCTCCGGCCTGGACCTCTTCTTCGGATTGATGCGGAGCATGTCTTCACAGCCAGTTTCTGCACCTCTAGGAATTTATGCTTTGGCGATCTTTAGAGATTGTCGTGATGTGTTATTGCCGTCAGGGGAAAAAAAAACACCCACTTTGGTTGGTAAGGGAACAGTTGTTTATATCACACTTTATCCCCCCCCCTAACTGTGGGATGGTGCTTCAGCTGGAGCAGAGTTGGTGAGAGTTGGCAGTTAGAAAAAGGCGTCTGGCAACAGGTGTTGAGGATTTGGTGTTTACAGGGGGAAAAAAACACCTGCCAAGATTGAATGATTCAATGCAAGTTTTGTTATTTTTTAAAAACCATCTTGCCATGATATTAATTCACGTCCGGAGGAGTCAACAACCTGATCCAGAAGCTTCTCGAAAAAAAAAGCTGCTGGGAACTTTTCACGGAGTTTGTGCTACTCTTGGCAAGAGCAAACCCTGACCCCTGGGAGTTTCCTGAATTGTGAGGGGTCACAGACCCTTCGCAGCTGTCTTCCCGTGTCCGGTTGGTCTCGCTACTCACCGTCTCATTATGTCCAGGCCGAGTCTGCGCCATCTGCTGCGAGGCTCTTTTAATTAGCTCACCGCCTAAAAACCAGAGCGTTTTTGTGGGCCTTTTCCCCCAGAGAGCGCACGAGCTCGCGCGCGGCCCTCGCGCACACCCAGGTACTGCCTGTGCAGGCCGTCGGTGATTAGCGGCGTTTACCCGGGGGGATAAAAACTGCACTCGCCGCGGTTTGGAACGTAAACCGAATATAATGCTTTAATCTCCAAAGAAGTAATTACAGCACGAGACGTCCGTCCAGCACCAATCGACAAAGCCAAAGGTTTATCTGTGCCGTGATGCCGACTGTAATTAATTAAAAAGATGCATCTGCCGGGGGTAGAGCAGACCGGGACGACTGGCGGATTCCGGCAAAGCAGATCAAATCACCGCGCGCCTCGCTCCTCGCCTCGCAGAAAACTCTCACACGACGCCCATTAGCGTTGAGCTACAGGGGTTAACAAGTGTCAAAGGGCGGCAAGACTAATTGTCTGACTGTGCACCCCCACACACACACACAATGGGTAGGTGTGTATGAGGGAGCTGGCCCACATCCAGACCCACAACGATGAAACTCCACCGTTACTCTGACAAATAGCTCCGACTGTGCCAACACATATCGCTGAAAAAGCCCAGGTTCTCACACTGCTCTGACTTTCTTTAGGTAGCTTTGGAGCGTTATTTCATTTGCATCAAATTAAGTGTGCAAATATTTCAAGTCAACATTTTTCACAGTGGAACAAAGAAGACATATCTATTGGGGTTTTTTTTTTGTTAGGAAACATTTTATTCAACTGCATTCAGTACCTTGAAGTTCATAGCAAGGACACATCTCAAAGAATGTGGATAGGGGCCAAAAAAGTTAGAAAAGCAACTTGGGAGAAAAATTTGGTACTAAAATATTAAAGAGCCCCTTAGAGAGGCAATGAAAATACAATATTATGATATATATAATATTACAATTATATAAGATTATAAGATAGTAATATATTATAATAATTATAATATTATATTGAACTATATTCTATAAAATATAATGGACCATCATCTTACAGCATCGAACAGATTCTGAGAGTTTAGGAACCTATGTGTGCACAAGGAACATGCCCGATATTAATACTGTGTGCCCATGAGCTTTAATCTTTCAGGTTCCAGACATGATTATGTTTTGGAAATGGTTGCATGGGCTCAGGAACACTTCTGACACCTTTTTCTGCACACAGCTCCCCATGCTATTTAGAAATGCAGGTCAAAGCTTTCCAGTCCAAAAAAATAAAGCTATGTGTGAACAGGATTTTCTTTTTTAAAATGGCATTGTCTTCTCTGAACAGAGGCTCATTTAAAATGGACTGGGGCAAGGTGTAAAGCCTTGGTCAGACGAAACTGAATTTAATATTCTGCTCATTATGTATGTTAATAGTACCTTCAGGAAAAAGGAAAAGCCTGTGTTTCTAATGATACAGGTAAGCATTGGTACCTGTAAAACTGGAAGTTGCATATTTGGTCATGTAGATTTATCAATAATTCTTTATCCTACGCTAACACATACCCTGTACCCCCCCTCTTTCTACCACTGTCACCTCGGACTGAGTCTGACTACTGATTTCCTTCTATGTAGCGTATTGTTAGCTTGATGTTAACTGTAATGTTGTGTCTGCAGTGTAAGTCAAGTTAAGGTGTACACTCTTATGATTTCAACATGTTTAGCTTTGTGGACTTGTGAGTTTCTCTGAGAGTTGGTTCTGAGTTTGTAGTTTTTCTTGTTCTTATGTTGTTCCCTGATCCTTGGTTCCATCCATCCATTATCATTATTCCCTAATGAAGTCGCAGGGGGGGCTGGGTCCACCAGTCCATCAGAGGGCCACACAGAGACACACAACCGTACACACAGACACTCACTCCTAAAGCCAATTTGGAATGTCCAGTCAACCTAACATGCAGGTTTTTGGACAGTGGGAGGAAGTCGGAGAACCCGGAGAGAACCCACGCAGACACATGGAGAACATGCAGACTCCACACAGAAAGGTCCTGGTTCACCCGGGACTCGAACCCAGAACCTTCTTGCTGTGAGGAGATGGTGCTAACTACCACACCATCCTTGGCTTTAGTTTCAGCTATCTTCAGTTTCCTTGGTTTCTCACTGCCATGTGTCCCGTCCGTTTCCAGTGCCCTCCTTTTTGCATCTCTGTAAACTTCACTTCTTGTAATAGCCCTTTGTCCTTGTTACTTTTCCATCCTGATCAAATGCTCCACTTCCCTTCACCTGTGCTTCCAGTCCTCAGCTGCCTTCATTCAGTAATCACTTGCCCCTGCACACAGGCTTTCCTGGTTCATTTACTCTTTGTCAGATCCTTGACCATTCATCCCCAGTAAGTCTGTGTGTTCACCCATTGTGTTGCTATGTTGTCTGTGTTCAAAAGTTCTTCTTTATTGTCGCATACCCCTTAGTCGACTTAGTTTTTGCACTTTGCTTTGTTTTCATGTTCAGTGTAATTTTGGAATACCAGCCAATGTATACTTTTTTGTTATATTTTTTTTTAAAAATCCTCACAAGACAAAAAAGAAATAAAAAAATAAGTCCCCCCAGTTCAGTTCATGTCCATATCTTGGTTCTCAGCCACCTCACCATCATGATGTGTATATACAGGTTTGAAACCAACATTTTTTATGGCCTAGCCCTACATGTTTCAGTAGTAATCGCATACTGATTGAAATATTTATATTTTTCAACTTGGGGACCATGGCATTTGATTTTATTGACTGTTTTACACAATATTAATCTTGAGTATAGTATCGTTTGAAAATAATACAAAATGAGGAAACCTTTTTTTCTTTTAACTGCATTAAATGGTTAAAGTATACCTTATTGTTTCATTGGCACCTTTTTGGTTTTCAAACTGGGAGATCCTCTGCTTTGTCACATCTAACAATATTATTGGATGTGAAAAATCATAAAATCCCAACAATGGCATTAGATATATTTTGCTATTAGAGGTACAGAAAAGAAGCATGGCACTGTTGAAGATTTAGCAACATTTTTGATAGTGAACTGTGGCTGTAAATCGGAACATGGATGCTTTCAGGCAGTCAGAAAAGTTGGCGTGCACTTTTCTTATGCCAGTTGACGTGTCAAAAAAGTGTCAAGGTCAGTAAGCTTTCAACATTTCTGAAATGAGCAGCCAAGAGAGCATCAAAAGAATAGCAGAAAAAAGCAGCCTCAAGGTAAGTCTTACTATCCCGTTTTCTTGCTGAAGTGTTGCTTTTTTGTATCATTAATATTTCAGAATTCGACTGCTACTTGAGGAAGTACAAGGGGCCTGACTCTAAAGTCAAAGGTGGAATTTACTGTTTTGTTTTTGGGTGTGTTTGGTTTGTTTTTTATTTATTTTGCTACATTGATTACTCTAAGTTATGGATTGTGTTTCTGAGTAGTTTTATTTATTTTCAACCATGACCAGCTTAGCATTTAGCGGCCTAGGACGGCTAATAGCTAGCCCAGCTCTGATAATGCTAGGCTAGCTATTAGCAATAGATGCTCCAGCAGCTTGAGTTACACAACAGGTTTGAATTTACTCACTTGCTCATTTGGCACAGCTCTAATTGACCAAAAGCCAGTTCAGTAGCTTCTTTTAGCAGCAATATCACCTGTACGTAATGACTGCCCTAAAAATTGTCCTTCCTGCTTCACCAAACCGATGCTGCTTTAGGAAATGAGCCAATGGAGTCATTTGATTGTGTCAGTTTAAAACTTATCTGAACTTTTCCTTGTGTTTTTTGTTTGAAAAGTAGAAATGAACATCCTCCGGGACATAGTCCTGCGGTTGGAAGTTGAAAGAAAAATTAAAGCTAACCCTGGCATCCTTGTGTATTGCTTATAAAACTAGCAGCATTTCACAACCCTGCTCCTTTGATGAGGTCCATCTGCACCATCTAATGGGGGGTCAGGGTTAATCAGCCTTTCTTGCTCTGATGGATGTTTGAATCTATGTTGGTTTACATGTGGAAGTGCAGGAGCCTGCCGAAAGCTATTAACTCCAAAGCGTAAACCATTTGCTTGCATCTCCATCCTTTCTGGGCTTTGGCACAAACGCTGGACTTAAATGGTTTTGATGATCCCCGGCAAAAAAAAAATCTACACTGTACAATGTACAGTTCTTTTTACAGGAGGTTAAGACTCCATTTTCATCTGCTCCATCTCAGCTCCATCCCTTTAGATAGGGATGATTTTCTTTTTTTTTTTTTTTCAAAAAATAGCCACAAGCTTCCTTTGGGGGTTTTTGTTTTTTTTTCTTGCTACCCTCATATAATTTTGAGTCAAACTTGTTTCCAATCATACTTCCAGCTCTGACTTGTGTGAAGGCTGAACATTTTCCCCACAAGTGATGACTTTCAGATGAAATAGTGCTGCCATTAGCAATATTTCCACCTTCTTTGCTCCAGAATCTGACTAGCCTTGCATCTCGTACAAGGTTACACCTTTCTGAAATGAGAACAAATGTGCTGTAGATTACACACTCTGCCTGACCGTAAATGAAGCATGCCCGAGCTGGGAGGCGGAAAAATCCTCTTCCACTATTATGACACGTTTTTTGGGTGTTTCTTAAGGTTTTAATTTAGAATGACTTTCGGGAAGTCCCTGCTTCCCTTTTGTTTTTGGCTCAGTGCAATCACTCGGTTAATTTAAATGTTTCTTTTTTAAATGCCATGAATTTCCACATTTACGGGTGAATGAGAGTGCAATGGGTGGGGGTATTTTTTTAATGAAGTGACCTCCCCGTGAGTACTTCTCCTTACTGTAGTTGTGCGGTAGCCTCGGTGCTCGGCCGCTCAGTTTATTACTATAACTTCCAAAAGCAGACCTCTGCTCAGAGGTAGAAGCAGAAATGAACCTACCATCCAGACAGGAGTGCGAGGGGTGGGACCAGGCACAAGTAGCCTTTTTTATGAACAAGGTGAGTGAGAGGGTTTGTGGGGGTTTTTTAACGTACAAAAATAAGATCAAAAACCTATTTTCTCAGCGTTTGTAAAGGCTCACTTTTTAGATACTGGTTTTAGCTCAGGCAAGTGAAAAGAGGTACTAGTGCTTCAATGTCATCAGGAAACTGAACTTGCATGTTTCCCATCCCCAGAACAACATGCAGGGTCTGGCTGCCACCGTTACCAAACTGAAGATTAACGGACAAAGACTTCTGGTGAGTTTCTTCTGTTTTTATTTAATGAAAACTTTTTTCTGTGATCATCTTACCTTCTCATCCATCGAGGGTTCATGTCATGACTGCTGTTGCTTTCAGTTGTCATTCTTTCAAAACTGCAGAATCTGACAGGCAAACGTCCAATTATGATTTTAAAAGAATTGCATTTCTTAAAGCTTTTTGTATAAATTGCAATGGGGAGAAAAAAAGGCTTAACCCCCAGTTGTAATTGCATGATCAATAGTTTTCCTAGTGCACATATGGTTAAATATCTTGTATTTCCACACAACAAACAAGATTACATGCCATTGCAAATCTATATGCAAATTACGAAAATAGAGAAACAGAGTTCCCAGGATGTGAAACGAGACTGGTGTAAATAAAATTGCTTGTTGACTTCCCACACTGTTCAACCCTCCAAACATGGAAGTCAATTGATCTTAGGCAACTTCTGCTTTGAGATATCTCTCATTGTTTTGTTTCAATCTACCACAATGTGTGCACAATGCTTTGTTGTTTTTCACACTAACACTATGAGTGCAGCCTGAGCTGTCTGTACTACTTATCTGGGAAATAATAAGCAATAATGGCCAATACAGCTGCCATCCAGGCTAAACGGGAGTCTCTAAAATTCTCTTCTGTCCTGGAGACAAAGTGTTTTAAGGGGGATTTTATGCAAAAACTAGCAGCGCAGTGGGTTTGTAAGAGCTCTGTTTTGGATTTTGTGTTTCAATGGTCTCAGTAAAACATTCTGTGGCTATTCAAACACCTTTTTTTTTATTTTTTGTCATTCTATAAACTAGAACAAAGATCCACTGTTTTATTCAATTCTGACCCTGAGCTGAGCCCTTAATCTCACCTGCTTAATGCACCGAAAGATACTCGGTTTTGATTAGTCAAAAAAAGAAAACTGTTTCAGGGCAGATCTGACAAATGCACATGCATACAGAATAGCTATTGACCTGTGGAGTACAGATTCAGCTGGTAGGCCAGAGCTGTTTAGCCTAAGTAAACCCATGCCTGAATGCAATGATTGTAACCACCTCCAAGGCCGCCAAACGTTCACAGTCGGAGCGGCATGGACCTCTGTTTCCCAAATTTGGTTTCAGTCCTGGTAGCAGGACAGCTCGCAAGAACAGGAAAGCCGAGATCCTTCAATCAACCGATTTCAATCTGTAGCGTTTCATCTTCTGGCGGTGCTTTTCTCTTGCTATTCAGAGGCTTAACTCCACTCCCTAAGGGAAGACTGGCTTCAAGGTTTCGTGTGAGCATCACTGAATGAACTATTCATCCTAATGATGTCCTTTTTTTTTCCTCCAACCAACCCTCAATGAACCACAGAAAACCCAAATGCCTTCTGGTGGTCCACGCTGGCTTAGCGCTGCGGCAGCACCAGCACGCCGTTAGCCCCATTCTTTAGTTGGAAGCCTGAGAATAAACCAGAGTAGATCAAGAGTACAAATATGACATTTATTGGACACAGGTAAAGTAATTATCGCTGGGCTCTCGCAGACAAAGCCCCCTGAGGGTCTCAGTCAGCAAGAGCCCAAAGATCCGGGTGTGATGGATATTTGTCTTCTGGGTTGGGCCGGCTTTTCAAAAGGAGGACTTGAAACAACAGTGCTATTGGCCAGTTACCTCTGACATGAATAGGCCAGGTCCTAATTCATGCAGATGACATTGGAATGTGGTAACAAAGTGTGTTCAAAATTTTAATATTTTTCAATGTTTCAAAAGCTGATCATTTTTTATATATTTTTCTGATTTATTGATGTGATTTAAATGTTCCTAGAGTGTTTAGAAAGGATGGTCCCTGGAAGGTAAACATTTTTATCGGGCCCAAAATTGGTCATAGATACAAGACTGTGTGTGTGTTGACCTAAAGAGCGTGTCTACTGCCATAGAGAGAAAGAAAATCTGAGGGCACAGCCAGTTAGTTTAACACAAAGATACAGTTCTAAAAGGAATACAACAATCAGTGATTTACATGGATTATGTTATTGCATTCAATGCTAAAGTGAGTAACTATAACCCATTTCTAACAACGCTGACGTGGGTGTGTGAGTCAAAGAGGAGCCGTGTTGGAGCACAGCTTGACAGAACCATGGTTGTGACAACATACAGATGTTTGTGATGGATCATGCAAGTGCAGTTCAGTGAAGTGAGATCCCCTTGTGTAGTTAAAGTGTGTGTGTATCCTAATGTCCCCGTGTACCTTTATCATCTCCACGAGTGTTTGACAATGCTGTTAAGAATTCACTGGAATCTTCTGAGATTACATTTTTTGCCAATACAAAATAGTTTTAAAAATTTTTTTTTATTGTAAACTTTTTTTTTATAGGACACATCAAATATTCCCAGGTATTATTTTCATTTCTCACCTCACCATGTGTCCTCTTAAAACTGTATGTCTGAGAAAAGCCCTGTTTTAGGCAGATTTCTGCCTTTTTGTGGTACTTTGTTGCAACCAAAATGCTAGTTCTAACTAAATTGGCATGTTTACCATCCCCAGAACAATGTGCAGGATCTTATGATCATTTCCTGGAGCCTTTTGTAACAGTTTAAAACTGTTTTTTAAACATCCTTCCTTGGGTTTATTGACAAAAGTTTGATTCTGCTGTTAGTTATTCGTTTGTTTTTTTGCTGTAGAAAATGCTAAATGATACTATTGGCTCTTTTTTTTCCAGCCATATAGACGGCAAAGAAAAAAAATAGAAACGATTGACTAGGGCTGATTTGCACTGGAGGCAGCCTTAATGAATGTGAGGAGTCATACAATGCCTGGTCCTCCTTGTTTTTGTTTTTATTCATTAATTATTCTACCTGCCTTGCTTCAGCTCAGTGCGACTGTCCAGTTCCTCTTCTGTTTTCGGCAGATGGCCTGAAATTTCCTCTGGCTGCGCAATGTCACTTCCTTTTATTTTGCAACTGCAATATACATTCAAGCTGGGCTATGGGACTCTAGAGTAAAAACTGCTTTTGAATATTGTGAAAATATCCAGACAGAATATTATTGTAGTGGATGGAAATGTACGACTAACAATGTCTGAAAAGTTTGTACCTCACTTTGAATATATCTGGACTAAACCCGATCCCGTTTTGAAGTGTATATTCCTACAGCTTTTTTTGTGTGTGTGTTTTTTAGAACCCCTTGTGCTACGGTAAAGATACTGAGCGTCCTTAATGTGGCTCAGTGCCCTGAGATTACAGCAGGAGAGGAAACATTAATAATAAGTTATGTCCGATTCATCACCAACTCAGCGTGTGTTTGAGGACAGGGAGCGGTTGTACTGCGGGCTCTGAATGTCATCCAACAAACGCACTACTGCTGAGCACTGCCTTTTGGCTCACTTTGCATATTCATGGCATGTTTATACTGTAGATGGGGCAAAGATCATAAATCCACAAATGAACACAAGTGAGCCAGCAGCACGGATCTAACTTGCTAAAAAAAAAAAAAAAACGCCAGACTCCGCCATGTGTGAAGAGCAGATGAAGTTGGTCTGTCATAGTTTGGTTATTGATAGGGGAGGTGGGAAAAGGAGAGGGCAAATCTGTGATTCTATATATGAAAGGGATCGGGGGTGAGAATGACAGACAGCCAGACTAGTGGCGATAAACTTGATCTGGCTTTTTTTCATCCCTTCTTTTGATGCTTGCTCACAGAGGTTGACAAAGTAAAAGAGATATGTAGCAGATCAAAGCAGCTTGTCAGCCTCGGCCTCTGAGATGCGACTACCTGTGTTTAGCAGCTGTGTGAGGAAGTCACTCTCAGCCACTGTATCGCATCAAAACTCAGGCCAGCGCTTGTATATGGCAGCTCACTTTTGTCCTGCACGTGTTTTACAAGGTTTACGTGTCCATCGCCTACGGTGATGCTGAAATATCAAAGATGTGGACTTCAAATGGTGGGAGACATGGGACATCTTTCACCCTCGTGGCTTTACCTTGTACGACTGACTAGAGTAACGCGGCCTCGGAGCTGTTCTCTTTTTTTTTGTAGTTTCTTTTTTTTTTTATTGGGGTGAAATGAAACTGGTTACGACAACAGCGGTTCCGCCACATATTTGCCCTCCCACTGGAAACCGCACATGAACAGAAACGGAGACGACAGCCACCTGTGTGCCCCTTTTGGGTGAAACTGAGATTTGACGCGGATGAAACGCCTTTAGACTGCTGTGAGAAAGTCTCACAAAATGATTTCTAAAACGTCGATCGATTGAAGGATAGATTAGAAAGCAAATGTGGGGGGGAGGGATGGGTTTGAGATGCGTTTTCTTTCTCCAGTTTTTCACTGCACAAAAGCTCTCGTGGGGCTGCTGTTGGGGAATAATGATGTTGACAGCCACACTTGACCAGAACAAATATTTCATATCAGGGTGTCTGGGAAGGGGGGGGGGGGGGGGGGTTAAACCCTCGACCTTCAAATAGAAAACTTGCTCGTTCAAACCCTGTCCTGCTCAATCTATCCACTTCTTTCCTCTTTTCTGCTTCACCCTCTCCTGCAAAGGGTTGATACTGTGGTAACTTATCCCCTTATTGTTTTTTGTCAAGCCGTGGTCACATGATACCATCATGGTGCTTGCGAGCCAATGAGCTGTAGTGTGGAAGGTTGGGGAAATTGCTTCATATTCTAATCCTAATATACCGTTTTTGTAACATCTAAAACTAAGAGTGTATATCATGTGCAGGAAAGTGAAACTCTCGTGGAGAAAGCGCTGCAGAATGGATCTTGAGAGCCAGTTGAAATTTCAGCGTGCACCAGGCAGTGGGTGTCTCCAATGGGACTTGGGCCATCAACGTTTCGGGCCGTGGGCGCATGTAGCTGGTTCACACTCTTTCATTAGATGGGTTTGAGAAGGTTGGGTGAAAACCGTATTTATTATCTCACATTAACTACGATGATCAGATATGTAGAATTGTCACTGTCCATCATACTCAAGGTCAATTCTACACAATTTGGACTTTGCTGTTCAACAGAAGCATGATACACAACTTTCCAAGGCCATTTTCTGTAAGCATGTCGGGTTCTACAGACCTCATTTTGGATGTTTTATGTCCAAAGGTAACAACACCCCAGTTGAGGAATTGCAGTAATATGTACCTTGTCGTATTGTGGTTCACTGTTGGCGGTATCACAGATTTTTTTTCACTATAATCTCTGGATTTTTCAGCGTAATATACATCTTTTTAAATATATTTATTATTTCATGGTTGTGGTAGAATAAGCAATCATTATCAAGGAATATTACATTGAAATCAAATGCATAGCGTACATCAGACTCACAGATGGGGAAAATGCAGTTACTGCCGCTTCCGCTTAAGCTAGTTTCCCCACGTGAGATCATCCACAGCAAGCTATCGGCTGATGGATGGGAGGTGACGGAGCAGGTGTGGCGAAGTTTTCTAACGCCTGAAAATATGTAGTAAAAGTCAAATGAATCCCTTGGTAAGGTTCTGGAACATAACCCCCTCAAGGCCTGGAAGGGTTTGTAGGCAAAAAACAATGCAGCTCAGTTTATGTTTGTAACGTTGCATCTCAACAAACCACAACGTCTCTGGAACAGAGGCCATTGTACCAACAAGACCAAATTGGAGAAGTTTAGCCATAATGAAAACCCAAAACAACACGTGAGCAAAAAACCCTCATACCAACTGTCAAGAGAAAGGAGGAAAGGAAGCATTTCAGGACCTGGGCACCTTACCGACTCAACCATGAACGCTTCGGATTGCGAGGCCATCATCTGTATGACAACTGAATGACAAACACCCCGAGCTCAGCAGCAAATGTACATGAGAGTTAAGAGTTCAAAAATCAAATGCAGGTGGTGTAGCTGCCTACTCGAAGTCAAGACCTCAACCTGATTGAAATGCTGTGGTGGGACCTTAAGAGAGCTGCAATGCCTGCAAAGCCCAGTGAACTGAATCAACACGTTAAAGAGGAATTGGCCATAGACCACATTCTGCTGAGGTTAGCTGTTTGAACACCCAGATTCCTTGGGTTCTTTTTTAACACTGCTTCAGCTTTTTTGGCTTTGTTTCTTTATTTTTCAAGATAAAATATGTCCAGTTTAATTTTCCAGTTAAGAGTGTGTAAGGGTGATGCTATCGATAAGCCCTTTAGAAGTCTTAGCTTTGAAAGAGGATCTTGACTTTCTGCTCTGGTATGGCTCTATCTGTAGAAGGAAAGGAGCAGACCATTTCGGACACAGCTTTGCACCTTTTTTTTTTTTTCCCCATGGGAAGTGACACCATCCTCGATCCAGCGAAGCAAGCAGATGGGGGATACTGCACAGATGGGTTGGCCGGCACTATGGTGGGCGTGTGCAGTGCCAATGGACTTCCTGATTGCGTGCACCAACCCTAAGGCCATCACTGCTGTCCACTGCACTCACCGACACTTTGTGTGGCATGTGCGTGGATTTCAGTATTAACCCAACAAAGGACCAGAGCTATGGAATTTTTTTTTATTATCCTGCTTACATATTGAACTGTAAAATGCTACAATGTGATGAAGTGTAGTTTTACGCTGACGGAGGTCTGTGGGTCTGCGGTACAAAAGGGAGGCTGCAGCTTGTGGAGCTGTTGTGTCTCATCTGAACAAGCGCAGACACTCCCTATAAATAATTCAGGGCAGGCGTAGTACCTGAGTATCCACTGGGGTGGACTGTTTGATATTTTATTCAGTGTCAAAAGGCTAAGTCTGATTTTATACAGATACTTCCCCCCCACCCCCCATCCCGGAATCCGTTGTAAAGATTACCTGCAAATCTGCAAGGGCAAGGTTCAGCTCTTTGAAAGAGGAAGTGCCTTTCATATTAGGTGTACTCGGTCTCTGATTTACAAACGATTGAATCACAGGCTGTGCTTAAAAGGGCTTCGACTAGCTGTGGGGCCTCATTTCTTGAGGAAAACGCCCGGCTTCGTTGTCCGAACATTCAAGGTAGTGGGAGATGCATCATGAATGGCTTGAAAGGCTTCGAAAGCACGCTGTAAAATAAAACAAATCAGCCGTGAGCCTGGTACACTGCCACCTATACATAATTTTTCAGAACTTGTGTCATAACTTCTTACGGCGTGAAATCCCTCGTACCTTCGCCCACAGTTGCCGGCTTCTTTAAAATATTGTTGTCAAGGGGCGTTGTGACATTATGGGCAAATTTGAAAAGGAAGAGAGACGCAGCGAGTAACGACCTAAAGCAATGAATTATGAATGAAGGGGGGAATACATAATTTAGCTGAATTTGTTGCATATTTTATGGTAATCATCTCTCTTTCATTTAGGAATCACAGTGGCACTACAGCAACAGACAATAAGATGTGACAAATGAACATATGCTTGTATATTCTTAAGAAAAAAAAATCTTTTCCTAATCTTCGTTTCATCTTCAGGCATTTTCTGCCCTTAATGATTGATTGTACTTAGTGGGGTTTTTTTTTTGTGCAATTACTTTGTTTTACTTTTTGGTTAAGTCGCTGCATAAAATTAGAGAGTAATACACGCTCGCAGTGTTTTTAACTGCCTCTGACCCCACAGCTTCCTCAGTGTCGGTTCAAATTAAGCATACAGCCAGGGTTCAAATGAGCTCAGCTACTGAAGCGGCTTTCAGTGAGAGGCTGCCATCTACTGTTAGCCGAGACTCAAAGCTTTTCTGCCACAGATGTTCTCTTTCTTTTTTTTGTGGAAAGTGATCCTCGCTCTGCATTCCTTTTAAATTCTCTTGTATCCCTATTTTTTTTCCAACATAAATTTCTCTTTGTGTACTTGCAGAACCTGTCCGAGTGCGACATCGGAAAGTTTAGCCTCCTCCACCAGCCGTGAGTAGCACTGTCCCACTTTTTTTTCCATCCCCCTATATTTCCTTGCTTTTATTTTCTGTATATTACCAAAGATTGGGTTCAAATTTTCATGAAAACAGAAGTTCTTCACAAAGAACACTCTATATTTAATTTTGTCAGTGTTTCACACACTTAATCGGTGGATTTCAAATATTAAGAGGTGTTAAAACCTCTGGTCGCACTTCCAACTTCACTTTAAAACAAGAAAAGCCAAAGAAACAAAGCTCTGTTTGGACCATACGTGCTTGTGGGTGTTTACAGCTGCCCGGTCGTACAGCTGGTATGTACTGCTTTGTGCGTTCAGCCTGTTTGTGTGTGCAGATGGGTGTTGTGTAGAGTTTTGTGTGCCTGACTGCACCTGCACAGCAGTCTGTTCATGTTTGTCACATACCTTCCTGTCATTCGTGTGCATGTTTGTATGCTTACACCATTCATAATAAGACCTCATAAAGTTGGAAATGGTTCAACTGGACCAAAATGACCTTTTAAAAAATAATTAATTTCTATAGAATTACTCAAACGTTTGACAAATAACAATGTGAAAAGGAAATGTATGAATAATTGTCAACAATGAATAAACAAAAGTTTTTCAACACTCAGCCTTTTTTCCAGAAGTCCATAAATAGTCCCAACTTTGCCGCTCACATTAAAACGGGAAAGCCTTGTGGTGAGGGAACACATTTTTACATGAATTTATTCATGTAAAAAGCATTCATTCGTGGAATCCTTTCTCCTAGAGCTATTCATCAATTAATGCAATAACATTTTAATTATTAGTATGTGTGATTTATTCATTATATTCAAATGAAGTCTTCCATTCATGTAAAGGACTTACAGAACTAAGATGGAGAGCAGCAAATGTGGATTGTGCTGGTCTTTAACTCTTATAATGGCCAGATATCATCAGTGTAAGTCAGGGTTATGACCTCATGTTAAGCCAACACTTCAAGAAACACATTCACTTCCACTTACTTTGGGGATAAATACTGGATTGGAATATTTCTATTCTCATTTTAAAGTATCTGAAATCTGATCATATGACATATTGTCATTTGTAACATGTCCACCCTCACAAACTTCATATGAATAGTTTAAAATAGCTCCTGTTTGTCGACAGTCATATCGTAAAAAGGACGTATTTTTGCCCAAACCTCAATAACTTTCAAATCATGTCCATATATTGTGTCAATGAATTATGAAGTCCCTGAGCACATCCTCTCTGCACACCTACACTATTTATAAGTACTTTATGGTTTCTTAAAGAAACGACTTGACAATGACGTATTGCTGCGCTGTTCATGAGTCACCTTTCCCATCCGCTGCCTGGGTGGCACTTTAAAGGACTACGTTGTGTTATCTTGTCTCTCATCGTACGTTTACTCTCAGATTAATCTTCTGTTGGTCCTTAAATAAAGACACTTCATGTTCGTCAAAGAGAAAATGGCATTTTTTGACTAAATGAACCTCTGTTTATGTACTATGTTTTGTAAAATATCTGGGATATATAGAGGTACTGAGCACCTGGCATTAGGACCAAAAGTAACTTTAGAACCATTTAAGTTCTATATTGACTGTCTAGTCACAACTTGATCAGAGGGACCACAAACGTTTAGAATTATGTTTAGTGTTTGCAACTTTCTGACATGACTGCATAGCACTGCAGGAAAACTATTGATAGTTTTGGGACACTAAATTAGGTAAGGCTCAAATAACTGACATAATAAGAACAAGCCATAATTACAGATTAAATTATCATAGTGCCAGGCTGTTGTTGTTCTTTTAAAGGAGCCGAAGAAGCCTCGGACTGAATACACTTAACTACTGTATGATCCCTGGAGTTTGCGCAGTGCTGTCAAAGCATGTCGTGGAATCTTGTGCAACATGCATCTTTGCGAAATCTGCTCAAGAGTCAGAGCAACTTAACCACAATCAGACTTGCTGGGAAAAATCCTTAAGTCACAGGACAACAGACCAGTGCAAAACGTTACTACTTTAAGGTAGATTTTAAATTTTCCATGATTATAGTTGTCATTGGCTGATGATGATGTCATTGAGGCGACATTAGATGTGGTGGAGTAAAGTTATCGGTTTACATTCCCTGATTTAACACTTACTTCTTTAACATGTTTATCATACACCGAAATATAAAATAGGAATGCTAGATACCGTGAAGAACATGCGCTATAAGGGAATTTTAATGCCCCTTTGTTATTCAAGAATACATCAAAACTCCAAAAGTGATTGCATCATACAACAGGACATGAGCAATGGGGATCACCAGCTTCAAAGTAAAATTCTATCAAACCGGTACGTAGTGGATAAACCAATGTGACAGCCATGCAGTCCACAGAAATATTTTCAAGTTTTGTCTATTTTTAGCATGTTGGCAATGAATCACATGCAGATGTTTCCTTGGGTATTCAAAGGTGTCTCATAACTCGATGAACAATATGGATAGATCACACCACTTCCTGTTTTCTTTTTCTCTACTCACTGTGACCAAGTACACAGGCGACATATGTTGGGCAAAACAACCCAAAAATGTTTTAAAACATCCCCCCACAACATAGTGTTAATCATCCCAAGAAAGGTTGCATGAGCATTTCTTTTTCTTTTTTTACACCTATGTAGGAAGTCCTTTGGGTGATGATACAGAACTCCATGATGTAACTATCATGAAGTGATTTTTGTCCATAAATTCTAATCCACATATCACTTTAAATCACCGCCTAGCCTTCTGTTGAGTACATTGATTCTGATTCTCATAATTTATTGTGATTTTCTAACACACTATTTTTTCCACGCAGTTATCTGAATCTTTCAAAATGAGAATGTCTAGTGTGTGGAAGGGTGGATTTGAAGGAACACAAGTTTCATGTGACATGAGACGGTGGCCAAAAAAGAGAAGTGATTTTTTATTTTTTCCAACAGACACAACTCGAATGAATCCCCTCCCCTTTTGTTGTTCAGAGATTAGGTCACACAAGGTGTTCATTTAGGACTTTACTTAGAACCTGGTAACACACACATAGCACATGAGAGGAATGAGGGCTGACAATGTCAACATTTGGATTAAACATGAATTTTGAGGCTTTGAGTAAACTTGCTGCACCTGCGACAGAAAAGATCAGGTAAGGGGTTAGCTTTTATTTCCACTTTTGCACCAGAATAATCGCAAATGGGACAAAGGACATTAAAAAAAATGTATCTTGCGTTTGTGCTGTGTGATGACAGTAAAACTGTCTTAAAACTTTTTTTTTCTCACAGGCATCAAAAGGCTTGATATGAAGGTTAAAATGGGACATTAAGAGCACTTATAATTCCCTGAACGAGAACTTGTAGATACTGATTTAACCCTAGTTGACTTGCTTTTGGATGACTATGATGTGCTTCATCAGACAGCTTCAGAAGATCGTTCAAGACATCAAGAAAAATGACGGCAGCTTGCTGGACAAACTGAGGAGGTCAGTGCACAAGAGGTTCAAATTTTAGCCACTTTTTTTGGTCCAGCGTGCTAATGTTGCAGGCTGAAAGGAACATTCACAGGAAACGCACAGGTTGAAGTATATCTGAGTACCCTTGCGATAGTTCTGTGAGAAGTCTGGTGATCTATAAATTGTCAATGTGGTTTATGTACACGCACCACTGAAGATTGCCAATTCCTCTTTCTCAACTGTTGGAATAAGAGAAAGACGCAGAGTGGAAAAAACTTCAACAGATGGCCGGTCTCTCACTTTCCTTTCCTGAAATCAACGCTTTTAAGACACAAACGCATAGAAACTGACAATGAGCCTATTTATAGTCACCAGCCCAGGAAATGTGCATGTAAGTCTGCAAGGTGCAGCTAGCTAGCTGTGATGCTGGAACACAGAAACGTGTTAAATCTTTGCATTTTCTGTGCCACAGACTAAAAAGCAAGCCTCGTCCCAACCTACCTGCAAGAGACTACAGAGGTAAGAGTTGATGGTTTCGTGTGGTAAAAGTCAGGCAGCTAGCATTGTTTTTACTCTGATATTGTCCGTCAGTTGAAATGGTCATCGACCACTTGAATCAGTCCAATTCTTCCAATGCCAAATATGTTTTCTGTCATCGTTTCCCATGACAGTGCACTCCCGTATAATTTCATTAAAAAATGATGAGGGCTAAAGGTGTGCAAAGATCAAACTTCAAGACATTTCTAATGTCGTTTTCTATTGGTCACTTTCGGGAAAAGATCCATAATAGATTTTCTAACCACCATTCCAGAACATTTAAGAAGTTTTCCAGCATGCAACAAAAACTTAAAATTTGATTTTTTTTTTTTTTTTTTTTTTAATTTTTTTTTACTTTTTTTAAACACAAATTTACAAAGGAAATGACTTTGTCGCCATCTTTGATCAACTGTGTGGGTTTTTAGGAGATATGTAATTAAATCAAGGGCTTCGCAGTTGTTCGATGGTTAGCCCCAGCATCCCGTTACCTGCCAAAAACATTTATACAAGGCTAATGATGATTGTAAATTTGAGTGAGCATGGTTGTCTGTCTCTCCGTGTTCCTGGCTTGTGTGCAGAGTGATAACAAAAAGAGAGGATTTTAGGTTGAAAGTGTGCCCCATGATTCAAGATGTGAGGCAATGTGCTTCTCTGGTTTTTCAAACCTGAGCCATCTTTAAAAAATTACAAACCTCCATTTTTATCTCCATATTTGCAGATGACAACAGGGAAGATGATGAGTTCTCCATACCAGAATATGTAAGTAGGAAGATTTTTATGCATTCTTTTTTTTCTTAGAAGATATTTCTTATAAGCTGACATGTTGGCAGGATAATGATACGGTTCCATCTGACGATGACAGCTATGAGCCTCCTCCAAGCCTAAGATTCTTCACAACTACTCCCTCAAGTTCATTGCAAAGGGGGGAGTATGTTGGTAAGTACAGGAATTTCTATTTTTTTCCTTCTCTTTTTGTTTGATACAAACAGGTGACTTTTCCTTTTTTTAATCTATTTATAATTCCCATTACAATGCTCAAATTTCCACCTATCAATATGTTTAACTCTTGACTTTAAGCCATTGCTCAGGTAGATTTGTATTTGGCTCTTGTGGTTGGATGGATTTAAACTTAAAGCCACAATACACAGAAGGCATCAAGACCTTTCATAATGCAAATTCTGATGTCCTGTTTCAGCTTTTGCTTCTTCTTTCCAGACAGCTGCCGTGAGCGTCCCAGCCAACCACCCAGGAGGCCGCTCCGCCCAGGCAAGGCCTCAAAGCAACTGCCCCCTAAACCCACCCACCCGGGGAGTGATGAAGTATATCACCTTTGATTTTTTACCTCAGCTGACCGTTGCCTTCGTAAATGACCTCCAGCCAGAGTGAGAACATTGTTTCTGTTGTTTCTGCAGGATGAATACATCAACCCAGATGCAATGAATGACGACAACTACATACAACCTGAGGATGATTCATCTCCCAGTAAGATACCAATCGGATTGTATGGGGACGTGGTCTAGGGGAATCTGATAAGTGGAATCAGAGCAGGGCTATTGATAAGACAGCCAGAAAATGTCAACTATGGAAACCTGACTTTGGCCCAGAAAGTTACTGGTCCGTCCATCACCAGTCCATCTGGTGGGTGCAAGCAACGCACATGTTTTATACTTGATTTGAAAATCTACTATTATCACGTGAATACAATCAGGTTTTTTCGAAGGAAAGGTCATTTAAAGCTAATGCATTCCAATTAATTCTGTATCTGTGAAGTCAAAGAGTTTGGTGCATAGAGTAAAGTTTTGTTGTTTTGACATGCTACCACTGGTTAAATCTGATTGTGATCGTTGAACATAACGTAGAGTACAGAGCAAGTTGTCACAGATAAATCCGTCCATGAACTGCTTCCAACTCATTTTTCGAAGGTTTTGCCGTTTGCTTTGTGATGCTAACACAGAGACTACTAATGCTAATGATTTCACTGCCAAACAAGCTGATGGGAATTATGACTAAATGTCCTTCAGTTATTTTGGCATAAGCTCCATAACCTTCTGAGATACGTTTGTGTCCCATTTCAAAGTAATAATCAACTAAATCAAGGGAATTTTTTCCACATGGGATTTTGTGCTGGCAGAATTTCACAGCAAACAATTTCAAAGTGGGTGGAATGGTGGCGTGGTGGTTAGCACCATCGCCTCACAGCAAGAGGGTTCTGGTTTTGAGTCCCTGGGGGAACCAGGACCTTTCTGTGTGGAGTCTGCATGTTCTCCCTGTGTCTGCATGGGTTCTCTCCAGGTTCTCCGGCTTCCTCCCACTGTCCAAAAACCTGCATGTTAGTTTGACTGGACATTCCAAATTGCCTTTAGGAGTGAGTGTCAGTGTGTGTGGTTGTTTGTCCTTGTGTGTCTCTGTGTGGCCCTCAATGGACTGGCGGACTGTCCAGGGTGGACCCCGCCTCTCGCCCATTGACCACTGGGATAGGCTCCAGTCCCCCCCCGTGACCCCATTAGGGAATAAGCAGTTATGAAAGTGGATGGAAGGCTGGACGATTTCAAAGTATTGATTTACAGGTGCTATTGTTTTAAGATTCCAGTCACTACCATTGGTAGAACAGGCCTGAAATGAGGCCTCTATTATGTATGTAGTCGGAAACAGCTTATGGGCTAATTCTACCAAACACTACAAAGAAAAGCAGTCAGAAACAGTTAGTTGAAGCAAAAGAGCCTGTGGCAAATACCATTACATTCTGAAGACAGTTGAAAAAAACTCAGTCTAGCATCCCTTCTTTTATTCCTGCTGCAAGCCTAATTTCCGCTTTGGTTATTTTTCAGCTCTATATGAAATCCCCGACTCAAAGGTAAGATATATTATCTTATAACACCAGTCATAAGTTTTTTTTAAAGATTCATTAATATGTCAAATTGAGCATTATCTGGATTTTATGTTATCTTCACAGGACGGGTCTTCATCTCCTCCTGCAAACAGGTCAGTTGGGGACTGGAACTTGGTTTAATTTCAAACATCATGAAGCTAAGTGAATACGCCATGCAGGGCAGCCTTCATGTTTTTGTTTTTTTTATGTTTGATACATGGAACTGCATGGATTGTTTTGATCATCGAACACATGTTCATTGTCCATAATCAATATTTCATGCAGAGCTCTCTGAGGCCCAGAGATTATCCACATCCCGTAGCATTTTCCATATTTACTGATTGATTTGCCCAGAATTAAAGATTTTTCAAAATATGGCCAGAATTCCTTATTTAATAAGTTACATTAAATAGTGGAATGTGAAGCTGATAAGTGAGAGCCACGACTTCGTGTTCATGAAATACCAATCCTTGTTTCTTCTATACCCAATTCTGACACCCTAACCTATCAACAATTAATACAGTTTTTAATTGTTTTCAATTGAATTGATTCAATTATGAATCCATTCCCCTTTCCCAAATTTCTTAAGCATGTAACTGGTGTCAGGTAATAAATATGTTCTTATTGTCTAAATACAAAGAAGCAGTGAAAAAACTGGAAATTCTTTGTTCTTTATGTTTAAACATATTACAGAACGACAATTTTCATTTTTATATTTTTTTCTCGTTTTTTAGTTGCTTCAGCTTTTTTTTAAGTAGGATTGGTACTTGAGATGTGCTCTGACATAACATTTCCATGACACCCTGTTTGAGTACTCTGACATGACGTATACATCTACATCCTAAATTTCTCTCAAGAGAAAATTAGGATTTAGATACATCCTCTACCCCTGTCTAGTTAAAAATGATTTGGACTGTACTGTCAGAGTAATCATTTGTTTGCTTCCATCTGGCAGACTGTGTCTAGTCTCTTCTAAACCATCTCAGCCTTTGCCACCAAAACCCAGCCCCAGGTACGATTCCATTTATTTGAAGAACAACTCCTTCAGCCTTCTGTACCACTGCTATAGCTCAAATTGTTTTTCTGTGTTTTAGGATGAATGTGAGAAGATGTCCACTTCCTGTAAGCATTGACAGATTGGCAAGCCTGGGTTTAAATCAGGGGTTTAGCGAACATTTGACACAGTG
>JABUIW010000010.1:2771464-2804023 GCA_013363375.1 Menidia beryllina
GCAGTACGCTCTGGGAAGGAAGAAAATAAGGGAAAAGGTATGCCTCAGGGCTGTTTAGAGCTCATTTATGTTTTTTATTTATCTTTAACAACACTAACATTACAACAGAATCTTATAAGAAGATGATTTTAAAGATCAACTCTGGGATCCTATTAACATGCTTTTATTGTGTGTGTGTGTGTGTGTGTGTGTCATTCTCAGTATTTCAGTTGTGTATCCCACATCATAGAGAACTACCAGAGGAATCCACTGATTCTGATCAACTGTCAGAGCAACGCCAAGGACACCACCAGGCTGTCCTACCCAGTGAGGCCTTAGTCAACGCTCACTGACGGCTTTTCTGTCACTCAGAGAGCACTTTAAAATGGCAGCTGTTATCAAAATCTAAATAATATGTAATAATAATATAAAATATGATAATAATAATCAAAACCTTGGTACATCAACCAAACCCCATCACAAAAAGCATGTGTGTGTGATTATTAGGACCGTTTTCCTCCAAAAAGTTGAAACGGCCCATAGTAGTGTGGTCAAATGTCCAGTGTCGGCCAGCTGTTGCGCAGCAACAAGTGGTTCGGTGTTTCAGTGCGACATCGTGGGAGGATTTCGCCGTTATGAGTCTGTCTGCAGTCGGTTCAGCGTAAACTGAGGGTGCGGCTTAAGCCGGAGGATTATCAAGCCCCCCCGAAAAAAAAAACAAATAGGGAATTTTCAGCATCACGTGACTCACACCGTGCATGTTCAGACCCGTCCTGATCAGTAAAACTGCGGCGCTGGAGCGACGGCCCCGTTTTCTCCTCAGCCTCCATTCGTTTTTGTTTTGTTTTTCTGCGTGTGTGAGCTGAAGCAGCACCGACTCCAAAGGCTTTCGTAACTCAGCGGTTTTTATTAAGATTTCTTTTTCACGCTAAATCAGTAAACAGCATAAGAAAAATTAATGCAAGGAATGAGACGGTGCTGCTGTGGCAAAAGGGAGCAGCAGCACGGCCCTTCTGTCTCAGGGACAAAAACACATGATTGTATGTTTCTTTAGTAGGAAAACTTATTTTTCAACCCTGAACAGGTTTTCAGTCACAATAACAACAAAAATGTCTCCATGAACAGACAAAAACTCTCTGTTCAATGAGTAATGCTATCCTGCACACTTGTTGCATAGCAGAAATGACCAGGCACTTGGTGAAGATTCTCAGGTAATATTTTACAGTACCTCTAATGGGACTATGTACAAACAAATCTTTCTTATATATATATTTTTTTTTTATCTCATCTTGAGAAGCATTACTTAGTTTCTTGAGAAATTGGGATACATCCATCCAATGGTCCTTGACTCTCAATCTGTCTCTTTCTCACGCACAAACGCACAGTGGAGTCGAAGATCCCTTCTGAATACTGAGGGATCGCGGCTTAAATAAGGAAATGTGACACCGCAGCGGGACACTGCTTGAGATTGTCGAGGCCTCGGGCCTGGTAGGGTGAGGTAATGGGAAATGGAATAGTGCAATACAAAAAAAAAAAAAAAACAAGATTATCGTCATTTCAAGTCAACGGAGGACACGCCCGCCAAAAGAAACATTTCAGCCTCTTCAATTTTAAAAATCCAAATTTCTTAAATTAACATTCTTTCTTTTAAAACATGAACTGGGTCCACAGGGATGTTAGCACCCTCTCAATAAATTGATGAAAATATAACTCATGTAATACTATATTTTCTGAACATAAATCTCTAGCTCTTACAAATGAATGAAAAACTGAATTTACAAATACACTGATTCCTCTAAAAGGCCCAAAATATGACAAAAAAAATAGAATAGAAGCATACATAGGCTAAACATCTAAGCGTCATAAATAAATGTTGAACGAAACAGCTTATTGTCTTTTTTTCTCCTTTTTTTTCTCCAAAAGATCAAAAATAAACACAGTTTTGGTATATCTGAGTGAATTGTGGGTGTTCGCAACCCATTCCAGAAACAATAAATATGACAGCGAGGGCGCCGTCGGTTCTACCCGTACACAAACTGATCCATAAAACAGGCGGTATGGCAAATATACATATTACAGTGTTCTATAAAAGATTCCATGTGACAGTGTACTCAAATCACCTTAAATAAAGCTATCGCGTCGACAAAATATAAAATATACAGAGGACCAAATTATCAACATCCCATTTCTTGTGGCTTTACAAATAATTAGTCGTATTCAAAGGACTTGCATCAAGCTACTCAACTGGAGGAGAGACGACAGGTAAATATCCAGTTACCCTGAGAGTGTGAGTCCTCCAGGAAGCATGACAAATAAGATTGTCAGAATTAACTCAAAGTAATTAAGACCTTTTTTTAAAACACACACACACACACAGAGGGAGGTGAGGGGGACTTCCATTATCGTTTTTGTTGTACTGCGAGGCGTCCTTTTGTTTTTCCAGACATTTTCATCCAGTGTGTGCAACGTTTAAGAGTTTTCACAGCTTGGCCTTTTCCACTCCATCAGATGCCGCTGCTGATGGGCCATCATGGTTTCCTGACTCATGAAGGCCCTGCCGCAGTACCAGCAGGGAATCTTGGACTCGAAGTCCCCGTCGGCAGAGACGGCGCCCACTATTTCGTACTTTTTCCTGCTCAGCCTGCGTAGTTTCAGCTTGAGGGTGAACCTCTCCTGCACGGAGTGTCTGCATTGGCTCGGCTCGCCCGCCTCCCCGTTCAGAGCCGCCAGGGCGTCCAGGGTCCTCCGGGAGAGCACGACTCTCTGGACCTCCCTGTGCCTCTTCACTACCTCCATGATCCTGGCGACCTGAGGGATGTCGGCGTCCGGGTGGTTCAGCACCACGACGGGCTGGTCCCCCGCTGGACGTTTGACCAGCTGAGAGGGGTTTATGGCTACTAACTTCAGGGTCCTCTCCTGGTGCTTTGGGGCCTGCTGCTGCCGACTCAAAGAGGCTGGTGCAGGCTCCTCCTGGATGGCTTTACCTACGGGGAAGCGGACGCTGCTGGGTGGATCGGGGTGGGAGCATGCATCTCCAACAGTCCGGATGCTCTGTTGTGATGAAGGCTCAAGGCCGGACGTGCCCCTGTTCGTCTTACCTGTGAGAGGAAGAAAAAAAAGAATAATTTAGATTGCAGTTGATCGCTATACCTAACTGACCCCTCCAACTCTTTGGTGTGCGTAGAAAACGAGGCGATGCGCGGCCATCTTACCCTCCGGTGTGGCTGCGGCTTTGAGAACAGGCGGGGACTTGCCGTCAGGAGGAGGCACTTCGATATTAGCACTTGGACTCTTCTGACCGTCCGTCGTGGGACAGCCGGCGCCACTGTGGAACTTCTGGAGCTGCGGCGACTCCTCGCCCTTTGGAATCATCCGGCTCACTTCGACGGTCAGCCTTCTCCGGTCGGCTTCGGTCTGCAGGACGAGGGGCGGCTTCTCTGCGTCGTCCCACGTTTCTTCGAGGGCGCCATGGCGCTCTCCGGTCTGGTTTTCGGCGGCGCGTCCGGGCTCTGTTGGCACTCCCGAGCAGCTGAGGGCCGACTCTTTCACTGGCTCTAGTTGCAGACGTGAGGTTATGGCTTCAGGTGGGTCGGTCACGGAACCGTTGGTCCCGTTTTCTGGACTAGTCTCTCTGGGTGGGTTCTGCAGAGTCTGTTCCGTCTGGTCCCCTGCTACATTGGGGTTTGGCGGTCCGTCTTTTGACGACGACAGGGGGCTCTGTGACACCCACTGCTTCCCCTTCACCGGGTTCTTCTTCAGGACTATCTTTAGGAAGTCCCCCTTTGCCTTTGATGGCTTTTTGATTCTGGCTTTTCTTTTCCGCCGTCGACTGCGTCTCCTGCTTCTCGGCAGGACTCTGCGAGCCGGCGTCTTGTCTTCACCTTTGTTTGCTGATTTCAGATCAGTGGTTAAATGGCTGCCGCCGCAGTCCGCGGTTCCATCTCGGCCCTCCGTTCCCTCATCCGTCGCCACTTTGTGGTTTTCTCGGTTTTCCTGCATTCCAGTGCATTGCGACGACTCACTCTGCGCAGACAACTCGTCGCCGTTGTTGATTTTGTTTTCGGCCTGCAGGCAAGGACTCGGATCCTTTGAATTTGAGTCACGGACGATTTGGTCGGCCGCACACGGGGGGTCCCCGGCAGCGCTTTCAGGACAGACGCTTCCCCTGTCGGTGGGGGTCACAGTTCTCAGTCTTTTAGCGTACGTGGCACCATTCTGAGCCACAGTGATCTGGTTCTTGACGGTAAGGACAGCGAGATCCGAGGGGTTCGACATGAGGCCGTTTTCTGACTTCGGGTGGAGGCTCATATCTTGGGGAACATTTGACAAAACGGATTTAAGGGCCTTGGTCCATGTCTGTTCGTTGGTTTCACCAGCGACAGATTTCATCAAAAACTGTTGGGTCTCTTCTAGTGTTGTTTGCGGATTAGACAGATGGCAGTATTTGTCCAGGAATTCTCTCCCTGGCAGAGAAAGGCAGTCCTGTGTCAGCCAGCACATTTCCCTGACGGCACTTCTTGTTAATCTGGAGTTCATTCTTGGGATGGGGTCATTAGACTTTATTGCTATGGACTGAACCTCCCGCGTCTTTTTCCTCTGGCTGCCGTTCTGGCAAAGATGGGCGGCTTTAATGTGCTTCGTTATTAACCATTTATGAGCTGCTTCAAAGCCACAGTGCTGACAGCGTAAAGGTTGGCTCCTGTCCTTTTTGAGCAGCGAAGGATCGTCGGCGTCGTCCAGGACCAAATTGTGTCCGAAAACGTGCTCTAAAAACACGGCGACTTCTCCGGTGGAGAACTTGCAGCATATTTCACATGAATATTTCCCGTTCGGGCAATGGTGCATGGTGAGGTGTGCGCTGAATTCAGGCCACGTTCGCTGAACGTTGTCATTGCACAGGCTGCAGCTGGGAAACGTGTCCTTGTGGCTTAACAGGTGAACCTTAAGGTAGGAGAACTCGTGCGTGCTAAAAGTACACATATGACAGGAAAAGACCGGGGGAGTCCCTCTGTGTTTTTCCTCATAGTGTTTGGCCAAGTCTCTTTGTGCATATTCCAAGTTGTCCTTGCATTGAGAGCATGTGAACCTGAGTGTGTTTCCGGCGTCGTTCGTCACAGGGCGACTCTGTTGCGCTTCCTGGCGGGGCTTCTTTGACAAAGGCCACACCACCGTCTGCTCCCACTCCTCCGCTATCTTCTTTGGTCCATTCTTATCTTCGTTTTGCATAGCTGGGGGCTGAACGGCAGTCTTCCTGAGGTGAAGCCGCTTGTGCACGCTTCTGGTCTTCTTGCTGACGCACCGTTTACTGTCCCCCGTGGAGGGGGCTGCGCAAGTATCCACTGATTCCATGGTTTTCCAGGTCTCTAGAAGCAAGCACAGGAAGACACCAAGGTTCAATGAAAAATTCAAACACAGCTTTGAGGTAAATGCAACAGATGGTGGGGACAAAAATAAGAAAACTAAACAAAAAAACCCCCACCCTCTCCCCCCAAGGACTTTAATGAACTTTTTTATATTAAAAAGCTTGAGGCTACATGGACTCTGAACTGCCTGTTTTAACATGTGTTTTGACATAAGTCCACCTGTTGCTAGTTACGATTCAAATTGCCACTGTGTGGATAACAATCCATCATAATCAACACGGATGTTCATCAACACCCAGATGCAGGAAACTACATTTAAAACTCACCTGCCCCATTCATGAACCTAAAAACCTCCATTTAAAAAAAAAGAAATCATGGTGGGCGGTGCGACGAAAAAAAAAACCTCTACACGGGAAATAACTAATGCAAGACTACTTAAACATTCCGAGCGAATTTTTTTATTATTATTTTACGAGCAGGCGAATCCGGACATCACGAGTCCATCGTGTAGTTTGCCTTAACCACAACAAAGTGATAAAGCCCTGGCTCTGCAACGAGCGACGAAAACCTTGGAAACGAAATCACAATAAAACTATAACGGCGTGTAAACAGCGGGTAGTCTTTACCCCGGCGTGGAAACATATTCCTCGATTTAAGGCGCCGAGCTAACTGTTAAAACTCAGATAGCATGTGAGTGATTTGAATTAACGTGACGCACAAGCGCTTACAAAGACGAAATAACTTGAAGCAAACCGAGCTCAGCAACAAAGTTCCAACACGCAACCCCTTTTTCCCCACACTGCTTCGAACTACTGTTGCGGATGGACCTGCCACGTTGAGTAAATTAGTCCTAACGGCAGAGTTGTTGAAGTAGTTGTCCCGGTTTTTTACCTTTTCTTTTGTGGAGAGCTTGACAGCTCAGCGAGTGGCAGCCATGATGGTTTCATCCGGGGATTACAGCCTCTGAGCTCCTTTAGCCTTTAGCCTGGTGCCTCCGTGCTGTCCCGGGCCTACAGCTAAACACGGACACACACACACACACACACACCGAGGCGTTTTCTGTGAAAACTACTCGCCGTGGATAATTCACTGATAATTCACTTATGTCGACTTAAAGATAAAAATCCCCCCGCAAAGAGGAACAGGAGGGCATATGTTTTGGAAAATATCAAATTGAGTCTTGTCTTTGTGTCACCATAGGTGGGAACAATACACAATGACAATTCAATTCAGTTTCCAGAAAGCGCTTTTCACGTCGAAAGGCAGTGCGAAAACAACTGCTATTAAATATTCATAAATGTTTTAAAACCGTGGCTCTCACAATTGGCTAAATTACAACCTCAATAACACGTATGCTGCTGAATACTAAACAAAGGCATCGACTTATTGTAGAATACAGCGCCATTTACATCCATTCTTGAAAGTATAGGCTCCCATTTGTTTTTTCTTTTTTGTTGTTGTGCGTTAACAAATCTTTTTTAGCTGGTATTGATTAATGCCTCATTATAGATGTTTTTTACAACATTTAATTTTTTCTCCTAGGCTAATTGTGTTCATTTTTCCCCCCAAATCTCATTGTGGTCATTTAATTCACATTTAATGTTGGTCAATTAATTTCTGACCAAAGTACTGTAATATGTTTTTGTTGCCATTTTTTTTCTTTCTGGCTGTATTTTTTCTTTCGGTTGCATCTCTCATCGTTTATTTGTTTTCTTGGAAGAGTAGCCGCTTATGATGTTATGTTAAAATGTAAATATGGGCTGCAAATAGGTGGATAGCAATGTTTTACAATGACAACTGAAAGGCATGTATTTGTTTACATCTTGAGGGATTTCTATCACTATTATGTTTTTTTATACTTTAATATTAGTGAAAATGCTACTCTCCAATAGTAAGCAAACCAAAAGACACAATTGTGTACCGTAATCTCCATAAATACATCCATATGAGAAAAAAACTATCTTCCTTTTAAGATAAAAACATTCAGTCAAGTCTCTGGATGCAAAGGCTCAAATGGGTGTGTGTCCTAAAACCTATAATCTTCCACAGTGCTTGCGAAGCGAAAGTTTAGGTTAGACCTCACTCATGACACTATTGCAGAGTGAACGGCGTTTCCTCACACCTACAGAAATGGCTAACACTTTTTTAGTTCTGTAAATATGACACAATGGAGAAAGCACTCGAAACATCATTTGAAACTACCCTTTTTGCACCGGAATGTACCACAAATATTCACTAGAAAGTGCAATTATTCCTCATCTAAACTTAGTCTCTTAACACTCTTCTTCGCTGAAGTGCTGTTTGAATCAAATCTGCTGCAAAGGTCTGACTCCACACCGGCTCTCCTTCAATGCTCAAACTATTGAAAACGTATGGGAGTAAAAATTGTAATCTTAAACACCATACAGCCATGTGATCTTATTCACTAAATATCGTTGTTGTTACTTTCTGGCTGTTTTAAAGTTGCAATCCTATGTACTAGACTGGTCTTTAAGCATTTTAAAGTCAATCCCCCACCACCACCCCCCGGTATCCAGTATTATGTCAAGAACAAAGATTTGTTCTGACCTCTGTTCCTGTGTTCTGAGACGCTGAGAAAGAGCCGTCAGCAGGTTGTCCACACTCCGGGGGCAGGTCAGAGGCTGTCAGCTGCTTTGTGTGAAACTGCATGACACCAAGAAAAAAAGAGAGGCGCAGCAAAGATTGCCACCAGCTCTGCTCACCCAGGATTTCTTTTGACTTCCAGTCCATTTATACTGAGGAAGCCCATCACCTCAGCTGTATCTACTAGAGAGCAGTTAGCATTACCAAGCCTTTTACGACTAAATGAATGTGTCCCAGTGGCCCTTTGATAGTCTGCTTACTTGTTCATATTTTAGCCCAGCTTCCTCTTGCCCACTGCCTAAAATAGGTCAAGTGGTTTGGGCAAATGGAAGCATAGCTGTGCCAAAGTGCTCCTGCTAAAGTGAAAAGGACAAAAAAAGGTCAAATTCACTGACAAAATTAGTTGTATTTTTCAGAAGTTTTCTCAATGATGATGTAATGGAAGTGTGAAACTGCTGCTTACCACGAATTTGTCTACCCGAGGGGCTTCTGATCATTTTTTTTTAAAAACTCTTTGACAATATGATCATTTCCTTTCTGTGTTGTTGTGGTTTTTTGCCTCAACATTACATACATTTATTCATAACTTAAACTAATTTTGTCCTTTGCCTTACTCTCAGTCAGAGAGTAAGGCAAACATTTCTTAATAAAAGATGTATTTCTGCTCAGTTTTCATCTTCATAGACACCCAAATCAGTCAGTCAGCTAATCTTGTACATGAGAGCCCACATGCGCTGGAAAGATTTAGGAAACCACTGGAACGTTGACATTGCTTGTGTTTATTAGGGTCAAATTCAAGAGGGCTGTCATTTCCTGTTAGAGCAAACTGACCCATTTTGAACTAACTTCATCTTGAAATGAGTTATTTAGCTTTAAAATATTCACCATTGCTCCTTTTTTGGCATGAAGGTACATCCAGAAAGAAAAATGTAGGTTATGGCTGTTTGTATGAAGGCATACAAACTTATTTACAGTGCCCATATAGAGGCATTTCTTAAAAAACTGTGCTACATTTTAACATTACTATCATGGATGCATAAGCCAGTCAAACATGTAAATGTATGAACTCATACTATATGTAGAAGGCACAGAATATTTACTTCTTTTGTCATCATATTCCAAATCTTTAAGGTGCAGCTTGGAGGATTTGCAGATGTCTTCATATCATCATGAAAGATAGGCAAACATAAATCATAAATATCCCCCCAGAGGTGCTCAGAACCTTTGGGGGGGTATCACCGCTGGGGTAAACATGGAAGGAACTGAGGTAAGTTCAGATATAGGTGAAGGATAAACACAGTATTGACACCTATCCTATGTAAAAACAGAACTCTGTAAGGCTGTTTTGGTGATCATGATGAGATAAGACAAGATAAGATAAGAAGACTTTGTTGTCCAGTGGTTTAAAACACAATGGAAATTTGCCTTTTGCATCTTGACTGTCAGCCAGCACATGAAATGGACAATAAATTAAATCATTAAATAAGAACTGAACGACTACTAAACACAGCAGAAGAAACCTCTGCCTGAAGGTGCATCTTGTTTAGTCATTATATTGTGTAATGGCTGTGTAGAGTTGTTGTTTTTGTGTCAAGTCCATTCTAACATTCTTATTTCCATGATCAGAACAGCATGTGCTGTCATCCAAAAGTCAAGATTGACAATCTTTGCTGTGTGCAAGTGCTTGTCTGTTATCTCGATGATATCTCTGTCATAGCTAAAGAGTTATTCAGTTCACAGAAAATGAAAAGAGAGATCGTGTCGACAAAAATAATCATCTGAAACTGCTGGACATTTTTAATCACTAGGAATAGTTATAGGGAGGGGGAAAGCTCTTATTTCACTTGTTGAGGTGCAAAATGTGTTTTCTTCTATGAGTTTTTTCTGCAAATACAATGGCAGAAACTATTGATATTATCATTAATAATACTAGTATTTTAAACCATAGCCATGTGAATTTATTTCTAGTGTGCCCTCACTATTTGGGGTACGCGATTTGCCATTATGATCGATCCACAGCCAATCAAACTACTCTATATTGCGATTGGTTGTTCTGGTTCTGCTTATTTGTAATTGGCCGCATTCCTGGCACTACTTTTGGCCCAACCGTCTTGACAATGGAGTGATGCTTTCAAATTCAGATAAGAACTCCGACCACTGAGATACCCCCCAAAGACAGTTGCCTTTTAAGCTAAGCGTTAACACTGTATTTCTGGGAAGAAGAAAAAAAGTAATTAAGCCAAATTCATTTCTACCAGCTCCAAGTCTAAAAGGAGCCCAATTCTCTGTGTGTGCAAAGTCTCTCGGCCTCAAATTAGCGGGTTTGTTGGAAGGTCTTATTTCGAACGGCACTTGAACGCGCCTGCGGAGTTTGATGAGCTCGTGCTCCCGGGCCGTCAAGCCTCCGCCACTACAACAATGAGCGGGAGCCAGCCGGGCCCGGCGCGTTTAGCTCGGAGCGCACTTCAGTGAAACTGCCCGTGATATTCACCACATGTGCTCGGCGGGTGAGTGTCCACGCTGGAAGCGTCACCCGTGACCTCCATTCTCACGGCCCAGCAGGGTGGTTAGGAGGGGGGGCGGGACACCGGGTGTAGGGGGGGTGGGGGGCACAGACTGGCTAGTGATAGTGATAACTCACTGACCGCTAACGCGAACAGTTATGTGGCCGTTCTCGTTTGGGGAGTGGGAGTGAGAGTCAGAGGTGGAGTTTTCCACGCGGGGAGCATCATTAGAGCTTTCTTTTGTCTGACACTCTACCCCCCCCCCTCCTCACCTCTATGTTTTGCTTTCAAGAAGTTTCCAAAGCACTGGTTAAATGGAGCTAGAGGACCAATGGTGGAAGGGACAACTGGCTGCAGATATTTACCAGGCGCTGCGATACAAAGTGAGTGCACACAACAAGTGGGACTGAGGTTGAGAAGGAAAAAAAGTTTTAAGAACATATTTCCTGCTGTCTTATGTGTTCCTGTTTAATTGATAAAGTTTTGGTTTGCAAGTCAGGATGTGTGGAGTTGAGCCCTCACGTGCGAACTGTTGTTTGACAGGAGCTAAAGTTGCCTTCCTACAAAGGTCAGTCCCCTCAGCTCAACCTCAGGCGATACTTCGCTGACCTCATAGCCATCGTCAGCAACCGCTTCCGGCTCTGCCCGGCCGCCAGGCACCTGGCCGTGTACCTGCTGGACCTTTTCATGGACCGCTACGACGTCACCATGCAGCAGCTTCACATGGTCTCCCTGTCTTGTCTCCTCTTGGCCAGTAAGCGGACCGGTTCCCCAGTCCCCCGCACCCGACCGCTTTGTCGTGGGATGTTGCTTTGATGGTTAGTTTTGTCTTTGCTTCCAGGTAAATTCGAGGAGAGGGAGGACCGGGTGCCAAAGCTGGAGACTCTGAACAGCCTGACCTGCATGAGCTCCGTCAACCTGGTGCTGACCAAGCAGGGTCTGCTGCACATGGAGCTGCTCCTGCTGGAAACCTTCCAGTGGAACCTGTACCTCCCAACGGCGGCTCATTTCATCGAATACTATCTGTCCATCGCCGTTCACGAGGCGGATCTGCACGACGGCTGGCCAATGACCAGCCTGGAGAAGACCAAACTCTACATGGCCAAGTATGCGGATTACTTCCTGGAGGTGTCCTTGCAAGGTACATGGCATTTGGCTTTTGGGCTGTATATCTTTTGCACCATACTGTCGTCAAGAAACCAATAAAAAAAGAGGGTGGTTAGGTATACGTTAGTCAATAAGGAAAACCAGAAGGTGACAGATTTTTTTAAGAAGCTACTTTTTCCTATGTCATGCCATTGTCAGTTACTAACTATAGATGTCTGCGTATTACTTGTGGATTGCAAAGCTTGAACTTGGTTGCTTTGCTCAATATGGCCACTGTGTGGTGGAAATGAAAAGCTCTTTGTCTGACACCCTGGATCTTGTTGGATTCTCAAAAAAACTATTCCTATCGTCTGCTGCAGCACCTTTCTTTGACCCTGCTTGGAGATCGAAACCAGTTCAAGGAGAGGTGGTAGAATCCTTAGGGACTGGGGAAAATGCAAAACACGCCACAGGAGGAATCGTACCACAGTCCCGACAAAAAAAGAAAAAGATGTTCCAGATGTTCTTCAAACGTGATTTCATATAGCTAACCATGTGTGTTCAAGATATGCGTCTGCTTCTTGTTAGTATCAGAGTTTGCTAATTACCAAGGTTATATCGTCTAAAGGAGATGCCAAAGGACGCACATAAGCTCATCTGTTCAGAGAAATCTGCCAGTCCTCATCTGCGTTGTAGTTACGTTCCTAAGAGAAAAACTTGAAACTATGAAAAATACATTTATAAAAGATTGTCTTCCCACACCCCTAGTTTGTTCCCTCTCTTTAAGTCCCCCCACTCCTTTGAGTGTTGTCTTTCACTCAAAGATCCCAACTCATAGTTTCGGTTTGCTGAATGTGCAGGACACTCGGCAAAGAGACTCCATCCACCCTTCTCGAGTTACCAAGTCGGCATAGATGTAGCTCTAAAAGCATGATTTTTAACTGCTGCCTGTCCTCCCTCTGCTCCTCAGATCACCTGTTTCTGTACTTCGCCCCCTCGATGGTGGCGGCGGCCTGTGTGGCGGCGTCGCGCCTCATCCTCCACCTGTCCCCCACCTGGCCCCCCCGCCTGCAGCGCCTCACGGGCTACTCCTGGGAGAGCCTGGTCCCCTGTGCAGAGAAGCTGCTCGTGTATGTATCCGCAGCATGGTTTTATTCTTTTATTCTTTTTTCGCAAAATGGTGACTTGTAGTGGTAAAAAAATCTCAAATGATAAATAATAGCTCATACAGTTCACACGCCACATTGAAGACTTAAAGGGACATTGTGTAGTATTTTAAGTATTTTCTTAGTTTATCATTATAAATGTGTCCTCATTTGGTGTAAAATGACCTCTGCAATGATCTGACTTCTCCTCATAAGCAAAGAATTTCGTGTCTGTATATACAGTACATAGGACGGGTAAGTCCACGGAGGTTTCCACGTCAGACCGCCATTTTCAATAACTGTAATCGCAGAGAGGGACATGAAGCACTAGTCTACCTGTCTAACTAATCCAGAACGCGTTTTCGTTCAGAAATTTCTTTGCAATTAATTGATTTTTAAATTAATTTAAATTTTTAAAAAAAGTTCAATCACATAACTCATCATCTCAGAGAAAACTGGATGATGTGGAAGTCATGTTGACATTTCTTGATGCATGGTGGCTACCGTAGCTGCAATACCCATTTGAAAACGTGGGGCAGTAGAGAGCACGATTTGTTAGAATGCAAAATACAATTTCACCATTAGATGGTAGAAACACCGTGTACATTAAGTGCTTTTCTTATTTTTTCTTTTTTAAAATTTTATTTATTTGTATTTTTTCCCTCCCCAGTGCACATGACAGCGACGTGAAAGAGGCCAACAAGCAAAAGGGTCAGCAGCTTTGCCAGCAGCAGGGCCAGCAGGTGTATCACAGCTCGGGCCAGTCAGCCGCTGTGGCCCAGTACCTGCACCTGCCCGGCCTGCAGTACCCCCAGCAGCCCCCGCCGGCCGGCCTGGCCCCCAACCACAGGCCCGCCTCCTACCTCAGCCACCCGGCCCCCGGCGGGCCCCAGTGCGGCAGCGCCCCGGCCATCGCCGCCTCCCTGGATCCAAAGTCCACCATGCCCAGCAGGGCCTACCAAGTCAGCATGCACTACCCCTGCACCGCCCCCTGCTTCGAGCGGTGATCCCAGGGGGGCCGCACGGTGACCCTGTCTCTCTTGAATGTTTCAGAATACGCCAAAAGTTGGGGTGTAAAAAAACAGAACAAACTTGTTTTTAATTTTGAAGAGACTGGATGAGATCAGTGCAGCACTTTGAAGCTAAATGTGCAATATGCCCACTCTGCTGGGGCTCCCTGTGCGGATGCCCCATGCAGGCATTTTTTTTCCAGGAAGTTTAAGGTACCGGGTGTGAACGCCCCCGTTTACGCCCCCGCCTCCGCTGGTCTAGCTACAGAGCAAATGTCTAGTATTTATTTAAGGCAAAGAGAAGTATTAAATGCCCCAATAGGTTGGCACCCGATCCATTGTGACTATTGCTAATGCTCAGTTAAGAAGGCAGCAACAAGGATTTATGTCAGTTTGTGGTTGAAGACTTTGTGGAGGTGTTGTTGTTTTTCTTTTTTTGTTTCAGTGATTATGTTTTTGTTTTTTATTATTGTTATTATTTGGACAAATGTCTTTTGAAAAAGAGAGAGTGTACCCCTCTAGATGTTGCAGTGTACAGTAATAGCAGGGGAAATGACTGCTGCTCTGTACAAAGAGAATTTCTGTCTGTGCTGTCCACCTCTATTGTTGTTTTAAATAAAATACAAACCTGTGTTACTGAATGTGTGGCTCTAGCTCTGGAGATTTGCATGTGCCTATTATGACTTTTAAACAAAAAAAAAAAGTCCTTGACTTGTGGGAAACTGTGGTGTTTACACAAATGTAAAAAGTCTGAACCCTCATTCTTCCATCCTTAACAACTAAACTTGGTCTTAGGATATTGTGCTTGCACTATGTGGAACTCCATTTCATCCTGCTCTCCGATTTGAATTTGCTTTTGGGTAAATCAGAACCTACTCTTGACCACAATGACATGGGGAAAAATTTTTTGTTTTTATGTAAGCTGAGTGATTATTGTTGTATATCCCCACAATGTAAACATGTCCAACAGTTTATTAACTAGAATCATTAGATGAAAATAGCACAACTAAAAGAGTTATCTCTCTCTCCCTGCAGCCCCTGATGCTCACAGATTTTGATCTGTACTCAGTAATGGCGGCAGATGGGATTTTTTCTAAGTTTTGCTGACCTCTCCAGGACGTCCCACGTAACTTTTACCCGTGTCACACCTCGTGTTCTGTCGGGAATTCTACTTTTACAAAACGATACAGATGGGATGTAGGTGTTTGCATATAAATCTTGCCATCCAGGGACTTCCTGTTGATGCTTTTACAGAAAGAGGCCATTGAAAAACTAAGAAAGAAATCTGTGCGGTCCTTGCTTTCAAAATTCACAGAAACATTGGGATTTCTTTTTAAGCCAATAACTCAATATCGAATGAAGGTGCCATTCAAAATCTATTTGTACCACAAACTGCACTTTAGATAAAATATTTATACTGACTGGCTTTTTTAAAAAAGTATGCCAGTGTTCTGTTGTGAAGTTATATGAATGAAACAAAACCAATTTTCTTTTACCCTTTTCTTTCAGGTAGTTCCTTCAATGTAGGGCATCCTCCAGCTGAGGGAGTCATCGAGCTGTGCAGGATCATTGACAAAGATCACGGCCTCTGAAGATGAACAGTATGTCTCTTTGGGTGGTGTGAACATGGAGACTGTTCCTGTTCTTATCAATCCAGTCACTGAAACAGATTATAGTTCTGACTCTTCAGACAATATTACATTTTTGCTGTTGTGTTTTTTTACTGTATTGGTGATGAATTAGGGCAATGCAGTTTATTATTCGAGGAAAAAAAATGGGGAAGATAATCCTAATATGCCACATACCTATGACTCCTTCCACAAACCAGCCAGCGCTGGAAACAGAGCAACTGCAGGTGACAAATGAAGAGAAAAGTGCTCATTTGACTGGATAGCGTGCTTCAAACAGAGTCGGATCATCTGCTGTGCTAGCTGGAGAGACTACCAACTAGCACCTCTGAGCTGGTGATCTTGTGGGTCAGATGCTCATTCTGGCAGGAAAGTGGCTGGAAACCATCTCACAACCGTCTATCATCTATTGCTCTGGGAACAAACATACCAGAGCTAAAAGCAGCTGCTACTGTCACCAGTTGCAGTAGAAGTCGTCTTACCTCAAACAACAAATCAATTCCAAGCTCTCTTTCATTAAATATATATTTCGCCTTTGTGGGGTTGTTGGTATAATGAACAGGTTTAACCAGTAAAATGATAGAATGCTATTCTTCCACTTAGTGTTTAGTTTGTCTTGTATATTATAACCAGAGGGAAAGAGAAATCATTATTTTTCCTGATTTCAGGACTGTGTTACCCTTTAGAATCACTTTGAAACATGAGCTCTTCTTCAAAGCATCCAGTACGACTGGCTTGAAAATGGTTTATACCATACTTTACCATGGCATTAAGCAAAGAGTAACAAGCTTGTAGAGCCCTTTGTTTCTCTACGAAGTGATCTATGGTGTTGCCTTTTCTTTTGGTGTTATGGCTATGAATGTCTCTTCCATTTGGCTATATCAGATAACATCTGATACATTTGAATACTTTAAAATTGCAGATTTCTTTAACCGTCAACAGGTGTCACTGTGGAACCGATATAAACCAACTGCCGGGTATCTTTACAGACAGGCAGAAGTCCAACAAGTGCCAAAACTATCCAGTTGAATTAAACTGGACTAATTTATAGAGAACTGTAACAGGAAGAGACTCATTCACAGATGCTACCAAACCTACAATTCTTTAACTTCTCTCTTTTTTTTAGTTTTGCAACATAATGTGAATTATATTTGATGTAGATCTAACTTTTTATGTTATGTATGACAAAATGTATGTAAAGCAAACTACACAACATTTAAATCTTAGTTATTTGAGCTTGTTTGCATTTGTTTGAATTTTAGATGTTGATGTGAAGCATTGCTGTGACAGTGAAAGCAGAGAGCCTTAACGGACTTCATTTTAATCTCTATCCGTGGTCACGTTATATGCAAAACACAGTGAGCAAGCCGTTCACTCATGAAATGAAAGTGTCCTTACACTGTGCTCGTCATGGTCCGTGGGTTTCATTATATTCCCAGTTATGCTTTGGTCATTCTGTTTTCTGTGTTCTCTGTTCTAGGCTTGGTTACGTTTCTATTGGGTTTTATGAACAGAAGTGTTTTTATTATTCCTCAACCTTTTGTTCAGCACGGGGGACGTTGGAGCTGTGGAGTTTAACATTGTGTGTCACATAGGGATTTTCTGCAGTGAAACGAGGGACAGAGGGTAAAAACCTAAAAAGGAAATGGATGGATTTAAGACAGTGGAATGATGGGGATGTGGACGTGACAATGAACAAACAGTGTGTGGGCAGAGGATGAAAATTCTTCCTGTCTCTGTTGCCAGATTAAGGACAAAATTCAAATTGTGGGAAAGGCAACTGGTCGTTATGCAAGAGGAGGAAACTAGAGCTAGTATCATCAAGTCAAGATAGAGTAAGAATGTCACATGAGGTGCATAGATGGTTATCATATTCATTCTAATTTTATGAACAGTCTGTTCCAAATGCCAAATAGGTAAAACAGAGCGGGCGGGTGCCGTGCTACTTTTATTAACCTGAGTAGGTGGTAGTGGAGGTTTGGTGAAAAGTTACAGTAAGACAAGTGAGAGAAGGAGAAAAGCAAAAGCATTTATATCAATGGGCAGATTGTAGAGGGCGTTAGTTTTAGTTTAAAAGACTGTAATGGAAATGACTGCAGGGAAAGAATCGATACTGTCATTTACGACATTATCAAACTAGATACCCCCAATTATGTGACTGGGTTGTATATCAACTTTAGAAAGCGATCACAAATTCAAAGTCTGCAAAGGAGATATGACTAGCCAGTCTACAGATAACGACAAATGGGGAAGTGGGTACTTAGTATAGCAAACCGAAGGTATTTAAGGGAGCGTTGCTATTATTGTCAATGCAGCGTACCCTGCAAAACCAGAAAGGTGTGCCGGCGTTCTTCATGCATCTGCATGAATTTTTCTTATTCTTTTTAGTGCTAAAGACTGTTTGTTGAGGGGTATTGGGCCATCAATCCGCTTAGTCTTATTAGCTACAATAAAAGAGGAATTTTCCATATCCCTAGCTTCCCACCTTATTGTTTTTCACGCATAATCAACAGTCTTAGCCACAGAATTGAATAAAGATAGTATATGATATACTTTAATCCTCTTTTTACAACATCAGTCACCATCCTTTGTATTTCCACGTGTAAATCAAGTGACAAATAGAACTTGAAATGTACTGAGGATAGTATGTAAACACAGTGGTTTTCTTGGCTTTTGGGTAAAGACTGGGAAGCTAAATAGTCAATATTTACTCTGCTGTGGACCACTGGCTCTTCTCTCTTACGTCTGACATGATCTGTAGCCTGTCAGCCCTTTACTATCTAAACCCCACATTGACTTGTCCTTCGACCACTTTAACTTTAGTTTGTTCGCCTTTGGATTGTTATTCTTGAAAGGCAACCCCACGGGGTCTGAAGTCGCTCCGGTCCACGTCGGTTCCTGTTTGGAAAACAATGTGGTCGGGCCTGACAGAAAATTTTGAAGCAGGCCTCTTATGCATTCCTGGTTTCATCGTGGCATAACATGGCAGAGCTGTATTAATAGCATTTCCTATCCGGGGCTGCATGCTAAAGAAGGCTTCCTGTGGAGGAGGAAGCAGAGTGTTGAAGCTGGCGATGAGGAGTCTTCTGGCTCCCCCCCCCCTTCCTCCACCTCCTGTCTGTACATGTACTGTAAGTCAGCCAAACCAGTAGGTGGGCTAAGATTGTTAACCATCCAGCAAGTCCTACCACTCCACTTTATATTATTTTTGACTCCATATCCTCCCGTAGTCAGGATGTAGTCTTGCAAACTTTTGTATGTATTTTGTATGTCTTTATACATCCGTGGTAAAGGTGAGGCAAGGCAAACCAAAGCAGGGATGGAGGAGTCAAAGTCAGGCCCGACAAGTTTGGGCTTTTCTTAAAATAGGACGCCAGTTTCAACTGAAATAAGTACATCCATGAAAACGTTCCTTGGGAAAATACCACAAGCTGCCTGTGTGCAAACTGAAACTGGCACGGCGAGATTGAGCCACTTGTTTTCCACATGTGAGAAACATTTGACGCTGCTGATCTTTGCCTGCGCTGGCTGTCAGCTCTCGGTGCAGGAGGCAGATGTCACACAGATTTTTGAGCTAAAGAAGGGAAAAGGAAGCCGTCACAGTTACTGAAACCTTATGGTCAAATGCAAAGGGCAAAAATCGGGAAACATATGGGGTATTTTTCTCTCAGATTCAAGCATTAATGTTAACTTGAACTCATGCACTGAGACAAATAAAGCTTGATTAGAAAATAACTGACATTGTGCTAAGGACTTTTTTTTTTCTTTAAGTTTATTTTAACCTAAAATAATTTACTTGCAGATGGTGCAAGTGTCACCACAAAGGCACAGACATTTTGAGAGTTGCATTTTTCATAGAAAATGTTTTGCCAATCCGTATCTGTTTTAATTCATAACGACAATTGTATCCACCCAAATTTTAAACCTCAAATCTTCTTTGTTGTAATCATCCAAAAACACTATCTATGATTTATGTCCAAACATTTTCCCTTTTTGTATGAACTTGTTTCTAATGATACTTACGTTACTATATGTGATAAGAGTATGACTCAATAGAAAAAGAAAAACTAGTCCTCTTAGTCAGATACCTAAAAAAAATACAACATGAATCAGCAATGACAAGACGTAGTTGTTGCTAAGGAAAGACAAATTTGCTCAATTTGCATCGAGAACCTGGGAACAAATGGCATGAGGAAATATTTAAGCGTGGGGAAAGTTTGGGATGTCGCGTTTTCTAAATGAAAAGCAGTCCTCATACATGACGGCCTTCTCCCGCTGGTTCTGATTGGAGGAGAATGACTTACATTTATTACATTTAACTTACACGAATTCCTTCTCCTGAAAGCCATTTGTTTGTAAAGTTGCTCGGCTCTTTCTGTTGTCACGTAAAGTGTCGAGAAAGAGTCAAGAGCGTGTTTCACATCAGTTCTGGTAACCATCCATCCCAATTAGACCGAGGGATGCATGTCACGAAGGAAGATGGGTCCATTTCTTCAGTTCTAGGATATTGTATGAGTAACTTCTGCCACAGTAAATGCACATAGTCAAGTACTAACCTGGTAAGGTGCTTTGTGAAGGGGACTGTTGACATTTATCATCTGTATTTCTTTAGCTTAAGTAAAAACATCTGTACAGAAAGGATTAATTTAACCATTTCATTTCAGTTTTTTATTTTTGTTTTTATACATATATACAAAAGATTGACATCTATATAAAACCAGCCAGTTAGGGTAAATCAAAGACCATTATAATTCATCCCAATAGTAAAAAGAGATAACTGTCATCCAGAAGCATGCTGTAATAACCTAAACTGCTCTACTGTGAGCTTATTTTAGCTATTGCATAACAATGTTTCATAACCGTAACTCCCAAAACATTGCTGCTCAATATGTGGTACAATATTTTCAAATTCTTTGCAGCAACTCTGCATGAGGATTTGTGTTCAGCGGCTACAATCAAGAGCATGTTGCTTTATATCAACTCATTTCAAAAGCTCCAAATTGTCAGACTCGTTGAGATTTTTTTAAAACTCAGTTTGGATATCTTTTAGACAGAAATAGATGTTGTAGGATCTGTAAGTCCCCAACTATGAGTGACTCAAAAAGTCTAACTTCCTTTTTCTAGTCCCTTTGCTACGATGAGGGAAAACCAAAATCATACACAGCCACTATGGAAACGAATGGTTGTTCCAACTCCCTTAGCGTTTCTCCGCTAGTCTCAGGCACATCTTTTCTCTGGAGGGATAAAAGTACCTTAATGAACGGTGAAAACCTTATGAATGAAGTATCACTGGCAACATGTAGCTGCAGCCGGTGTTGTTCTTTGTCCAAATGTAGCAATACAGTTCCAGAACATTATCTACATGTTTGCCCAGTTTGTTAATCCTAGTTAATACCACACTAAGCATGATTAACCTTTCCCGAATGCCACTTGACACAATTTAGAGTTGACCACGACCCAAGGCCGATTTACTTGAATTTATTTCCTGCTAGAAACCAGAGATAACACATTTTCATAATGAAAAGAAATCAATATTATTTTCAGGACCAAGGTCAGCTCACAGTTTGGGTGCTATGTAAATTAAAAGCCAACCTATCAAATGTAAAAACAGTTGCAAAATGTCCTAAATGGGTTCGTATTTATCAGTCTTTATTAAGTTCATACAATCCCCCTGGGGAAATTTATCATTTGATAGACAGTAACATAAAAATTAAATAAAATGTCCAAAAAAGTTTTTGGATGTCTTTGTTTTAAATTAAATCTTGTTAAAAAAAAAAGGTTTGTGATGTTAAGCGTATATGTATTTAACGCAGGTAAGAAAAAAAAGTACGGTAAACTGGCCCTTTTCCTCTCTGTTCATTTCCCCTTTTAACGCGCATTTTGATTGGTTCTCCCACACGCTTGCAGCCAATCAGCCTCCCCCTGCTATGGAGGAAGGAATAAATGCAAGATGGCTCCTCATATAAAAACAGTCTTCTGGGTCGGCCTCGTCGCGCAACAAAATAACTCTTTAATACTTATTAGATTGAAATATTTATCTGCCAGCAGTTCCGAAGGGTAAACCGGGCTATAGACTCGCTGCTTTTGGTGATATTTGGAGGGAGGCGATGGCAGAGGGAGCGCAGGTACTACTTTGAAGACATGAATTGGTTGTGAGCTCGCTGTCTTCGGTAGACAAGAGTTGGGGTGGTCTGAAGCACACAGCCTGGCCGGGCCTCAGCTAGCTAGCGTTAGCCGCTAACTAGCTAATGACTTCGCCTACTGTTTTCTGTCGCATTGGAAACGTCCCCCTGCATAAGAAGAAATACACCAAGGTGCTGACTACATGTTGAATGTGGGACTGGGAAGTTCCATAAACAACTGACCATGGCGGTATCAAGGTAAGCCGGTCCAACACCGAGTCTGCTCTATAAGCCCGACTTTCGCTCACAGTTAGCTGGCTGATTTGCTAATACCAGCTAGCCATCAGTTGGCCGACAATAGCGTGGACATGGCCCACTTAGGTTAGAGTTGAAGCCGGGAGTAAGCTGTTACTCTAACATACATTTAATCTGCAGAGTGACTGTTTTATTTGGAGCGTTGGATTTTGGTCCTCTGCTGACCCCCATGTTGTTAAGTACTAGTTAGTTAACGTGGCTGAGAACCTGAGTCTGGAAACAGACTTGGAATAGGCTTTCTACCTGGGATTATCATGTTTTACCGTTGAAGACAAATTCGTACACCGGGTTATGACACAGTTCTTGTGAGTGCAACTGTAAATCCATGAAATGTGAGAGAAATAGTTTCCATCCTGTCTATGAAGATGATGACAGTGATGATGGCATCACTGTCAAAATCAGCAACTCTCCAAGCTTGTTCTGATTTGGTCTTGACTCTTATGCTTAAGTCTGGTAAAAATCTAGGATTGTGAGGCACTTTACCTTCTTTATGTCCAAATGTTAGTACGTTATGAGATGCTAAAGTTCTCGAGTAGTACCATGAACTTTCTGACACGGTTCTAACAACCACCTGTATATATTTTTCTTTATTTATTTCACCCCTTCTCAGACTTGACCGCTTGTTTATCCTGCTCGACACGGGAACAACACCAGTGACCAGAAAAGCAGCAGCCCAGCAGCTTGGAGAAGTAGTCAAACTTCACCCACATGAACTCAATAACCTCTTATCAAAGGTCTGTTTTCTTTTTCTCTTTTTTCCTTTTTAATACATTGGTTTCCTAACATTATTTCACAAGCGCCTTGTAATATCAACTTTGGATATGCTATGCTGTCCTGTGTGTCACGTACTGAATTTAAGTCTCCAAGGCAGGTGGAAGAGTTTTCCAGCCAATCAATTTAATCATAGACTGGTAGCTTTTTCTTTTATTTTGGCTGGTGTATAAGACTTTATTCCCTGCCTTTTGTTGGCACTAAACTAAATTTAAATTTTTGTCTAATCAAAAGGTTTTGACCTATTTACGGAGTCCCAACTGGGATACTCGAATCGCCTCAGGCCAAGCCGTAGAGGCCATCGTGAAGAATATTCCAGAGTGGAACCCGGTCCCAAAGCCTAAAGAAGGTGAGCTTTTAGGATAAAGTACATTTGCTCATTTGGTGTGTTGTGGGTGACTTTTGTCTCATCCCGTGGTGTGATCTAAACTGAAGAAACAAAAGCCTGTTTCTGAGTCTCCTTTGCTTCCCGTAGAATCTTGTGAAGATCTGTCCCCAGAGGACTCGTCCTGTGATCGGTTAAATTTCTACCACTTTGACATCTCTCGACTGCTCCGACATGGAGCGTCTCTATTGGGCTCGGCGGGAGCCGAGTTTGAGCTGCAGGATGACAAAACTGGTTTGTACTGAACCTTCATTACTTTTTTTTTTAGCCCCTAGTTTTTCCATTTCCCTCCTGCTTGTTTTTTGCTCTCTGCACGTTGGCTCTTGTCTGTGTTGGGTTTTTTTTTCCAGCTATTCCTTGAAAATGTTTTTTTTGTGTGCGTGAAGGCATTTCTTGTGCCTTTAAAAATTTTTTAAAAAAGTAATAAAAAAAAAAGAGATTTGAAATGGAGGGAGTTTCCCTTATCCTACAAAAAAACATGCCTTTATGTCATACTCTGTATTCTGCTGAGCTGGTCGTTTAGCTTCTGTATGATCTCTTGACATTCAGTTATACTGAGACACTGACACCTTCTCATCATATTCTTTCTAAATGTATTTGTGGTTTCAGCTCTTTTTCTTTCTTTCTTTTTTTTTTTTTTAATCTCCCTCCTACCAGCACCTAGATCCAGCATTACTCACCACTGTTCCAACAGCACCATTACCATGTACTCTTTCAACATTTCATCCCACTATCTGGAAGACAAAAAAAATATAAATTTTGCTTCTTTAAACTTGTGTTCAGGAGAGATGGACCCCAAGGAACGTCTCGCCCGCCAGAGGAAGCTCCTCCAGAAGAAGCTGGGCCTGGACATGGGCGCTGCTATTGGAATGGACACCGAGGAGCTGTTCAACGACGACGACCTGGATTATTCCTGCCAGTCCAGCGGGCTCAGAGCCCAGGGAGCCAAAGTCACAGCCGGCTCCAGCTCCCGCAACCACGTGGTGGGGAATTAATTAACTCATTGTTTTGTTTTTACTTTAAATGATTCATTTATCTTTTTTCACTGTACATTTTTAGATTTTTGACTTGAATGCTTTAGAAAATGGAAAAAAAGGCCCTCAAAAGGGTTGCAGAAAACCGAACAGGGCCTCCTCTTATTTTAAAACGTTCTGCTGCAGCTTCTGTTTCACAACCTGTTGCATCTGCCAGTTGAAATGTCATCTTTTCTGAGAATGTGGGTTTCACATAAATTCCGGTGCCTCAACTCAATCTCAGAGACTTCTTTTCTTCTTCTTTTTTTTCTTTATTTTTTACTTGCGGCAAAATATGAGAAGAAATGGCAAGTGTGTCTCTGGCACTTCTGTTTTACTATTCTGTTTTCACATCCAATATTAACTTTGAAAGCAATAGGACCTACAGAGTAACCTGCCTCTTCAATTTAAACCTTCATATGACGGTTACTCAAACTTATTTAACTGTTAATTGGGTAAAAGGGGAATGACTGTAGCAACCTTTTGAGCCCTTGATGCCGACCATCTCTGCTGAAGTCCATGCTTGCTCCACATCCAGAGGGAGCAGATGTGACCGATTGGGTGTTGTGACACTCTACTATGCCCCAGCCTGCTGGTCATGCAGCAAAATGGAGGCCACAGAGAAAAGCTCTGCAGGCTGGAGTGAGAATGGCCGGCTCTGCTGCGTTGGATGCAACTGGATTCATGCTGTGTCGGTTTATACCTGCTACAGCTTCACACAGTGAAGGCTTGTTAGAACAGGACAGCTGTCATTCCCATGCCATCTTTTCTTTTCGGTGAATCATTGTTACTGGAACAGGCTTTTTCCTTTCCCTTTTTTTTCCTTCAGCGTTTCTCTTGTGTGCTTTGATTTTCCTATTTAAACTACCGGTAATGTGCCCTATGTTAAATAAATGCATGAAGCGTCATGGACCTAATACCTTTCTATGTTTTCCACAAGCTTTTAAATTTTATAGTGAACACAGTCATTTTTATAATTTTTTCAAATTGATATATTTGCTTTCAGACCATTCAAGCTGCTGAATTGATCGACACAGAATTCCGGCCAGGAATGAGCAGCCGTCAAAAGAATAAAGCAAAGAGGATGGCTAAATTGGTGGCAAAGCAAAGATCCAGGGATGTGGATTCTAATGAGAAGAGGTAGGACTTTGCATGGACACACATTGCATCGTATAGAATGATTATTTGGCAACCCTTAAAAAAAAAAAAAAAAAAAAAAAAAAAAATCATACCCAAAGTCTGGGAGAAAAAAAAACAGAAACTGACTGCTTTTTGTCCATAAATCTCCAGCAATGACAGTTTCGAAGGGGAACCCGAGGAGAAAAGAAGGAAAACCACCAACATCGTCATCGATCAGCCAGCCACCGAGCACAAAGTCTTAATCGACAACGTTCCAGATAATTCCGGCCTTTTAGAGGAGGTGAGGAGGCGCAAAGCGACGGGGCAAATACTCGGGCTTAAGAGCCGCCGGCTGATCAAAGCACTCTGGTGCCACTGAATGGTCTCTTTGCTCTGGCTTTAGATGCACGAGTGGCCTCTGGAAAGCTTCTGCGAAGAGCTCTGCAATGACCTCTTCAACCCATCATGGGAGGTATTTACAATAAATAATTTAAGAGTTTTTCCTAATTTGAGACGACATTATGTCTCGTGAGCCGATTTTGCAGTCTGGATAGTAGCGACGCTTGTAAACTTACAAATGCGACTGTTTAGATCCGCCACGGCGCGGGCACGGGGCTGAGAGAGATCCTGAAGTCGCACGGTGCCAGTGGCGGGAAGCTGCCTGGAAGCACGGCCGAGCAGGTACGTCCTCAGCTGAACGGCGGCGCCTGGGCCGCGCTCTGGGGCCTCACACACGTGACCCAAGGCTGTGTCTTGGTGTTTTGCTGCAGATGAGGCGGCAGCATCAGGAGTGGATCGAGGACCTGGTCATCCGCCTCCTCTGCGTCTTCGCACTGGACCGCTTTGGGGATTTTGTGTCCGACGAGGTGGGAACATTTCCCCAGTGGGGCATCTTGGCACGCGAGCCCGGCTCACCGTTTCCTCTCGCCAACCCCCCCCTGCAGGTGGTGGCTCCCGTCAGGGAGACGTGCGCCCAGACCCTCGGCGTGGCGCTGCGCCACATGAGCGACGCCGGCGTTTCCATGACGGTGGACGTCCTGCTGAAGCTGTTAAAAGAAGACCAATGGGAGGTCCGCCATGGGGGACTGCTGGGAATCAAATACGCCCTAGCCGTCCGTCAGGTACTGCGGTTTCCAGATATTTCTTTTTTTTTTTTTTTTGGGATAACAACGTTCAGGTGGCAGCACATGGCTGTTTCTGATCCTGTATTTGTACGCTTCCTTTTGCCTCAGGACCTGATGGCCGTCCTGCTGCCCCGGGTTCTGCCAGCCATTTCCGAGGGCTTGCAGGACCTAGATGACGACGTGAGGGCCGTGGCAGCGTCGGCGCTCATCCCCGTGGTGGACGGCTTAGTGCAGCTCCTTCCCAGCAAGGTGAGGACTTCCTCTAACCACGGGTGAACTAGCCAATACCGCCACCTTCTGGCAGTGCCGTGCAGCCAAAGCATTCGTCCTCAGGCTGAACTTTTGACTGAATTTTCTTTTCTTTTTTCCCTTTTTGTTTTCTTCTTTCACTTTAAAGATTTTCTTTGCTTATGAATGGCAACCCTGCTTGTTTTGTTCATTTGCATACATGCTGGCGTTCCCTCTGGATGCTTTCACTTAGCTGGTGAATGTTGATGTCTCTTAGGTTCCCTTCATAGTAAACACGCTCTGGGATGCCCTCCTGGACCTGGACGACCTCACCGCCTCCACCAACAGCATCATGACCCTGTTGTCCCTGCTGCTCACCTACCCACAGGTCCGCCAGTGCAGGTGAGTCCCTGGGTGTCTCTGACAATCGAAAGATCCCAATTTTGAGAAGAAGGCCATCGATTACTAGTCCTCTTTGGCACACTGGAATCATGCCATCTTTAACTGCGTAAAATGTTTAGAGATGAATGGTTTGTTCTGGTATGACAAATCCTGGAAATTGTGTGATATTTTCCAGGCATGCACAGTTAAAAGCTAACAGTCAGCATACATGTGTATTATCTTTGTACCAAAAACTGTATTCCATCATTATGAGCTTAACCATCCGGTTAAAGGACAAGTTCTTAATTAAATTGACAGTGATTTTGAGAGACCGCTTCTCTCCTAATTATACTGGCTGGCTCTCCTCCTCCAGCATGCAGCAGTCTCTCACTGTCCTGGTTCCTCGCGTTTGGCCTTTCTTGCGACACACAATATCCTCAGTAAGAAAGGCGGCACTGGAAACTCTGTACACACTGCTGTCCAAAGCCGACCAGGTAAAAATACCACCCCAAGCTGCTGGCTTTTGTCTGAAATGACAGCAATGTATTTCTGAAGACCACAAACTGTGAGTGGAGTCGAAAATGTTCCTTTTTCTTTTCTTCCTCAGACGTGTGCAGTCTGGTTAAATCCCATCTTACAGGACATGCTGCGGCACATCTTTCAGTCCTGCATATTGGAGAGCCACGAGGAAATCCTCGACCTCATACAAAAGGTTAGTCGAATAACCCACTTTAAAAACAAAAGAAAACAAAAACAGTTAGTCTGGTTTTACATTCGGTTGCTTGGTTTTGTCGTCGTGTGTGCGTTGGCAGGTGTGGATGGAGCTGCTGTCCCGAGCCCCGCAGCAGTTCGTGGTCGCAGCCAGCTGCCCGTGGATGGGCGCCTGGCTGTGCCTGATGATGCAGGCCTCTCATATTCCCATAGACCTGAACATGCTGCTGGAGGTCAAGGCCCGCTCCAAGGTAGTGCACCCTTTATCTGCATCCCAACCAAATGAATATATTCATATATAGAGAGAGATAGATTCTTACTGATATTTATATGTTGAACGAACAGGATAAGGCTGGGACCAAAGCCCGCCTGGGGTTGAGTCAAGTGAAGGAGACCGTTCAGGAGTACATAGCTGGTGCCGAGACCGTGACGGACGACCCGGTGACGAGGGACTACGTGGTGGTCCGAGCCCGACTCATGGCTGCCAAGTCTGTTCTTTTTAAATCTCCCGACTCCTAACATTTAAAAAAAAAAACTTTTATTCAATGCTCAAATAGCAACTGATTGCTGATGTTGTAAATCTCTCAGATTGCTGGGGGCTCTTTGTCGCTGCATCTGTGACCCTCAGCTCAACGCATCATCCCAAGAGATCCGGCCGGCCGAGTCTCTGGGCCAGCTGCTGCTCTTCCACCTCAACTCCAAGTCGGCCCTGCAGCGCATCGCCGTGTCGCTGGTGCTCTGCGAGTGGGCCGCCCTGCAGAATGTGAGGCTCGGCTCCGATTCGCTGGACCGGATATTGAGTAGATGCTGGCAGAGAGGCTAAGTTTCCTCTTCCTCCCTCTCAGGACTGCCAGGTGGTGTCCACCATGGTGCAGCCCCGTCTCCTGGCCATCCTGACCGAGCAGCTGTACTACGACGAGATCGCCATCCCCTTCACGCGCATGCAGAACGAGTGCAAGCAGCTCATGGCGCTGCTCGCCGAGGCCCAGGTCGACCTCCAGGACCGCCTCAACTGCAGCGTTCTCACCATTGACCAAGCCAACGACTTGGTAAATCCACACACGGGCCTGTTTACATAGTCTATCCAAACTGTTCTCGCTCCTCCGGCTGCTGATTGTTGTGGTCACTTGGACTCGTCTCTGACAGCTTTGGTGATCTTAACGCAATGTCGGCCCTGTAGGTGACCACCATCTTTACCGAGTCGACGGCGAGCCTGAACGTGAAGTCCAAGCAGTGGCTGGCGCTGGAGAGCAAACGGCAGCAGGCCCAGGCCACGGTGATGGAGACCAACGCGGAGTGGCAAGAGCTGCACCTGCGTGTGCACATGTTCACAGCCTGCGCGGTCATCAACCAGCACGCGCTCCCCGACAAGCTCAACCCCCTGGTCAGGCCTCTGATGGAGGCTGTCAAAAGAGAGGAGAACACCCTGATCCAAGGCTACGCCGCCTCATTCATAGCCAAGCTGCTGCAGGCCTGCTCCGGCCGCTCGCCCTGCCCCAACCCCAAGATCATCAAAAATCTCTGCGCCTCGGCCTGCGTGGACTCTGCGGCCACGCCCTCATCCGGCTGTCCCGTGCCCCCGACGCAAGACGATTCCAAAGGTACCAGTTCCAGTAGATTCACTTAGGTTTTTTATTTAATTTTTTCTTTAGTACTTTCTGGTTCTTGTAAGACCAGTTTCCTATAAAGATTCTGACTTGAGTTTTGTTGTTGCATGGTTACTGAAAGGCAAAAACAATAAAAATGTTATGCCTGCACCAGGGGGCGGGTTGGAGAAAGACGGCACGCATCATGTGGTCAACAAAACCCGAGGCATCATCACCCTGTACCGTCACCAAAGGGCGGCGTTCGCCATCACCAGCAAGAGAGGCCCCGCCCCAAAGGCCCCTAAGAACCACGCGACGGAGCTCCCCCCCGGCAGCATCGGCACCGATAATGACGAGGTCACCCACTCCCCTAAATCCATTTAACTCGCACAGTTTATGTGGTTATAAACTTTTAAAAAGAAATGTAAACTTGTTTTATGTCCCTCTGAAGAGCAAGAAGCCGTTCCTCATTCAAAGGCGAGGCGCCGATTTCTGCTTAACCACCATCGCCAGGCACTTCGGCACCAACCTCACCACAACTCTTCCGTATCTGTGGGAGAACACGGTGGGACCCCTGAGGGGGGTGGCCACAGAAAATCAGAGCATCGGTATGTGTTTTTTATTTAAAAAAAAAAGATTTTTAAGGGTTTAAGTTTGTGTAGCAATTCTTCAGAAGACAATTAAGAAGTCAGCTCTTAATTGACTTGCCTCTCCTATTTGTTTTAGACAGGCCGGCCCAGCTGGAGAGGGGCGACGGAGCAGCTCAGGATTTGGTCAATTCTCTGCAAGTGTTGGAGATCATGGCTGGAGCCATGGCGGCCGAGCTCAGACCTTTGGTAAGGCTGATCTTTATGGTTCTCGCCGACTCCAATCCAGACGCCATCATTCAGTTTTAAGGCCAACAGAGCCGTGATTGTCCTCGGTAGTTCTCACAGGCTTCTCACAGTTTGTCCTGTGCGTTTCCCCCCCCAGCTGTTGGAGCACCTACCTCATCTGTTCTCCTGCCTGCATCACCCGTACACAGCGGTGCGGCACATGGCGGCGCGCTGTGTGGGCGTGCTCAGTAAGATAGCCACGCTGGAAACCATGAGCAGCTTTCTCGAGTGCGTTCTCCCCTGGTTAGCTGCCATCGAGGACTGCACCAAGCAGGAGGGCGCCATCGAGGCTTTGGCCTGTATCCTTTTCCCTTTTTAAAGCTTTAAAAATTCACAATGGAAGACGGGAAATCAATAAGGAAGGTTGTTCAGAGGTCTTGTATCTCGGGCTTAATGGGCTCTTTCTCTGCTCGGTTATGCGACCAACCGGCTTTGAATGACATTAGTAGCCCCAACGTGTCGATCTAAAAGTACTTTCCTCGCTTTGCTTTTGTTGACTTGTTACTATGACTCGAAACAGAATGATTAAAATGAGCATTCACGGAATAGGAGTGCGCTTCCGGAATAAGTGCTGCGTTGCCAGTCGAGTCAGGGTTCTCTGTAAGGTCTGGAGCGAAGCTGGGTGTGCTGTCTGTGTGATTTATGGCCCCTAACCGGCAGCCCCTTAGGCATCATGGAGCAGCTGGACGTTGACATCGTGCCCTACATCGTGCTGCTGGTGGTTCCGGTTCTGGGACGCATGAGCGACCCCAGCGACAGCATCCGCTTCATGGCCACCCAGTGCTTCGCCACCCTGATCCGCCTGCTGCCCCTGGAGGTACAAGCACTCAGGACGCCCCCTCCTTTTCTGCTCCACCTGTGCTTTTTTTATTCATTTATTTTTATTCTTCACAATGCACAACTTTAAAAAAAAAAAAAACTACTTTTTTTTTTTTAACAGGCAGGCATACCGGACCCCCCCGCCATGTCCGCTGACCTGATTCGTCAGAAAGCCAGGGAACGCAACTTTCTGGAGCAGCTGTTGGATGGCAGAAAGCTGGAGAACTATAAGATCCCCGTGCCGATTAAAGCCGAGCTCAGGAAGTACCAGCAGGTGTGTGTGTAGCAGATGGTGGACCAGCCAATCTGCTTCACACATTCGGTCGAACTTTGGACCACTCGGGTCATTTGGTGCTCAATCTGACGCAAATGTGGTGTTTTGTTTTTTCCTGTTTTTTCTTTCAAAGCTATTCATGTGCAGGTTATTGATTTAAGTGATTGATTTGTAACACCTGCCCTGATAAGTAATACCCGGATGCTTGCGTGGTGCTCTGCAGGATGGGGTGAACTGGCTGTCCTTCCTGAACAAATACAAGCTGCACGGGATCCTGTGCGACGACATGGGGCTGGGCAAGACTCTGCAGTCCATCTGCATCCTGGCAGGAGACCACTACCTCAGGTACAGAGTCCAGACAGCCCCTTAACCAGTGGGAGAACCCGCCTCATGCACTCACCTTTTCCTGTAAAGCAGCCAACACGCAAAGGACTTGATGTCAAGCGGCAAAACATGATTCTGATCAGTAGAGACAACGGAAAAAACAGATGACTCTCATTAAAGGACTGAAATACTCCATCATGCTGGAAAATAAGAGAGCATTTGGCAGAAATGATGGAATCACCACAATTTGTGGGTGTTGGGTCATCTTTTTTTTTTCTTTTGTTTAAAAAAGAAAAACAACCAAAACTATAATTGACGTAATTGGGGAGGCCAAAGGTCGACTAGGAAAGACGTCAAACTCTGTAAAATATCTGAAAATGGGGAAGTAAAATGGAAGCCGAAGTTTGTCTGTACTGAAAATAAACTCCTAAAAGAAGTGGCCTTTTCCCCCAGAATATTCAGACATAAGACAATATGAACACCAGGTTTTCTTGGATTGGAATAAAGTATCTGGGGATGCCTCCAACTGGTTTAACATTTCTATTTTTGGGATGAGTAGCTTTTATCTTTTTAATAACATTTTTCAGGGTTAATTAAGAAAAATGGCTTTTATTTCTTTTTTATTAGTTTAATTCTTTTAACAAAAAAGGAAGTAATAGAAAACCTGACCCTCCTCTCCATGTGTGTCGATTCAATCTTTTCATTTATTTATTCAGAATTTGTAACCTGGTGTGGGGAAATCCCAGCTTTGGTCCAGGCTTTGACGCTTGTTTTGGGTGTAATCCAGGACGCAAGAGTACGCGAAGACGAAGCACGCCGACTGCAGCCCCCTGCCCTCCCTGGTGGTGTGCCCCCCCACCCTCACGGGCCACTGGGTGGATGAAGTGGGGAAGTTCTGCTCCCGGGAGTACCTGAACCCGCTGCACTACACGGGGCCTCCCACGGAGCGCATGCGGTAAGGTTTGAATCGGTTTGCAGCCCCCGCCGACGCATTGGGAAAGGGGCTTTTCCTCGTGTGCTCGGGTCTCTGACCGGCCGCTGACCTCCTCCAGGCTGCAGCACCAGGTGAAAAAGCACAACCTCATCGTCGCCTCTTACGACGTGGTACGAAACGACATCGACTTTTTTAGGTGAGGTTTGTCACCATCCTTTGTCTCTTTCTTTCTTTAATTTTTTTTTTTTTCAGTTTGCCT
>JABUIW010000010.1:2814023-2856306 GCA_013363375.1 Menidia beryllina
GTATAAGGGAGGGAGATGATCAGTGCTATACATACTCCTAACCAGAGGTTTAGGGTTGTCCTTCATTTCTGCTCGCTATTGTTCGGGTCATAGCCATTTGTGGCGTTCGCTCTTCACTTGAGCAGCACTCTCAAACTGCTGGGGGTAATTATCTGGGGTCAGATTGCAGGCAAGCCAGCCATGCTTATCCCCGTATCAGAGAGACTGAACCTTCCATTACACCATGAATTCTTAACATGATGACCATTGGGCAGGCTTTCTGGAAACCCAAGATGAGGATTGCTTTCTCACAGTGGAGAACTTTCATTACAGCCTCAGGCCCCCGCGTGCAATGCCCGGTCCAAGTTCTGAAGGCACGGGTCAATTCGAAAGGCTTTAGGGGCAATCGGAAAAGATATGTGATTCATAACACCGAGTTACCTGCACGCAGAGGCCGTGGCACCCCCCCAACGAAGATGGTTTTGCGGGGGTCCAGAGGCTGGGAGCCGTCCATGACGAAGTCGCTGTCACTCAGGTTCCAGGGACGGATCTGGACCTGCAAAAGCGGATTTCTTAGAAAACACCACATTGTGCATTGCTAGACACATTCTTGCATAGGCTAGAACCATTACTATGTGATAGTTCAACCCTTTTTGAAAGCCTAACTACATTTATAATCCCCTTACTAGATCTTAGAGGAATTTAAAAATGTCTTGAGATGTTGCCAGACACCCAAGAGGGAAAAAAAAATTGTATCAATCAACCAAGATCTTGGTTATCTTACAGGAATTTCTTGTCTACATACCGGTTTGTCTTTAATAGTGGGACTGGACACACATAGGTACAGCTTTCCGTCCTCCTCGATGCAGGCATCTATCAAGGCCTGGACAGAAGTCTCTTCTTGAAAAAGCAGGAAGGCATAGCCTGAAAGGAATAAAAGCACGAGTTTGGGATTGCATTACTAAACATCTACTGTGGTAAGTAGTCCCAACTTAAAGGCATGACGTCTTTAAGTCCGTCTGCTGGGGAAGGACTGATAGATGGGTACTTTCACAGAGTCTGCATTGTAGGAGTCGCGGCCTCATGACTGAGCCCTGTCCTTTCTTCACCCTTTAACTATTGATAGGTTCAGACAACTTAGGCTCCATACAGGCATGTGACTGCACGGCATGTTTTCCTTAGTTCTCCTGCCTCCCTAAGTTGCCAAGCCACCTTGCTGCCTGCGCTTCCTCCCAGGAAACGGCTGCAAGTCTTTCCCTCCCGAGAGAACCGTGCAAAATTGATCGCTCCCAATATCCCGAAGGTCTTCCCAGATGACGGGTCAGGCGAGGAGAAACCGACGTTGTCCTGGCGAAGTGGAAAAGTGAGCGATTCAGACAGTCACTCTGTATTGCTGAATTATTTAGCTCGGAGAGCGGAGACTTTAAACAGAGCCAGAGCTATTAAGGTATTTTAAGACGGACAGAAAACCAATTCAGCAAGGTAGCTTCTGTCACACGGTGCTACAAAGATCGGTGTGCAGTGAGGATTTGATTTATAGGTTGAGAAACACAGGTAAAAGAGTCTAAATCTTTTGATTTGCCCATCTTTTTTTTATGGACAATGGCTCTTTTTAGGAGAAAAACAGCATCTTCTCCTCCAACCAAAAGGAATCGTTTCTACCCTCTAACCCCCGGTCACTTCGTTTATGGCACCTCCTGAGAAAAAGGCATGTGTCTCCTTAGGAGGTGCATTCAGATATAGTTTCTCTTCCAGAGAGGGGTTGGTGCAGCTGACGTGAGCGGATCGGTGAAAGGGACGTGTCCTCAGATGGGACGAGAAAAGACTAAAATTGGAGGAGAGAGCGTGCAGCGGACGGAGGGAAACTGGCAGGTGTGGAGGCAGACGGATGTGTCCTCGGGAGGACTCCGAGCTCCCGAGGGAGACGGCTTTTGTCAGCGCATGTGACGCGTGTCCTCATGAATCTGACACATCGGTCGCAGCGATGTGCCGATCCAACCCTCGAGCGGCGATGTCAGCAACGTCTGACTGGCATTTGCAAACGGTGGAGAAAATTGGGCAGATTAGCGTGTGATACACGCAGCTCAAGTATACCCGTCTGATGACCCTGAAGAAGAGAGTATCAGTCTTTGTATGCAGCTGGTGTTATGTAAAAGCACTGCAGATCCACTTAGAAATTAAGCCATTGTACTTCTCATTTGAGGTCCAATAACCTCTAATAACACGCAGGGGGGAAAAAAACGGAAAAAATCCCGCAATGCAAACCTAATTACAATCCGCATTTTACCCAACTAATCTGTTGTTGGGTAAACACGGAACGCCTACCAGTACCACACAAAGGAAACACACATTTAGTGAGGATTTTGTGCCTCCTTATCTTTAGTCATACGTTTGTTTTTTGCAGGCTTAAATAATGTGTTTATCACTGGGGAAAATCATGTGTTTTAAAACCGACAGCCCCCTTGGGAGAGCCCACCCCCCCATAAAATGAATTAAATTCTTTTTAAAAAACTTACACAGCGAAAAGAAAAAAGAAAAAAAAAACAGCATGAAAAGGCAGCAGAAGCCAGCAGTTCGTACAGTCAGGAGGAGGGAACAACGTGTTCCATGACCCAGGGCAGAGAAAGACACAGGGGAAGCAGGAGGGAGAGCAGAGTAAAGCAGATTGAATAGGGAAACTACAAAAAAGGTGAGGAAAGGTAAGAGCCGTCAGCATGAAAGAACGCATTACTGACTTACAGTTCAGAAATAGAAGGGAGGTTCTGGTGAACGGGACGAGCGCAGGGGGAAAGGGACACTTTCGAGTCGGACAAAGAGCTTTAATGGACTCTCTAAGGAAGTAGCAGAACTGAAGCGAGGTGCATACAAAATCCACTGCACATGCCGGGGCAAAAACATGAGCAAAAAGGAGACACCCGACAAGAGTAACCAGAGGACATTATCTTCCATGAAAGAGACACAGAATGCAAAGAGAGAGAGTGTAATTTCATGTTTATCATCTTCACAGACCCACTGAGGGCATCTGTAATTTATTGTGATTCCTCCCTCTTTGAAAACACCCCTAACTCAAGCAAACAGACTGCACCGCCATGTGCAAATGGCAGTGCCTTTCCACCAGCGCACTTCAAAGCCGAAAGCCTCGCACGTAGACTCCAAATTCCACTGGGCGCTATGCTGCTTTAATGCTCTAATATTCTGCCCGAATGATGCAGGGGATCAGTCTCTTTTTCCATGCGCCTTGCGCAGTGCAGAGGCTTACGCCACGAGAGGAGAGCGCAGATCTGCAGTGGCTCGTGTCTGAGATTTATAGAGCTTTTCTGCTGAGCTCCAAACGCTGATTAGAAAGCAAGGGAGTACATACGCCAGCCACGTCTCTACACCGAGAAGAGCACTGTTTACAGATAAACAGGGAGGTGTGCAGACCGACAGTCTCATGCCAGACTTAATATATTTCTTCTATTATGGGGGGCAGAAGTTGACTCATAGGGACAGACTTGTCAGCTCAATTGCTTTCTGACAGAAAATTTTGTCCAATTTCAGACAAAAAAACAAAACAAAGACAGCATTCAATATTTGCTGCCACTTGACAGTAATATAACAAAACAGTCTCCTAAATCGAAATGGAACAACTTTCCAAGTCCTATTTCACATCGTATAATGAACCATAATCCAGCTGTCATTACATATATAAATAGAAGGGACAAAAGAATGGCAAATAAGCTAATTCATCCAGAGATAACAATTAGAGCTAAAAAAAAATCAAGCTAATCTCCTAGCTTTAACTTCATATTGTAAGGAACATTTAAAGAGCGGTGGCGTAAAAACGTTCACGGAAATTTACGTTAACTTTATGTTAAACGTCGGAGTCATTGCGCTAAACTAATGCCAGCCCATTTTAGCTTCATATTGAAGAAAAGAGAGAAAAAAAATGTCACACAAAAAAATGTATACATTTTTGTATACATGTATACATTTTTGTATACATGTATACATTTTTTGTTCTGCACACCACCAAAAAAAAATTTATAGGAGGAAAAAATAGGCGTCATCTTCTTTCTTTTTTTTCATGAACTCATTCGAACCCTCCGGAAAAAAAACAACACTGCTGAGTCACAGTACTCCACAGCTCCGTGTGCTATCTTAAACTTCCTTTTATCTCCATATCACTGTTGTGCCTGCACAGCTGATACCGAAGCTGTTGAGGGTCAGTCTGGAAATCACTGAAATCGATTTTCTCCACTCTCAATTGCCAACTGTGAGTTACCTTTATTGCTTGGATCTTGTCCTCTGACTGATCAAACATGTAACGCGCAATAACGCTGCGCACTTCTCCGCCTTCCATGATGACATTTAAATTCAGAGTTATCTCAACAACATGTTTCTCTGACAAGAATGAGCATGAAATACCTTTGGAGTGTGATAAGGGCAAGGCTACGTATTAATGGACAGAATAAAAACAGAGAAAGAAAGTGACATAACATTCAATCTCACCGACGTAGCCTGCTACCCGGAACAAAAGGTAAACAGGCCAGATTAAGATGAGCGAGAGACGAGTCGGACTGAGGGAGACACGGAAATCTGATTGCCTAGAACAAATATGGATCCAGTTGGTTAGAAGTTAGTGATAAGGCTAGAGGAACATAAGAACCAGTTATCATTTAAGTTACCGAAGTCACTCTCTGGGTATAATCGCAACAAAATGCCAAAAAGATCATAACAAGAAAGTAAGGCCACTGCTCTTTCCAATCCGTCGGCACTGTCGCATTCAGACTTCCATTAAGGCCTCTTTAATGAAATCCCCATATCATTTTTCTTTAAAGAATTAGGATGGTGTGGCTGCCGTTAAGGGACGGTGTGGCTCTGACCTTTTCAAAGCACAGTTATTGCAGTGTGACGCGAGCGTTAGCATTTTCATGGGTTTGTGGCTCCCGGTGTTGGACGCCACACCAGGCAGCGCCCCATCCCCTCCTGCTGCCCTCATCCCCAGGCACAGACAGAAATAGCTCCCTAGCATTTCCAGCACATCACCGACAATAGCCATGACTCTTTAGGCGCTAAGGGAGGATGTGAGTGACAGCGCCATCGTGGCCAGAGATGACTTCTTTTTTTTATTTTTTATCTTCTTTTAGGAGCGACATGGCTGGCTGTGTTGCCTCAAACACCAAAAAATTCAGTGTTCATATAACCATGTATATTTCGAGATCAGCTGAAAAAATACACTGTTGGCCAAATTCGGGCATGCGAACACCCTAGTCCTATCTACAATCACACTGTAACCGTTTAAATGGGTTATATATAAGCATAGATGATCTGCTTAACTGTTAGTCTGTAAAACTTGCTCAGTTATAAGTCACATCATTACCTTTATACTCTCCTTTTAAACCCTAAAACTCGGACGCCCTGTCACAAGCTGGGCATTCTTTAGCAATGCAAGTCCAATTTGATCTTTTGAGAAGCTCAAAAGACACGACGCAGCCTTATCCAAAACAAATGTGAATAAGCCAGTGCAGCGTTACCAATAGACGGTAGCTTAGACCACATTGCTTACTATTGTACTTCAGTAGAGGGATTAGTTGTCCCGACTGAAAACGAACTTTGAGGAAGGTCTTGGTGAATATATCTGGAAACAGCTGTCGGAAGGTCAAACACTTATGATGGATATTGTTAGGTCTAGGGAACCGGGCCACCACACAGATTTGTAACTAATCTTCCACTGCTGCTGTCATGCCATTTCAATGCTGGAGGAAGCGGCACGATTACGACGGAAGGTCAGTATTCCTAAACCGACTATAGTTTGGAATTAATAGAGCAATGTTCTGCACACTCAGCATCGAGCTGACTTAGATAGGGTAAAACACTACCTACAGCGGCAGTAAACGAGACCGATGATCAGAGACTGTTCTGAATCAGAGAACTTGCGGGCCTAAAAACCAGAACTGTGAGCTATAAAGGTACTAGCATACAACTTGCTTGCTTTGGCACAACACCATGGGCTTGTTTTTTTCCGTCTTGCGGTTCTTTGGCAGTTTTTGCAGCCTAACTACGCATGGCATATTATCCCCTGTTGTGGAAAAAAGCTTCCTCCAAGGAGGAGATGTGCCTGATGAAGCAGGTTTTAGGTGGGGTACATGTAAAAAAGGCCAGTTTCCCCATAGATGGTGTTTTTCATGTTGTGGCACTCTCATCTAAAGTCTTGTCAAAGCCAACGCTGATTTTCTAAATCATTCCTGTAATATACTTTAACAAAAAAAAAAAAAAAAAGAGGGCGAAAATTCTGCGAGAACAAAAAGAACAGCCAGCTCTTTCTTTTTTTTTTTTGCTCTCTCTTGCTGCCGAGCTCCCCGAGCACCAAAGGAGCCTTTTCCCGTAGCCCTAAAGTCAGGCTGAGCCACGAAATGAGTCATCCCCCAACCAAAACGCTTTCATAAGTGCAGAGACACATGCTGCCGGCAGTTTAATGTGAAGCAGGACGGAAAGTGACAGCTACCTTCCATTCGGTCAAAGCTTGGAAAGGCGCTTAACAGGAGGAGGGGGGGGGTTGATGACCTCTCAATGCGAGTCCCGCGTCTATAAATGAGTTATTTTCACGGTCCACGCAGCAGCAGCGGGACGCATTGGCGCACACGGGCGCTTGCTCTCAACCCTAAGGGCATTAGCGTTAAGAACTCCGTCACCAGGCGTCCGTCCAAGCTCCCTTGCCAGTTAATGTGGAGAGTGTGATATAAACAGGATATTTCGCCGGTTTCCCTAGGAGTTTAGGAGAGGGGCTCTAAATTAAAGCGAAGGATGAACACTGCACAGATCACTAGTCCCACATGTCTCCTCCCCTTACATGGTGGCGGCCCTCCAGCTGCCATAACCTCATTCATTCCCCTAAAAGGATGCCGCATTTTTCCTTCTGGCTCTGGATGTGAGGGAGCCAAGCTAATTCAAAAAATAATCCTCTAAAGTATTAAAAAAAAAAACATATACAAATAAAAGAGAGAGAAAAATGAGAGTGGGGGGAGGGGGGAGGCTGGCAGGTATTTTCACAGGTTCTCCAGATGTAGTGCGTTTCCATCTGCCCATGGAATGTCAGTTATTTCCACAGTGTCTTTAAAAGCTTCCCTAATATGACACACGGCAGCTCCTAGGCCAAAAAGCGGGCATGCACAGGCTTGGAGGAGGGTGGGTGCTAGTCCGATCACCAACAATGAAACCCGAGAGTCTAAGCAGAAAAGAGACCATCTTTCAAGTTTCCTGGGCACTCACGAAAGCAAACAGCTGTTGGTGAGGATCTGGTGTATCCTGGATGTTTCTCTCCATGGGAGGACTACTGGGGTTTCCTCTCAAAAACAGATACCTTTATGGTGGCCCAGCTTGAGCCACGGATTCTATGTAATTCAATTCTTTCAAAAACACTTTCATGGTGATGTACGCAAGATTATATTTATTGGTGCAGACTTCGATGATGGATGGGAATATAAAGATTATGACCCGGAGAGCTGCTGTTACCTTTGGGTGGGAAGTAGGATTTGCTCTCAGCTTTGTGGGGCCAGTCAACCACCAAGTGTCCATAGCGGCGGAAACTGTTGGTGATTTCATCTGGAAAAAAAAAAAAAAAGACAAACACAAGGAAAACTAAATATTATTTCATGAAATTTGGCTCACTGTCAGTTGTCATTGTGATAAGGACGAGAAGGACTTAATGCAGAGTATCGCTTTGTGCTGTGACAGGCACACTTTCTATTTTTGCCCTGTCCCCGCTGCCATAGTAGCAAGAGCAGAGGCCGAGTACATTCAGTCTGCACTGGGGTGACTCGTCCGATGAAAGCTCATTCATTTTTTAAAAAAGGGAGCACATTTTGTGCATCGATTTGGCAGGACATGTTCGTCTATACAGAAAATCCATTGCTCAAGCTAAAATGACTAAAACGTTTTATTATTTTTTGTTCAACTAAACAAAAAAAGAGCTTTTTACTTTTGAAAAAAAAATGTGTGTGTATATATATATATATTTATGCGTGTGTGTGTGTGCAATAAATAGTTAAATATGCTCTCAAATATGTCCTTAGGTGGACTGTCAAGGTGCCCCAAAGAAAGTTTCAGATCTTTGTAATTGCTAATGGCTTAAAGCCGAAAAGCTCATAGTGAACTGGGTGGCGTCCAACTCTGAAGGAACTGCACATAATGTATCAGGATAAACCTGCTGCGGCGTGATGCTGACTCAGGTGTTCCCTTAGCTTCAGGCCCCTTCTCTCCCTCCACGCATGCTAAGCCAAGAACAATCCCTTGTTTACCTTCATCTATGTCAGGGGGGAGGCCTCCGACAAAAACTTTCCTGGAGTAGCGCTCCATCCTCTCCCCATTCTGACAGCGGGTTGGCGAGTTCAGGCCCGGAGTCAGGGAGGGGTCACCGTGGCCATCGTCGAGGAAGCCGTCTTCAAAGGGGAAAAGACAGGAACGACCTGGGAGGAGAGGAAGAGAAAGGGACACCAGGAAGAAAGACAGGAAAAACAGGGGAAGACAGAGAGGTGTGAGAGCATGAAGTAAGAGGGGGGAGGAGAGGGGGAGAGACAGGGTTATTTTTTTACAAATGGAAGCTGACAGGGAAAGTTTAGATATTAGAATGGAGTATAGTGTGTACGGTTCAACTTAACCTTTAATCAAACTTTACCCCTTTAGTCTGACTGAGGTGCTTTGTAACCCCTTCATGAGATGATGTGGGACAATAAAGTCGATAAGCAGCACTACATAAGTCTCGAGACACACATCACTACTTTATATTCTGTTCCAAGTGGATGCCAAATTTGCAATCTATCAAAGGGGTTTTGAACAAAGATTTTTTTTGGGGGGGGGTTGAATAGGCAGTAAGAACTTACAATTTCCATGCAACTCCAAAGTCATATAATTTAATGAAAAAACATGTAATCAAATTGAAAATAAAAGAGGCTTGAATCAATATATTTTGTGCAGTATGAATATATGAGTCAGAAAATGTGTCTGAAAGCAGCTCATTAAGACAGAAACTACCAGTGGTGTGTTGCTTTGCTCTAATGGAATCCTGATTCTATAGTCACCTGACTGGATCAATTCAAAAAGAAAAAAAACAACTAAATGTAAGGTTGTGCAGTGGTTTTGGCAATAGATGTGCACTAGAAAAAAAACACCTTCCCTAACTTCCCTAACAATCCCTTCTAAATAGGATCTCCAGGTACTTTTTTACAAGAAGCCTGTCACAGATACACATGGGTTGTTCCCATTTCTTTAGTTGCTTCTATAAGAAAGCCAAAGTTTACACTCTAGAGGGGTGAATCCTCTCAGGAGCTGTGTGGGATCATTTTTGAAAAATTTGACAGATTACAGAAAAGAAGAGCTTTGAAATGTTCTTCAAGAACCTAAAATTTCATAAAATGTAAAGACAGTATGTCATAGAGGGGTCAGATCAAACTGAATACACAATGCACTACTAGAAATTGACTTTCCTGGCAGACATAAAGAAATTAGTTGTACCTCATGACTTTGAAGCCTGTTGAGAAGGCATCCACTATTTCCCTCAAATATTTCCTTCTAAGATAGCAGATGGGTGTATTGTTTTGGTGTATTTTTAATTGTATCTTAGTTGAAATCATAATGAGAACCTCATTACGGCGTTAGAGCATGCAAATGACTTCAGAACGTGAGATCACTGGTTGATTTAGGGACCAAATCAACCAGTTGCAAAAAACTAGAACATTAAGAATTGGAAATGCACTTTAAATACTGCCTCATTAACGTTTTAGGTGAAGACCTAAAGAGTTTTTTTTTTTTTTGTTGAAAGTCCTTTTGATCAAAACAACATTCCCTTGTCAGCTCTAGCAAGGCTCCCCCAAAGCCCACTACTGCCATGAGTCCCCAGATGTCACGCAGCCGTCTGGTTTGAAAGAAACTCAATTAGTTAAAACAGCACATCCAATCAGAGACGAGACATGTCGGAAGCGCCGATCTTTGCCCTCAAGATGATGAATTACTTCTGAGTCAGAGCACTCTCTCCGGAAAACGAATCATCAAATCGATTTTGAAACGATTCCAATCATATTCCAAACTTGTATGTTTAAATGCACACACACACATACAAATATATGCATATATATATATACATATATACACATACATATATATGTACATTATGTACGTAATATATATATATATATATATATATACACACACTCACACACACATTCAGGTAGTAAACTGACTCAGAACGAAGAGAAAACTGATTTTTCCCCCAGTCATCATCAAGCAGAAAGAAGATTCATTCAGACAAATCAGATGGATGCTTGCCCCTCCCGATTAAACGCAGAAGATGGATAGTAGTGTGTCAAAATGAATGTGATTTCATTCAGTCACAGCACAGATGAGAAGCAGAGGGTGACACCACACTGCCCCCCCACCCTCCCCTCCCTCCGAGCCCCCACCAGACGACCCTGAACGCAGGACAAGGCTGGCATGGCAAGCAGAACCCCGGAGAAAACGCCACACGTTACCTCTTCTGCGGCCATAGCTCCGGGCTGCTTGTCAGCGTGGTGTGTGGATTGGGGGGGGGGGTTAAGGTAGGAAAAAAGAAGGAGAGACAGGGGGGTGGGTTGGGTTGGAGCAGGAACAAGGGCGAGAAAGAGATACAGAGAAATGGGTTTTTTGGTGGGAAATAAAGCAAACCAGGGACATCTCTACGGCAACAGCCAAACCACAGAGGGCCACACCTGGGCGTCGGCAGTGGAGCGGGCCCTTATCAAACCTACTGCACCACCCCGAGACACCGAGCTGCATAATGCAGAGCCACGCTACAGGAGATTACATTCTGAATCGAATGAACCCGGAACGGCTCGAGTCCCCGCTAATCTTCTGTGAGAATCCACAAATGGGGCCGTAAAAAGCCGAGTCAACGCGGGGCCAGAGGCAGAGCAGGTTAGTCATTGTCATGGCCCCTGGGTGAAGTTTTTAAATCGGTGTGGTGTCAGAGAGGGCAGGGCAGGCGCGAGTGGAAACTTCCCAGAGGATAAGGAGGCTGTAAGGGGCCGAGCTGGAAGAAATCCGGCCGTAAGCAAAACGTGAAAAGCTGGACAGGTTTACATGTGCAGGAGGGCAAAAAGTACAGTCCACTGAGCTCTCAGTAGGCTTTGACTTTGCCTTTTCACTCCCCAGAGTAGATTCAAGAAATGTTGCTCTTATGTACCCGACAAAAAAAATCTTATTAAGTAATCTTTAAGATGAATAAAAGCATTATTCATATCTGTGTCTGGTCTTTTGTGCAAAGTGTTTACACTCATTCTTGGCCATTTCAAAGTCATTGTTAACCAGCCTTTTTCCTCCACCCCCCATCTTGTCTTTACTTGGATTTTTGGACCCCTCCCCTCTAGCAACAATCCCCGAGCCTTTCATGCTGGAAAGAGTTCTCATTACTCTGGTGTTTGCAATTTCTGACAAAATATAGAAGAAAAAAAAGATCTTTGGAGATGTCCATTAAGGTGTTTTATGGCTATTGAAAACAGATAACATGTGACGCATTTTGGCTTTGTAAAGCAGGCTGTACAATTACTGCCTTTCCTTTCAATTTCCACTTAAAAATTGTATTTGGATTTCACTGGAAAAATAAAATGGTTAATTTTTGATTTATCACTGAATATCACCTTCAACCTTCAAACAATTTTTCACAGTCCATGACTGCTTTTTTTTCTTTTTCTTTTAGACAGTCCAATGTTGTTTTCTGAGACTTAGGTATTAGTGATGGTTTATGGTTGTTTTTCTTTAAACTTTAGATATGGCTGACTCTTTTGCTACACTTTGAACCAAACTGCCTTCTTGAAGGAGTTTTAAAAACATTTCCACTGTTTTGACTGACACAATCCTCTTATCTGCAGACAAATTTTGCGACTTGGCTCTGTATTTGTTGTAGATGATTCGACCTTTAAGCTGAGGGTTTCAGTACCCTGCAGGGGTTCTGGGACGGATTCAGGTCAGGCCTTAGACGCCGGGAGTGTTTGGGAGTCATTTACTTTTATTTGTGAATGTATATTTGTTGAGCTTTTAAAAAATTGTTCAAGCAAAAACAAGACAAACAAGACAGCCAACCCTGAATACAGGAAGAAAAATAATAAATAAACAAATCAATAGATAAACAATATTCGGGTGGCAGGGCAAAAACATAATTTTTGTCCCTCCTACTTCAGAGGACTAAAAATTACAGAAAAGTTGATAGAAAAATCATCTATTTTCAGCCAATTTAGACGACATATAAACTCAGACTGTCGTTCTGCTCTAATAAAATTCTCTATCATATCTGGTGATATCACCACGAAGGTCTGCAGTTATATTTGGAAACTGTGTTTCTAATCAGCCAATTGTCTGGACGTTTTCACCGACCACGGCATTGTGGCGATAAGACAACAAAACATTGGGGAGGCTGGTTCTCCACGACAGGCACAGACAAGCTCACCTGGGCAGCTGTTTGGATAAGATGAAAACGGGGTTGCTTGGATACAGGAGTACGCAGTTTATTTGATGGAAGAAAACAGGAGCAGTTTGTTACGCCAGGGAACCGTGTCAAATTAAATGCAAATTGTCACATAAAAAAGGGAGGGGTCCAATCTGATCGATATTAATTAAAGAAAGGATCCTTAGTGATATTAGACTCCTCGTGGATACAGTGAAATCTTTCGGATGGAGCTACCTTTCTTTTCTCTGTGATGTAAAAATGAACTGTCATATTCATATAATTTATTTATGAACTCTTGTTAAAAATCTAATATCATTTAAGTGCTGAATTTGAGGGTTTCCCCAATCTCTGAAACGTTCCCATAAACTGTTTTATACACGAATCCCCGCTGTGCTGCTAAATGAACCCCCAGTAACCGTAAAATGCAGCTGAAGACAGTGCAAATGCCAACAAACAGCAGGAAGGGTAACTCAGGCACTGAGCAGACCATCCTCCTCTAGACTCATCAGTCACAAAAGCAGGCTCGTCACCCCAAAAAAACCAATATGGGCCTTCGCATTGAGAGACTTCCATTATGCGACGTGGCCCTTTGGCTTTAACTCAGTGAGCGCATTGTCCCTGAGCCTCTTCTCCATGGCTATGTTTTCATTAAAAAAGATCTGTCTCTTCAAACAAAAAAAATTTCACAAAAAAAAAAAAAAAAAAAAGCTTTGCCCTCTAACTGTCTGGCCTCAGCAAAAAAAAAACAAAGTCACCTAGCAACTGGGGCAAAATGAAGAGAACATTGAGCTGGGAAAGCATCAGATGCCTCAGAGACAGAGTGAGAACAACCCAGGAGGAGGGGGAGGAGGGGCAAAGCAAGAGGTTAAGAATAAGAAAAAACAAAAAACTTTAAACTGTGTGTGTACGTGTGTGTGTGTGGGAGAAAACATTCAAGAGGAAACCAGGCGATTCCTGTGGGCGCGATGAGTTTGATGTCTCTCCACATTTGCTCAGCTTGAGAGCCTCAAAGACAATTCAGTTGCACTTTCAAGTAAACAACAACAGCAAATCTTGAAGGGGACCTTCGTTTAATATCGTCAACTCTTTCTTGCTCGCTTCAATTGTTATGGCCGTCCGTAGAAAGTACAAACCCTTAAGATTCACACAGCATGACGCCTCAAAGTTAAGACTCTCCTGTTTGAAACCAAAGCGTTCCTGTCTACAGGCATCACAGGCTGCTTCGGGATCCCGTCACACAATGGTGAAACATCAATCTCAAACACTTTACCAAAAAGAACAAAAACAATCAGATAGTTAAACTTGTTTGCTCAAATGTTACTCATTTTTATACACTGAAAATAAAAAAAAAAAAAAAAGGGATCGCCAACTGGCTGAGATGTTTTTTTTTTAAACTTTTTCTCAGACTGGGACCCAGCTATGAAAAGTGTAACAGATCCAAAGCAGCAATAAAAGTTGAGATAAAAAGCTTTGGATAATTAAGAAGAATTGCGTGAAACCAGCCAAAGACAAGCGAGAGACGCTTGAGAAAGTCGATCCCTGGCCCGGAGGGTTCGGTGGCATTCTGTGGAGCAGCACATGGCGCAAAGCGCTGCCTTTGCTGTGCGGTTGGCCTGCTGCTGCTGGTGGTCACCTGCTCGCGGGTGGGACACCGACTGACGAATATAGTCTTACAGGCAGGGGTATTTTTAGAGGTGCTATTCACAGGTCAAGTGTGCTTCCCAGAGTGCTAAGAGGTCTGTCCTGGGTTTATGGTGTGAGGGAATCCGGCCCTAAGCAAATGGCAGGCAGGTGTGCCTCGTGCATTTCGAGAAAGGCCCCTGCGGCAAGGAAACGCGTGTATCGTGAAGTTCTCACTGTTCCTATTTGTGTTTTACATGACGAAGGCATAAAGCAGCAAGAGCTCTGACTGGACATCCGAAAGTATTTCTAGGACAGAAATCGGACTCACTGTTCAATGGCATGATGTGGTCTGCTCCAGGATGGTGAAAGTTGAGTCCCATGCGTCCTGTTAAGAAAAACAAAAAGACAAAAGATGAAAAGCATTATTTTTTAAATCAAGCTTGGCCTGTCCACTGATATTCATTTAGATTTTTCAGCCCGACCGTGGGCACAGCGGTAGCTGCACGACTTCTGCAAGAAGTCTTTAGCCCCCTTTCATTCCCTCATTTCGGAATTCTTCTTTAAATGGTTTCACGGATAAAATGGCCGTTTGCACAATTTTCAATAGGTTTCAATAGGTTATTGCTCCCAGTTCCTTCTTTTCTAGTTTTATCTAAAGAAATGAGAGGTGACCCTAGACTTTTGCACCATGCTGTTTGATGGACATGAAAACAAGAGACAAGTTTACAAAACATGGACAAAGACAAGCAGCAGAACTGGACAAAAAAAGTCAGTGCGTTCATAGAAACATAGAAACAAAATGAACTTTTGTCCAAATTTCTTGGCTATTCCATCAGCTTATGGCGTTATAATTATCTTAAAACTGAGCTAAAAGGCTTGGCCAGGGAAATGGGTACATTATTATTCCCCTGTATGTGACTGGGACGTGTTGCTAGCTGCTGTGGCGTAAACAAGGCGGCTCATCAACAGTTTCATAATGCGACCACAGAAGACAGTGGGGGTGGGGGGGTGAAGCAGGCCCCTTCTCGGCAAGGGTGGAACTGGCAGTTAGTCCTCGCTGAAAACTGGAAAGACTAGCTTGAAGGGGAGGATTGGGGGGGGTCCCACAGATGTGGATTTCCATGCTCCTCTCAGAGGAGTCTGAATCCAGGCAACGGTGCCGACTGAGGTCAGAGAGTGGTGACCAGCCCACGCATGGACACGTGGACGGGGTGTGTGACCCCGTGAGAGCTCATCATTCAAAATAATTTTTCCGTCCCCTGACATACAATCAGAAACGGCAACTTGCGGCTCCCCCCCCCCGCCCGCCCCGAGTGTTGAAGGGAGTTATTTAACTCTCCAGAAAGATCTATACACACACGTAAACAACCCCCCACCCCCCAAAAAAACTCAACCCCTCTCTTCTGTTCTTTGTCCAGTTGATCCAGGCCGGCGTCCAAGTTCAACAACCCCAAGGGACAGCGGAGCAGAAATGTGCATCGGTAAACGTGTGGGTGGTTCGTTTGTTGGCCCTCCAACCGGATAACAAGGTCCCAGATCGAACATCTGCCTGGCTGAGGAGCCCCTGGCCCAGAATCCCTGTATACCCTCACAGCACGCTGCGCGCTTTAACCCAGCACGGCCGCGTTCTAAAAACAGGTGATGACGAGAGCAGCACCACAGGCTGAAAACGGTCACAATCAAACACGCTGATCGGACAGAAAATGCCGCAATAAACTCCTGGCCCCGATCTTGATTAGGGGATGTTGGGAAGCAGGGGGGTGGGGGGGGGGGGGGGGTGACAGTTGCCTTCCTGATGCCTTTAAATAACTCTGGGCATGTGCCATCTGTTTCCCCCGGGAGCAGATTGACAGGGCCCTGAGGGGCCGCTCGGCGGTGGCTGCTCTGGTGACATTTCCTCACGGAGAGCCGGAGCATGGCCGCTCAGAGTGAGACCGACCAACCCCCCCACCCCCCAAGGGACATCACTGTGACATCTTTTCTTAGAAGGGATAAAAGAGTAGGGGTCGATTAGCCTGACATGGCTGGTGACAATCCGTATGGGATGGAGCACCAAACATTAGCTTAGGAGGGGGAGCGAGGATAAGCGGTCACAAGGTCATGCTCTGCTGCCTCAGGTCTACGTTACACTATACCTACATGATCTCCTACAAACACCTCTAGGGGACCCCTCCCAAAAAACAAAACAACCTCTCAGTGACGGAGAGTTTGCGAAAAAAACAAACAAAAAAAGAAAACTGTAAGCTAAACCTGGAAAGACCATTTCTGAGCCCGTTCTTGCCTCTCTAACCTACTTCCTCCATTTAAAAGCAGCTGGAGCTAAAAATAACACAGTGGAACATAATAATAGAAGCTCCTTTGAATGGGCGAGCCAAACATTTGGGCCAAAGGGGAGCCAGCGACAAGGGTTTATCCACAGACGTCAACCCTAAACATCCATTTACATGTCAACCATCGCACTAGTGAGGGACTCTTTGCCCTGCTGCCAGCTCAGAGAGAGGAAACTCGCACAGCAATTTACTGAAACGCGACGATCTACAGTTCTGATGAGCTTCAGAGTCAGACATGGATGAGACAGCCTCAACTCGGATTTTTGAAAGGACATAAAGCTTTTCTTTGCCATTTGTTCTGTTCTCTGTCACGATGACTGCTTTAATCGTGTTGCAGTCTGGGCTCTGCGGAATATTCATCCCTTCATAAGACTTTTGCCCACTAAGCATCATTTAGCATTATACTTTTTTTCTTTCTTCTCTTTTTTACAGTTTCCAAATGTAATCATTTTGGCTCTTGGTAGCCAAATGTAAAGAACCCATAGTGGCTAAAGACTTCCTTCAGAGCTGACTAACTGGTTCTTTTGATATTTCACAAGTAAAGGACGCAATGTAAAAAAAAAACAAGAAAACACTTGAGTTCCTTTGAAATAATAAAAGAGGCTTCCCTGTAACCCCGGCAGCCCTACTTGGCAAACACTTCAACAGAAGTGCAGTTTGGGAGATCTGAACAAACTTCAAATTTAATAAAAAATGTTTAAAAGGAAAAAGAAACAAGCCCTGACTTGTTTCATACCCTTAATGGGCCCTTAAAGGTTGGTCATGTTTACAGGAGTCATGCATGTCCCACCACAACCAAAACAAAGCGCTCTGATAATGCTGCTTATGGGGAGCAGGGTGCGACCTGCTCTGCCACACAGCTAATAAAACGCGTCACCTTATCTCAGCACAGCGCTGACAGCTCGGTTTAAAATGCAGGAAATACCTCTTTGCACCAAATCGTCAACTGTGAGGCATGAAAACAAGCCCCAAAAAAACAAAAAAAACAAGCCACTGTCCTTTAACCTAACCCAAAGCCCATCTGACCTTTCCCTGGCCTGAACAACACAAGCACATTGCCGAAACTGACCCGAGCTGTGCTCGAAATGAATGTTTTCCACTGCCCGCTGGCCCCGTCAACAGGTTCTGTGAGGCCGTACAAAGACGGTGCCTGATTTCCCCTCAACTCCTTCCTGAAGTTGGGGCTCTTCTGCAGCTGCATTGTGCCGTTTCGAACAGGTTGTCTAAGTAAGTCGCTGGGCACAGGCTGTGGGCTGTATCCTGTCAAGATCTGGACCATGGGACTGAAACCTCTGTGAACTCAGAACGCTCCAAAATTAAGCTCCAGCCTACTTTTGACACCTGCCCAAAAAGCATTCAAGCTGAAACAATAAAGAAAGAAAGAAAAAGCTAAATTTACAGATTAGTTCCCCATTAAAACTGGACCATTTGTTTTCTGGACAGATGTAGGAGGATCAACAACCGACAACATCTAAACCACAATTTGTGACAATTCAAGGCAAAAATAATAAGAAAGGAAGCCCGAACAAGAAAGAGTAATTCAAGCCCCCTCCGAGCTGGGTTTTGCACGCAAACGGCCAATGCAGATGCTGACCAATGTCTGAGTGTGACCACGTGAGTGGGAGCAGCTGAGGCCACCCCGTGTGCGTGTTCTCGCCACCGCTGTGGGTGGAGGGGGGCCCGCGCTCAGGAGGGACTCGTTAACGCTCGTGGACGTCTCAAGTGGTTAGTGACAACATCTGCAAGATAGCGCTTGTGTGGGCACGGTGCAGGCAGACGGTCACATCTGCAGGCCGACAGCCTTGGGGGGGGGGGGGGGGGGGGGGGGGGTTTCATGGGAGGGGGGGCGGCGGGGGGGGGGGGGGGGGGGGGGTGAGTGCTTTACATGGTACGTCACAGCTGATTTGCGTGTTGGGGGACAATTTGGATGTGTGTGCGCTCGACTGCGAGGCCGATGCTGACAGCAGAGGTGGCGGCTGTTGTTGTCAAACTGGCTGTATTTTTCCAGGGCAAGGGGAGCGAATCTGTGATGTGGTTGTGTGTGTGTGTGTGTGTGTGGGTGAGAGAGAGACACAGATAGGGTTTTGGGATGGGCGGGGGATTCATTCTACGCACGTGATCTCAGCTGACCCAGTTCGGAAACTACATGAGACTTGTGTCTGTTTGTGTTCAGGCTGCAGCCAAAAAAAAAAAAAAAGAAAAAAAAAAGGCTTGTTTGTTCAGACGTCCCCGTGGACCACCTCCCCTCAGCCAGGAGCTTTAAGAAAGTTTGAAATCTTAACAGCAACGCTGTGTCTCTCTCTCTCACAAACACACACACATGCACAAAACTTAAATAAGACTTGCTCAGCCTAGATCCTTGTCCTGACAGAAAGATGGAGGGAGCAGGTGGACTCTACTCATGCTCTCTTAAAATAACAAACAATATGAAAAAAAAAGAGCCTGTTTCTGATTTGCATCACACCCAAAAAAAAAAGAACACACCCGCAAACCCATAAAAGACTCGAGTGATAACAGCTATTCCAGGCACAATGAGAAGTATGCGAGAAATGTCTGTGTTGGGATGGATGTGGGCGGTAACCGTTGGGTTGGGAATGCCAAACTGGGCCGGCTGGGTTAATTAGTTTTGACTGGTGGTTGTCAGCTGGCGAGTGGTATGCCTGCAGAAGTATGCCAACCTTAAACAGATTTAAAGGAGAAGAAAAGGAATTATCTTGGATAGGAAAGATAAAACATCTGTTAAACTAATAGAGTAGCGCTTTCAGGCTCAGACTCAGTGAATTGATCTTGAAAAAAAAAGAGAAATAAGAAAAATTGGTCCACTTGGAGCCCCAGATCATCTAAGATCTACCTAATGTAAAAATATTAATCTATCAGGTCCTAGTCCTTTCAATCAGACTGCCATTAGAGAAATAAACGTTCTTCAATGGAATCTAGATGAGACCTACTTAAAATAAACAGAATAATAAAAGAAAAAGAAAAAATTGGACAAATATTGACTGAATGTAATGTATTCAATTTTCATTTGCTTACTTGAACTTATATAACTATTACGTTTACCACGACTGTCACGCTTCTTCAAAATAATCAAAGTCAATAGATTAATCGCTTAGTATGAGCCAATTCTGTCCAGCGATTTCTCAACGTCCATCGATATAAATGTGCCCGCTGGGAGACACCCCTGTCCTGCACGCACCTCCAACTTGATCCCATCATCCTAGGTTTTAAACTTGCCATCTAGCCCTATCCCAGTGCAAGCATGTCCCAGAAAGTCCAAAAGAGACTGATAAAACTTTGCAATGTACTACTTCAGCTTATAGAAACGTCTAATTCTATCATGAAATGAAGAAAGAGATCAAAATTGTATGGTTTCAAAAGCAAAACTAGGCAACAGCTGCCTTACTGTTAACTGAAAATGTTAAGTCTTGGGTAGATGGTTAACAGGCGCAGTTGTAATTCGGCTGCAGCTGGACATTACGCCTCTAACTCACTGGGACGAAAGAAGAATACAACTGGCGTTACGCAACAAGATGGACCTGACCACTAAGTGTTGGGTTGCGATGAGAAGTCTCTTCCTTTGTGAGCGGGTTTGGTTTAACATGCCAAACTGTGGGCTAAAACATCACTTGGGGCAGAAAACCCGGAGCCCTCCTCAGTCTCTGAGTAGGTATGCTGAGAGGGTGGAGTCCCCTGTGGTGTGCACGCCGGCTGGACGACGATTGCCCCTCTCACATCTGGGCGTTTGTTGTGCTTTGACCAAAGCCTGCTAGGGAAGCCCTGTCAGACGCCGCCACACCTCTCCAGAGAAGCCCATGGCAGGGCCGCTGCAAAACAACGCGTGCTCGGCTAAAGATTGGAAAAACAGCTTCTGCAGAGTGGGAGAACGACACACTCCGCTCATTATGCTCTCCCCTCCAACCAGTCTTTCCATTGTTAAGATGCGAAGGCCCCATCTGGGAGGCAGAGGTTTTTACAATGGACACGTGACTTGTGCTGCAAAAATGTTGGCTTAGAGAGCTTGACAGAAATCGGGCAGCCATAAAAAGGTGTGAAGAGGGATTACTCGCATGATTCCAAAGGTTCTTTATGGTTCCCAAGAGAAAAAGCTGCGTTTTGCTGCTAAGAAAAACTGTGTCTTTATGGCTTCGCACCTCTGATTTTTTCTGCGATCTTGTACTCAAACAAGACATAATCTGCTGACATGGATCATCAAATGCAAGAAACAGCAAAAAAGACGAAAAGGAAAAGCAGGAAGTAAAAGCAAACACACTGGCATTAGAGCTCCACTACACACAAACAAACCCTCACACGTACACAGATTCGGTGAGATTTTGCAGGTAAGGTTTATCATGTTAATTACCCATTTCACTTTCAAGCACAAAGTGACACAGTCTGGACTGAATGGCAAATTATAAAATTAAAAATAAATCCAAGATGACATATGCCCATGACAGACAGAAAAAAAAAGTAAACACGGTAAGCATGGACGTATGAATATTCCTAACCTGCAAAATGATTCCTCCATATAATATCAGCGATAGTCATTGGGGGGCCACCGGCAGGGTGTGGTTTACCTTTGTCGTGGTCAGTCCTTATCATATCCATTAAGGAATTCTCCAAAGAGTGCAAGCTAAAAGCATCGAAGGGCCGATTCCGGTCCTGAAACACACCAAGCATAAAAAAAAATGTTATTTTTTTCAGTTAAAAAAAGAATTACAAAAATAACACAGGAACAGGACCAGGTTTTGGAGGAAATAGTGGATTAATGACATACTATGATGCTGTCCAGTAGAAAGGGCATGGAGATGTCCTGAAAGGTGGCAAGAAAAAGCAACATCTGTAATAATTCCTCGGTTGGTTGGAACCTTCCCAAGATTATTTATTTTCACTAACTAAGTACATTATATTTGGACAAAATGACAAGCAGGGATGTATTGTGACTCAAAACACTGCAAAAATCATATAGAAAGTTACAAGAAAGAAGAAGAAAATAGTTCTCTGTGCAAAATGACGAACCAAATTTGTCATTGTCTCAATATCTACAACTTAACATTGTGGAAATTTTTAAAAGCAAACTGGAGAAATCTCTGCATGTAGCATATGCTAGCACAAAGGTGGGATATTTTCCGAGGAATTAAATAGTTTATTCACCTGGACAACTCCAGACCTCATTTAGCAAAATCTTAAGAAAATGGTTGGTATAGTTAGTAGTTCTCACACTGATAAGTCAATGTTTCAGTTCTCCACATGTTGCATGCTGCTTAGTTATGAATATTTTAATAAATAATTACCAAGACGATACAAATACTTAGTGATTTTAGCCTAGAGAACACACAGGGGCCCCTTTGATGAACCTGGGTATAGAGATTAATAAAACGGTATGGTAAAAGACTGGAGCCTATCCCAGCTGACATTGGGTCAGAGGTGGGGTACACCAGTCCATCAAAGGGCCACACAGAGACAAACAACCTAATGCTCCCAAATTATATAATGAATGACTTCTAAAATGTAAGAAAACTGTGAGCAGCAGAGAGAGGTAGGAAATCCTCACATTAGAGGCTAACGATCACACTGTTGACATATTAGCAACGATGTAGAAACCTGCATTCATTATGCACACAAGCTGAGGATGACATACGTTGTGAAAGCTGCTTGCTGACAGGAAATCAGTTTCAACTCATCCAACAGGTTTTGCACCTGCCCTCAAGCTAGTTTAAGATAGTTTAAGCTAGGTGCCTGTGCGCCATTAGGTGTTTAGGCCTGCTTACATCCCAAACACCTTCGAGTTGACGAGGCTGGTCGAGTCAGGAAAAGCCTACCTAAACCGAACCGCCTTAAAGTAGGACCGTTATTGGCCTCTGATTGGGAGCAATCGGAGTGAACGGATGAGGAGGACACGTGTTCGAAAAAGATAGGGCCGGATGGAGCTCCCAGGCAGAGCGGCGGGACCCTGGCGGGCAGCTGGCCCGAGCAGGGGGCCACATTGTTTTCACGCCGCAGCTATTGTTGCCCATTCGGCTGAGCATTCAAAAGCGTTATTCCCCCCACTCTGGACCCGGCAGCGCCGCACAGATAAAAATCTGCCCACTTGGTGCAAACGGTAAACACTTCAAAAACGCTGAGCCTTCAGTTTCCTCTGCCTCTTCCCCTCTGCCCCGACACACGTGGATTTGAGCGCGGCGGGTGGGCGGCGGGGCCGGAGCGCTGCGGTCAAATAACCTGCGGAGATAACGGGCAGAGCACCCCGAGCAGACTTTGGTCTCGGAACACGTCACGGCGGCGCGTGGAGCGTGGAATGCTGCTTCATGTTGACCCATCTTGATTACAGAGCTGCTCAGCTCTCCTCGTGACACATGAACAAGATATGGCGGCGTTTATGGCGGCTATCGAGATAAGGAAAAGAGTAAGCACGTCAGATAAGGATAAATACCCATTTCAATAAAATGGTCTGCTTAGGAAGAATTAGGGCAGTCGGATTTTTAATCCCTCCGGAGAGAATCGAAACTTTTTGATTCTTCTCAACTAGGGCCGTCATTCCCAGGTCCTACAAGAATGTCGTACGAGCACAAGAGGCCCCGCTTTCTTTTTTGAGAGCAATAACTAGCAATTATGCAAATCTACAACACCCTGTGAGAGCGAAACTAAGAATAGAGTTCAACAACATTTTAAAGGCGTGTTCGAACGATCCTTCAGGTATGAGTAAGCAGCAGCTGAGATCATACTGTAATATATTCCTGAACCTCGTCCTCAAGGGAAAGTAACTATCATTTTTCTGACTTGTTTATTTCTCTCAAATGATCTGTTTTTCTATGGGGTGTAAACTGAAGGTTGTCTTGCCGGGTTTCTGTGATAACTGAAACCAAAAACTTAGGCTCAGGTAGAAAACAAACCAACAAACAAAAAAGGGGGATGGAAATCCATAGGGAAGTTTAGTAAACTTTTCTAAAGCTCCTGGTGTTTTTTTCCACTGTTTGACTGAAACCGTTTGACCGTTTGACTGACACGCCCGAGTCTGCCCACCGGCCTCCCTCTGGGCTTCATCCCACGCATCAGCTGCCACCGTTTCCAGAATCAGCACATCTTCTCCCCGAGAAAGAGCTTGCGTCCCGGGCCTGACACCGACACGATAAGATGAATTCCCCGCATTCCTGGGCCGTCCAGCCGGCAGCGGGCGAGTGCGAGCGCATACCTGAGCACATGCGGCTTGGGCGTCTCGGTTTGTGGCTCATCTGGGGGCAAGAGAAGGATACAGAGGGAGCCCCGACCGTGACCACGAGCCCAGATGACGCCTGCTGAGCTCCGGCCCCGGCAGCGTGGCCCGAGTTTCTCTCCGGCACGCGGCCGGCTGACATGTGGCAGGCCGACCTCTCACCCTGGTGATACCTCGCCGGTAATTATGGGTGTAATTGTCAAGCAGCTGAGTGAGAGTTACAGGCAGGAGCCAAAAGAATGCTTTGAAAACACTGACGGCATGACTCGGAGAAGAGAAAGCCACTCACTAATAAACAAGAATGATGTTGTTCAGATAATTCTGGACACAAGGGATTAGCCCCAGAAAAACCAAAACAGCATTTAAGTGGAAGTGGATTTTCCTTTGCTCTCTGAATGCACGCCACTAATACAAGGTGACATGTGGCCCCCTGACCTCAACTGGAGGTGATAACTCGGGCTGTAATCCGGCCAAGGGAACATCAACAGATGCTCCCGAAACATAAGCAATAAAGCTTTGAGCCGCGCAAAGTCCTCATCTCCTCAAAAGCCTAAACGTTTCAATCCATTTGGAATTTTTTAACCCCCCGAGTCGAGCCCGTTCAGGTCAACATGTTGGCTGGGACTGTGGCCTTTTCCCTAATCGATGAGCACGCGCTTCTTTTTATGCCACTCGGTAACCTAAGAAGGCAGAAGCGGGTGCTGGTTGACTTGACATGTGGACTTGTTTGTCAGGCAACATGGCTAAACATAGGTCAAACATGTGACCGGCCATGTGATTGTGCCATTTAACGTGCTGCTCCTGTTTGTCAACTCTGCCCCTAAAGCACATTTACAAAGGCGGAATTTAACACTAAAATGAATCCGAACTGGAGTGGAACTGGTTCTGTGGCTCTTTCTGAAGGTGAAACTGTGGGCCAGAGCAGGTGAATAAAAACATTTCCCAGTCAATGAGGAGAATTGGATGATAATTCGCGAATACAACTCCTGCTACAGACCGGCATTTGGATGTTATTGTTCTGGAAAGCTCATTTCCGTATCAACGTTCAGATATTGCATGAGTATAGAGGGAAGAAAATGACAGCCATTAACTCATAAAACGTTTGGACCTTGAAGAAAATTAGCTTTTAATGGTCCTGTAGTCTTTAGGATGTAGGGACTTATAGCCTACATCTATCCGTGTCAGTTTATATATAACCAGAGCTAATGGGAAAAAGTTCAACTTTCAAAAGTTTCAAATTTCTTAAAACGTTATATTGCAATTCCTTTACCTTCCGGGTTGCACCTCCTCAAACTGTTATCGGTGAAGTTTAAGCCCCGCCCACTATTAAACCTTCATATCAGTGGGCCTATTTGTAGCCTTCCAGCGCTAACGTAAATATTGAACGTCTAAATAATGCACAGATAGATTACGAACGATGCGCAATGACCTCAAAAGTACATTAAGTTAAAGTATTTTACAAAAGAAGATTGACCTTCGGTGGTTAGCCGTGGACTCAGTCCTCCACAGAAACTTTAAACGTCTCTTTTAAAGCGGAGTAGCTGTAAATGAATATGTTTAGACATGGCCTATGACCAAAACCCTTATGCCTTAAGTAGGCTATTGCCCTGCTCCATCTCTGTGAAGCCTGCTCTGTCTTACGAAGGAATTCTGGTGATGATTTAGCACAGTAGCCACCGAAAAGAAGACGTTCTCAGTCACGTTAAGCGAGAGATTGAATTTAAACGGGGGGCTCCTGAACGCAACGCTTGTCTTTTTAAATCCACGTCCAATGAGCAGAATGGGGGGGGGGGGGCAAGAACACTTTTTCCTATCCAAATTCGCTGGATGAATATTTCTAAAACTACTACGAGTCTCTATGGACGAGTGCCTGAGAAAATATATGGAATTGTTCACTTACAGCTAAAATCTTAGTTTTTAATTCGATTTACTGTATCCCAATTCAACCCCCCACCAGACATGTCAGTCAGCTGTTGACAGCACCGGCAGAAAGAAAGAAAGAAAGAAACAAAGAAACAAATTCACGCCATCACTGAGATGTTGTGATCTCTTGGATTGAGTCTAGGCTGTCAAAAATACTTTGATTTATATCAGCATGATAAAATCCCTGTTGAGTTAAGGTCTTGCAAACTTTACTGGAGTAGGCTCAGGCCTTATTCTACCAGTAAAGCCCGTCTCAGGGGTGAACAAGCCGGGGCGAAAGCGTGATTTAGAGGCTTTTTAAAGAGGTTTAGACCCCCCAACACACACCCAAATAAAAACTGTTTACCTGGAAAGGCAGTATGTTGTTGCTGTTGTCAGTCCTGAACGCGCTGTCATCCATCCAAGGTTTGGGGTTGAGCTGGCCGGGTCTTGGAAATTTGGGGGGCGCGATCACGTTGCCGCTGTAGGGCTTCTTCATGGGGGAGATGGGGTTCAGGGGAGACGGGACCCCGACGCCGACCCCGACCCCGACGCCCACGGCCCGGCGCGGGTCCCGGCCCGCCTGCAGCCCGCTCCAGGGGTTGGAGGCCGTGCTCCAGGCGGCGTTCTGCTGGTTATTCCAAGCGGATGACGAGGACGAGGAAGGGCCCTTGCCGTTGTTTACGACGGTCTGGTAAGCGTTTCTCTGGGGGAAAGGGCCCTGGCTGGGGCTGACGGGGGATCTCCGGTGCTGGGGGGGCGGCTGCTGCTGCTGCTGCTGCTGCTGCTGCTGTTGTTGGGGGGCTTGCTGTTGATGCTGCTGGGTCTGGGGAGCCAGGCCGATCTGCGGGGAGAAATTCCCCCCGAACACCGGGTTGAGCTGGTGGGGGAAGTTCTGGAAGAGCATCGTCCCGTTGACGGAGGGTATTCCCTGGAAAAAGCTGTCGTCCGCGGCGTTCGCGCTTCCTCCAGTGGACCAAGTGCTCCCGAAAGAGGAGGAAGGGGAGGAGAGGGGGCCGCCGGTCTCCTGAGCCCCGTGGTGGAAGCTCAAGCCGGGCAGGATCGGCGACTCCATGGGCACTTTGTCTTTGCTGCTCAGCGCTGAAGCCGCCTGGCCGCCGCCGGCCGACGGGCTCTCCGACTCGGACGAGGAAGCGGGCTCCGACGACGGGGTCGGCGTGGAGGGAGGAGGAGGGTCTGCTGCTTGCGTCGGGTCCTGCTGGTGGTGATGAGGCTGGGCTTTGTTTTTGTCCATCAGTAAATCATCCTGCATGGTTTGCGGAGCTGCAACAGGGGGGGGAAACAGACACGAGGAGTTATTATCGCCGCGGCGGAAAGCGCTGTCGTCGCATCTGGTGAACCGGGGAAGCTCCGGGGTGGGATGTTAGAGGGACCAGCCAGCTGCAAAGCGAACGCCCGATCGCCCATTTAGCCCCAAAAGAAGAGTGTGGTGGGATTGGGGGAGGTAGGGGGCACACACACACACGCTCACACACTCACTCACCCACTCACTCGAACGCTCCTCGGGAGTAAAGAGTGGATAAAAGATCCCACAAATGACGCACGGAGCCTTCACGGCAGCAGATATTCACCGGATCTCGCCACGTTTCGTTTTTTTCCTTTCCCGCAGGAACTCCGGAGCAATATGAAACTGATTCAGCGTGTTTCTCTCACCCCCCCCCCCCACTCCACCTTTTTCGGCAAAGGACCTCCCCTACATTCATTTACATACGTCAGTAAATACAGCTGTCCTTCAGCAAGGTGAAAACACACCTCTATACCTTGACATCAAACTCTCAACTCACACACGGCCAAAGGGCTTTATCTATTTTTCCCCCTTTTTTGTAATGACTTCTGAAAAAAGGCACGCTTTTTTTCTTCCTCACTGCAGTGAGTGACGCAGCTGGAACTCCTGAGTAAAAGCCACCTAGTTGACCAGATGTTACAAATCCAGTAAACTGAGCGATTTGTTGGATATATGGCCATAAGGCTGATACAGCTAAATCAGTTGACAATCCCAACAGCAATGATGCGGGAACTTGATCTTTGCGCAAAGAGCGACTGTCCAGTTGCGCACGCACTGTCCCAAGCAATGTTTTTTTTAAAGGTCTTAATACATATTGCAGATCGTAGGCCTACTTTGCTTTTCCTTAACCAAATGCCCTTCATTCAGACAGGCCGAGCCTGGTTTACTTTGTATTTCGGAGACAACGCCTTGCGAAAGCTTGGCAAACACATTGCAGATTTCTCAGGTGGCAAAACGTGCTTTCGGGAGTTTAAAGTTCCCCACGACAGCTTCGAACAATGCGCACGTCAAGACGAAAGGATGAAACAGAGCACGGTTGGTCTGATTGTCTTGAGCCTGAGTGGCCGAGCACGTTCAACGAGAAGGAATTAAACACGATGTGTCACATCTCTTTCAAGTCTGGAAAAAAAAGAGCTAAATTTAAACCAGTGGTGACACTGATAAGGCTCCTCTGGGCTGGCTGAAGATGAGCAAACACGCAGCACCCCCTCCTTTCTTTTTCCTTTTCTTTTTTGTTTTCGTTGCTGAGGCCCATTAACGATAAGGATGGATCAATTTGACTATGAAAGTTTCAATTTCAGAACTAATGCGGTTAATAATTTCAGCATGTATCGAAGTGACTTGCGCTGGACTTGGAAAGGTTAACGCAAAGAGTGCGTTGCGCACACCCCACCGGTTAATCCGTGTTTTCTCCTCCAAGAGCAACGCTTCCAAGGTCATCAAAGCAGAGAAATAGGCGGCCCGTGGCGGCTCATCTCCCAGGACCTCTGCCACACACCGAGATAATAAGAATGATCAATGAGAAAAAAAGAATACCCTGACCCTTCAGCTGCCACTTTTGCCGCACCGACCGAGACATCCGCTTTACATCTCATGAAGCTCTTGCCATGAAATACCCCTCTAATCCATTCCATGTTCGATTGCAAACGACAGCACTGCATGCGCACACACCGTGGGGTCGCGTGCCTCCCCAACGTAAAGTCTGCATTACCTTTATCGTTCACCGTTTTGAGACTGTGAATAAAACGTATTTCTGTTTGCCTCGTCAGGGTTTGGATATGACAAACGAGCTACCCTTGTGCCGAGGTAGTCAGCAGTTGCCTCAACAGCTGATTGACTGCGGCGCATGAGTGGTGTCGACGGGGCTGCTGGGAATTGTAGTTTTGTCTTTTAAGAAGCACCGGCCGGTTCCTGAAACGCGTTCCGTCTCCTGTTATGGTCAGTCCTATGAATCCTCCAGAAGACTCCACACCCTCAATGGTTGGAGTACAGTGGAAGAGAGAAATAGATAAAGAAGCAATTAACACGTCGGAATTTCAACGTCTCCCCCAAGTTTTCGAAAAAGATGCGAGATGAAAACAAATTAGTCCAACAAAATCATTTTACACTTGCATTCAAAGCTCTGGGGACGAAGAAAAACCAAGAATAACACCACACAACAGTTAAAACATGTTCATGTTTCAACTGTTAAATATTATAATATAAAATACGATTTGAAATCAGCACTTTGAAACTACATTTCCCATGTCAGAGGAACACTGCCCTTTTGCGGCGTGGTCCTTGTTTTGATGACGCAGCCACGCACATACGTGCTTTACTGCGTTACCTCAGAGACACTGACAGTCAATGGAGTCAAACGGTCACGCCAAACGAGGCCCATGCAGGTTTAAAGAGGATTTTTACTCGAAATAGTGCGCTGACCGCATTGAAATACTTATTTAGGTAGCCATGACCGCGAGGAGATAGTTTTATGCGGGAACTCTCGGCTCGTTTGCGCCTGACGCGCCGTGTCAACACAAAGGCCCGTGTAGCTCGGCAGCTAGCTAGCAAGCCATCAGTTTTTTCAACGCCGACCTCAGCTGCGGCAAACTGTCAAGCGCTTCTTTCAAGTTTTAGCTGCAACGCCGTTAATCCCACCTAAGAGGAAGGTTTAATCTCGTCGTTGGTGTCTGCTACAATGGCGGAGCAGAGTGCAGTAGTCACGCCGCAGAATTTGGACAGGTGAGTGCAAGCTAAAGGCTAACATGCTACGTAGCTTTACATAAAATGACAACATTCAAAGAAGAAATCGTTGTCTTTTTTTTCTTGAGGAAAGAACACTTGTTTCAAGTTAGAAAATGTTACTTTAAACCCACCACTGGCTTCCTCGTGCGTTGAGCATCATTATGCTTTCGGTGGAGGTTGATAGAGGAAGCCCCCTTGGCTGTAATAGAGATGCTGCGTTCAGTGTCTTTTCAATAAACAGCACGCGACGAACGAGCCATTTGCTCTACATTGTTATATGCAAATTAAGTTATAGATGTGTAAAATGAAGCTTAACCGTGTGGCCATTTATCTGTCTACATTTGCCAATGTAAACATTTTAGGAAAGAACATCATATCTGACATAACGGGAAGCGGAACAGAAATGTCACACTTCCATGGAAAGAACGGGCAGTGCTGGTCAGCTATTTTTTTTCAGAGGTCCCCCATGTCTGATCAGACACTTTGGCTTATTATGTTGAGGCTTACTTTGACATTTTACCTGACGTCATCTGACTTATCCAGAGCATATAATGGGGGAAAGACTGAGGTTTTGTTGCTAAAAATGACAAGAAAACCTTAACATCCTTAAAATAACAGGCTGCTAGGGAACATGAAAGATGGTCCATTATGATGTGAATAGAAATGTTTTTGAGCTACAAGCACATATGTACATAAAGATTCACCACTTTATTTTTAACATGAATCTTCTTCCCCTTTTGGTTTTAATAGAAAACTAACATAAAGGTGCATTTCCTGTTCTGGATGGTCAGATCTGCTTGTGGTGCATTCCTTGGTTATGCCACGCTTTAAGCTGGCTATGGCCTAAGGCAATCTTGGCCGAGCTTCAGCATCAGGTTTGAAGGTTCCCAGTCATATCTGCTCGTGTCTTAACTGTCCACTGAAACGACACGTGGGTTCAGCTTTGCCTGCGTCGTTTGCCTGGACTGCAACAAGAGAAAAAAAAGAGGCCAAAAGACACAAATCACCCTGAAATGGAAGCCATGAGAGCAAGTTTGTTGCGGACGAGCTCCAGGAACATATTGAAGGGGATTAGAGAAGCAGGAACAGGGTGACTTTTGCTGTCATAGAGGCTTCTGCTCGCTCTCCTGTTGCAGTGTGGCAGGTTTATAAGAACCCCACTCGGTGCACGTGCATAAGCAGAAAAGGAGCTTGGAATAAGACGAATGTGCCCGTTCTCCGCTCACATACTTGCATTAAGGATATCCAGTATATCTGATCTTGAGAAACATACTAGCATGACTGTAATTAGGTTTGAAAATTGGACTTTACCTTTGGATTCTGCCTACAAGAGTCAGACCAATCGCTTGGCCAGGGTAATTTAAACATGGTTGTTAGTTTGGCATGTTAACTGCATTTAAAAAAAAAAAACTACCAGTTCAAATGTCTTACACAAAGCATGTTTTTAATAACATAACAAGCTAGCTTTTTCATTTTGGTAAAAGTTATATAAATTTGACAATGTTCAGATACAGTCGTTGGGTCCAAACAGCCATGGTGAAACAACTTTAAAGCCATCCATGATAGGTCGGGGACCACAACAGGCCGTCTGCTCATGTCTGCCTGATAGGAGACAAAAGCGACAAAGCGAGCGTTCCCCAAACTCGCACTAAGGCAGCGGGAAGAAAAGAAGGGCATGCGAGCTTTGTGCGGCGTGCCTTGGCTACGTGCTGCAGGTGCAGCAGATAGCATCCAGCTTTATGTCGTGCTCCTTTGCTCAGAGAGAGAGTTGTGTACCCAGCCTCTATCGCCAGCAAACATGAGGCCCCACAGGCTCTTATCTGGGCCCACCACAAGCATCGACTGCCTCTGCAATGCAGCGTTTCATAAGTAGACGACGGCGGTAGTGGTGGTGGTGGGATGAGGGCACCTTTCACTCTAACTAAACCTTTTTTTCTCCATTTACTTTCGTCTGTCATGGTCCAGAATAGGCGTCCTTCTGCTCTGCATGGGTTGATGTGAATGAAAGGTGTAGGATTTGATATATGGGCAGCCTGTGAGTTTTTCGCTTGTATTCATTGGTGCTACCATGTCCCCTTAAGCTTCCCGAACAAGGTTGCACTGGTCAGTCAGCCCGTTTAGATTGCTGTCCCAAAACTAAATTTCTTACGTTTTTAAGACAGAGGCTACATGTGAACGTCAGTTGGAAAGTCATGGGACTCTTAAAACTGGAACACCGCAGGCTGAAGAGGTGCATTTACTGGTTTGTAGGATCAACTGAGGCGGTCGCAGTGGATGAGACGTCCTCCTTCCTCACTGATTACCAAATCTCGAATCTTGCCTTTGAAATGATATTATACACTCCCATACACGTCGAAATGAATTGTGTCTAAGTTGTATTTGGGTTGTTGTTACTTTTATGTTGCAGTGTTGTCACAACGTCCAGTTAATCTGCTGCTCGCTGCTATGGAAAATGCCTCTTAGCTTATAAAAATGGTAACACTTTAGTTTTCTCTAAGGAATTGTCATCATGTCTAACTTAACACATCATAGTCTGGGTCTCTAGAATTTTGATTTTTTTTGTTGAATTTAAAGGAACTTATGTCCCTTTGAAACTAAACATGGCGGACCTATTTCCCATACCCCTTCTGCTCAGGACCCTTCAGTTTTTCCCAACATCACATGACAATGGATTAGTGAAAGGAGCCGTTTGGGGTGTTGCTTACACGCTTCTTATCGAACAGAACCTGACCTGCCAGGATGCACATGGCGGTCACATCAGGGCCGAGCTGTCGTGTATAAAATCACTTGAAGGCCTAGCAATGCCAGCGGACCGGCTGCTCTGTTGCGTGAGAGATGCCGCCGTCAGTCTCCTGCTTTTAAAAGTGGCAGAACCCCTCTCAGCGTTGGGCTTTATTTGCCAAAGTGCTCTGTTGAACAGGGAGCCGCGGATTAAGGTTTCGCGCGGAGGGTAGCGTTTCAGCGCCGTCCTTCCAGGGCCCGTCAGGCTCAGGGGCCCGGTTACAGGAAGAGGAGGGGGATCTAAGGGGTAGATCGCGTCTCCTCTTCATCAGAGGCCCGCCCCGGGCCCGGCGCCACGACTAACCTGCCGCGTTTCGCTCGCGTTCGAATCGACGTTTCAGACCGTCCGGACGGGGACGTGTCACCGGAGGAGCCCGACCCGAGCCCCCCCCTGCACGGCATGTTTTATTCAGCGCTGGAAATGCTCTATTACATGCAGCGAGTGACCAGAGCCAATAATCCAAGCTGGCCACCCACCCCGACCCCCGTGTCACTGGTAACACAAGCGCAGCAGACCTCCATACCAGGATGACAGAAAGCCACAGATTTGGCATCCATTATTCATCTGAACTGCACACGATGTTCCCCGAGGATCTGCTGAATGTGAAAGCAGCACAGAGAGACGCGTTTTTTGTTTTGCTTGTTTTTTTAAACCGAAGGACCTCTTTAAAAAGGGGCCACCTTTACTGACCGAGGTCAGAGGGACTGAAAGACAATTGTTCCTCTGTTGGCTTGTTTGTAACGTTAAGAAGCCGTGTGCGGAAGGGTCACCATGAAAGCGAAGGTGGGGTTAGCCTCTCACAACCCCCCCCGCGAGACACCACTGAGGCTTTCATATATTAGGTCTGTCGGTCGTTCTAAAATCAAAATGAAGCCTGGCCTCTGTCCCCACTTGTGGCTGGTGGGTCCTAGTAGTGTTTTTTTCTGACTTTGTTCTTCTTCCTTATAAGTTAAACGCCCGGGTTTATGTTCTTGTTATTTTATTCCTATTTAAAAAGCTGGCATCGGCTATTTTGGGAATCTTTCTACTTTTCAGAGCAGTTCAAACATAAATGCATACACGTCTGATCCGTCCAAATAAGCCCACAACTGTGTCTAAATATTTGACCCGGTCTGGAAGTTAACCAGGACGTCCGATAGCAGAGACCAGTGAGATGAGATGGGTGAGAGTGAGATGGACCTTCCTCTGAGGAAGTTCATATTGCAACGTGACCCAAAATGTAAACACAGTCACAGTCTCTGCATCTCAAAGGACCTGAAGTTGACATGAGCTGTGTGTGTGTGTGTTGCAGGAGCTGCTGGGTGTGCTTCGCCACGGACGAGGATGACCGCACGGCCGAGTGGGTCCGACCTTGCCGATGCCGCGGCTCCACCAAGTGGGTGCACCAGTCCTGCCTGCAGCGCTGGGTGGACGAGAAGCAGCGGGGCAACAGCACGGCGCGCGTGGCGTGCCCCCAGTGCAACGCAGAGTACCTCATCGTCTTTCCCAAACTAGGTGGGCTGCCATTTCACAGGCAGAAAAATAAAAGAACCGCTTGTCTAAACCATTCCCGCCACCCATGCTCACGTTTCAATGTGCCGCCCTTTTGTGGCCACAAAGAGGTGGCATAGGCGTCCAATCAGATCAGCTCGAAAAAGGGTCTCATTCATCCCGCTATGAATCAGAATCATAAATACTTTAATAATCCCAGAGGGAAATGATTATATGTGACTGTATACCTTTGGAAATTGCCACTAACTGTCCGTCCTGAGTACGACTCGCTATTTTGGCTAGAAACAGCTCCGTTTGACGTCCCTTGCGCTTCCCTTAATCAGGCACCGCTACCTCTTTTTCTTGGGAGGGGTTTGCCGGGACGATGCAGTTTTAGCGCCTCTCCCGCCTCTATTTCCACCTCACAGCGATAGAAGCTGCAATCCGAGCCCGAAGCGGGATCTGAGACAATGTTTGCATGCGGGAGGGAGCTCTGGGCCCAGCCGGTAAACGGGTTGGTATGTATTTTTAGCAGCCAAGGCTGTGCTGTCACTCACTCGCTTTGGTGCCACAAGCTGAAGCTCCAGTGCGGCCATTTTTACCTAGCTCCTCGGCGTATATTGGCCCGTTGGCTTTTTTTTCCATTTTAGCCAAAACCGCCGGGCTCCACGTGACCTGTGTTCTCTGAGGCGCTGGGGTGCTCTCGGACGGGGGACGATAAGCCCACCACATCGCAACCGTAACCGCCTCCGTTTGACCACAACCTCCAAATTTTTGAAAAACTCAGAACGCCATCCAGTGAAAAGAAAGGCCCATTTCCGATTCACTGGAAGCAGGGCGGCTGGACGTGTCCGGCTCTCGGTCAGAACCAGGGCAGGGCGGGTTCCCCCCTATGCCCGGAGGGCCAGAGCTTAAAGCTTTCCACGCAGATACTGAGACGGTGACGTTACCCTCTGTTGGGTGTTAAACTTTGCACTCCTCAGGGTTTGTGGCAGCAGGTGTCGTGAGAGCAGGTGTGAAACCACACACACACACACACACACACAGGCTGGACGCTGCGTTCTCTGGCGGATTCCTCTGGGAGCGTTAATAGGACATGGCCGAGCCAGTCGAGGTCGCCTTCCTGTAAATACACCGCCCGCTCTCCCCGGAGTCGGCGTGGAATCCAGCTGAGTCCTGACATCAGTCGGGGATGTCGGAGCGGAGATTAATCCCCATTTAGAATCGGCCCGGGGTTGTTTTTACCGGGGGAGCTGGAGGTCCTTTATCCTCCACACACCTGGTCTGGGTGCAGCCACCAGGGCCGCGCTCGGCCCATCGAAAGGAAGCTGGGACGCTGGTCTGAACCTTCGGGCCTGTCCATCCTCCAACAGTGGTGATGCCCACAGCTTTTATCGGGAGGAAAGAGCGGAAAAATGTTTCCATTCTTAACCGACTCTAACATCTTTTTTCCTTTTTCATTCAAGGGTTTCCAAGAACATTTCAAAACAGTGTAGCATCAGATCTGGCATGGGGGGAACTAGTCACGGGTTAAAGTTCATACAAAGAAAAAAAGTTTCTGGCGTCTGGATCTGAGCCGTGTCTTGTTTCTGGTCTGACCTCAGGTCCCGTGGTGTACGTGCTGGACCTGGCCGACCGGCTCATCTCCAAGGCCGGGCCCTTCGCCGCCGCCGGCATCATGGTGGGCTCCATCTACTGGACCGCCGTCACCTACGGCGCCGTCACCGTCATGCAGGTAGCCCCCCCCGGCGCTCTCCCCGCCCCTCCACCGGCGAGCAGCGGCCCCGGCGTTCTACCCGCCCCTCTTTCTCTCTCTATGTGTGTTTCCAGGTGGTGGGCCACAAGGAGGGGCTGGACGTGATGGAGCGCGCCGACCCGCTCTTCCTGCTGATTGGGCTGCCCACCATCCCCGTCATGCTGATCCTGGGCAAGATGATCCGCTGGGAGGACTACGTCCTGCGCCTGTGGAGGAAGTACTCCAACAAGCTGCAGATCCTCAACAGCATCTTCCCAGGTGGGGGGGGGGGGGGGGGGGGGTGGCACCCGGGGGCTTTATTATCCATCGATGTTTCCTCTCCACACACGATGACCTCAGACCCTTTCATCCCCCCCGTAGGGATCGGCTGCCCCGTCCCCCGCATCCCGGCGGAGTCCAGCCCCCTGGCCGACCATGTCTCGGCCACGCGGATCCTGTGCGGCGCGCTGGTCTTCCCCACCATCGCCACCATCGTGGGGAAGCTGATGTTCAGCAGCGTCAACTCCAACCTGCAGAGGACCATCCTGGTGAGTCCACGCCGGCCCGCCGTAGGCCAGGCCCCGGGGCCGAGAGCAGAGTCGCTCGCTCCCCTCCTCCGGCCCCACCAGTGGGTGGGGGACATGGCGGGGGAGGCGCGCTGAAAGGCAGACGGGTGATGAAAAGCCCACCACATCACAACCCCGACTTTTTTCGTTTGACCACCACCATCCGATATTTGAGCACCGCACGTGATCCAATGGAAAAAAAAAAGAGGCCTGCTCATTTCCGATTCACGAGAATTGGGGCAGTTGTTTTTAGATCCACATGAAGAGGCGCGGCCTTATTTAGGATTTCTATTCGGAGCAGGAAACCAGAGGGGCTGCTGCGTTTGGGGGCGGAGCTTAGAGGCGGAACAGAGTGTGCGTTTTAACGTCCCGTTTGCGTCTCCACAGGGCGGCATCGCCTTCGTGGCCATCAAAGGGGCGTTCAAGGTGTACTTCAAACAGCAGCAGTACCTGAGGCAAGCCCACCGCAAGATCCTCAACTTCCCCGAGCAGGAGGAGGCCTGAAACGCCTCGCACTGGGCCCGCAGGTCTCCGCCGGACGGGGGGGGGAGAGGGGGGGGGAGGGGAGGGCGCACCCGAATCACCGCAATACCCTCATTCCACGTTCCTCGCCACGCCACGCCCCACCCGCTTCTGGACTCGCGCCACATAGCCAACGCCCACCCGACGCCTGCCGAGGCTCCGCCTCTCTGTGGCGATGGCGGACCAGTGGAACGCTCGCCGCTGGTGTGCAGTTACACACACTCACACACACATTAACACACCTTCCCCGGACATTGTGTTGCGGAGCGGATGGGCTTCAACCACAGAACTAAAACTTAAGTGAAACTTTCTGTATTTTAAAGGAGAGAAACGCAAGAGGGACGTGTAATAAAGTTTTAAAAAAAAAAAAAAAAAGGAATAAATGAATATTTTTTTTTAATGTAACATTACAGTTCAGCGTTGGATGTGTGAATCAGGAAACAGTGGTGGAGCAGAAACCGCAACCGGGAAGCATTTGGGGGGGGTTGTATGGTGTGTTTTAGACCTTCAAAGCTTTAAAAGGTGTGGGGTCTTTTTGCCTTGTTTCTGACGGCCACCGGTCCTCCTCCCCCCCAACGCTGCGTTCTGACGAGCCGCAGCAAGCCAGGCCCGCCCCCGTGGGGAAAAGTTGCATCGCTTTCTTTTTTGTTTTGATCAAGTGGGAAGCAGATATCGCACAGCATGACTCAGCACTTTTCACTGGGAATTAAGAAAACTTCCCTAAAGTTGACAACTTTTTTTTTTTAGTTTCCCCTCCTCCCTTTTTTCTCTGCGATAGCAGGAGTTTGAGCCACAGCTCAGCATCTGCTCCCAACCTTTGTATAAAAGAAATAACCAAATGGCTTTTGAAATGGACTCAGTGGAGCAGTTGATATGTTTTTTGTGGGAGGAGGGGTGGGATTAACTCAGTTCACCCCAAACAAGCTAGCGGTACTCAAAATTCGGAGGAAACTGTTTTCCATTGGGAGAAACATCATTTAAACTGTGTATAAATGTGGATCAGTATCATCCGTAACACAATGAAGTGACGCGTAACTTCTTTTTGGATTCTTTGTTAAAAACATGTTTGGAAACCTCAGACCCTGGCAAGTGTGATGCTGCAGCTTGTAATGTGAGGGGAAACTGGGGAGTAAACGTGTTTTGAAACCAGCGTGGCGTCTCCTCTGTGCAAAAGGCTGGGCTTTTATCGCATTTACCTGCAGCCTCACTACTTCCGGCACGCTCAATTCAAAGAAATGGGCATCCAAACACTCACAGGCACACAAACGATTCAAATCCAGTTTATTAATCAGAAAACACAAAAGAGACGCAAACTTTAAAAAAAACAAAAAAAACACATTTCAGCACCTCTCACCGGCCCGTGAAACCAGAACAGCTGTGAAAACATTCAGAAATTAAATTGAAAAGAGTTTTAAACTATTTTCAAGTTTTCTGAGGAGATAACGGGTTCGATGCTCCACCTGCTCTGGAACGCCGAAAACTGAAATGATGCGGCAAAAAACGATGGAACACGTTGAAGCCGGTGCTCCCTACTTTACTACACCTGTTTGAGCAGTGAAGAAGAGGGGTGGAGCTCCAGTTTGTACGTTCTTAGCTGTGGAGACTCCACCCGTCCCGCCTCACCCTGCTGTATTGCTCAACCACAGAAGTGCATATGCATATATAGATAGATATAGAAGAGGTGTAAAACTCTTTTTGACATCACCAAAATGCAGCTTTTTTTCCTCCCCCCCCCCCTCATCTTGACATTTAAGATAAAAAGAGGCAGTGCACATCCAGCCCAGTTTGACCAACCCAATCCAATCCGGCCATCTCCAGGTGGGCGGCCCAAATTCGTTGAAGAAACAAAAGCATCTGATCGTATCCGGAAAGTGATGAAAAACAACAGCATAGATTAATGTAGAGTGATTTATTATTTTTTTGAATAAAATGAATTAAAAAACAAAACAAAAACAGCATGGAGTTACCCCTGAGCTGCTTGAACTACTGTAAAACTCTATAAAAGTTCCTTATGAGCACAATTGTGTGGTGACATATTTAAAAGAACTAAAACAAAAAAAACAACAACAAATAAAACAGCTTCTCAAAGTGTCCCAAACTTTTATCAGCCGACGGGCAAAAAATAAACAAAAAAGGTTTCCGAACGAGCCGGGCTTAAGGCTACGGAGATGCTGATTAAAACGTTCCGGCAGAATGGTTTTCTGCCGGGCCTCTCTGAGCCGTCCACAACCCCAAAGGGGGCGGGGCCAAAGGCCCGCCCGTCAAAGCAGCAGCGTCTGATGAATCTGGTTAGGTTTGCTTTTTTTAAAAAGGTTCTACTTCCTCTACGACAGAGACGCACGACTGGGACGCGTTCTCCTCTGAGAGGCTCGGACGTGGGGGGAGTTGGGCGTTTCTATGGTTACCGCCAACCTCCCCTCCGCGAGCTAACTTTGTGACTCTTTTTCTGTTTCCCAGCATCTCCTAGTTGCTGCGACCCGTCCACACGGTGGCATGCACCCACACCAACACACACGCACACAAACACACACGCCGGCTCAGTCAGATGAGCGTCTTCCTGATGGGTGGAGGAGGGAAATGAGGGGGAGGGTGGCGGACGTCCCGGCTCACAGTTTGGCGGCCATGAAGTTGATGTGCGGCTTGGCCAGCGGGAACAGGGGCAGGCTCCTCTTGAACTCCGTCATGTCCTGGACCAGCGTCGGCTGCGGGGGGAGAGCGGACGGGGGGGTCAGAGAGAGGGGGGGGGGGGGGGGAGGGCGGGCCCGTTTGAAGAGGCGCTTCCCTGAGGGAGGGAGGGCGCGGGGGCCAGGTTGATGTCATTCTGAGCCGGGAACTCTCCCACGATGGGACCTGCCCACACACACAGACACAGGCGGGTCAGAGCCTGAACGTGGGGGGGTGGGATGGGGGGGCGGCTGTACTTACAGGAATCCATCTCTCGGGACAGGACATGCACCGACACCTTGTGTCGCTTCGGGGCCTCGACGGTCAGCCGCTCCTGGGGGGGGAGAGAAGCACACTCTGTAGCTGTGCCTGGATTCTTTTTTCTTTTTTTTCCACTGCTTTTTCGCGGCAAAAGTAAACGGGAGGTGGCAGGAGGTGGACGTCTGCACACGTACGTTTTCATTTCGCCCCACTAACCCTGCGATAGAGATGGCTACTCACCCCGTAGAAGTGCATTATGTTCTCTTTAGTCAGCGTCTTCAGGTGGGACACTTCGATGCTATCTGCAACACAAAAGCAGAAAACGTGAGATGGCCTTAGCCGAAAGCGTCTTCCTGGCCTTCACCGGTCGGTAGGACGGCGAGGGAGGGGGCTCACCTCGGTCGAAGTTGTACTGCTGGGAGATGATCTCCCCCCAGTACTTGGCGCACTCGGCCGACAGCTTCTTGGGTTTGTCCAGGCGGCGGATGGCCAGGGCCTGGATGTGTTTCTGGAAGGCCTCCTCGCTCATCTCTTCCACCGCCTTCTGCATGGTGCTGAGGAAGGCCTCCACGCGGCTCTCCAGGTAGTGTGGCGCCTTCTCCGACTGGATGATGAAGCGCAGGCCCTGCACGCCGTTGGCCCGCCGCGGCCCGCTGAACACGATGTAGCCTGATGGCGGCGGCCGGACAGAGAAAGATGTGGTTCAAAAGAAGGAAAAGAAAGAAAGAGTCTGCTTGGAGCTCAGCGCCAGCGTGGTGAGAGGCCCACCCAGCTGCTCTTTGGTCCTCAGGGTGTTGAAGCAGGGCTCCGAGATGATCTGGCAGAACAGCTCCAGCAGCATGTTGTCGTGGGTGGTCTGCATGTCCGTCTGGTAGTAGATCTCAATGCCACAGTTGTTGTGGACCTCGTTCCTCTGCTGGTAGACGTACCAGCCGCCTGGAAGATAATCGGGCATGGATTTATTTTTAGGCTCCCCGAACTAAAGGGAGACACTTTTAAGATATATAGCTGTTTGGGAGTCAGATGCTGTAAAGATAAAAGCTACAGTTCAGACAGAGGCTGGCTGAGTGGCTCCTTTAATGCCCCCGCCGGTCCTTAAGAACCCGCTGAGTGGTGTCTGCCTCTGGGTAAAACAGCGATGCCGGGTCTGACTGGGGTGGGTAGCGGGCCTCACCGTCTGGGACCTGCACCTCTCTGTAGCGAATCAGCTGGCTGGGCAGAAGGGGCTTGGTGTGGGCGTGCTCGATCAGCGTGTCCTCCACCATCTGCATCATGCCAAGAGCGGACTGGGGAGAAGGAAAAAAAATTATCTTAACCTCGGAGTGTGTTCAATGACGCGTGTGGAATACTGAGAGTAAAACCTTTGGGGGTTTCACCACCCCGATGGGAAAATCGTGACCGATAGAAGAATGTCGAGATGCTTTCTATGTTTTTTTTCCCTTTTGGTTTTATTACAGGGTTAGGGTTAACAGGTAATTAGTTGGCATGGGCTCTGGTGGTTTACATGGAGTTAGCTTGGACTAACTGTAATCCGGTTTCTTTTTGGTATCATTACTATTTATTTATTATATTTTCATCTTTTTAAAATACAACCACTCTCTAGGTGGCCTCACTCTGCTGCTACAGAAGCTGCTCTGTGCCACCACACCATTCAAATGGACGCAGTTCCTTCACCAACTTGCTGTGACGCTGTCCTGGTTAAAAAGAAGAGGGCCGGTGATGGCTCGGACAAACTGTTTGAACAGAAGTGATCTTTTCGGATCACGTGAACAAACCTCTTTGGGGATGTTGCCGTGGAGGAGGGCTTCGATATGCAACCGCGACAATAGCTGAGGTATGAAGGCCTTGAGGCGATGCAGAGTTACATCTGGCACAGAGACAACAGACGGGGAGAATCAATTAATAAAAGAAATGGCATTACATTGTTCTTATATTACATGTGAATGCAGCGGCTACATGTTCAGCTGTGAACCACCAAAAAACTAACAAACAAAAAAACCCTATCAAGCTATCGTCCTCTGTGTCGGCTTGCCAATCGGAATTCAAGCAACGTGTGACCCAGATTCAGGGATGAGCTGCAAAAAGGAGTGCGCGCGCTCTTATGTAAATGGAGCTTGGCGTTGAGACCGAAACAAACAGATTATGTCTCAGAGACCCCGAAGAGGACGAGAACACCACGAGGGAGCAAGCGGCGGTCTGGAGGTCGCCAGTAAAGGAGCTGACCGGGACACCTTGAAGGAAGGCCCTGTGTTCAGGACGGAACAGGCCGAGAGATCCTCTGAGCAGAGTTTCTGTGACATTTCTTATCCGTTTTACAGCCTCAAGTGGAGGTGCTCTAAGACAGGACAGAAAAACATTAAGACCCTTAGGCCCCGTCTCACCATCCAGGGCCTCTTTGAGCTCATCTTTGGTCCAGGCCACTTCGGTCATCAGCAGACGGAGGTAGTACATGGCGTGCTGGTGGGGCTGCTCGGCCCTGAAGTTGTTCAAAGACCTCATGTACTTTGGGGGAGACAGAAGAGAGCCGTCAGAGCTCTGGAAAAGGCCGAGGCTTTGCGGCGGCGTGGGCGGCTCGGCCGGCGCTTTACCGCTTCTTTGATGATGTCGAAGCGCTTCTCGTCGATCTGGAAGGTGGCCATCTTCTCGATGATCTTCTTCAGCAGAATGTGCTGTTTGTCGTTGTAGCCTTTGACGGACAGCTGCGGCAAACACACACACACACACACACACACACACACACACACACACACACACA
>JABUIW010000010.1:2859782-2876568 GCA_013363375.1 Menidia beryllina
TTCAAAGATGTATTCATTCTGGTAAAACATGCAATGTAATGTGAGGACTTTACAGCCCAGCTGTGTGGAGTGGGAGCTATCGGGGCTTTTGGTCTGTCAGGTATTAAGAGTCGCACAGACAATTTCTGAAATCGTAACGGCTGGTTTCAGTGGGAGGACGGCGACGGCAGGGGAACGCACAGAATGAGCCGCGTTCCGTCGCCATGGAAACAACCTTTGGGGGTGAGAACCTACGTGTAATAAGCCTGCCACTTTGGAGGTGTAGCCGCGGGGTCTCTCCTTGTCCTTAAACCTGAAGGCTACTTTACTTAAATCCTGCAAAGGAAAAAAAAAAGAAGAAAAAAAAGGGGAGTCAATACACAAACGGCTCAAAGACTGGGAATGAGCTGACGTACTGCTTTGTGTCCACATGGCAACTTTGAGAGCAAACTCCTTTTCAGACCGCAAAGAGAGCACAGTGTGGATAACGGCAGGTGGATCCAGTTAACTTCTCACTTGTTTGTACCACTGTTGGCCTGTGGGGTCCTTTTACAGTGTGTGCTGCCCCTTGACCACATCAGAGTACCGTGTGGTGCACTCATCCACTAAAACATCCAACCCCAGAGCATTTTTTAGAAATAATGCCATCGGGAGGAGCTCCTACATGCTATGTGGGCACGCGCAAAAGACTGGGAGGAATGAGTAAAGCTTTACTTTGCACTCCTCAAACACCCATTCTTGAGGCCCTTCGGTGCGCAGCTTCTGGATGTACTGGAACATGTGGAAGATGATGTCCTCGACGTGCACTGCGGTGACAGATCACACATCAGGATTTGTCTTTTCTTTTTGCAAAAAATAAATAATTACAGGAATACAGAAGAGCTGCAGGGAAAACGTGGGTAATACTCACAGAGGCCTTCCTCGGTCAAGTCCACGTTGATAATAAAGAACATGAACCCTTTGGCTCCTTCTTTTTGTCCTCCAACAAGCGTGTTCACCCAGCCTTAAAGATGATCACCACAGGCATTTTTCATTGTGCAGCTCTCCTCACGTACTCATGCACTAGTTTAAAATCTCTGCCGGGCACAGGGGAGTGTTATACCTTTGGATTTCAGCTCGGACAGCAAACTTCCTGGTCCCTCGTGACCAATCAGGTGCCCCAGATAGTGGCCCGGGTTAGATTTGTAGTACTTCTGTAGGTCCGGGATGGGGAAAGTCACATACAAGTTCCTGATGTCTTTGATGGGAACCACTTTGTAGAATTGCTGTAACAGAGGAGGAGCACATTACTGGAGGCTGCATTCACGCCGTAATCAGAGGTATCTGTAGATTTGGCTGCAAAGCAAAGAGAATGGTCATCATCTGTTTTTTTTGACAGATGACACTGCTTACAGGCATGGGTTGTGATAAAAGTGGGGGGAAAAAAGACTCACTTTGAGGTGTTCTTCCTGGAAGGGGTGCTCAGGGAATTCTGGGACAGGGACGTTCTTGTTTTCCACTTCTCCAAATAACTTCACCACCATGGAAGTCAACTCATCAAGCGACTCTATGAAAAGAGAAAGGGAGGAAAAAAGGAGCATTATCTCCATCCATAGCATCAGCATTATATCTTCAATTATTTAGCCTGTTCAGCTGTTGATGATGGAAAACGTGTGTAAAAAATTTGAAGTAGTTAGTGTGTTCGTGACTTGCAGTGTGTGTTTATTCCTCTCCTGAAACGTGAGAATTTCCTTGAGAGCTGTTTAGGCAGCGTGAGCATCGTTTGAGCTGTACATTTACAGAGTGAAATCTCACCCCGTCCTAACACACAGAGTCCCATGAGATTAGCGGAGTAATACGTGGAATGAAACTTCAGGAGTTCTTGGCGGATGTCGATCCCATCTTTAGACGGTCTGGTTTCGAGCGTCAATTTGTTACCTAAAAGAGAGATCAAAGCCAGCCAGCAGATATTAGTTTGTTAAAAAGCAGCTGACATCACAAGCTGACCATCACATTTAATTGTAATCATTGATGAGGTCTAAAGAAACGCTACTGAAACACTTTACAGACTTTGAGCTCATAACTGCTGAAACATTATTTTATGATACTGTAGACTGCATTTATGTAGTATATCTTATCTTTATGAAATACGGGTCAAATTCAGGCTGTATCTACAATCCAAGGAAGTCAAAAGACCACAGTTCAGCAACTTTAAGGTCAGTGCATATTCATCGTGTAAGAGGAAACTCTCCTACCGATGAGATCATTTCCCTTCTAAGGCAGACGTTTGAAATTTGAATGAGTAAACCATTAGTCACTTCCAGAAGTTAACCGAAAGCCGTGTAATTCACGTGTATGAACAGATTCAGCTCAGATAGTGTGACAGTCAAACCCATCTCAGCCATATGGTGGGTTACCTTCATACTGTCCAATAGGGGAACTTTTGTTTGGGAAGATAAGGATAGACCATCTATCAATACGACATCCCCCATTTAAAAAAAATTTTAAAAGTTAAAAAAGTAATGATTTAATTAAAAAAAAATGTCTGGGATTTCTACCTGTTCCAAATTTACTGAAGGGATGGTTTGGGTTGCCGGTGGCCTTCTCCAGCTGGAAAAGCCTCCAGGCATCGTTCATCAGGTTCTTTTCATGCTCAGAGTCCACAGCATTCACCTCCCGGTCCTTACAGCTCTCATCAAACAGAGGGCACAGGAAGAACTGGGCAAACCTACAGACAGGACACAAATAGCTCAGATGTGAGACTTTTTCATTGTTCATGATGTTAAGCTTTGAAACAAACGCAACAACAACAAAATCAAAACAATGGTGTACCACGATATATCAACAAATGCAATTTGCATGAAAACTGCCATGCAAATAAGAGAATGCAAAGCATAGAGGATGACATTCTACATTCGGCTAAAGAGTTGCTGTAAAGCTTCTTCACAACGATTCTTTATGGAGGAAGGCTTTTGAATGTTGGGATTTGCTTCCCAAAAAAAAGGAAAAGAAAAAAAGAATGTTTTTTATACAGAACATGGAAATTTGCATCCTCCTAACAGTTAGGAAGAAATAAGGCTGATCAAGACTACTGAGGGTTTCAATTGAAATTTTAAGTTGGATTAACTATCCAGAAATGTATCTGCATGGCATGGACAACCCCCCTTTAAGGAAATAAAAGAGAGATGGCAATACATATGATCCTCTCAGACAACGATTTCATGAATAATTAACTTCAGTTTGCATTGTCCTTTCCTGCCAGTGCGGCCCAGATGGCCTTCACTGGCCCGTGACAACAAAGAGCCATGCCGCTTACATGGGTGCTGGACTGTCATTCATTTCTAATCAGGTAAGCTTATCCCTATAAGTTCAATTCTGACCTGCTGAGTGTCCTTTCCGAACCGACACAGCGGGGACGCGGCCACGACTCCCTGCAAAGCTCAGGACGCCGGTCTCACCCTCGACCTAAGGTTTCAACCCTGAAGGGGAATAGGATCCCCTCCAGAGGGCATTCGAGTGCGCTCTGCACAATGCCAGTGACAGCTCTTAAAGATAAGCACGTGGACTGTATACTGATCACCAAACATCTACTTTGGAGGCTTTTCCATTAGTATCTACTTAGCCCCACCTGGCTCCGCTCACCTCTTCGTGGCTTAGTTAAGGTGGTTTTCCATTACAGGTGATGTCTAGACGGGTCAATAAGCCCCTGACATCATTTTCATGCCACCCAAACACGAGACAACAGTGAAGGCCTGCGCAGTGACCGTACACCGGTGTTTGTGTATTAGGCCTGTACAGGACTTCTGATCTCAGAAATCAGACTCTTATTGGTGGCGCTTTTTAAAAAACGGGCGGCGTTCTCGTTAAAGAGTCACTTTCGTCATTCATCCACTCATGTGACAGTCTGCTGGTGTCCAGACTCGGCCCGCTTGTAACCCCGGCTGAGTGGGTGCTAAAACTGTCAGGTTGAGCTGCACTGCGCAGGTGGTAAAACCCCATTAGATAAGGATGCGACAACCTGACAACTGTCAGGATCAGTCCCGCATCATAAAAAAGTGACCGGCCTTCAATAGTCACTGCTGAGCCATTTGCATAGCAAACAAATAAGAGAAAAGCGTGCAAAAGCGTAGAATGACAAAGCAAGAAACAAAAAGCTCCAATCAACTCTATCAAACCGCTGTCAAAGCACCTGTCGAGAGCCCCTTGCAAGTGCTCGTGGGACACATCGAAGTAGTAGTTGGTATGCTCCCCGCTTGTGAAGGCGTTGGAGCTGCCTGCATGCTCGCTAAGGAACTGGCTGTATTCGTTCTCTTTGGGATACTTCTGTGTTCCGAGGAAAAGCATGTGTTCGCAGAAGTGCGCCAGACCTGAGATGTTCTGTGGGTCTGACAATGAACCTGTGAACAGATGAGGAATAGAAAGGCAAAACTGGTCAATTGCGTTGTATGTCTTAGCTGATAAGAAAGGGAACAAGCCTTAATAGGTGATGATATATTTATGCAACTCCATTAGAGTTGCACGTATATAAATATGTGTGTGTGTGTGTGTGTGTATAATTAAGATAATCAATGTATATCTTAAGTAATTATTCAAAGACATAAAAAACACCATATTGAAAGTAATAGGAAAGCCACCTAAAGCTATTAGACATAAGTGAGAACTTGGGTAGTTTCACAAATATTTCACAAATCCTTTTTCATTTTACAACCCACGAGCTAATGTTTGATCAGGATGAAAGACAAATTAGTTCTGAAAGAGAGTAGCTGCAAAAGGAAGACTACAGAAAAGACAGAAGATGCTAATCCTCAGTTTAGGGTAAAAGTTATAGAGCAGTGATATTATTCTGGGTCTAAATTGAGTAATCATCTTTTTTTCCAATGGACCACAACTACATATAAATCATTTTCAGTTCATAAACTACTGGGAGGGCCGTCACTAGACTCAAGTTAATAATTTTACCTATCTGGACGTCCAAAGCAGCCGAAGATTTATCTGTGGTTGGATCACTGATCAGCATTGCGTGTAAGCCATTGGTAAACTGTAGGCCCCTGTAAACCCTTTTGTCCTCGGGAGAGCGAATTATATCACTGACCACCCTCTTCACAGCTGGGTCGGTCATTCTGAGGGGTAAGGATGACACCAGCCTGCAGAAGAGGAAAACAAGAAAAGTTTAGTAAAGTGACCATTTTGCCTTGCCACATTCACACTCTACAGCAGTTCATATCTGCTGGCTCATGAAACTATAAATACGTTCAAATAAAGCCCAACAACGAGTGTCAATTTATCAATTTGACATCAGTTACACTGTTTACAAAAATATATTAATAGGATATACTGAAAGCCGCAAGGCCTGTTTTACGAGCAATGCTGACAGCCGGTGGTTTTATCGGTGGAAGACAACGTAATCCCGGTCACAAAAAGGGACACTAGCATTAGCTCGTTTTATCAGCAACAACTGCCATGAAACATAAGCAAGTATTGAACTAGCGGAAGGGGCGCCTCGTCTAACTGCGTGAGAATGTCCAATTCAAAACTCTGTTAGGAAAAACGGACCTATGAAACCACAAAGGAAATACCGGATACAAGCGAGTTTAGCTGCCTCTGAATGTAGCATCCCTGCTAACAGCGCCGGGGCTTAGCCGGGGAGGTTAGCTAGGTCAATAAACACCAGCTCGCGCCGCTAACGTTAAGTTGGTAGCTAGCCAGTTTGACTTACACTTTAAAAAGAAACGGTTTTATTTAAAAGTGCGACACTTCGCTGATGACACTCACCTAAAACGTTGGTTGATATGGACACCGTTTCCTGTTGACTGACAATATCTTGCAATGTGGGCCGTTCGGTTAATGCACTTAAACATACTTTACACCCATGGAAAACAAACCACGGCTCTTAGGGCGCCATCTTTGAACAGCCACGAGCAGCTGAACACAGAGTGTATACTAGCGCCGTGTCATAGTGATTCACTTTTATCATTGATGCATTATAACACATTAACAGTACGAAAATTGACGTCTACTTAATTTTGAGGGAAATGAAAAATGACAGACCGCCCATAACCGTCCTACAAATTCTGTTGTGTCATCAATTCTGATATCGATTAGTTAGCCTGCAGAGGGATTTCCTTTCCTTTTTTATGCTCAGCTTTAAAGATCAAGTTCCACCCGTTTTTGCAACTGTTAACCCGCACAAAGAGAGAAAAAACATACAGTGGAATCACCTCCATAATGTACATGTCGAATTTAAGACCAACCCACCCAACACTCACCCAATTGTTAGACTACCACGTAATATGTAATTTTTTGTATCATAATGTGTGTATTTTTTCCCACCGCCCTTAACTGCAAGGAAATCGTTCGGAGAAGCAACAATATTACAGTTATCTATATAATTTGTTAATTGCTGTGATTTAAAGTAATACACGTCAGATATGGGTTTTTATAGAATTTGAAGGCAGTGTCTACCAGGAATAATTTTATTTGCATCACAAAAGAAAAAACAGTTAAATGTTGTCATTTTGGAACAGGTACGTAACTGGTCTTAGCAGATACGTTTATATTTACAGCAACGTTAGTTTAAAATTTTATATAAAGCAGCTTATAAGACACATCTTTTAGTAAATACATTTCACATACAATAAGTGAACCAGTAAATTGTAACGATTGAAGTTCGGGATAGATGGTCGTCTTTAATCACCTTGTATGTCGGTTCAGTTAGCTGTGTTGCTAATCATTTTAAATGTGAAACTTTTGATTACTCCAACTCATATTGATCTTGGCGTGCCTTTTCCTCATTTTAGTGCGTTTCCATCTCTTAGCCACCAGATGGCGCCAGATTGCTTTACTTGCACAACCATATCACGTTGGCTTGTGAAAAAATAAAAATAAAAATCACGTTGGTCCGTCAGATCACAAGAGTTAGGGCCAACAATCTTGTTTTTCACATGAACCTTGAATAAGTACCGTATAAAAAAAGAATTTCATTCATGCTTTGAATAAAGATCACTGACAGATGTAATTATGTAACTTTCAATTACTTAATTAGCAGGAAGTTTAAAAGCATGGTAATATGCAATAGGCAGGTTTCAGTGTTTTACTATTCTTCTCATTTAACCCAAATAAATGTTTTTTAAAATGAAAGATTATACTAGATTTGGCTCTTTGACCCCAGATGGTGCTGCCAGTAGCTGCTCAGAGTGTCCTTTGTTATCTTATGTTCCTGCTTGCATTGAAAGGGGAACTGATTATGAAAGTGACATTCATGACATGCCAGAGGGATCCCCTACGCTCCTCCTCTTCCCAGATCTCAGCCTGACCGTTCTGTTAATCACTCTGCACCGGACTGTGAGTGGGTCAGACACCTCCAGACAATCCCGAGCAACATGGAGGAATCAGCCAGCAGACACACAGAGAGGAAAGTTGTAGCCGTGGTGGGCGGTGGTTTGGTAAGAAAAGAAAATGAAAGTGAATTATAAATCAATGTACGTCAGATCTGTTTTTTTTTCTTCAATTCACGACTGCACATGTGACCTGTTTTCTATGGCAACCCTAACCCTTGTAAAAGGGTTGATTTATGTTATTTTCCATTTTTTACAAAGCATTACTCTTTTGCAATGTGGTGAAAGAATTGGCATTTAGAAAGCGCAGATCACAGGTGGGGAAAAGGTCACTGAAGACCGATGAGTTTATGACTCAAGCAGCCACCAGATAATAATGCACATCTGTGTCTGCTACCGATTTGGAGTTTACAATGCATTTCTCCTCGCTCCCCAGGTCGGGGCACTCAACGCCTGCTACTTTGCCAAAAGAGGCTTTCAGGTGGAAGTCTTTGAAAACAGGGAAGGTATGAGCTCCTTGTTAAGTCCTGCTTTTCGAATAAAATAAAGCTGACGCCTCACACTCCAGTCTCTTGAGAAATACGCCAGCGCCTGTGAACACCATTGAACACGGGATTTGCAAAGCTGGAATCGAATGTTTTGTGTGTCATTTCTTTTCGAGTTAGACATCCGGAAAGCCAAAATCGTGAAAGGGAGAAGCATCAACCTGGCTTTGTCTCACAGAGGACGGCAAGCGCTGAAACGTGTTGGAATGGAGGAGAAGGTATGCCGAGTGAACAGCGCCGATGCTAATAAAGTAAAGGGGAAAAAAAGCTTTTAGATACACAGGGGCATCAACCCCTCACATTTGCTTTAGGGTCCAGGCCTTAGGGCAGTTCCTCCAAGCAATGCATCGCTGGCTCCACCACATATAACAGACTGAATCTATGATTTTATGTTAATTTATTATAATGAAATATTAACTATGTGGCTGTGCCCTGGAGAATCTACCACGCTGCTCGCTTGGCTTGCAGTCCGCATAAGATATTTAATTTTGGCTGCTAAGGTCAGCAGTCTCCCAACCTGGTCCACAGTTGCTGCTCTGGGCCTTGTTCCGCACGCCTCGGGGTTCTGCATAGGCCATTTTCTTCACACTTGCATGCGTTTTCAGCCTGAGAGACGCTCGGGCTGGTTTTTGCCAGGTTTCCACCGTTATATTAAAGGACAGATGCAACATAAAAAAATAAAAAAAGACAAAAACAGACTGGTGTTAAGTCGTCACAACTGCTGTAGCAAGATGCCCACCTTTCACCTTTAGAATGGAAAACAAAAATGGTATTGTACATTAAACGGACTTGCTTATCATAAAAAAGGTTGTTCTTGTACGCTCTCAAGACTCAAAATAACCTTTCTTTAATTTTCCTATCTTAGATCGTGTCAAAGGGAATCCCCATGCATGCCAGAATGATCCACTCACTGACTGGGAAACAGTCTCCGATACCCTATGGGAAGAAAGGCCAGGTGAGCCCACCCGTTAGCTACCTGCCAGCAAAGACCTTAACGCTTCCTTTATGCTTTTTGTGCCACAACGCCATGCAGTTTTATTGTTATAGAAAGCTAAACTTGATGTCAAAACTATTCACATAACAAGAAGTGCTTGACAGATAGACATCAATTTGATTCCCAGACTAATGCTCCTCTCAAACTGGTGAATCAACCACTGCACTTTGCTTGAAGGCAAACATGCCGTAAGAATTGCCTCATGTATACATATAGAGGCTGCGGATTAAATATTAATCCTGCTCGCCCAACGTTGTGTGTGTGTATGTGTCTGACAGCATCTCTGGGACTACTTGTGCGGTCAGACTAAACATTTTCGCTAAAATGGAGCATTTTACCTAACTGGAGGCCAGAATGACATCACAGAATGTGCTCTTTTCCCTTCAAATAACCGAGATTAGCCTGCTGTCTGTCAGTGTGGCTGTCAGTTTGATCACCTCAGGGGAAAACAAACATATTTAAGAAAGGACTGGACTGAAACCCTGGAGCATTTCTTCCATGTACCCTTTTTCAAAACCAACACACTCGATAATTCTGGTGGAGAAATGGTGGCAAATTGCTCTACATGACGTTATGTTCTCCTTTCAGTACATCCTGTCTGTCGACCGGGCCAATCTGAACAAAGAGCTGCTAACAGGTAAAAATGTTAAAAACCTCTTTCATTCTTCCCAAACAAAGAATCAGAGGAAGCTTCCTGATGAAGTAAATGATAAAAGTGGAGTTCGGGGCATGAATCCACTTCTTTGCTCTTGTTGTGGATTCACTCCTTGAGCTTTTCAAACGTTACTCTACCAGATGTGCCCTGTGTGTGTTTGCCGGTCTGTGGTCTTTTGATCTATTTTTAAGATGCACTTTTTTTTGCTCAGGTTATGACTTTTCTTGTAGGTTTCTTGTTTCTAAAACAGCACTGTCTTTCACTTCTTGCACCCTAGAAAAAAACTCTCCCCCTTTGATTATTTTGTCCTATCTCGCAGTGACTTCATGGTCTTTGGTCTGGGCTGGGCTTTTCAGCTGTTGACGGCCATGTTTCTGGTTCTTTCCTTGAAATGTGATAAGTGGAATAGAGGAGAAGCTAATGCAGCTGCCACATGCAGCTTTTGTGTCTTCTATATATCAAATTGATCAATCCTGACTGATAAGTTGAAAACTTTTGCTTGAATTCCCTTTTTAGTCACAATCAGGACCTGAGAAACCGTGTGGTTTGGATCCCTACAGTACTTTTTGAGCCCATTCTGATGCAAATATAGAAATAAAGAGAATGATTTCAGAGATTAGCAGCCACTTTGAGCATCATTATTAGGTGAAACGGACTTTAAAACGAAGGATTTGTTTAAAGGAGAATACATATTCTACCAACATTTTTAAAGGAAATATTGAATCCATTGAAACCTCTGAATCCACTCGCTGACAGCAGTATAACCGGGGATGAATACCTTTGTACTTGACTGTCTTGTCTTTCTGTCAACCTGTGCTGTTCATGCAAATGTGCTTTGGTTCGTGAGTCGCTGTCACTCACAGACTTTGGCATGAGCAGCTTGAAAGGACTGACTCTTTTCTTCCCATCATTTGTCCCGACTTAAGCAGCTCAACCACTTGCAGATGCCCCCCGCTCACGAGCTTCACTTTTTGTAGCTGCGAGGATTTTTTTGCCAAATATTTAATGAGGAGCCTCGGCGTAGGTTTGGAGATAATGTGTGACAGCAGGGCTCCGTCCCTAATTACATTGCGGGAAGCGCTGAACTGAAGGACGGGCTGACTCGCTCGTCTCTCTTATCAGGGCCGATCCAGGCTCCGGCAGTGAACACTGAGATAAAGAGATTTTGCAGTGTGACGTCCCACAAAAAAAACAGAATACACTGACAGCTGCGTTGTGCTGTTTGGGAGATTGCTGCTTTCATTGACTTTTTGCCAACACAGGGTCCTCGCTCTCTTTACACAAGTATTTGTTAGAAGTTTCCCCTCTACTCTCCATGTGTATGCGTACAAAAAAACAACAGTATTTTGCATTTTGCCCGCATCTGTGACATTGTTTTTTTTTGTTTTTTTTGTGTTGTCCTGTACTCTCGCAGAGGCAGAGACGTATCCAAACACAAATCTGAACTTCGACCACAAACTTCAGGACTGGAGTGCTGAAACAGGGCTGATGACCTTTGTCAGGTAAAACAGTAACAGCTCTTACATGTGCAGAAATACTCGCACACACAGACTAATACTACAAAAGAGGAGGGTGTCCTGATGTAGAGTCTTTGGACTTATAGATCGCATTCTCTCCTATCCATCTCTTGGAGGGACACGTGGAAACACATGTGTTATGAAATGTGATAGACATGCTCTCTTTGAAGCTGCCACGCCAGGCTTTTTTTTGTTTTTTTTTTGTTAGTCTGCTTTGGTACGTAAATGTGACGCACAATGTAACATCCAATTAATATTTAAACACCTCTAGCTCTTTCTTAGAGCTGGAGACGGCTATATTTAATTAATACCACTACATGCATGAAGGCTAACTCTGCTCAATTGGTCGACGTTCTCAAATTGAATCCGGTCTTATCTAAATTGCTCAAATATCTAATTCATGCCTGTGCGGTCATTTCTGTTTATTTATTTTCATGCTCAACAGTGCCCGCTTTAAATATGGATCACGGTGAATCACCGCCGTCTCCAGGTTATATAACTGAACGCACACCGAAAACCTGAAACCACTGGGATGGCAGCATTTACTCTCTTACGACTCGCCAGGAAATGTACAGATAGCAGCATATTTCCATCAAGTATCTTTGATATTGTAAATCTGATAACATGCAAATAGAGAAATGTGAAATCCATACCACGGGATGCAGGTTAATGCACATACCAAATGGACCGCCTATCCCTTTGAGACAGGAAAATAGATATTATCAGATTTGCCATGCACAAGTCCATTTAGAGATTTGCCGGTTGTCGTGCGCATTTAGCATTGTCATAAATCTGCAGTTTCAGTGGGGGGGAAAAAGCTGTGATCAACAGTAATGAGTCAGTTTAGTTGACCCTTCTAAATGACATTGAAGGGCTAATCTGTGACCGCTTTGAAGAACTTACAGCCCAGACTTTTCTCTGCCACTGCAAAGTTAACTTTGTGCCGGGGAGCAGATAATGGAGGAGGGATGTGTGCAGGAGCGGGGACAAAAAGCAGACGCGTGTCGCTTTTGAAATGGAATTTTAGGGATTAGGATTAACGAATGAAGCCACAGGTGTACCAGTCCCTGCATGTGCCGGGTGAAATTAAAGATAAAAGAATTTGTCTCCTGCTATTACACCCACCAGCAGTGTGACTTTATGAATGGAAATACGTGTCCAGGGTCCTCATTTGAACAATCATAGAAGAGATTACCATAAAATGTTTAATTTGACATCGTTTGGTCTTATGAAAGAAAGTATTTGCAATAAGTATATTCTGATAACACTTTACAAAGAAAGCATTTACAAAGAAAAGCATTATAGCAGTAGCTTCAGTAGCTTCTATCCTGTCCTGCTCTCAGAATGTCATCCTAAGAACTTTGTTTACTAAATTCCTTTTTTTCTGAACATCCTGAAGTTTCTGAGGTATCTATTATGTAATAAATAAAGCACTAGAATCTAACATTGTGTGTTTCAGTTAGGCTAAGCAAACAAAACCTAAATATCTAACAGCCGAGTTCCGATTCAGTCCAATTCAATTTATTTATTTATAAAGCACCTTTCATACCGAAAGTAGCAGAAGGTTATTGTCAAGAAAGGAGTTAAACCAATTTTCTTTTAAAGGTGTTGTTTTCCTTTTAGGTGGGAACTCTAACACTGAGCAAAGATTGAACATAAAGAATGTTCTTTTAGATATTCTGCTGTTTTTAACGATACATCAGATCCTCTTTAAAAAAAAAAAATAGTAAAAGAAAAATATTGTTAGAATATATCAAATATTTGTGTTGAATGTGAGTTTAATACACAATACTTTTGAGCCAAGGAGAAAATAGATGTGGCGGGCTGGACTCAAGCAGAATGCAGATGTTATGATATTAATATCCTGATTAGTGTTTGACTTCAATAAGAGACATTTCTTTACTTTTATCCATCATGCATGAGGCAACTTACATAACATATAGGCCAAAAAGTGAAGGACCCATCATATGTTCAGTTTTTGACCGTTTCTCTTTGAAAAAGAGTGTTTTTTCTGCACCCTGGGGTTAAAATCTTACTCAACGAGAATGAATAACTTGTTCAGTCCACTTCATGAACCACTGGCTAATCAGAAAGCATCATTCTTAAAAGTGGTAAACAATTGTAATCCCAACAAGGGTATATTTTTTGGAGCTCTGCTGTGCTGTATTCTAGCCCCAAATAACTTTAGCGTGTTTTTAGCAATAAAACTGAAATTTTGACTAAAAAAATAGAGGCAAGAAGTGCAAAGTCACCCGCTTTTGTAGTGAGGGACTCACAGCAAAGTCTGGTTATATAGCCTTTTAAGCTTAAGGAGGTTTGGAGATATGTCAGTGGTCAAATAAAGCCAAAAGAGCTCTTTTAAATGAAAAAAGAATTCACTGGATCACAGGAGAAAGGAATATTGTATACTTAACTTTCTCTTCAAATTTGTATACAGTGCAGCTTTAACATGCAGAAAACTGCACGGTAAGAACAGATGGGATGTAGTATTTAATACAAATGAGTCTATTTGCTTAGCCCCCAGGTAACCCACATTACAGAACAGTCTTTCTATGTCCTGTATAACTCTCCTTCACATCTTGCAATGTAGTGTTCCTGGTGGAAATTGATCCGACTGTTATAGAAAACATCGTGGCCTCTGACAGAATCAACTGTGTAGTGATATCATATTTCTGTCCAGTATGTACCAAAATAGCCCAAGCCTTCAGACAGCATGCCTGATAACAGTGAGTGTAATCAGTGCTCTGCAGTATGGAGTCATAAAACAAAAGATTTGAAAGCAAAATCATGCTAAACAAATCAAGCATTCAAAGGCAAACATCTTAAAATATCCTATAAACAGCCGTATATATGTCAGTCAAACACTAGTCACTGTTGATGCATTATATTTAATCACCATTTAAGATATTTAAGAATATGAAAGTGTGTTCGGTTAATTAGAGCAGCAGAGCACACGCAGAGTTCCTCTTTTTGTATTCTGTGCGTGAGGTTTTGGCCAGCTCAAACATCAGTGCGCTGGCCTGAAGCAGATGATCCTGTCATGTCGCAAAGAACAATTAAGCCAATTAGAATGAATCGTAGTCAGCAAAAGGACTCACTGGTACATAGATCATCATCTGTCAGTGTTAAACGCCATTATGAACCGACCACGGCTCATTGAGAAAGAAGTAGAAGAAGAAAAAAAAGGTTTAAAGTTGGCGAGCGTCAGCAGAGGAAGAGGGAAGGTGTGAGACAAAAAAAGAAGCTTAAAAACAGCTGTATTATGGGGTGGATTAAACCTGAGGCCAATGGCCTAAGGCCTGTGCAATTAACAAACTCCCTCAAGCACAAGATTTATTAGAAACCTGCCCATGTCAGCAAGGGTAACAGGTGTGGAGGAGGTAGTGACTTCCCTTATAGGAAGCCTAATGAAGTCCCAAAATGTTACTTATTGAATTATTCAGACGATACGAGCGTGTTGTCTTTCATTTGGAGATACCCCTCCGGCTAAGTGCGGAATCTGTCAAGTCAGGCTTTAGATGGCAGGCCATCTTCATTGAAGTGAATTTATCTGCCGTCTCAGGTCGGACGGCTCCAGTAATCAGGTCCAGGCAGACCTGATTGTGGGCTGTGATGGTGCTTTCTCCGCCATCCGCAAGCAGTTCCTCCGTCGCAGCCGCTTTAATTACAGCCAGACGTACATCCCTCACGGCTACATGGAGCTCACCATGCCCCCCATCGACGGAGAGGTCAGTCCCCCGTTCAGAGCTCGCAATTCCTCAAATCTCTGTTTATTTTTGTTTTTTTCAGTAATACGTTTTGTTGTTTCTCTGTTTCTGACCTCCAGTTTGCTATGAAGCCCCATTATCTGCACATCTGGCCGCGGAACACCTTCATGATGATCGCGCTGCCCAACCTGGTAAGCTTGAAATCACACTTTTCTTCTATCACGTCCTTCATTTAACTTGCAATGTAAAGTTTTTCTTTTTAAATTAAATGCAAAATTATTACTTCATTAGCTGGGTATTAGAGTTAGATTAAGTCCTAATTAATTAAAAGAAATACAAGGGATTCACAGGACCTGTGTTAATGTGACCCTCTCCACTGTTAGAGGAGACTTAGTCATCAGAAACCACGGAGTGCAGAATATCTCGACTCCCTGAGGTTTACCCTACTTATCAAACAGCGGCGGTGTCCTCCTTCTCACCCGTGTCTCATTTTGTCTTTGTCACACCCCACCCCCTCCCTCCCCTGTCCCTTTTAATCTGACAATGATTTTTTTTTCTGCCTGGCTGACTCAGCGCGATGTTTTCCGCTCTCCTCTGAGGGACCAGGTTAAGACAGCTAGCTTTAGAGTGCACCCACATTGTCACTTGCTGCCCCAGTTGACAGAAACCCATTAAGATCAAGAAAGAAAAAAAAGAAAAAAAAAAAAGAAAAGAAAAAGGAAAACGTAAAGAAGATATCCTCTCTGCTGTGGATGCCATGGTAACAACGCCATCATCAAAAGGTCCACTGGGAGGATATTTCTGTTGTTGATTGATGGCACCTACTTAAGTGGACCGGGGGTGGGGATAATGATATGGCCACAACCTCAGTGGACTTCCATCCATCACCTGGTCTAGGTGTAGTTCAGCATTTTAATTGGTAATAGGAAGCCTTAGATTATTCAAAAGCCATAGTGAATTCGTATTACAATGATCACACACTGCACCCATTGGGCGGGTTGGCTGCTCTGTCGGTATCGTTTCATTATTTAAAAACGCATAAAAAGTCTGGTGTCGATCTCTAATGCGGCCTTAGCATTCGCTGATTATACGATCCTACAGTACTACAGCAGGACCTCTCACTGTCAGCGCAAAAGGTCACAATTAGGGATGCAGGAATAAGTCACCCCCGTCAGGTTGAAGGGAGAAACACAAGGGGGCGTCCAAATCAATAGTTTGTTAGTTTCTGAGAGAGAAAAAAAAACACACTCAAAAACAGATCCCCCTGGTGAGCTCTGCAGAATCAGAAGTCTCGGAAGACAGCTGTGGTCGATAAACATTCTGTGGGAGGTAGACCCATCTCTGCTCAAGTCTTCTATAAAGAGACGACTTCTCAGAACAAACATACAGGGTTCATCCCAGGTTGACAGCCATTCCTTATCCAAGATAACTAAAAGGCTAGATAGGACCGGGCCCAGAATTCTCTTAAGTAAACCAGAAGAGCATCTGTGGAACTAAAGACTTTGCACGGATGACATCCATCCCTACCATTTGGTAACAAGTCGATGAACCAGTTTATCCAAAAGGCCCAAGACACAATTTTCAAATTCAATTTCCATTCTGTTTAGGATATCATGACAGTTGTTTGCAAAATACTGCTAATGAGATTTTAAGTAATTAAATTAACTTTTTTTAAAAAGTATTTTATTTATTCCACAGAATGAAGGTTCTATATAGAAGTAACCGGTGCCCGAACACATAATAGCTGTTACTTAATGTGTCTTACTCAGCAGCTTAAAGATACACAACTCTTTTAAGACTAACTTTTAAAATGGTGGGTTGTTGCAAAATGGCTATTCTTCGTGATGGATCAGTACAGCTTTAGGTACATCATGTGTAATTAATCTGCTGTCCTATTGGACACATGAGCTATTACCTCAAAAGCGGCCTAAAGGCGGTTTACATTTGGCCTTTATGTTCTTGGCAAAACGGAGTCATGTAATTCATCACAGCAAAGCACCAGCATGTTCCATCAACTAGCTGGTACTGGTGAAATTAAACAAGAGAGCCAAAAGCCAGAGGGCTTGCCCTCAAAGT
>JABUIW010000010.1:2876968-2915394 GCA_013363375.1 Menidia beryllina
TCTGTCTGTCTGTCTGTCTGTCTGTCTGTCTGTCTGTCTGTCTGTCTGTCTGTCTGTCTGTCTGTCTGTCTGTCTGTCTGTCTGTCTGTCTGTCTGTCTGTCTGTCTGTCTGTCTGTCTGTCTGTCTGTCTGTCTGTCTGTCTGTCTGTCTGTCTGTCTGTCTGTCTGTCTGTCTGTCTGTCTGTCTATCTATCTATCTATCTATCTATCTATCTATCTATCTATCCTTTCTACAGTATTTGTTCTTATTTTTTCTTTTTTCACGCTTCAATTTTCCTTAATCATGCAGAGACTTTTCTGAGGAAATGACAGATCTCATAGGTAACATAAGCATCCACTCTGTCTATTTTTCCCAATTCAGGACAAGACATTCACCTGTACCCTCTTCATGCCCTTCGACGAGTTTGAGAAGATCACCACGGGAGACGAAGTAATCAACTTTTTCCAAAACTACTTCCCCGACGCCATCCCGCTAATCGGAGTGTGAGTGACCTTCTCGCTCCCCGCCCACTCGTCGCTCATCTCCCTTCCCCTCTTCGCACCTCTGTCTTCACATGGTCCTCCAGCCTCCAAATGCATCCTTTAAAAACACACCCTCAGCTCCCTCAGCTCCCACGGCCCCACAGGCCCCCGGCCGCGTCCAAAGCCATCATCTGTGAAGTGTGAAATTTGCTGGGCGATGCTCACACGGATTTCAGCCGTGAGGTTTTAATTCGAGGTGGACTCGTATGTTGCGGGTGGCGGGGGGCTGGGACCAGGCCGGGGAGATGGGACGCTCGCCTGGGGCTTTCATTCCCTCACCTCCCTGAGATGACTTTATCCGGGCCCGCTCAGGCGCGAAGGGCTGAACGCCCGCTTTCCCTGTTTAAGGTCCTCAAAAACTAGGCCAGACAGATCCGGCCGCTTCTGGTGTGAGCGTAAAACAGACAGCCGCGTTGTTCTGGGAACAGATCATTTGCTTAAAACGAAGTTTTGGCGGTTGTTCTTCGCAGGGACGCTCTCAAGAGGGATTACTTCCGGCTGCCCGCGCAGGCCATGGTGTCTGTTAAATGCTCCCCCTATCACATCGGCGACAAGTGCGTCCTCATGGGAGATGCGGCCCACGCCATAGTGCCTTTCTACGGGCAGGGCATGAACGCCGTGAGTAACGCTGGATGGAGGGGAGGAAAAAAGGGCAGGAGGCGGGGTCAGGTGGCGGCTCACTCATCCCGTTCTCGCCCCGCAGGGCTTCGAGGACTGCATCGTCTTCGACGAGATCATGGAACAGCTCAACGAGGACTTCAGTAAGCGCCCTCAGAACGAGGGAGCGGGGAAGTCAAAGGCTAGGCTGAAAAAATGTCTTTGTCTTTTTGCCCGTCGTCTCTCCGCCCAGGTGCCGTGCTCCCCGAGTACACCAGGGTGCGGGTTCCAGACGACCACGCTATCGCCGACCTGGCCATGTACAACTATGTGGAGGTAAATCATGCATTCCACGCACGGCACAGACAGTGGAGCAAAGACTTGACTGAAAAACAGCACGCAAATTCAACAAAGAGGGACAGCACATGCCAATTTCTTGTTTTTCATCCCTCTATTAGATCAATTGCAGTTGATTTTCAGTCCAAACTTTCTTTCATTTGGTGTGATTCAACTATTTCTCTACTTTCTTTTTGACATTATTTGTCTCCCTGTCCCTCTACCATGGTAGCCCGTAATTTCTAGGAGCTTCTGGTTGTTGAGTGACCTCTTTTATGTCAGATATGTCCAGGTGGGACTCCTTAGCCTGTTCAGTCAAACCTTCTTTAATCATCTTCAGTTCTTCTTCTTATTAGTGAGGTTATCAATCAGTGCCAGAGTGGACGTTCACACACTCACACGTCAGCTCGTATTTGTCAAAAACGAGCCCCCCAGCAGCCATTAAACACAAATCAGAAATGAACTGACGGAAGTCATTTGGGGGAAATTAAAAAGAAGTTGGCCTGCTTTTTTTAATTTCCGCCTCATCAAAAGACGCCCGTTTTGTCCAATCTGAAAGAGGCGTGACTCTGTACAGGAGTCTTTTGTGTGTGCTTACCGTTTACGCGTCCGTTACATCTGGTGTTTTCTGGTGCTTAGCGGACTGTTCGGCTGTTTCCTCTTCTTTTTTTCTGCTCATATGGGGCAAAAGAAAGACGATTTATCAGAAATTGGAAAATGTATAAACAGTTTACAACATGTTGGACATCCAGCTGAGGATGTTTAAACGGAATCCTCCCCAGCTTGTTTATTTCCCAACCAGAGTGCAGAACCTCACATGCGTTTATTCGATGTGGCACCTTTCATGCAGGTTTAACTTACCTCACAATGACAGACAAGTAGACAATGAGGCCACCGGGGACGAACAGCCAGCTACAAGAAAACTACACCGAGAACGGTGCATTCAAAATTGAAAGGAACGCACCATAAAGGTGGAGGAGGAGGCTCATGCTGAAAGGTTTCCATGTGTGCTGCTACTTGAAAGTCCACTGGCAGACGTTTGTCTGACTTGGAACATATAACCTGAGATAGCTGAAGGTGCTTAACTCAGCGGCAGCAAATAGAAACGGGCTAGAAGACCCCCCAGGGGCGGCAGTGATTCAGACGACTGGAGCATTTGATACACACACCACGTTGCACCCGTAAGCAGCAAGAGACCCCCTCAAATCAGACACACCATCTGCAACCATACAGCTGTGTATTGTGCATTTGTTCTTTCAAATGATAGCTAATTCTCCTTTGAACAAACGTATTTTGCTAAGTGCATAAATGTATGTAAAACAAATTAAATCAACTCAAAGACCTGGAGTGTCTCCCTCAGCTGGATGTCCAGACGGCTCACCTCACCACCCTGTTTGTTTATTTCCCCTCCTTTAGATGCGAGCGCATGTCAACTCCAAATGGTTCATTTTCAGAAAGCACGTGGATAACATCCTCCACCTCCTTATGCCAAAGACCATCATTCCGCTCTATACGATGGTAAAGCCTGTCCGTAAACTTCAGACGGCCGGAGTCGCGGGTTGCCCATTTCAAACGTCAAACGTGTTATGCTTCTTGCTCCCGTTGTGCCCCCGTAGGTGACATTCACCAGGACCAGATACCACCAGGCCGTGGAGCGCTGGCACTGGCAAGACAAAGTAAAGGACTACGCATGTGTTTTTTTTTTCTCTCTCTCTCTTTATGTTATCTCTTTTTATGCTTAAAACACTTTACTTCTCGGGTGACTATTTCTACCTGGCACCGTATATATCTGTCAATCAATCCAAATACTTAATAAGAACCTAACTAAACATAGAAGAATTGCCAGATTTATTCATTAAAAAAGAGTTAGGAATTAATAAGGTGCAAATCTGCAGTTAGCTCTAGTGTATTAATTTATCGAAGCTGAATAGGTTTTGAGAGCGGGTCTCAAGATTAGATTAGTTTGTTGGACTCCCGAGGCAGCTAAGAGGTAGTTGTGGAAGCAGGAGCTGTTGGTTGGGGTGCGTTTCAATCATCACCACTGGGCTGTGCCTAGACAATCCGTCCATAAAGGTAATGAGTGGAATCAGTGGCAATACAAATCCCGCTCGCACTCCAGTTGCACAGGGACTGGTTGTAAACTGGCCCATTTATAATTCAGACATCAAATTTTCAAACTGTGCCACGTGTTGTACAAGCAGGCGGAAAATGTAATCCCCCCACACTGTCCTTTGTGCTAGTTCAGACTTTTCCATCTCTGCTCAGGTGATAAACCGCGGCCTGCTGCTCGGTGCCGCGGGAGCCGCTGTGGGGGGCGCCTACCTGCTCGCCAAAAACCCCCCTGATGTCAGCAAGCTCGTCGGCCCCGCTGAGAAAATGTGGGACAGGATTTTGGCTCTAAAGACCCCCTGAGCCTCGGCGCCGTCACGGTATCTGACAGACAGGTGCGACGACCGGAGCGATCGACAGGGGAGTGAACCCATGGGCGTCCCAATTTAATTAGGCTTTGATTGAATCCTCAAGTTCACAGTGAAGGCTCTGCCAGGCAAATTCACCTCCTAAGTATAATGAAAGGACTAATTTATATGGTAGACTGGCAAGATTTTCCATTAAGTGAAGCAATTCTACAGCATGGTCTCAGTATGACGCTCTCAGGGTCGGACAGGTGCGTGCAAGCATGCAAATAAATGTTTACTTCTCCCCAAAAGTTACTGCTGGAGGTCTTTATTAAAGGCAGCAATTGGAATTGTGGTGTCAGTTTGGTAGAGGCCACATTTCATAAAGATGCTACTTGAAGTATATGACAACGTGCATTTGTTCATATGTGAGCTAAAGTGGATCATTTGGAAGCAGTTTGCTTTCTGTTCTCTACAGAAAATGAGAACCTTGTTAAAGATGGGGGTCTTTCAAATAAACAATTTCAAATCGAAATGGTATTGTCAGTGCTTTTTTCACACTTTGATATTACCGAGACTCATCATTTTAGCCCAATTAAGATCTTTGCATTTATGTCTTAGCGTAACCATCTACTTTTTACTTAAAGATACCATTTTCTTTTATCCAGGTTGATCTTTTCCTCCTTATTTCTCTTGATATAAAGATACTTTTCTGTGCTAAAAGAGGAAAAATAAGTTACCTTTACTGATGATCCAGTGACTGAACCGGGGCACTTCAGGGGCCACTTAGATTACAGCATTACATCATGGGTCAATGCCCCCCTGGACCCGATTACCTAATTGGAAATTATGTAAATGTGTTATTCTGGTGATGTGAACAGGTCAATCGACTTTGGTACATCTGTTACTCGGCAGACTGGAATTAAAACACAACCCAATACGGAGACGTACGGGGGGAACTTTGTTTTGTTTTGGTTGCTGAGAACAGCATCCTTCCTTAAATTGGTCATCTTTTGACTGCCTCCCAGATGGACAAATCCTGTCTTTTCTGTGGTCCGAACAAACGGCCTCCTCGCTGTCGCGCCTGCTTGGTGGAATGCTCAACTAGAACAGTGAGAGAAGAAGAAAAAACAGGAGCCACTCGCTCATTCTCACAGTGAAAAGGTTTTTTTTTTTTTTTTTATTAGCTTCACCGTTATTAGATTCACCACGTCTATTCTTAGCCGACCAGCCCGGGAGGTTACAGAGTGTCTCACTCGACAGTGCAGACTCCCCCATTCTCACTACCCCCCACCCCCCCTTTCAACTAATTACACTCCTGTAGTGCTCATACATATAATTCCACCGAATGCCATTTCACAGTGACTACTCCTGTCACATGGGATGCGATGACTGAAATGAGACGAGATAAGGTGCACAAACCAGGTACCCTGAAATAGGATCTCTATTCCCAACGCATACACAGTCACTATGTCCTATGGCTAAAAAGCTAAGGCTTTACACACTTGCAGTTGGCTACCAACCAAACAAAGAAAGAAAAAGACAATCTGCTATCGCTTGCTTATCCAAACTTAGATCCATAACTGGCCTGTAAACACTCAACAAAGTCGAACAGTGGGAACGTGACTGCATGGCAGAGGAAACCTACTGGCTGTTCACTACATCATGGAGTATTAAAGGTGACCACAGCTGATGTCCGGTGAAGGTGCCACACTTTCACACTATTCGAACAGGTCTGGTCGGAGATCTCAGGACTTGAAAGTTGGATATTTACACTCGGCTGTAAAAAGCCTGGAGCTGCGTGCAGACGCAGAAACATCCAGGGAGGTCAGGCGGGATCGTTTTGGCTTGGAATTTTGCATGATAGGTCATAAGGCATACTGAGTGGAGGGGCGAGAAGTCCAGTTCCTGTGGTTCACAGCGGCCTGACTTGGATGACGTTGCCCTGTGATGACTCCCCGTCTCTGGAGCTGACGTCCAGGTGCCGGAAGTCGTCGCCGGTGATGATGAAGACGATGGAGGAGGAGTTGAAGGTGACCCTCTTCTTGGGGCGCTCCCTGCTGCCGCAAGTGCTGGACACCACGATGGGCCGGATGGGCCGCTCCACCGGGGCCAGGGGCTGCTCCTTGAGGTTCCGCTGCAGCCAGGAGAGCCTCAGACAGAGGCGGGAGCAGAGCAGCTGCAGGAAACAGCGCCGGAACTGGGCAAGGGACCAGTGGGAGGGGAGGGAAGACAGGATGGTATTTAACGCAAGGATGGGAAAAAAAAACACCCTTTTCTGACTTGTTAGCTTGTCTCTCACTCTGAAATGTCATCCCTTAACCCTAGCAGGTAAAAGAAAAGCTGGTGACAATTCAACTTATGGTAATTACAGCCCCGCAGGCTCCAGGATTTCTACATATACATGAATATGTATATGAATGTCCTCGAGAGCAACATATCAAGTCTCTTCTGATTCAAAACGCATACAATACAACGCAGTTTGATTGCAAACCTTTCTGCTCATGAAGACATAGATGAGGGGGTTGTACGCCGTGCTGGACTTGGCAAAGAACGAGGGGATGATGGCCACCGTGGGGGAGACCATGCTCCTCCTGCCGAAGGCCTCCATCATGGACACGATGGCGTAGGGCGTCCAGCACACCAGGAAGCAGGAGATCATCAGGAGGAACATGGCGGCTACTTTTTTCTCATAGCGCAGGATCTTCATGATCTGAACCGTCTGGAGGTCCTGGATGGAGCGCAGCTGGAAGAGAGCAGGGCGGGGAAAACGGGGGGGTTAGTCTTTCTTAGTCACTGTATTATGGTCGATACGATCTGAAGAAACTCAGCGCCTCTCTCTTTTTGCAAACAGTTTTTATTTTATTTTAAAGCACGAGTTCCAGTTTGACACATAGTGGCACACAGCGTTGCTTTACATCATGAATAAAAGACGTTTTAGCAACAGGAAGACACAAATAAGGAATCCGTCACTGTCTATAATTTCCTATTTCGGCGCTTGCTTGCCCCGGCACGGTGCGTTAGACCTGTGTTTTTGTGTGTGGAATGAGGGGTGCGCGTCACACGGGCGACTCGGATGCCGAGCTGAGGGGCACCATATAATAACTATAATGATGAAATGACAAAGCCCCTATAACTCAGACTGCCTATTCGTATTCATGAATTCTCTGGGCCTGGATTACGATCGCGGTCTGCTCCTTATGAAAACCTGCTCCATTTCCATGTTAATAGCCTGCAGGTAGTTGGGGTCCTTACATATCTATGATGAGATTTTTCCAGCTCTGGAAAAAGCAGGCCAACTAGCAGTACGCCCATGAAAAAGTTTTTAAAAAAACAAACAAAAAGGCAACATTCAAAGGTGCTTCTCTTTGAAGGTTTCCCTCTCCTAAATGCTGCGGTGTGTGCAGAGTCCTCTCAGGCCTCTGCTGAGTTCAGGGAGTTTTCTGCCTGCTCGCGCTCGGAGCTCTCAGCGGCTCCCACTTCCAGCAGGGCTGTGAATATTTAAGGCTCAGAAGTGTGATGCACGCAGACGTGTGGCTTATCTGATGAAAACTGAGCGTCCAGTTTCTTCATTGGCTTGCATACTTGACTGTTTAAACAGCTATATGCTCCGTGAGGAAGAAGAAAAAAAAATCCATTCCTTAAGCTTTGAGGCACATCTCAAGTAAATACCATTAAAAAAAAAAAGAGACTCCCCTGCCCCTTTCACTAGTCTGTTATCACTGACAATTTCATGCCGGAAAGAAAGAGAGAGAGAAAGAGAGTGAGAGAGAGAGAGAGAGGGCGGTGAAAATTTTTGATAATAAATCCCATAATAAAAGAGGAGAAAATGCCAACGCTTGGTCAGCGCAGGTCAAGGACTGCAGTGCATGAAAATGAAAGCCTGTGGGATTCTGCTGTGTGGGGATTTGGGATGAAAAGCAACGCTATAATGAGAACTATTAGCTACTGCAAAGCTTGAGGAGAGCTTTCATTTAGAAGGAGAAAGGAGAAGGCATTCTCATTCAGTCTTTTAAACAGGAAATAACACCAGTGATGGACAGGAACTGCAAATATAAATGTCAAAGAGAAAAGAGAAAATCAGACTAAGCGGCCAGTCAGACAAGAGTCAAATCGGGAAGAAACATCTGGGGACTTGTCTGACATTACCAGCATTGTGTATGAGGACAAATTAAATAGAGAAAATGCTACTCCGCATATGGGCCAAAGACACCATCTTGCCCCCAGCTGATGAGTTTTTTCCCCTCAGACCAGGAAAGCGAGCGTGGTACAGACTCTGGTTCCAGTTTGCTGGAGCCAACACTGTTGGAGAGGCTGGGCAGCCACCTCCACTGAGGATGTTTCCTCAACATCTGCTTGAGAAAAAGCCCATCCCATGGAGATGCTTTAAGAAACAGATCCCTCAGGAACATCCCCGGAAGCATGAGAACAAAACCAAGCGTTAATTAAAATAGTTTTTTTTTTGGTCCTCGGTGTGAATGATTTCTCTCAGTTTTTATCGTTTGGCTCAAAGATTTCATTTACTGTGCACCAAAGATTTCAAATATGTGTAAAAATTATAATTCTGATTTGCAATGCACCTTTAAAAACTGGCTTTACAAAGTGCTTTGACAGACAAAACAAACTGTGCCTGTGGAAGTTTCTGGTGTAGCAATGTTTTTTTGACCCTTTCAGTTTCTCCAGGCATCTGAACTTGCCGTGAACATCCTGAAACGTGCATGCCTGGGATGATTGACAACTGTAGATCGATGGATTTCTAATTGTTTGGAAACGGCCTAAAAGTGTTCCTGTGGGGGCTGCAATTACAAGCTGAGAAAACATGTTAAAAGAAACAAAACAAACAAAAAACTAACCAATTTTTTACCAATTGCGAACCAGTTTCAAACATTGTCCTTTCCCTTATTTGAATATAAAACGATGACATCTTCAAAATTTTCATCATAATATTGGTAGATGTTAAAAAGAGGTCATTCTGATGACTCTTTAAAAACTAAACTAGTCCATTAGGAGATTCTCTATTACTACAAAAACCATTCACTCACTCTAGCTTTTCTGGCTTCTTTCCAGGGGGTCTGTGGACGCTGCGCTTGCCCTTTGGTGCATGACCTTAACTCAGTGCCGTAGCTTGACCCTTGCTGTCCCTCACAGGTCCTCTGCATTCCAATTATAGCTTTCGCTGCTGAGATGAGCGCTCCTGTTAAGGTGTATCGCGAGAGGAATTTTCAAAAGCTTCCCTGCGTTCTTCCAGGTCGGTTGTCAGTGTGGGGAGTGAATGATTTAGGGACTGTGCAACTTCAACAACAGGAGCCCAAAGAGTACAGCGGGATAATATTAAAGCTCAAAAGAAAACCAAATTGTCCTTGAAAACCCACAGATTTATTCATACAAATCATTGTATTGCACAGCCTTGAGAAGCAGTAAGTGTGCACTTGGTTTTTCTTTTCACTGCTTCTGCATTTCGGTATAGTTTTTATTCAGTGGACTGCATTAGTCGTATTGATCTTTACGTATGTACATATATATAGACTCGTGAAACCCAAGATTTTGTTCGGATGGCATGTTTGCTTTCTCCAAGTTTAGTAGGACCTAATAACTTGAAATGCTAGACTTTGTTGGGGAACAGGCAGTTTTTCCCCATATAGGGACAGTGAATTTATCTTTATAGTTAAAATGTGATTGATGTGATTAAATGTTTTCTGTGTAATTTGGCCTTGAGGGTCCAAATGATTTAATCACAAAGTCACGATAAAGACATGATTGGTTGAAAACATATAAGACCATTGTGCATATATTATATTTTACATATGTAAATAAAATAAATCTCCTTCATAATAAACTGAAACTGATGTACTGTGCGAAGTGAAAAAGGGTCTGAGTGTTTGTTTAGTGGGCAGTATGTAACAGACTGGGCTGAAGTAAAAGCTATGAAACAGATCAAACAGGCCTGAAAGCGTTTGTTGCGTCTCTCGATTAAAGGCCGTGCAGCTCATGAGCAGGAACAGTTCTTTGAGTGCTCTGCTAGTGATGACCTGACCTGGAAGTGAGCCGAAGTGGAAGTCCTGGAACAAAATGAGTGCCAGCTCATGTGTACAAACACGGGCTCTAGACTAACTTTTCTCCTCTTAATGTTGCTCTCTGCTTAAAAATGAAGGAGCGCCAGCATTTGGTTCAGAGACATCTTTTAAATCCTCACAACACATTTATATTTAATTTTCTTTGAATCCTTTGCCATGAATGCACATTTCAAGGAAGGTGCTGCCCTGAATACTTTAGCTCATTTCTTGAAACTTTCCAAATTTGTTCTGAAATAAAAAGAGATTGCTCTTATGACAGTAGTTTTTCTGTTTATTAAATGTGTCAGTACCACAATAAAGTTTGGAAAAATAACCAGTGCATCATTTTCATTTTGTGAAAATATCAATTCAATTGGTCCTCAAAAGTTAAAGTTGAATTCCCAACTAGGAATTCAACTTGAACTTCAACTCTTTCTTTTGGAAATCTGTTCTAATGTGTCACAGGTTTTTCTGACATAATAAACTAATTTGACTTTTTATTTCAGCCACGGTGTGCCAATTGTCCATTGAGACCAAAAACTTAGAATGGACGAGAAAAAGACAAAAATATAGAAAACTATTCAATGCACATCAATTTTCTGACCAAATAAGGAAATTTGAATCTGGATTTTTAAAAGGCAAAAGTTTGTGAACCTGAACATCTTCCAATAGCAGCTCTTTGAGTACAAAGGCTTGCTTTTTTTTCTTTTTGCGATGAGAGACTCTGCATCTCTTAGGGTGCACTCCCATGCATCTTCATGTCCTTGATCTTTTTCCAATTAAACTAAACAAGTAGCAACATGTTGTAGCTTTTTGATTCCAGCATACCAATTGATGTGAGTCAAATTACTGACTTTAAATTGAAGCAGAGCTGACAATTTTTCGTGTAATAGCTTGGCAGCTCATTTCCAGCATCTGCAAAGTGCTTTCGTGATTAAAATATTGGTTTTCAGGGCTTGGATGTCCCTACATTCTTTATTTACCTTTTACCCGGTAGCCTATTGGACAGATGGTGCACTATGAATTAATTTGTGCTCTGTTACAATCAAAGGAACCTTCAGTTGGCTCTCACAGTTAACAGTGTGTGCACGATTTCCTGTTCCATCCAGGTATCAGGAGGGAGGGAGGTGGTGTAATGTATATAATTTAATTGTGAACTCTCGCTCTCATTTGAAATAATAATGTATAACTTCTTACCGTTTTACTCAACAGACATACATAAGAGGAGAGCAAATCAGCATCCTTACCATCCGTACTGTGTAGAGGATGTTCCCATAGCAGTAGATCATGATACCCACTGGAACAAAGAAACACGCCAGCAGGAAGAAGAGAATGAAGGAGGCGTCGTTTGGGTCTTTGGACGCCCAGTCCAGGGAGCAGCCCAGCTGGTGGATCTCCAAAGTGTAGCGGTTCCATCCCAGCAGAGGGGCCCCGGTCCACACCAACGAGTACAGCCAAATGTGGCCGATCGCCCGCCACGCCCACGGGAAGTCCACCACCTGGGCGTGGACCACACGGATGTAGCGCTCATAGGCCAGGGCGGCCAAAGTCATGATGGAGACAATGCCTGGCGGGGGGAGAGCGGGAGAGAGAGACAAGCACGCTGAGTAATGCGGAGCGCTGGCCGAAGGATCTGGGTCATTGGCTACTCGCCGTCTCTTTGGACTGAGTTTGATCACAACACCGTGTAAACAGAATTCTGAACATCACATTCCATCATTTCAGTCCGAAGCCTTGAAAAGCTCAGAGAAAGTGACTCTCCACTCCCACCTCCCAGCACAAACACAGCTCTAAGACCCTAATCTGCGCCACGCCGTCAGTTTTTTCCCACACAGAGTGATGCAGAGTTTGCTATTTGTCGACACACCGTTGCAGCTCTTATGTTTACTCCGTGCTTAAGGATAAACTCCCACTTTTATGTGCAGTCTAAGCTAGGGAGATCACATACGCACATCTACATAGTTCACCTCCAAAAGCCGCACGTCCGTGTATCGGAGCTTAAAAGCCTATTCCAGATGCTACTGCAGCCCCCGCAGGGGCCCTGTCACCAACATCCTACGACACCATTGCACTCAGAGGACGAGAGAACATTTATGTTCTTTTCTTTTTCTCTTTTTTTGTGTGCACTTCGGTTTCCACGCTCAGCTCACAATTAGGGCTGCATCCAGTAATGGCGTCCAATCGCCACAGGCCCATCCGTGTGACCTTGGACTCTCACGTGTAAGAATGTAACTCAAGAGGATGTCGTGATGTCACACAGGGCCGTCGCATTGTAAGTAAACAGGCGGGGAGGGGGGTGGGGGGGTGTGATCGCTCTGATCTTCTGAGAGTGGGTCAAAGCAGCGGGGGAACCGTTTCTGCTCGGCAAGGGAATCAGACCTCAACACGATAAAGCACCTACTCTAAGACTTGGAAGGTGAAATAAAGAACTAAATAAATGCTTCAGAGGTACGATTCCCATTTGAAAAACGTCGACCGGGGTGCTGCTGCAGTACTCCACGCTGACAGTTGCAGGCAGACGTGCTCCTCACATCCCAGAGGACAATGTCAGCTAAAGGACGGTGATGGAGGACCACTTCTTTTTGTTCAGTTTGATGAGAAAGAGTCGGAGGCCTCCCGGGCCTTCTCCTAATGAGCTCGTTACCGCGTGGAAAACCTCCTTTCATGGTGGCACCTACAGTAGAGGCACCTGGACTACCAACCCCCCACCCCAACCCCCCAACCCCCCCAGCGCTCCTTCACACTTCACTGCCAAATACACTGGAGCTGCTGATAAACGGACAACCATGTCACAGCAGCACTGTCACCAGCCGAGGTGACAAAAGACACCTCAGCACGACGACGCCGGGGCCGGCGGGGTCTGCCTGCACGGGGGAGCAACACAAGCAGCAAAGAAGCAGGCAGAAATAAACTACTGAGGCTTCTAAGTGGGTGAGATGTGATATGCGCCTCATCTTAGGGGACACAAGAGGGTTTAAACTGCTCTCTATTCCAACGCCACCTAGAATTTACAGTGAAGACAGCTTTCAGGGATAAAGAAATCTTTTGAAAATACTTTTTTATCATGATATATATATATATATATATATATATTCAAATACAAAAAATGTTTTTTTAATAAATAGCTCTCTGTGGGTAGGAATAGCACATTTCTGACCTCTACAGAATTGAAAAGGAATACATTCGTCATATTCTCAGGCGAAAAAAACAAAAAACAAACACCTAAATTCAAGCTCTAATGTTTAAAAAAAAATGTTTAAATTCTAATTAATCGAAAATAGAGGTAAAAAAGATAAATAAAAACGACACCAATTTCCCATTAGAACTGAACTTCCAACAGGTTTGCTCGGCACAAATGACTTAATAGCAGCCTGCTATTCGGCGACAGGTTCTGTTTAAATGGATATTTAGCTCGTTATCGTTCTCTCACCGAACAGGCTGTTGCTGAAGCCGTCCCAGACGCAGGTCGCCTGGCTCCATATCCACCTGCCTTTGACGCACGAAGCAAAGGTAAAGTTTATCCCGATGACGGACACCAGAAAATCACTCAAACTTATGTTGACGAGCAGCAAATTGGTCGGCGTGCGAAGCTTCTTGAATTTACAGTAGAGCACGATGACCACCACGTTATTACAGAAGCCGAACACCCCGATGGTTCCGATGGTAAAGGCGAGAAGTTTGTACGTCCCGGCGGCGAAAATGTAGTGTTCCGTACTTCTCCCGGCTCTGGTCTCGTTGGCGGGATTCATTGCGTGAGTGCAAACTCGGTTTCCAGCATTTTTAGGCGCGCGCGACCGGGGCACGAGAGAATGTGGGCTCCTCCACCTGAACTAAACGGTCGCCCCGCGCGCCGCCAATTCAAACCAGCACCGAGTGCGGCGCTCGGCGAAAGTGGGTCAATGTACCGACGTCAAGGTGAGCGGAAGATTAACGTACTGTTTCCGCTTGCCCCTTCAAAATAAACTGCAGTTTTGAGCTTAAAAAAAAAAAAAAAAACATCTGTGAGCGTCGTTGGTTTGTGTTTACATGTACATTAACAAAAGTCCTATGGGCGCACTAAGTTAGCCTTTAAACAATTTACAGGCAAACGTGGTCGTCACCGATAATGTTTGCATTACGCTTACATCGGCGCGTACCATTTTTGTATGGAAAAAAAAGTCGTTGCAATATCCGGTATACCCGGGACTTTATGAGGGAAATTGTAATGACGCTGAGCGCGTTTAAATGCATTCATTTAGAAAACACATCCCACAGTTTTTTCATTACAAAAATCATTTCAGCCTGCATAATGTGCATTTATCAACACATTACATTTTAACCTCAGAATTGTCACGCACTCTTAGAATCCAATTGGTATTTTTATTCTTTAGAAATCCCCAATATCCCACATGTGTTCTCATATTTTTCCAACTGTAACTCAATGTATCTACTATTACCTCTGTGGAACAATGCGATTGACTTTGGTTAACTAGTTTCTTTTTTTTATGTAACAAAATCAGATTGACTTTTTTTACATTTTTATGTTTGGTTGGCATCCAGATATCTAGTAACCTGGGCTTCTCAGACTTACTAGTGTCATCTGCATGTTGCATGGAAAGATGATGTCATATTGGTTTCTGACTTTTTTTATTCCGTGTTGTTGTTGCCTCACGGTCCCTCCTGTGATGTGACATTTGCAACTGCTCTTTTTTCCTTGTTGTCTCATGCTGTCCACAGAAAGAAGAGTGTTGAAATACTTGATTCTCACAGCTACATCCTTTACTGTCGACCTAATTTTTTTCAAAGCCTACGGGTTATTTCAACACAGATCTATCTGCCTTTCTCTCTCTCTTTCTCTATCTCTTCAACAAAAGCAAAAGGAGGATGCATAACACACAGAGTCTAGGAATGTTTTAATTATGACCCACCCACTGACTCTGTTGTGTGCCACTCATTCATTGTTGAAAGGTTTTTTATTCAAGGCTTCACTGTGCTCTTCTCACAATCAACGTTTTATGCAATAATGTAACACGGTGCTGAGATGTAAACTCAATTCTATACCAGGGGCAACATGACAGGGACTCTAAAGAACCGGATTGAACAGGATATATCCTTCGAACGTTTATGAAATGCTTGTTTACGACTCACTCTGACCTCTTTATCTTAGGTCCTTTGCAGAGCTGGTTTGCAGAGAAACTGTGATCCACAGATCTATATGGCTCATACAAGCAGGAAGAAGAAGCACGGTAAGAAGCACAGCAAAAGTAAGAAAGAAAAATCCAAATTATATAGAGGTCAGCATTTAGGTATCTTATAAGAAAAAAGGTCTTGAAGTATATATATCTACATATATATATATATATATGTATAGCTCCTGATATGGAAGCTTTCCGAGCTTTATTCATCTCTCTGAGCCTGTGAAAAGGACAGGTTTTACTGAGAAGAGGCTTATATTAACGGTTTATACTGATCAAATTAGGCCTCCCTCCTGAGTGGGGCCTGTCTTCATGCACGCACGTCTACTGGAGCACTCCCTGGAGATGTGATTATTGCTGCATACAGTCACTGTGCTGGGAGTCGGTTCCGCACTGGATTTTTAAGTCGCTCTTTATGTTCACTAAACTTCAGCATCTCAGAAACGACAAAGTTCTGTTCGGCTGTCTCTACCGCCTTGCATCTTCTGATCAGAATTTGCGTGGATTTCCTGATGCTCTCCAATCAGGCGGCTGTGGTTTACTGAGTAAATACCATCTTGCCTCTTGTGAACAAGTCTCCAGCAGAAAGTGGGAAATTAAACCTCTTCCAGGATCCCCAGTTAAAACTGACACATGGCCATGCAGCTGCAGGCTATAATAACCGTGCTTCTCTTTGACTTCTCGATCTTTGCATTCTGATGGGAGGGCATTTTATGTAGAAATATTTATTCTGTGGCGTGAATCGAAAAAGACAATTCCTAATCTAAGATGGTCACATAAAAGTCCCAGACATGAGAGGGAGTGAATCATCTCTGGGCTGTCACAGAGATCAGAGCTGCTGTTCAGACTCACACTTGTAGGGAAGGGAAATAGGCTTATTTTCTCTCTTGCCAAGGGTTTAAATTGAAAATCAATATCATTCTCATGTGTGTAAAATATTTAATCCAATTCAGCACATACCAGTTGCTATTGAAGGCAGGGTCCAGCTAGAAAGCTTCCTCCTAACTGGTGATAATGTTAAGCACCACCCCCAGAGAACAAATAAATCAAAATAAGATAAAAGATGAATGAATGAATATAGCATATACGTATTTTATTAATCATTTAATAATAAGCTATATAGTTAGTTTAACTTTACAAGCCATGCCTAACATCTAATAGCTGACAGTGTACAATTTAACTGATAGCTAGATTTACTGTATATGAAATTGTACTTGTATGTTTTGTTTAATCTACATTAGTTGTGCACGTATTGCGGGAAATCTGTGCATCTGAAACAGAAGAGGGTAGTTGCATTCTGTTGAATCAACATTCTGTTGAATATTCAGTCTTCTTCAGTTTTCCTGTTACACAGAATAGTACGAAGGGTTATATAAATAGCTTGAAGCATTGATCATTCACAGTGCCAAATTATGATGAATTATGACAACAATGAATAAATTAACTGACTTAATCATTTTCTTCTCATAAAACATTCACTTTATTTTTTTTGTGTCCAGATATCTGAGTGATCCATTTTTATTTTGGATTGCAATTTTGATTTTTGTGGTTGCTCAAACCTAGTTATTTAGTTCTAGTTATTTTTGTTCCATTGTTCCGGTGTGATTTCAGTGTACTCACAACCATTTGCTGTTGAAAAGATTAAAATAGAGCACTCAAAATCAGGGTAAAAAGCCTTAAAACGAACAAAGCTTCTGTTTCTCTCAGAACTGCTTCATGCTTAGTTTTCCAAAAGGATGACTTAGATCATCCAGAGGGTTTCAGATTATCCTCACATAAAAGACTTACAAGGCAGAAAGCTAACCTCCCTCCAATGGATAAAACCATGTTGTGTAACAAATATATTTGTTCTTAATAGATCTTTAAGTCGTTTGTATAGATGATTTCTCATCACAGTATAGGTTAGGAAGCATCATTAGTCTGTGATGCTGGCTTGGATCCATTTTTCAGCTGAATATAGAGACTTTGTCGATCATTTAGGGTGCAGTTTCAGGTCACAAGTGGCTCAACTGGTCAGAGATGCTCTACAACCGAGCTGAAAGCCTTTTACTGTTGTTACAAATACCCAACAGGGGGAACGCCAGACATTCACTTACCATCCAGCCTTGGGGCCAGCCTCTAGCAAACTCTGTGACCACAACACCGCCTTTTCAGACGTGCGAGGACAGCTCCATTTTGTAGCCCTTTTATAGCTCCAACTAACAAATTTCATGAGAGACGACTGATTCTCTTGAGGTATTATGAAGTAAAACCCCAAGAGGGCTGAGGTATTATTTCATAAGACCTGCCGTGCTTATTTCATAATACGCACGGCAGCTGTCACAAATTACTATGAAAAGGACACAGCGATGTTGGAAATAACAGGGAAAAAGACTCAAGCTCAGATATTTCAGAGGCAAAAACACGCAGCTTCTCCTCAGATTGAAGAGAAAAACCACAGTTGGTTTTGGATTTTAATAAGAAGCTTTGCGGCAGTATTTGGTGAGTGTACTGTGGAAACAAGCACGTGTGCTCATTTTCTTTTCGCTGTGAAAGGGAGCCCTGAATGATTTTCTGAATCTGTGGTCCTGTTCGTGTATTGTTTATTTGTATGCATTTAGCAGATGCTTTTATCCAAAGCGACTTACAAAGTACACACAATGGTACAGTTATCATCAATCTGACAATAGTCCTGGGAGGCATATATGTACACTATATTGCCAAAAGTATTTGCTCACCCATCCAAATTATCGGAATCAGGTGTTCCAATCACTTCCATGGCCACAGGTGTATAAATTCAAGCACCTAGGCATGCAGACTGTTTTTACAAACATTTGTGAAAGAATGGGTCGCTCTCAGGAGCTCAGTGAATTCCAGCGTGGAACTGTGATAGGATGCCACCTGTGCAACAAATCCAGTCGTGAAATTTCCTCGCTCCTAAATATTCCACAGTCAACTGTCAGCTGTATTATAAGAAAATGGAAGTGTTTGGGAACGACAGCAACTCAGCCACGAAGTGGTAGGCCACGTAAACTGACGGAGCGGGGTCAGCGGATGCTGACGCGCATAGTGCGAAGAGGTCGCCAACTTTCTGCAGAGTCAATCACTACAGACCTCCAAACTTCATGTGGCCTTCAGATTAGCTCAAGAACAGTGCGCAGAGAGCTTCATGGAATGGGTTTCCATGGTCGAGCAGCTGCATCCAAGCCATACATCACCAAGTGCAATGCAAAGCGTCGGATGCGGTGGTGTAAAGCACGCCGCCACTGGACTCTAGAGCAGTGGAGACGCGTTCTCTGGAGTGACGAATCGCGCTTCTCCATCTGGCAATCTGATGGACGGGTCTGGGTTTGGCGGTTGCCAGGAGAACGGTACTTGTCTGACTGCATTGTGCCAAGTGTAAAGTTTGGTGGAGGGGGGATTATGGTGTGGGGTTGTTTTTCAGGAGCTGGGCTTGGCCCCTTAGTTCCAGTGAAAGGAACTCTGAATGCTTCAGCATACCAAGACATTTTGGACAATTCCATGCTCCCAACTTTGTGGGAACAGTTTGGAGCTGGCCCCTTCCTCTTCCAACATGACTGTGCACCAGTGCACAAAGCAAGGTCCATAAAGACATGGATGACAGAGTCTGGTGTGGATGAACTTGACTGGCCTGCACAGAGTCCTGACCTCAACCCGATAGAACACCTTTGGGATGAATTAGAGCGGAGACTGAGAGCCAGGCCTTCTCGTCCAACATCAGTGTGCGACCTCACAAATGCGCTTCTGGAAGAATGGTCAAAAATTCCCATAAACACACTCCTAAACCTTGTGGACAGCCTTCCCAGAAGAGTTGAAGCTGTTCTAGCTGCAAAGGGTGGACCAACGTCATATTGAACCCTATGGATTAGGAACGGGATGTCACTTAAGCTCATATGTGAGTCAAGGCAGGTGAGCAAATACTTTTGGCAATATAGTGTATTTCCTCCTAGTCACACTCTTCCTTCCACAACAAGTCGCTTCTATTTTAATCTTTAATCTTAACCTTAAAGCGATGTCAGTGATTTTTTCCTTCCTTTTTCTTAGGAGAAGCATTTAAAACAAAAAGTCTCATAACATTTCACTTCTGATGTTGCAAAACTTTATGTAGGCTGAGGATTAAGTAGATTCTTTTGGCTTTAAATAACACAAATGATGATCCAGACTCCCTTCAAAAGTCGGAGAGCTGTGGCCTCCAGCGCTCCTCTGAAGCATGGATGCTTTTTTTAAATGATAAAAAAAGCTGTTTATTGCATTTGGAGCACATACATTGCTTTACGAGCTAATGGCTGCTCTGCTGTTTGAATAAGGCATTTAAAAAAAAAAGCACATGTGGTTAAAACCAGCTTCTCTGAAATGGCTGTGTGCCACTCATCCCTGCTCGCTGTGGGATTAACGGAGCAGTTGATGTGAACTCAGAAAGAGCGTGGCGCCGCTGTAATGCACTGCTTTCTGCAGAGCAATTACCACAGAGGTGGTAAACACACTTTTACATGTGTACATCTGTGCTGGCTGTTTTCCAGAGACTCCAGTAATTGGAGCGCTTTCAGGTCTGCCTCTGGACTCATGAAGTTAAAAAGAAAATTCTGTCACCGGAGCCGCTCTCTCTGGATGGCGGCCGTGGTGGAGACATTTGTCGTTTCATATCAATCCCCTTCACTGTCACAGCAAAACGTCTTGGAGAACTGGCCTGAGGAGCTGCGCTGTCAGCCTGAATAAACCGTCTGAATGACGGAAATCCTGCTGGTTCTATAGTTGCATTTAGGTTGTGTCGTTGTAAGGATTTTTTTTTTTTGCAAAGATGTGCCAAAAGGTTACTGTCTGTTCCCCAGGATGCCTGAAGGATAGATACAGATGGGTACATGCTAATGCGTCGACCCTGGCAACGCCGCGTCACAAAATCTTCCCGAGACCAGTTTAATCACTTTGTTTAACGTCACATTCCACGCGCAGCAACAAGGGCACCCAGAATTAAACACTAATCACTCTGCAGTCACAGATTGGTGGCCCAGTTCCGCCCTAAGCAGAAAGCAACTTAATTATGGCATGTCAGCTGAATTCAAGAAATAATCTTTAAAATGGATTCAAATGAGATGCCTCCAGATTAACAGGCTAACCTTTGTGGTGCATCTTTATTGAGTTATGAATAATTCATTACTGCAAACCGTATCTTGTTCTCACAGTAATTGGATGAGATAGGGGTGAGTGCGGGTATGAATGACTATCACAATAGGGGCTGAAGTAAATGGTCTATACTTACGGAAAGCCAACCCCCCCACCCTTTTCATTGTTCAACAAAGGATTTTGCATGTGTTTTGTTGTTGTTGTTGTTTTTTTAACGCCCCCCCTCCCCCAATCACAGAGACAGTCATGTGACATTTGAAATTGCGGGCATTATAAGCAAGATTCAATTTGATTTACTGGTATTGACCCTTTAATGCATAGCGGTTACTACAGTGGACAGCTATTTAAAAGCCATATTCTTCTGTATATACAGGATTTTATGTTTTAAATGCGCAAAGGCCCCTCAAGTAAACACTGGTTAATCATACAATAAAAATGAAAAATGCCCACAGTAATATATGGTTAAAGAGAAGCTTAGATAGACTGAAATAAATCAAGGAGTTGAATGAGCGGGAGTGAGAAAAGGGATGAGATAGTTGTGAATATTCAAATAGGATGACCGTTGCATGCCAAGTTTTATGTTTACACATTCAAATGTCAAAATATGTTCAGGCTATGTACAAGCAGTATTTGATGGTGAAGAAATCTCTTAAAGGTTTTTAGATTTTTCATATGCCTTAAGAAAATCAAAACCACACTGGACAACAAAATCTTGTCTGAAATGATCATAATTCATGCATGAAAGGGTTAATAGTTGTGATTCTTCTTTTCTTTGCACCGTGTTACAAATGTGTGTAAGCATGTACATGTATATGTCTTTATATATATGTATATGTACAGAAAAATGATACACTCTCTCTCTCTCTCTCTCTCTCTCTCTCTCTCTCTCTCTCTCTCTACTATAATCAGCTTTTGCTATTTATAATATTCCACATTTGTTTACACATATTTTGCTTCAGTTACTTTTTGTTTCTTTTGTTCTTCCATATCCATATTGATTTTAATACCTTCCGTCTTTATATTTTCTATCACTGAGTAGCCTATTTGAAATCTCCCCTTGTGAGAGGAACAAAGATCGATCCTGTTTTATCTTATCTTATATCATGCAATTGTCTTTTCTCTTAAACCCAACACTTATTTGTGCATTTATTCAGGCTTATAAGCACCCCTTAGAATGGAGAATTTCAAACACCCTTAAGTATTCACTATGAATAAAAAACTAATGAAAAGTGAAGCATCATTTCGACTCTGCTTTCAGATTCACTGTTGGAATCTCAGGGGTGTGAATAGTAAACATTCATCTTGACTGCCCTGAAGGCGCTTATTCTCGTGGACACTTGCATTCACTTTGACACTTTACACCTATCTTAACATTTCTGTAGAACAGTCACAACCACCAACACTTTATCACAGCTTTCTTTATGAAATCATATACTCCTTTATACAGGGTAAAATACACTTTAAAATATGAAATGGTCTTTTTAACTCATCTTAATAACATTAAAGAGTTTCATGACAATGTTTTTCATAAAATATATCTAAGATATCTCCCTTGTAAGTTGCATTGGATAAAAGCGTCTGCTAAATACATAAACATAAACCATAAACATAAAACACTCAACATCTACTGTAAAAATGTAAAGCATGAGTATGGATCAATGCAGCATCTCTGTTTGGAAAATACAATATGCAATATTGCAAACTATAATATTGAGAGATAAAACTATAATTTAAAAAGGAATAAACTAAAAGAATGGCAAGGCTGACTGTTAAAATATTCAGTTATAACAAATTCTAAATGTTTACGTTTATATTCTTGTACATTCTATTTGCTCTGCCTGGTCTTGAGATACCGTTTCTTTTTCCTAAATGCTAGAATAGATTCTTTCTTGATATCTTCCCCCACACGCTTAGATGCTTTCCCACAGCATTTGCTTTTGTGCATGGTTTGCTCCTCTGCTGATCTCTCTTTTGAGCCCTGATGCTACCTTCTCCTCTGCGATGTGCTGTATTTTCCACCTCTTTCTCTGAGTGTGTCTGATATCTCAGGAGTTTTTTTTTTTTTTTCAGCAGCTCCAAAGTCAATACTGCACACACACCTCCTTCCTGCATAAACACAGACGTTGACTGACTCACTTACTTGTGCGTGCCAAAAATGTCATAGATTCTGCTTTATCTCTGCAACGGGTTCTTTTTTACAGGTGCTGTGCTCTTGCACTGTGCCTGTGGACATTCAAAAATTCACCACACAGTCAACCACTGGGACCTATCGGTGTCAGTTGTCTATTTTCTGCTCAACTTTGTCAGCCTGTGTCAGCCGGACCTCACCACTGGAAGACCTTGTGCCAGTCGTGCTCTTGTGATCTGCTCCCTCAACGTGAATATACACCTAGTACAATTGCTAGCTAACGCGAATAGCTCATTAGCCAATCACATCGTAGCGTTGTATCTCAAAGCATTCAAGAAAAAGACGCCATCAGGTGCCACACCTGTCAGTTAAGAGCAGGGGAAAAAGCCTGCAATTGATATAGGCTCCAAAAAAATTGAACAGTAGATGGAAAAAACTTTGCCTGGTATGGAGAGTTTTGAACTCAGCTGCCATAATTAGATGATATGGTCAGTATTTGGCATAGACTGAGTGAAACCCAGGTCAACCCTGCTCTGTGTCAGTCGTTTGGGCAGCTGGTGATGTCACAGTGGTGTGGGAGACATTCTCTTCAGCCTCATTGTACCAATTGAGAATCACTTAAATGATTTCCTATTGCTGCTGACCATGTCCATCGCTTTTGACCATAGCATTTTCCTTCAGATGACTACTTCCACCAGGGTAATGCACCATGTCAAATAGCTAGAATCATCTCTGATTGATTTTCGGAGTCAGCGGGGCCAATCCAATGGATTGCCTTTGGAATGTGGTGGAACAGGGGATTCTCATTATGGTGGATGCCGAGCCAGCTCCAGTGGCTGTATGATGCTGGCATGACCAATATGCTCCAAAATATTGGAGGAATATCTCCAACACCTCCCTGACCTTGGTAAACAAAAATTAATGAAACCCTGAAGGCGAAATGGGGGTCCAATCCTATTAGAAAGTACCCAGTGAGTGCAGGCTTGTGTTTTCCTGGGGCTAACTTCTCCACGGTTGTCATCATTAAACTAAAAAACAAGCATCTTTGCCAACCGTGTCACCTCGGCTTACTTTGAAATGTGCGGCGCAAGCAACCAAAGTGTCATCTTCAATGTCCTTTGCTGTCACGATGAGAGATGCTGATTCAAACGCAACTGGTGATCACCCCTTCGCCACATTAACTGGACTGATGGACACAGGCCTTTCCACATTATAATGGTTATCATCCTTTTACGAGAAAAAAAAACACATGCGGGGGAAGTGGGGGGCTGGTGAAGATTGGTGGCGGGGGTGGGCTCCCATAAAAATGATGACTAGTCAAGAGTTATCTGCTTGAATTACACAACTGATTTACATAATTAGCTTCTATCTGAATTACAGTACACTCCGCAGGTCAGGAAATCACATCGTTAATTGAAACGTGGTAATTTGTTGAGGGAAGTAAGTCACCTCCTGCTCAGGGTGACTTAACATGACTATTTGCAGACAAAGCACAAATTATCACGTATCGAGAAGGGCCATTACAAAAGTCATTGTACTGTACCCAGTTATTAGCTTCTAATTTTGCAGAAATAATCCTTCACCTTGCATTGCTGCTGTGCTCAACGACCATTACAGCCACACGGGAATCAGCATACAGCCATCAATCATTATGCAGGAAGGGGGCAGTTATGAAATGTCTTTATGGAAAATAATAAGACACATTCATTACATTTTGCATGTAATCACCTGACAGCTACATAACATCGGGATGTCAGATCCTCAATGAAGTGATCATACATAGAAACTATAAGATGACTAATCATATATTTCAATGTCAGCATTTGTTTAATTCTCTAGAAAGAAATAGTCTAAGTGGTCTACAGGTTCAGATATCTACCGTTTTCAAAGCGTCCTTAGAAAAATTTGCCACTTTCAGCTCTATAACATCTGCTCCAGATGTGCAGTGTTGTTTTCATTGACCTTCATCTGAGCCTCATCCATGCACAGCTAAACAGCCCATTCTATACATTATGTATACACATGAGAGTATAATGTGTTATATGTGTGAAATCAGTTCCACTTGATATTGATGTGCATTGAAGATATGATAGTGAAAATCAAGTCAAGTCTTTATTGCTTTTGTAAGTCTTATTTGTCAATTTCAAATGGCAAACGTGTTATCTGATTGCTGGTGCATTTCCTGAAACCATAAAAAAGGGGATTGACTTGGACACAGAAGCTCTTCAAGCAAAGGAAAGTTGTCCATTTGGTGGTAGTTGTTTTTAACTGAGATGTTACAGTTTAAATCAGATTTTGAAATGAAGAAGATTTGCTTTTATTAAGATATAGAATAGTAGGCTACTAGTAAATGGAGTTCCTCCAAGCTTGTGTATGATCGTACTAATAGATACACTATGTGGTGTATCTATTAATTCATTAAGAAAGAATAATTGAACCATACCGATGGCTGTTTTTGCATTTGCTGTAACTCAGAAAAATAACTCTGATTTCTAGACTTTCGTTTCTGCTTTAGCAATGAAATGCTCCAGTAGGTGAGGATTTTTCTCATTTCCACATTTTCTCACTTTCTCCAGCTGCTGTTTCCTTTGTCGGCAGCCTTCCTCCATGTTTCACCTCCTGCTCAAACTCTGACTGCTGCTTTTGGCTGTGTGACAAGCCGGACGAGGCAGAGGAGGATGAGGCTCGTCTCTCAGTGCCCTTATCCGTGATTGGCACATCCTCACAAAACGAGAATTTACCTTATTTTCCTTGCAGTTTTTTCCCTCCACGAGAAATTATAGCTACTCAAGATAGATAATAAAATGTTCTCTACATGTCAGCAGTGATATTTCAAAGATGAGGCAAGAGGTGGCCTGTAGTGTACAGTTAGTTTCACTTAATGGGACACTAAACCTAAATCTTTGCCCAAATTTGAGTGTGCTGAAATATTACGGGTATGTGCATGCCTTCAGTTTATTCATACAGTGATGCAAGTTTGGTATATTATTATTGGGTGTCCAATGATCGCGCTCTGAACTTTACTTAATCTCGGTAATTTTCAGTTTGAATGCAAAACATTTGGGCTGTATTCAAATGATCAAAACACTTTGACCTGTCCCACTGTTAAACCTTTGGCCACGTATATCGAAATACCAGAAAAAATAAAGAGGGAACTGTTAGTTTTGGAGCATATGGGTTACTGCAGGAGCAGAAACCAGAGAAAGAGGATGTTTAGCAGGATGTTTATTTCTTAACTCTGGAAAGTTGCGTTCCAAGGAAGGATTTGAGCAGCTGGCTTTCAGGCAAGTGAGCGGCTGCACCGTGTGACAGGAATTCTGATGAGAAGCAGAGAGAACTGTGATTACAGAACAGCTGATTCACAGAAGAGAACAAAACAAAAAAAAAACAAAGCAACAAAAAAAACAACACGACTGCTGTCAAACATTAAGTTTTAACAACTCTCCACACAAACCGACAACCTGGTGCCAAAACGATACTGAAGTGGAATACAGATGAGCTGGAATGGCTACAGTTTAAAAAGGTTTGATCTTTTTTACTTATCTAATTAGGTATGCTATTCTTTTGCTACTCATGTCAGATCGATCGAGCCAGTGAACACACACTGACCAAATCCCCAACATCCCTAGGAAATCTGCAAATCGTGGAGCCGCATTAATGCTCAGCCTGGACAAAAGAAATGGTCTGATCTGACAAAAACGATCAGAAACAAGCTCTAAATACTAAGCTCATATCAGACATGATTGAAAGAGGCAAAGTGAAGCACTGTGGGGCAAATAGGAAAACACCACAGATACACAGTTGGTGTATTTTAGCCCTTTTAAAGCCTGATCCAAGAAAAAATAGAGAATAAATTACTGAAAAAACAGAAATAAACAGAAATCATTTTTGAATATTCCTAATCTATTATGTTTATGTTTATGCATTTGGCAGATGCTTTTATCCAAAGCGACTTACAGAGTATTACCGTGCCTAACTCAAAATGGTGTCGTGTTGTCTTCTGCCCGCTGTAATCAGGTACATCTGATTGTGTACAACAGGGTTTCTGAGCAGTTTTTACCATTAAATGATGCAAATTGTCTCAGATGGTAAACATTTAAGAAGCCATACGCATCAAATATGAGAAAGATGGCATTATAGGGTTAACATAATGGCAATGTTTAACTCTAACAGGCTTAAACAGACAGCAGGAAACAGCAGATTGGATTTTTTTTAAACTGCAGATTTCACTGGCATAAAGACAAAAAGCTTGCTGCAGGAAAAATGAAGAAAAGCGGGTGTTTTATTTCGGCCAGGAAGAGGGCCGGGGATAGACAACCGTCAGTGTGAGATTGATGCAGGGGGAATTTTAAAAGTCGGGTAAATGTCGGACTGGGACTGGAACAGGGAACAGGGAACATATTGACAAAACTTCCAGCATTACTGGCACAACATCTCATCACTTTTTCTTGATGCTCAGAGTGTGAATTTACACCCAATGCCCCCCCCCCCTCCCCTCCCCCCTGTGATGTGTGATACCGCTTGTAAGAAATGCTGTCTCCTCGTGACAGCTGAAAGATTTTTCCTAGCTGATGGTGATGCAGACAAACATAGACAGAGCTGCAAAAAAGTTGTAGTAGACAAGTACCAAATTGAGGGTGCACCGCGGCACCACACTCATCGCACCCCGCCCCCAGCCGGACTGGAAACCAGTCAGCTACCTGAGATGACATGGCTGGTGACGATGACAGATGATGAAAAGACCTCAAGCTTTAGAGATTCAATCAGTCTCATCACAGTCACCACCGGGGCTTTGCAAACTCACAGACAGGTAGGGGGGGTGAAACCAAATAGCGGGGTGACAGTTTAAAAGCCATCCAATCCCCCCCACAGCTGCTCTCACTATTCAGCACATTCTCTCATGGCGAGAACAGAGCCGAGTGTCCTACAGGTCTGAGGGGGAGGTCAGGTGGAGGGATGTTAGTGGGTGCAAAGTCCATCTGCCTAATTGTTTTTCAAAAAACAAAAACAAAACACGAATGTCCCCATAATATGTTAGAAAATTACTGCTATGCTAATTTGTTCCCTTGCGACAATCTAAATGGGAGAAAATAACACAGCAAAATGAGTGTATTTTGCATAAATCATGTTCAGTTCTTTGTGAGGCAATTATAACAGAGATGCCAGTTGGGCTGACCAGCGACGCATTTCTGGGAAGTAAATGAATCTCCACCTGAAGTGGAGCCCACACTCTGAGAATTCTTTTCCCTTATTCCTGCCCAGATGGGTGCACAGACAGGTTTTCTTCACCGTTAAATTACAGGGTGGGTTAGACCGTTAAAAAAAAAGAAGTTTATGAACATAATTGCATACTCTGGAAAAAGGGACTGATGAAAACATTTGAATGAACCCTACAAAGTCAATACATACTGCATCAGGGTGCGTGCTGATCTTAAAGACAGATGGTGAGATTAAGAAAGATCTTACCGAAACTGAAGTAAAAAGCAGGGTTGAAAACCACAGAGTGCTGAAACTCCGCAGCTGACAAAGAGGACAGAGAGACTGCAGCACCACAGCATGATAACCTTAGTCACATGGCAAATGACTGTGGTCGCTTGAGACCTATGAGTTCTGGAAGGGTTAATGAGCTGAGTGAGTCAGGTGAGTTGCTAAGACCATGAAACAAAGACAACTGAGGATTTTTGGTGGTCGTAACAAACAAGAAAGCAGAATCTAATTCAGGAGATTTACAAGAACACACAAGGTACAAAACTCAAGCAAAAATATTTAAATCAAATGACAAATACTGGAGAACAAAAAATAAACTAGATACATGACAGGATAAAAGAAAAAATACCAGCGAATCGTTACTTTTCTTAAATGAAATTCACAAAGCAACCATTTAACCCTTTTTAATAATCATTATATACCACCGTTGGTATTAAGTTGATGAAACTTAATATAATTGAACTTGATAATCAATCTCAACTTTCTATTTTAAATTGCCCAGGTCAAGATATTTAACTTTCCTTCAATCATTTTCCACATTTAAACAATTTTAGCAAAAATGAAGATGTAACTGATAACCGTTTGCCTCTCCACCATGCTAAGCTTCCTTTTCAATCCGTTTCTGACCAGAATCTAACTACTGTGTGAAAGAAAAAAATTGAGATGGATAAAACAAATTTTTTTCTAGACCTTGGTGGATTTTCTTTAGTCTGAATAAAACTTTCTGAGGAAAATGTGCAAACTGTGTCTGGTGAGATTGATAACAGAGCATTAATCTGGTGTAAATCGTTCATTAATTATATGTGGGAATAAGGAAATGCCCATCGGGAACGGGAATCTGAGGATTCTTGAGCGTTTTCCTGATGTTCAGTTTGTTCTGAATCATTCAGGTGGAAACTTTAGCATTTTAAACTGCTGTCAGTTTGTTCTTTTTTTTTCTCAGAGAGCAGAAGGGGAGAAACACATTTATTTATCATGGACCTGAGGGCAGGACCATCAGGAGAGAGAAGCCAAAAGCTGGCAGATGGTCCAGAGGCTTTCAGTGAGATTCCACTTCAGAAACTGCGGCAAAATAAATCGAACAACATGGGTAAATTATACAGGCGGTGTGAAAAGCAGTAATGTGAAATAATACAACAAAGGACCTACTGAGAAGTAGAAGTATATACGCAGTTAGCGAGGAGGCGATTGGCGTCAGAACAAGGTGTAAGACAAGAGAGGAACTCATTCCAAGCACATAAATTACATTAAACATGTAGTTACCAGCTCACAGAAATCCAAGCCCCATGATAACTCTGATATCTGGGTAAAGCTCCATGGATATTTCTTCTGGTTATACCGGCCAGACAATGCTGGCAACGACTGGAGCTTTAAAACATTTAAGTCAACGCGATCGGAAACATCTCCTCTTACAAGGTATTGGGGCTGGGTGGAATGTGTTTTTGCATGTTGAGCACCGAGTATGTTTAGAGCTGCCAAAGAATTTGGGAGACAGGTAGAAGTGGATCGACTCTGCTCATCTTTAATGCATCACTGCTCGGCTTTGCGGGAGCGGGGCTGAGTCAGAGCCCTGTTTGAAGTCTCCTAACCTCATTAGGAATCGGTTAGCTGATGGGGGATATCGGGACTCATCTCGTGCGCGTCTGCGTGGAGTAAGATCCCAAAGCCCTGAGTTTGGATGCCTCTTTGATGTTTGCATCAGGGGATTTTGAGTTTCTTGGCAGCGGAGCGGCCCATTGTGATTGCAAATCCATCTTTTCCAAAGTCATTTTGCCAAAAAACTCACACGCATAGAAAATCTCCCTCTAATTAAAGTAGAGGCCATACAGCTCTTAAAGCTATAGACAGTTTTAATAGTGACGCTAATTGCACTACTTAGAAGAAAAAGGCAATCACATTAAACAACTATCTTGCCTCAAGCCCTCAAACAGCTTGTTGTGAATTCAGTGCTCTGTGGTGGACAGGACAGAACCTCCACCCTGTTTAGAGCGGAAGCAACTGTGGAAGCAAAGGTCTTTGAGGGGATAATGTATTCTCTTTAAGTCCAGACAAAGGGTAGCTATTTGTACAGGAAATTGCCTGTCCATGCAGAGCAGCTCCGTGTCAAAGATAAATGCCGAGTGTGACTGCGGCGATTGGGCCGCAATGAAAACAGGACAGAGGTGAAGGAAAAGGATCGTCTCCACCTGCGAACTCCATCGGTTGACTTTGACCTGTCCGTTTCAAGAGTTAAGATATTGTTTGAGTTGGGATTTTAAGTTAAAAGAAAATAATTCTTGCAGTTTCCAACTGTTACCGCGTGTCATGACAGACAGATTGCAATCCCTCCCTGTTCCAGAACCCAGAAGCAGTTTAGAGTCTCGTCTCATGGAGTTTTGACCGGATGCATATTTTTTTTTTCTGTGCTGCTGCAGTTTCTTTTTGAAGGATTACCTCTTTCACAATATTTTCTCAGGTAAGTGTCGCCCAGCTCCACGGTTCAGGATCAATTTCATAGTCTGAGAGGGCGATCTGGACCCTGCATCCATCTGTCACGTTTTGTCAGCAGGCTTCAAACCAAAGGGAGGAACGCGACCGCAATGACTCACCTACCTGCAGAAACCTTATTTTCTTTTGTGGGAAAGGGCTAGTTTTCCGAACAATGCTAAACAACTGAAACTTGACATGAGAGGATTGACTAAAGTTTTGGCTAAGTTTGAAATAAAACAAAAAAGAAAGTAAAAAAAAGACAAGAAAAGATATGACATTATTAGGTCAAATGAGTTAAATTTCATGTTGGAGACAACAGAATGTTGCATTGGTTTTGTTTGGTGCTTAAAGGGAACACATTCTGTTTGCTTCATCTACTTTAAATCCAACGTCTGCTGTCCATTCAACATTTTTCAATCTTAGCTTATGTTCCCTGCGTTATTTTTTAAGTGTCAGCAAAGCTCAGACACCTAAGGGAAAAAAAAAATGGTCAGGCAGAAAATACATTGTTTAGAGCAACGAGCACAAACAGCCGAACTTAGAGCACCATCATTTGACCTTTATCTCTCAAAACAATTTCCCCCCATTTGGTCAGCGTCTTAAAATACCAACAACCAAAATCGATAGCTTTGTTGTCACACAAACATTGTAACTTTTGTGCTGCCACACTCAGACTTCACACTGTATTCTTAGACGTTTGGATATATATTCTTTTGCTTTTCAAAATGCTGTTGCAACAGGCTGTCAAACATGCTCTCAAATTATTTATTAATGTATCTTCTTCATGATTTTTTTTTGTTGCTTGGAACTTAAAGCTGCACTGATAACATCACTTTACATTTACCTCTCTTTACTAACAATCTTTGTAACACAGCTCCTGCTGTAGTTCTTTAACTTCTGGCTCAATCATTTGGTTTGCCTATTTTTCAATCATCATACTTGGTGTTGGACATACTAAAGGAAGAGCACTCGCCTAAACTAGCTCTGTAATCAAGTATGGGTAAATGTGCCTAAATTAAGCATCAGTTATGACATTTCTTTTAGAATTTCAAACTTTTACCATAAAGTGTCACCTCAACTAGTTGTGGGGAAAAAAACATTGATTCTGCTTGTTATTGCTCCAAAGAATTGAAAAATAAAATGCAAAAGAATATTTCCCCGGCTTTTCTTAGTGTAGATACCGAAAGGTCGACTCACTTTCCTTTACAACTTTTGTTGAATGCCAAATTGAGGTCGAAGACAATTAGTTGTTTAATTATCAAGAATGACTTTACAAATGCTCCGTATAGTCTCGCAGGTGTGACCCCAGGTCTGCTGCTCTATTTGGGTCTGATGAGCTCGTGTGGGAGGAAAGATAACATGTTTCCATCCCATCCACGAATAGGGTCATGTTTATGTGTGGGATGCAGGTTCTATGACACTTGGCTATGTATTTTTGTCAGGAAATTATTCACAGTTATGATGTGACGTCCCACGTACGATATCATGACTGTAATTGTCATGACAATCTAGTTCAGCCTGTCATGACCGGAGGCAAAATGAGGATCCCTTCTGTCTAGGAATTGGATGCGTGCGAATGAGAGGTTTCATCTTAATTTAGAACCACCAGCAGTTCTTTTGAGTCCTCCGTTTGATCAACCATCCTTTTTCTGTGCTTCCTTCATCCACTGATCGGGAGGCTGAGGCCTATCCTTGCAGCCATTGGCCGAGAGTCAGAGTACAGTGCGTAGGGCCACACAGATGGACAACCATTTTTATATCTGGATGGTAAAATAAAGCTAGAGTAGGAGGGCCTGTAAACACATGGAGCCAACGTGCAAACTCCAGAAAGAACAAGAAAGGTTTGAATCGGGTGAGATCAACTGAAACCAGTTTTATGCTTGGTTCTCTTTCAATTTCTTGTAGGAGATCCGAGATTTCAGGCAATCAATGCAATCCTGCAGCATGAAATCCACAAGACTCAATGCCAAAGAGAAAAACAGCTTGTATAGCATTAGCATAGGGGTTTCATTTTATACGTTTTGGGTCTTTCATGCAATTGTCTTGTGATCTTACCGGTTAATCTCAAACAAAGAAAGAGAAGCAGAAAAAAAGCATGTCTTTAGTTTTCGTGTACTGAAATATCCTCCAAGTTCAGTCATCTATTTTTCAAAAATGCATTTTTGTTAAACTGATGACTAAAAAAAGCCGCAATTCCCTAATCGCTCAATTGCTTCACACTTCAGTCACTACCAGTCGCCATGGGACATGTGAGTCACTTCAGACTGTTCCACAAAAAGGCTTACAGACAAATTCCATCAACAGTGAGGTGAACCGTTAAAGTGCGGCGGCTGTGCAATACCACGGCTTTGGGTGAGTAAAGAGAAGCCATTTAGTCAGGTTTCCTTAGTCATGTCTATTTTTAGTTGGGGACACTCACAAATCAAGTGGATCACAAAATGCCTTTTTTTAATTTGAGAATTCAGACCTATAAAGGGATGGTTTGAAATGAGAAGCAAAGCTGCACCGAGTTACTAACCTGAAGGACTTTGTGGGAAATGCTGCTCTGGGTTTGGATTCATTTGATGTTTAACACTGGAAACAAATCACATGATCTTATCTTATTGTTCTGATGCTGTCGCCTAAGGGATCATCAGCAGAACACTTTCTTTTATGTTGCATATTCTGCTTTTTTTATTTGATTTTTATCTAGGTCAGCCCTGAGTCATCTGAAGTTGAATATTCACAATTTCTCATAAAATCCACTTTAATATGTACATAAGAAATCATTTTTCAGTTCAGTTTAGTTGTGTTAATTTGAATAAAAAATAAAACAAATGCCATCTCAAGTCACTACATAGAAACAGTCTAATTTATTGCTATACAGTCATAATCAAATCAAATCATGAAATTAATAAATGAGCAAATTCAATTGGAACGAAGAGTTCACGCAAAGTCTTCGTTCCACTTCAACCTGGAACAGGTGCAAGCAATGATGGATAGAAGAGAGAAAAATAATTCTCTAAAGGAAGAAACTTCTTGTAGAACTAAGAGACAAGGAGGACCATCCTCTGCTTCAACCATCTGTGGGTTGAGATGACAGGAACGTTAGAGCAAATACAGGAAAAACTGGACGTGATCATTTGCAAAAAACAGCATTAAACAAGGCCGCTCGGCTCAGATTGTGAAAAGAACCCAGGAGAGTCACAGTGAGCAAAAGCTAATCTCCGATCTTATCACAGTCGCTCATAAAACCCCACAAACGTGCGGCACCGTGGTGCAGATTTCCGATTGATACAGCCAAAGCAGACTTTCGGCTTTTACTGTGGGCTCAGCAGGGCAGTGCCAAGACTCTGGTGAGGCTGGGGATGAAACGACACACTTTAGTGGATTTAATTTTCCTTATCTGCCCTGAACATTAAAAGTAATTGGAAATGCAACAGACCTAGAGCTTTAATAATCTTTTTAAGAGGAAAAAAAAAGAAGAAGATCCAAGCTGTTTACTCTCTGGGAGGCGTTGGAAACGTCGATCTACCTCTGAGAATTAAGTTAACAATTTTGCTGCGTCTTGCAAAGCAGCCATTGTGGACAATCAGTGTGTTTACACGCACAGCGGAGCCAAAGTAATTACTCCTTGTTGCTGTTCTATCAAGCCACGCTCCTTTATTTCATCAGTTTGAATGTGCAGGAACAGAATCACGCGTGTCAAACTCTGTAATGCAGCCGACCGTTTGAGTAAACATCCACAAACATCCATTGTGGCGTTCCTCATTTTCTTGGCGAGAAATGAACGCGCAAAGACAGGACAGTGTTGCCGAATCCTCCGCACAGACCTAGTCTTTAAGTTACATCCACAATATTTTTCAAGCAGGAAGGTGGATTTTGCACACATGTCTGACAAAGATTTCCCAAAAGCCCATGATAGTGGATGTCATTTGTCAAACAGCTATCCAAAAGACCATCACCCCGCTGTGCTTTTTTAAGGATTCCTCAGCTACATTTTCAACATCTTTTTTCATTCTGCTTTCAGGTTGCATCTCTGCTAGCCCTTTGTTCTCAGGCCTCACTGAACAGATGCCCGGCTGCAGAGCTCCGACACTGACCCTGTCCTTTTTTAACACCCACAATGACGTTCACCATGTGAAACATAGTTCAGACGTCATGGATCACAGCCTAATGATTTGGCCTTCGCGGACTCCATAACATAAACACTTGTATTGTGCACTCGCGTCGGGTATCAAAAATCCAATCTGAGACTTGGGCTTGGCTCGAATTCTTTTAAAAAAGGTCTTCAAATAAGAGAAGTTCCAGGATCCATCGCTAAAGACGTCTTTCGCCCTTCAGCTTATTCCCATGCAGCCCCGTTTTACGGACACTTTCTGTAGGATAATTTCGTTTAGGAGGGCTAGGCTGGGAAAGAAAAGGACGATGTGCAGACTTAGATAAGCTGGGCCATGTGGCCGTGCCCCTTGACCGAAGCGGTCTTTGTGGACACCTATAACTAACCACCTATTTACAGCTGTGTTGTGTTTATTAGCCTGATGGTTAGAATGGAGACGGCCTGCCAAAGGGTACAGTACAGTCTGGCCACATTGCTGCACTGATGCCTCCCCTCCAACGCTCACAGCAGCGCGACCCCAGACCGAGTCGGGCTGTTGACAGTGTGGGTGGGTAACGACGGTCACTGACAGCGGGGCAGATTTTTCAGCCGCATTCATTAGTTCTGCCGCTCGGCTCTTTGACTCTGCCTCATTTGCTGCCTGGGCTTTCTTTTTTCTCTTCCTCTTCCATCACACTTTAGTGGAGGTGGCTGTTCTGCGGGAGTAAAGGCAAGCACAGAGGAGACAAACGAGCACAGAGCCCCTCTCTCCAGCTGCCATCCTCACTGTTCTAATGAGGCCTGACACACATGTAAACACACTCACACACACACACAGACACAGACACTGTGCACCTATTGGAAGGGTTTTGTTTATTTTTTTCTGTTTGAAGCTCGCTGCCCCCACAAACCAAAAACCAAGTTGAGTTTATTCATTTTTTTTAAGAGGTGAAACCAAGTAGAAAATGTTTTATTTATTTTAGAGAAGGATGGGAGTCAACCCATTCATTTCAACCAGAATCAGGCGGACCTGACCAGATGTGATAATCTGCTAATTATCTGTGTTTGGATGGACACGTGAGTTGGTGATTATGCCGGAGATGCCTCGCATAGTTTGCTCTGCGGGACGCAAGCCGATGCCTGCCGTGCTGGAAAATCAATACGGACCGTCTCTCTGTCGGCAGCCTGATTGAGAAATGGTGAAATAACAGGGTTTGCTTACACTCAAGAGGCTCTCTGCTCCGCTCAGACCATTTTGCCCCGGCCGCCCGGCCTCCTGTTACACATCTCAAACAAAGGATAAAATGAAAGAGCAAGTCTGCGTAATCTGAAATATATTAGCAAAATTATTTCAAATAAAATGCAAACAAAACAGGAAAAGTGAAGCAGTTACATCTCATTCTAATCCACACCTCACTTGCTAACCGAAGAGCTTAATTGTAATTTCCTTTTATGATAGTAACCAAAAAAATCTTAATCCTTTGTCTTTTTTCAGTCTTTTTTGACAGTTTTTACCAGGATGATCACTTTAAGTAGATTCAATCCATGTGGCTATTGAAGGGAGTATGAATTTTCAAATACAAAGAATAGAGTAAATCCCCGTATGACATGAAAAGCCCAGTGTGGGCTTCTAATGAGGCTCCTTTTTAGGCTAATTGTCTCCATTTGGGAAGAGGTGGGTTGTGCAGCGCAGGATCTAGGAGGAAAGCAGCATGGGGAAATTAGATTTAAAAGGAAAAAATATGAAAGAAAAAGCTGAGAAAGAAAGCAGGAAAGCAGTCAATCAATGTGGACGATTGTCTAGGAACAGAAAGACAGGCATTGCATGGATGACACCCCCGCCCTTTACTGAACTTTGTGTGGTTCGGACATGTTTCCGTTGACTGGTTTGATGTGGCTAAAGCTGACTGTGTTGCCAGAGGTTTCCAATACCAGCTACATGTACGCTCTTCCCTGACCACAACGTGCATTGCACTGAGTCTATCATCTTTTTAAACCTTTGAGAAGCACATCATTGATTTTGTTTTTCACTTTCTCTTCTTCTGAAAGTGCATCAGATCTGTAAATTAAGCCAGCAAGTTTGCTGTTTAGTGCATTGTGGGTTTGTAAAGAACTGGTTCATTCAGACACGGTGGATAAGCACTCAGGCTGACTGTTTACGTAAATGGCTCAGAGTTACAGTAACAATAACACAATAGTCCATGCTTTTTTTTATTCTACACCAGGGCCAGAATCACATCAGGGCACACTTGATGTGGAGGAAAGTGGGTACATGAAAGAAGCAAAGTCCTTTCCATTACAAGGATTTCCTTTTGAAAAGAAGTAGTACTTTGAATGCTCAGCGCACAATGACCATTTACTCTATTCCTCAAAGACTTCAGTGTTGTGAAACTTCCTTAAAACTTACAGCAATACTTCTTTTGATAACACACATTTGACACACCTCCGTCCTTTATGGAACAGGTAAATAGGTGATTTCTTTGCCGACAACTTCATTATGTTTGGAAAATACATAGAACTTCCTCTATACGCTCATATTTTCCATTCAATTCAAGAATAAAAGAATATTTTACTCTCACTGTGCCCCCCTGCAGACCTCAGCACCACGGGGGGCAGACTCTGGAACTCTTTGCCATCTGACATTCGAAATACTGACTCTCTCCCTCTTTTCAAAACAAAACTCAAAACCCACCTGTTTAACATTTCTTACCCACTTCACCACCCCTAACCTTAACATTCCTCTCGTTCTGCACAGTTTTATTCATTTCATTTTTTATTTATTCATTTATGATGTTCTTTATGATGTATTTATGACTTTGTATGTTTCCTATGTTTCAATATTGTTTTAATGATGATCTTTTTTTGGATGAATTTGAATTTGAATGTTGTTTTTTCGCAGTCGGACAGGGTGGAAATTTCTCAAGGGCTACATCTACTCTTTATGCCTGGGTCAGTGGACGTGGGTGTGTCAGTCTCTATTCGTTCCAGTGTCGTTTGTTCAGGGCTTGTTGCTTTTTTGTGCATTTCTCACATTTGGATGTCACTCTCCTGCACCTTTCATATTTTTTTGTTTTTCAAGGTTTGCATTCTTTTATTCCACCATTTCAAGGGAAAAATTCATACAAAGACAGAGCTGGTTTGTCTGATCTCGGTTTGCAGGAACAGCTTAACAGTGGGGGAATACTTCCAAGTGGCAGCCTATAATTGGTCAGTTGCTTGATCATGAATACGGGCAGTAAAAAATGGATTTTTCAAGCATCTCAAATGGCTTAATAATAGCCAAGGTAGCCCTTTTGTCCCTCTGAAACACTGGCCCAAAACTGAGAATGATCTTGATGCTCCGTTTACCTACTCAAGGATTAGTCGATTGAAAGTGTCTTCTGCAAAAACTACCAGTTAATCCTCCACAAAGCTCTCTTGGGCTCTGAAGATCATATGACTTTGTCTCCTTGGTGTAAACAGAGGCACACTTGAAATGTGGAATATATTACAAAGCATCTGAGTCTTTTAAAGCTGCTTTTTATTTTATTTTCCAATCCTCACATGAAGCACGCACTGAATGAGGTTTTCTGGATTGTTTGCTCCTAAACGCTCAAAAGCAATTGCCACGGATTCTCATCCAGCCGCAAACTGCGTTTTTCGGCCTCATGACTGACAGGTAACGGGTTTATCTGAGCATTTTTGGCAGAAAAAAAAGGAGAGAGAACAGCTACGTGCTGTGACTGGATACAAGGTTAATGGAATAGGGTGACTTTAAAAGCCAAAAATCAATGAGCACATCAGCAGGACATGAAAGCGGGGAGGTGGGAAACAATTCCCTTTTACTCGTACACGACGCAGAATGTCCAACCATCTGATCTTCAGATTCTGTCAAAACACTTGCGTCAAACATTAAATAAAGACAGAGCTGGGTTGTCTCCTCTCTGCCCATTCAAACAGCTTAATAGTGGTGTCATTGTATGTGGGAATTGTACAAGTAATTTGTCAAGGCAGCTAAGGGAATATTTTGAATAAAAAAATCTATCTATCTATCTATCTATCTATCTATCTATCTATCTATCTATC
>JABUIW010000010.1:2915404-2942682 GCA_013363375.1 Menidia beryllina
TATCTATCTATCTATCTATCTATCTATCTATCTATCTATCTATCTATTTTTAGAAAGCATACTTTTTTTAGCTGCTCTTGGGATGGGGGGAATGGTGACTGTTCACAGGCGGAAAGGACTCCTTCCACTGTGACCAAAGGAATGACTCTCACTGGTCGAAGCGAAGGGTAATTTCATGCTGATACGACTGCAGTGCTCACACAATTTGTCACACTGCTAAATATTTGTTTGCAGAAGATTACGATATGCAGTTTTACACCTAGAAAATGAAATTAAAGTCAGAAGAGATGATTCCATTTGTATTGACAGAGACCATTGGGGAAATAATCCAAGTGATGAAAGTCGGAGAAAAGGGAGTAGAGAGGCAAACTATTAGTTTTGTTAACAGAACCAGACATTTTTTTTTTCACTGTTTAGCTTTTCTGTAATGAGATTGAATGAGCTCTACATTTACCATCTGCTTCTAGAACATATGTGAAGGCTCAAGATGGATTACCACACCTGAAAAAGAGATTTGATGCCAGACCAGTTTGTTTATTGTGCAGAATGACGATTTGGAGTGCTTTCATAAAAACCCTGAAGAGTTATGCTTCCCTAACCTTGTTCATTTTAGGTAAGTGTTATTGCTTTGGAGTCTGGCTCAAGGCTTCGAGGCTTTTTAACGATTCTCCCCGAGCTGACAATTAGTCGAGCCGAATGTTCAGGGGGCTTTTGTGTGAGTTTTGGTCGGGGTGCTGTTGAATCTCCCCTAAACTAAACCCCCCTCAGAAAGACATGAGTCTCTGATTAAAATAAGCTTATCTTCCTCTGGAGTTCTCCCTTTGACAGATTGTTAGGTGGGTTGTCGTGAACTGTAAAAGTTAATCTTTATTCTAACTTTCTTTAAGTTCAACAGCTTCAAATCAGAAAGAGTTGGTATGAAAGTGCAATAAATGAAAAACAAAACAGACCAAAACATTGGTTGTTGTAAACTTTATGGACCTGAGAAATCCAATGTTTTTTCTCTCTCTTTTCATAAACCTCATTTGTTGTTTTTTTATATACACCTGTTTTACCTTTCAGGCTCATTTAAGTGGATATTTTGTTCCAGTCTCCCAGCAGACTCTTAAGGATTCTATCTGGGACATTTTAGGTCAAAATGGCAGCCATCTTTGTCCACTAAGTCCTCATTCTGCGTGTGCATGTGCAGAATGCTTTTTTTGGGTTGAAAAGTACATTGAGTTCCCAGATAAAAATGCCTTGAAGGCACTAAATGTTGCTCTTATATTGCACAAGGATGACTGATGTTCAGTCAATGGTTTTGGTAGAACTCCAATTCATCACAGAGCCTAGCTTTTAATCCCTCTGATTACAATCTTTTCCTCTATGATCTTGTGCACATTGTGTTTATTTAGTCCAATTACATGCATACATTTTTATGTTGTTTCTTCACACATATATAACGACTTGTTTGCTTAAATCAGGTATCGATTAGTGATTCCTCTTGGTGTCTGATGAGAATGGTAGTAAATGACTGCTGAAACTATTCACGTAGTTCACAGATAAGCAGAAAATGACCTTGATTGGAGTGCTTCTCACTAGTCCAATGACCAATGACTCTCATTAAGTTATGTTTGAAGTACTTCATCAAAAGGGTTTTTCAAGCCCTGGGGGGCTTTGTTTGAACCACTGATGAAAATCCTGTAGAGAGTTTCGTGGGAGGGCATTGTTTAACATGCACGTCGATGTAACTTCAGTGAGCGCTTTTTACTAGAGAACCAAGATCTATAAATTCTGAAGGTCACTGTATATTGGACAACGGAGCAAGGGAAGGAACTACTAGCATGTAAGCTATTCTTTAATAATTAGTTAGCTGGGTAGTAAGCAAAGTGCAGTCTGAATTCCCTTTGACTATTACATTAATTGACATTATGCTTGTACTGTATCCCTGTGTTATATCAACTAAATAAGGAGTACCATTTTTGTAACTTTATATTTATATTCATACTGAATTATAGATGCTTAGCAAATATGAGCTGTCTATCAAATTCAAGTTTGTTACCATAGACAACAAATCTGTTGGACAAAAAACTATATATTTCTCATGTATCTGTTTCATATGTATATGTTCATTTTAAAAAGTGTCAATTGGCAACAAATGTCACTTTGAGGAACCTGAGAGATACGAGATCCATTCATTGTAAGAATCAATCATTCCAAGTCTAGAAAATCCAAATGCGTTCAATGCATACAAAGCCAGTACAAAGAAAAATCATTTCCATTCACCACAATGTTTTCGAAAATTACTGTACACCAGTCATGGGTGTAGCTTGTTGCCTCATGCTGTCAAAAAGATGCAAAATGCCAATACTTTTCTTCGTATATGTCTTTGACCTTCTCAGATTGTTTTGAATAAATGCCCTTTTGGAAATTATCGCACAAATCCAAAGTATACTTTATAATTATGTTACTAAAAATGACAATCAACTTTAGTTTTAGCCATCACGGACCAGAAAAGAAAAAAAGAAAAAGGACTTAGCGACATTTAAATAATATTATTTAAAAAAAAAGGTAGAGGAGGAAGGGTAAGTGAAACAACAGCCGCTTTCTTTTCAACAAAGAGGCCAGGGACTGAGGCAAAGCACTGGAGAAGCATTTGAGTTTCCCCTTTGGCTTCAGATCTAACATAAAGGCAGCGTGAGGAGGAGCTGTTTGTGTGGAATTTAAATGGGTCAAATGACATCTGCAGAAAAGTCCACTGGGGCAAAGATCTGTAAGTCCTTGGTAAGACATAAGACATCATTTTGCTGTTATTTGCTATAAATTTGACAAGCTCTGAACTCATCACTTACTTGAAATGGAATGCAATTGAGTGATGAAAATGTTCCTTTGTGTCCTGCCATGCATTTTCCCTCACTTCCCTGCTCATTCCTTTGATAAATCCTCCCACTTCTTTGTCTTTTAGTTTACCTTTGGCCAATTACAGTCTTCTAAAGTAGTGAAAATGTCTCCATAGCAATGTGTTAAAATGAGTACCCTTTATTTTTAATAGTTAAACTGCCACAGTTTGCCTGTTCCACTACTCATATTCCCCGGTGCGCTCAAGTCTCCTGTGCTGAATTTAGTACTCAGCTGACAGGTAGATGATGGGGCCTCTGGCAGCGAGTCGGTCTAAATCATCACAGAGTGCCTATGCCTCCAGGAGGGTGCAAGGCTGGCTCTAATGGCTCCAGAAGTCTTCTGTTAAATGTGTCAGAACCCAGCACTGTAATGCGTCCTCTGCCGGGAGATTGGTTAAGAACCACAAGGAAAATATATCTTGGTGCTTCACCTTGCGCCCGCCGTCCCCCAAGGGGCAGCGGCGTCTGTCATCTCTGGTATTTCGTGCCACCACAGTGCTGGAGAAGAGGCCGGACCTCAGGTGGAGGAGCGGGTATTTGTTATGTTTTGGTGCAAAGGGTCGGGAAAAGCAGCTTTGATAACTGACCGGCTGCGTTTCTGTCATTTGGGATCCCTTGTGCCCATCTTCAAATCTCTGTTCGCTCAAGCGGAGATGTCAAGGAACTCTCTTTACATGCTCTTCTACCTCCAATGGAACGCATGAAAAGTACCACGTCAGAGAAGACGCTGGGTCCTCTGCTGTTAGGACAAAGAGCCCATAATTCATCCCAAAAACACTCTGGACCTCACATGTGAGGCTGCAGATATATATTCTTGTTCTATGTTCCATTAAATTGCCTTAAATTGCGATGCATTCTTCTGAGGCAGACTTCAGCTAAACACTTCCATTTCCTCTCACTGGTGTTCTCTTGTTTTCTCGGATAAGAAATCCACAGATGTGCGTCAGAAGACCTAATCACCAGCCAGCTGCCTCTCTGTTCATGTGTCTGAAGATAAAGCGTTAAAGGTTGAATCAATCAACTGCAATTACTGCAATTAGCCTCCCCAGGGCAGTTTCCCATATTGGGGTCTGAGAGAAAATAAACCAAAATTATATTTGGTCTCTCTTTCTTTTTTACACTCAGAGAGAGAGAGAGAGAACTCATTCTTTCTCAAAGTGTCAGTGATCACTTTGTGAAGACTTTTGGCCAACTCTCCCTGCGGGTTAGTGCCTTGATAGCGAGTTCTGGCCACCATACTCTTCACTGTGGGCAGACACAAATCAGCAATTCTTTTTTTTTAATTTTTTTTTTTAATTTTATTTATTTATTTATTCATTTCATTCAATACAAAGAAAAATTATTCATTTCATTCAATACAAAGAAAAATTAATTAAAAAAATGAAATGAAAGGTAGCAGAAAGAAGAAAATAATCTTATAATATCTGCCCCTTTTTCTCAACTATGGATCAAAACAACAAAAAAAGAAAAAAAATTTTTTTGATTTGTCTTATGTTCCACCCACATTTCCCCCTTCCACACATCAGCGGTAAAAGTCATAGCTGGAGGGACACAACTGGATGACTTCAGGGGGAAATGGATTCATCCCCTGTTGTGAAGTGCTCTCATCGCTATTTGCATAAAGCAGCTTTTGTGTAACACTGGAGCAAAGAATCCCAAAGTACTCGAAAGTAAGCAATGCTGCATAATGAAAGAACACTTCCATTTCTCATTTTTTGTTTTTTTGTGGAAGAGTTCACAGAATTGTTGCACATCAGGGGAAACAATAAGGAAAATATTGTATGCTTGGAGGGTTCTTGGTCCTTTAAACTGAATCGTCGGTTTGCCAGTAAGCTTGTTTGTATTTTGTCCTTGAATAAAGGCTTGGAGATAATTGTAAAGAGCTTCATTATATCAGCAGAACTGTCCGTGGAGACTTTATGTTGCATTATAGAGTGGGTGATTAGCACTGCTCAGGACGCGGGGAGCTAACTGTTTGCTGCTAGCTCAGAGTTTTGATTTTGCCCACTAGGTAGAAAAAGACTGATTAACATTCATAGGCAGTTCGACACCTGATCAGCTGTCGAACTACTAAAAATGTCAGCCACACAGAAGCATGCTGTTTACATCTCAATTTTTCTCCAATTGCAGCGAATCCACTGAAGAGTTGATGAACAGAAGAGTCACAAAATTGCTGCACGAGATTGTCCAGAATTTCCACTTGATCGCCACTATTAGAATCACACAGTGAGGGACTCCACAAGGGGTGGTAATGCTTTATTCTGTGTGTCATTTTTGATGATCAGTGACTAATGACAGAACAGTTGAGGAGGAGCAGAAAATGTAAAGAACCGAGAGTCACAGACAGACTGGAGGGCATAACCTCTCAAAGATGGCGGTATGGTTTCCATGGAAACAGGGGCTGATTGATGACCTTGGAGTGATGAGGTTTCAGCGTGCTCTATTCCTTCTGCAGGCAGCCTTTTAAAAAAGCCTTTAATCTAATTCAGCCACATGGCATTTGATGCCATTACCTCCCATCCCATAGCAAATTAGCTATATGTTAAAAGCCGTTTTATAAAAAAGGGAAAATTCAAAATAATCCCATTTCAAATGACACACCAGATGTCAGAGAGACCACGGGGTGAAGCCATGATGGGAATGATTTAATCCTTTAAATGCACTTACATATAGCTCATTGGACATCATGTTCATTTTCCCGTTCAGCTGGCGCATTGATGTTGCAACAGAAAAAGGATTTTTGATTTAATTCAATCATGTATCAGTAGTCTCATGTCTGTCTTATTTAAAATGATGTCTTGGTATTTTTACGCTGTTCAAAATAAAATAAAAAGAATATTTTAATATACAAATACTAGTGACTATTTAATTTAGTTTGTGAAAAAACATGCCTTAGCATACTTCTGTGTGTTTTCCTGGTCAAAAGAATTTGATAATGTTCCCGGGAAAATAACCACCACCTGCTGACCCTCCCTGCTTCACTGTCCATCTCTTTCCACTCTGCTCATCAGCCTCATGCTATTTATACACCCCCAGCTTGGCATTACTTTGTCACAAGGTGGTCTTTTTTTTTTTTGCACAGTGCTTCAGGTTTGCAGCTTTCTAATGCATGCTTGGTCTGTGTCATGGAAACCAGACACAAGGCAATCTACAAGAAGTGACAGATTCAGAAGGCTTTACTTCCTTCAAAATCTGCAAAAAGATGCTACACATTGTAAATCAGTCTGTTCAAACTTGTCAGGTGACGGAGGAAAGGGTACTGGCAAAATTGCTATCAGTCAATCCCCTCAACAAAACACTGTCAACACACTATCTACCCATTTATCTATCTGATCATGTGACCATACTGGGAACACGTAGTATAAATGGATGGTCATCTGTTCTGACACTCTATAACTTGAAGAAGAACATGGGAAGAGAGACAAGAACCAATTTTCTTCAACAGCTGTTTTTGCTTCTTGAAAGTAATTTTTCAATATATCATACGTGAAAGCTGCTGCCAGAGCCCTTCCATCACGTAACAAAGAATTTCATGCTGCTATGGTTTACTGGAAAAAATCATACAAATGACTTTGCTTTTTAAAATTTCATTGTAAATCTGAACACTCAGTTTTTTTTGCCCCACCTTTTAGCATTTAGAATAGCTGAACCAGGTTTGAGAGGGGAGGAACAGCAGAGAGGAAGGAAGGATAATCCAAATTTAATACAATCTTGGATGAAAAGAAAGCTGAATACTGATTCGCCCTGGTCTCCGTGCGGCAGCCGTTGGTGTGTTCGCTAGTTTACAAAAGTGGAAATAATTGCTTTGGCTTATGACAGACACGATGCCCATGTTAATTTGTCCTACTGCTTTTTAAAAATGAAGTTCACCGGCATTAATTAATCTAATTATTCTAGTGTGGCTTTACGCATCAAACTTTCCTCAGTTCATTTTTTGTAGGAAAATTAGAGCTCTAGACTTCAAAACATACTAGGTAGAATAATCAAGAGAAGTGAAATTCAAGCTCTGCAGGTGAAATGAAAGGATAATATATTATAGATTATTAGACAAGTAGGTCAATTATTTCCAATAATTTAATCACATTTTGTGTTTACATTTTGAAACCCTTTGTCAGGAATGAATTTTTACATGTACACTTATTGTAAACATTTTTAAATTTGGTCAAATTAATTAATTTAACTTCTTTTTTCATTTAATATTTTTTTTCCCAAGGGACCTCATCAGTAAATGCCCCGACTGAACTCTGCTGCCGCACCACATCAATTTGAGCACTAGATGGCACACGAGATCAAATAATATACTAGATTTCGACACTCAACTCCTAAACACAGCACGAGTTTCTCCCATGGTTGCTTTAAAAGTTTGACACATTGACTTTAAACCTTTTTTCTTTCTTTATAGATTTAGAAGCTTCAAAGACTAACACTGTCTGCTTGGCTGTTCGGCCTGCTTTGAAGAGCTTTCCCTGACCTCAGCCCCATCAAACTAGCTGCTCAGACGTGTAGATGTACAAACTGCCTGTTCTTTGGAGACACGCAGCCAACAAAACCCCAAAAGGGCATCATCGCTGTTTTGCAAGAATCAGAAAGAGAACGTGAAATAGGATCCTCAGGTACATAAAACCAAAGCCACACCTAACTAACAGCAGATATTGTGAAACAAACGTACTCTGGTGAGCATCAGCACATGCGTACATAGACTCTCTGTCACGAAAGCTGGTCACACACCCAGCACTGATGCTTTAAGACCAATTAAAAACTTTCCACATGGCTTGCTAAGTCAGGGCAGTGGCAACGCGAGGTTTTCATAGCGAGATTATTCTTAAGATTTATTAAGAAGCACAATTCTGCTGCCGTTGCCAACGAAATTTCAGTCATATGGCGATTGTGACTGCTCCACTTTCTCAGTTGTTAAACTCCTCTAATAAGGTTTATGTAATTTAGGAAAGCTGACTTGGATCGGATCATTTGGGAGATTTACTGGATCAGTTAGCATGCAAAGATTAAGCTCCCTCATAAGATTTCTGTATCAGTGCCAGATGGATGCTCTTTGCAATGCAAAAGTTCAAGTCATAAGAACTGTATTAAAGTAGAACAAGCAAGTTCAAAATGATATCTTGATTAAACAAGGATTTGGGAAGCGTATGATTTAGTTATCTTCTGTGTCAGAACAGAAGAATGGTCGAAGTTGATATGTGCTTGAATCCTTTCTAAGGGTGGAGAAGATTAAAGTTGGCAGGCTTTAGAACAAATTGGGTGGAACTTCTGTCTTCAAAAGACCGGTTAAAATCAGTGACAAGTTCTTTTAGGTCTCTTTTTCTTTTTTTTCTTTAGAAAAAAATCCATATCTTTACCTCGGAGAAGAGATTTTTCAGAGGATTTTATTTCAACAACCATGTCGTAGCTCACAGGTGCCAGTGCAGGTGGATGGCATTATGCCCCCCCTTTGCTCCTTGTTTACAGAAGTTCATTTAGTCAAAATTGTTTGTATAAAGGCGTAAATGTACAAATGGAGTGAGGACACCTAATTTAGAGAAGAAAAAAAAAGTTTACATGCGCCGCTACATGGAACAGAGCAGTGTGAACACACACAAAGAACCTCTGGCTTCCATTAGAATGTTTTCAAAACTATATTTCAATATTACAAAAGTTTAATTTAAAATTTTTAAGCACTACGGCATTAATGTCCTGAGGTTTTTTCGTGAGGCGTTAAAATCCATTCCATACCTTTATATGAATTATGAGTGTGAGGATACTTTGAACACCGAAAACATCAAGCTCATGAAAAGGTCACCTGACCCCCTCCCACTCAGGTTAAGGCACTCATTAACTCTCAGTGTTTTGGGATTTGTGTTCCATTTCAAGACAAAGTTCACAGATATGTCAGAGGATCAGTTGGGAACCTTTAAAGAGTGATAGCAGGGTGCCACCAAGTGGTTTGTCATATTATGAGGATACACTGTCACATAGGCCCAAGATGTGTCTGTATAGTGAATATTCCACAGAGTCTGGCCACAGTCACATTTAATAGATTAATTTAAAACATAAAATGTATCTAAACCACGGTTTGTGCATCTTATTATTATTTAATTCCTTTTTACATTCCATAGGCATGCAATGTCATCCAGATAAGGTCTTTTCACATTTTTTTCCAACAAAAAAGACAAGTACTTTTCTATCAACAGTGGAGACTCACACACATTTTAGACCTCAAATACTGAAAACCAAAGCCTTGAACTGCACACCGTGCAAATTCCTGATCGATGTAATAATTTTTTTTTTTTATGGAGGCTGATAATTCAAGTTGAGGCTCTACATGAAGTGGATTCGATGTTAAGATCACATAAGGTTGGATAGAAATATGGAAAAATATGGAAGGAAAAGTATCTAGTTCAGGAGATCAGGTGATCCCAACACCTCTGCAGCTATAGAAATTTCTGACTGTGCTAAATTGGGCCTTTGTGGGGGCTTGTCCTGCCAGACTGAACCACTTGTTGAGCAGAGATTGCACATATATCCGTGAATTGCTGTCATACAGTGACGTGGAGAAAAATGTCTTTCATACTTACTGTGGAAATGAGTCACTATAGTGTTCTTCACATTTTGTTCTGATGCCTCGTCCAACAAAATTCCAGAGAAGGTGTCTCATTCTGTTCAACAGTAAAATGCTATTGGCAAATAGCATACATATGCATAGATATATTTATTTTTTTTTAAATTATCCATTGTAAACGAAACTTTAACTTCTTACTCTACTTCATTGATTTTGATTACAATAAAAATAATACAAATAACGTCATTCAAATCTAAGAAGTGTTTGTTGCCAAAACCTACTGAAATAGAAACAGAGTATTTAATGTTGTGTCCAGCAAGTCAAATTGGTTGGTCAGTTTGCTCTATTCCTACACACGTTCTATTCAAATTTCAACATGTCACATTGGCAGTCACAAATACATTTTCAGATCTGAAAGAGAAGACCCCCCCCCCCCCCCCCAGGCTGATTCATTAATTCCCTGCAACAAATACAAATACTGGAGCACCACGTAAGCCATCGCTCTTCAAAGGCTAGCCCAGATGCTTTGAGACTCACATCCACCTCATTTAGCCTATAATTTCCTCCCCGGGATGCTAATTTGTTTGATATAGGAGTGATTAAATAGGCAGAGGTCACATAAATGTTAGCCCTCCGTGTTTTTACAACCCTCGAACCCTTTCACTGCTAATTTGCATGGCAATAGTTGGCCATGTGTGCCCTGGCCACCACCGTTCATTTACAGCCCCCTACAGCTGGCCTTGAAAAGAGCTCGGAGCTGGGAGGTGGCAGGGTGGGTTGAGAGGGGGGGGGGGATGCTTGGTGACCGTTTCTGACGGGGGCACTAATGATCGACTGGCACGCAAGCCGCTCGTTAGCCGGCCCGATGAATTAGCAGGTTGCATGCAAAGCCCTTGGGATCAGGCCAGACCACAAAATTGTTGAGTCATTTTCATTCTTCCTCTCCCTGCCCGCGGAGGGAAGTGCGAATGCAGATAATCTCATTAGCAAAACATAACTTTTGAAAAAGAGCTTTGGAGTAACCCTTCGGTGTTCGGTCTGCCCGGACAGCCCGGTCACACATGCCATGATATCACCTAAATATACGACGAATTAAGTTGTCACATAACTTTAATGTTAGGATAATTTCTCTTGGGACTATAATTGCCTTTTGTGTCTAATTGCATCAAGAATTTTGCAACTGTTTCACTTTACTAGGACCCTGACCATGAAATGACATGTGATGCTTGTGCCCTCTGGAAGGTGCCATTATGATTAAGCATTTGGCTAAAAAAAAAAAATAGACAAAAAACTTATTTGGTTATTGGAAACATAGGTTTTACAAATTCATGTCACCTTAACTCAGACGAAAAAGAAAAAAAGGCATAATAATTATCTCCGATAGTGTGGAAAACACTTGAAATATCGGCAAACATCGCACAGAATAAACTCTCCAAGGCAACACTGAGTGTGGCCTCAGCCTTAACAGTGTTTGACATTCAGAAGTGAGGAATGTTCTTGTCAAGTGGTGGGACCGCTGCGAGTGGCCGTGAAATCAGCTTTTTGCCAACAATGAAGAAATCCTATTAATGGAGATAAGGCTGCGTTTGCCGGGCTCTGGGATTTTGTTGATCAGGGCTGAATTTCGGAGATCGTGGACCCAGCTGTGAGAGCAGCAGACCAGTCCTGATATAACAGCAGAGGGTGCTACTCACCATTATCTGATCCACCTATCTCAGAGACCACTTTAAAGCTTAGTCCCCACATCATGTGAAAAAAAAAGAAAAAAAAGGAATATGGCAGAAAGTATTTTGTATGTTTCAATCGATTAGTGTCAGGTCGTTTAGTGTCAGAAGCTTCTTGGCTCTCAGTTTTCAGAATATTTACAGCTGCTACTACGGAATAAAGGTGTAATCACAACTAATTATGTACTACACTGTTTTGATTTTCCATAATTACTATGTTTCCTACTCAGCTCATTGTGTGTATTCTATTAGCTTATTTTCTACCTCTACTTAGTTATCTATCTTTTTATAGTACTTTATATATATCTCACATTTTTGGGATTCTCTGGTTTGTTCAGACACATCCTGTTAAACCTGAACTGTGTCACGTCATGTTGTTTTTGACAGAAGAAGAAGAAGCTGTCTTCCAAACATGCATTCTAGTGGTCTTAATTTACTTGTAGTGTTTTTACCATCACTGGATTCGTGGAATTTTGACCTGTTGGGATATCCACTCCTAGGAAGTTTGGCAACCAGGCCGCTGTTTACCATTTCAAATACCATGGAAGCAGAAATGCTAAACTCTGTGTCATTTGCCACAGATGGTGTGTTCGGCTTGATCTTTCTTTAACTCAGTTCTCATCTCGTGTAACATGTAATCTGTTTTGGTTCAGTTTTAGCTCATATCTATCTATTTTTAACCAGTAAAGACAATTTACTTTTTTTTCAATTACCTGATACTTTAAAGCTCATAATTGAAAGAGGGCGCATTTCTTTTTGTCTCTTGCCTGTACACCGATCTTTACAAGGTAAAGAATTTTCGTGGGTTTCATATTTTCATGTTATGCTCCACTTGTGAAAGCAGTGATGCGTTTTATGAAGTTTATATCAGCAGAAACAAAGGCACATCTCTGCTTTGATCCAGTTTTGGACCAAACTTCAAACTGCCAGACAGCGATTCAAACTGAAGGTGAGGGGGAGGAGTGCTTAGTGCACTTGGTGCATTGGGCAGGAAGTGGGGTATAGATAAATATACCTATATAATGATAGATACTCCCATACAATATGGACCTCTCTGCAACTTAATCTTTTTGTATGGAGAGTAATTATTGCATTTCATTTGACCATTACAGGGTTTCTCACTGTTTCTTTAAAAAAAAAATTAATCTCTATGGATCGGTGAAATTCTACTATCACGGGAATTTATTTTTCCTGGATCCTGTGTGGGCTTCTTATCTGAGAACAGTATTTATCCACCATCTATCAGTTTGACAAATTAGGAAACTCAAAAAGCACATCATCTCCAAAAGAAAAGACCACACCGGCCCTTAGGGATGAACTCAATAGTCTGCCCTTTGTTTCGGATATTTCTCGCTTTGTTTTTTGCTAAAACCTTCGTGACAGCAAAAAACATGATCTCTGCTTTTGAGAGACCTCACTCTCTGCTGGTAGTTCTCCCTTTGGCAAGTAGAAAACTCCATGACCTGCGACTCCTGGGAAAGGTCACTTATGTAAAAGGGGCCGATGAGGTTGTCGTAGAAGTAATGCCATCAATCAGGAAAATCTGAGGTTACTTGGAAAGTGGCTGTGCAAAAATGTTATTCTACATGCTGTTTGATTTATTGTTATGGCAAAGCTTGCCTATAGAGGGCTCTCTCAATTTGCTACTTTCCCTCTCTCCGCTCAGTGAGGGATTTACTGGAATTACATACCTTAGGAAAAGGATTTTATAGGGACAGGTCGTGTTAAGAAAATAACACTTTTTGGTGGATCAAAATCGCAGCCAGCTCCAGAATTCAGAAAATAAAACCCAACCCCATCTATATTTTGGGGGGGGGGGTTACATCCGATTGGTCAATCTATGAATCTTTCATATTTCTCGGTTAGTTAGTTCAGCTTATATTCTTCCTGTACCTCAAAAGTAAAAAAATGAGCTCCTTTGCTTTAGCATTTTGCTTTCTTTTTATTATAGATATAAGGTTTTATAGCTCTCCTAGCATTAAAAAATGAGCTAATAACGGCGTGGCAGTGCTAGGTTTAGAGGTTCATATCCCATCACAGAAATCTGACTCTCCCAACAGGCGTTACTGGGTTTGTTTTGAACCGTCAAAAAACTAAAATTGTAACATTCCATTTGTAAATGATTTAGCAAAAGCAAAACTTAATGATTTATTCCCCCTTAAAAGCAGCCATTCTCCTGCTAAAAACAAGCCACAGTCTAACGGAGCAGCAGGTGAGTCCAGAGTTTATTAAGCCGATTTGACGGGGGAATTATGATATGAGTTCTCGGTGGTGTTATTTACGCCAGTCTGTTAACAACTTAGGCCCTAAACACAAGGCCCCCAGTGAGATTGTGGCTAAGAGAGGGATTGGTAGCGTACAAGCTGTGACGGTTCCAACTGCAGATGAGGGGAAATGCGAATATTTGTGAATAAAAAATGCCAGCCAAGTATCCATTCGGTGTGTGGTCTGAGCTCTCCAGCTATTTACTATATGCTCTCTCCTACCCCAATAAAGTGTTCCGAGGATTGTTAAGTACTGCAGCCCTGTAAAGAGGCAGACCCTGAGGAGGAGAGGGGTGGAGAGGAGTCCAGTGAGTTATTTCCTGACCCTGAAAGATCTGCCTGAAAAGAGGTGTAAATTGGTGGATGAAAAAAGCAGCAGCTGTGGGTTATTTTGACCAAAGCATGCCAAAGACATTTCATTAAGGTCACACTAAAGTGTGTCAGCTTGTTTTTTTTTTTAAAAAAGGGGGGGTGACATGGTATATCTTTAAAGGAAACATTATATTCGGCTTTAAATCACCGGTTCTCTGAGATAGCCGTCCTCAGACTCTGACTCCTGTAGTATTTTTAAGTGATAAAACTCCTAACGCCTATTTCGATGATTTCTGGAAATGTTGACGGGGGGGTTGGTGAAAAGATCTCGTCCCCATAGATGATTAACAATAGAAGGAAAGAGGCTGAAGTATGAACTATTAAATTAGGTTACTCCCCACGGCGCCAGGTGGAAATCAGATGAACTCCCCAGACGTGTCACGGTGCATTTGCCGGTGGGAGAACAACGAGGATCTTCAGAGAAGGCAGAAGAAGCCAGGGCACATGGTGCATTCATCGGTGCTTTTATGACACCTGCTGTGTCTTTCTCCCAAACGAATGCGTTTGCATCCCTTCCGCATTGTTCACCTTTACCGTCCGAGCTGTAACTCAGGCCCTTAAAACGCTCCCACAAACAAAGCACCAGCTGCGGCCTCTTTTTAGGGAAAGAACCGGACAGGAATTTTTCCTGCAGATGTGTTTGCATGACTGACTAGTGACATCTTATTTAGAAAAAAAAAAGAGACTCTGTGGCACCCGGTTAGCCCCAAGGGGACAGAGGGATCAAGCTCAAATGGGGGTGAGGAGAAACAGAGTGGGGCCTTGCCTTAAAAGGCAGAATCCTGCATGCTGGGGGGCACACTGTAAGGAATGCTCCCTCGCCCCGAACATGACAACACAGCGGAGTCAGTGTGACTGTAAATCCCCTCACTGCTTGAAGTTGATCAGATGACAACTACAAGTTCTAAAAAGGGTCCTCTATGGACAACGCCTCGAGCTAATTATCACGGCATAGAAAAAAGTCTATAATAAGGATTTGAAAGCTCTAGAGCCAGGATGATGCCCTGGAAATGTGGCAGGATTCTACAGCTAAAGGGTCGACCAGTCAGTTCCATGTGTGATTTCACAGCAGCTGAAGGATGTGACTCTTAAATCACTGTGTTTTAGGCAGGCCTGCGCCGGGTTTTTGCATGCAGACCCAACAGCCGTGTGTACCTCTGCGCACCTGAGCCATCTGGATGTTTTTACCTGCTTTTGTGGTTTGTCCTTTGACATTTCCTCACAACGTTCTTCAGTTTAGCACATGTATCCATTTGCTGGTTTTGAATTTATTATTTTTTTTGGCAGTCTTTTTGTTGAAAGTATGCATTTTTAAAAAATCCACATCATCATCAGTCAGATGCACAAACAGCTGCAGATAGCGCTCAGTCAATGGTTTGTTTATTTCCCACAGTTCCGTGAAATATACACAAACTTCTCCATGTTGCAGCTAGTTTGACTCTGTGGAGCAGCAAGATTTGATGCACTCCATCCCCAGAAAGGCTTTTGATGCTACAGTCAATGTTTCCTGATTTTGAACATGTCCAAATCTAATTCAAACAAATGTGCACTTATATACATATATATACACCTATATATATATATATGATTATATTTTAATCTCTTGTGATCCATGTGGGAAGTAAAGACTCCAGGCTGCTGACTCATAAGATATAGTTTCTTAGTTCAGCTGAAGAAAATGCTGTCTTAACAGACGATACAAGTGTGACTCAGAGCAGTGGAATGATGGTACAGAAAAAGAAGAATCTTCTAAACACCCAAACTATTCTTAGGAGCGCTGTATCTCTCAGTAAACACCGCTTCAAGGCTAACTCGGTGACCTGGCCAGACTATCGGATGACCAGTGGTGTTGTTGACCTGTGAGAAGTCAAGATGGTAAATGATGTCACCCACAGCTATAAGGGGAGAGACCCCCAAGCCCATTCCCCTCACAAATTATTCCCTCTACATTGCATTGAAGGCATTCCAAGAAGGAAATCTATCACAGAGCAAATATATAAATACCCTCCTATGGATAGATATAGATTGCTGCCCAAAGGAGAGCCCCCCTATGGGCAGTTGCTACGCTGACTTGTGAGAAGGCCGTTTAAAGCGAGAGACAGAAACATGTGCATGGCACAGGATCTAAAAAGTTTTGCTTCTCCTAGAGCACACAGTGCATTACTGTTTGGTGTCAGTCACATTTTCAGGCAGAGATGAATGTGAAAGCATTCTGAATAATTCATGGATCGTTGGAAGTAGGAGTTGTTGCAGAATAAGCAGATTTTAATGGCAAGCACACACTTTGCTCACAGCCTCAGAGCTTTAGCCAACACAAAGGCAGCAGTTGCATGGAGTTTATGACAATATGCTGCGACTAATAAAGTCGTGCACATAACAACACCGTAATTGGTCTCACTCCACACATAGGGAGAGATTTCAGGATCTAACTGGTGAAGATGCAAAACTTTTTCCATGGAGCTAACAGGTCGTAGCGTCTTTGGGTTCGGGTGAAAAACAAAGGCACAAGCTGCACAGGCACCACAAAAAGCTGTTTGTCTCCTTCAACTTTTGTCATTTCCACAGCTGGGGCAAAGTAAAAGGACCAACAACCGAGACACCGACGCGGCCGAGCACGGCCCACGTTTCAAATTCTCCAGAGGTTGAGCATGCAGATGTGCAGCTCAGAAACACAGCTGCATAGAGGTTCCAGAAACGCATTCAGTTCCTTAATGGCCTCCAATCGGGCTGGGAATTTTTTTAAACCATTGTGCTGTCCTGATTTGAATTAGCTATACACATACTTAAATATATATCAGGCCTCTCTGTGGAACCAGCTGCCAGCTTGGGTTCAGGAAGCAGACATTAGACATTTCTTTCCCTGCGTGTATAGGTGACGTTATTGTTTTTGTTGAACTTGTGTTTCTCTTTCTCAGCAGGTTTTCCTGAGCTGCTGTCATGGTGTTTGTTGTCCCTCTTTGCTGTCCTCTCAAACCCTTGGTGGATGACCACCCTCCTTGAGTCTGGTTTTGCCAGAGATTTTAAAAGGCCATTTTACCTTCCTACGCAAGCTTGTTGATTTCCTCAGCTAAGAAATCTTATTTGAATTGGCAATATATGAATTGGACTAATTTGGGAATGAATGCATTAGAGTTCATTGGATTATGCTTGAGTTGAGTGACTTTGAGCGTAATTAGCTTGGATCGGACTGTTTATTGCAGTTGTCTACATGGTTTTTGTTGCGATTTGGCACTAAATGAATACAACTGAAATGAATCAGACTTGCAGGTTGACTTCGCACCGTATGCAGCGCTTCCAAATTTCAGCTTAAACGAAAAAAATCAGGTTTTCCGGAACAGGTTTGCATGATTTATGAACTAAGGAATGACTGTTTAAGTTGGCTAAACAATTCCCGCCTGTGGTTTGAATATGAAATATCCCTAATGCTACTGCATATGTCCAGTTTGAAAAACGACAGAACCTTCTTTGAAACTGGGACATCCATTTCATTAAAGAGAGAAATGAAAGGACTTCGTTCCTTTTTTTCTCTTTAGAACACTTCATTTTAACTTCCACATAACAAACCAACGGATTCCTGAGTGAGGTACAAAATTAAATAAAATAAAAAGAAAATGTTGAAACCTTAATGAACCTAATGCAACCTAATGCAAAACATTCTCTGGAAACAGAGTTAGCTTGGAACTGTGTTTGCTCTATAAAATAAAGAAACGATGCTCTGGATCTTATGGGATTGATGGGTTCAGAATTCCAGGCAGTTTCTCATTAAATCGCACCAGAACTGGACCTTTTTTTGTGTGGAATGAGGTCAAGCTGATCTGGTATTTACGTTGGCTAAATCAGTCTGACAGAGCTGAGACCCGACAGCCTCATCTGTAGAATTGTCCAAGTCGTTATCTAATGACGCATCATTATTCAACAAAACATGCCAACACTTTTTTAGGACAACTCAACAGACACCAGAAAAAAAAAAAGGAAAGTCACGCAGCAGTTTGAGTTTTGGTCCACATAGCTCCGTTCCCTGATTAAAAGAGCCTGGGCTGTGTCAGAGAGGTATGCTGCTGTCTCTTTGGTGACACTTGGACTGTTTGACTCTCATCCTCTCCCCAGCCTCCTTTTAGCGCAGCCCTCACGTGCCACAGATAAAAACTCCGCTCTCTATGGTTACTGTAAGCCAAACAGCAGTCAACAGTGCAGTAAACTCAAGGTATCCCCTGACTGCCAGACCAAACTACATGTGAGCTCACTCATGTCTGCTCTGCATCAGTCCCTGCTCAGGCTCCTTTTTATTCAGGCCCGAGAAAGCTCCCCCTGCCCTCTCCTCTTGTTGTCTTTTAAAAAAGGAGACCTGGCTCTGCACTGCTAGATCAGCAGATCTGCCCGGCGCACAAATCCAAGCTCCACGCTCACCATCCCAAAGTAAATGTTCCCAAGAAATTCAACTACCAATACCCTCATGTCAAAGTTGGAACATTCACGGTATATGTCAACAATGAATGATAGCTCTTGAGCAAGAAAAATAAATATTTATTGATACATTTCTGACAGGGGCTGCGCTCTTGCCCCGTATTTTCTCTCTTGCCCACACTGCTTGCTGGATGGAAAATGTCTGTGTTTAGGCTAATATGGAGCCGTGTGGGATGTTTACCGCAGGTGTGGACTGGAGGAGCTTTTATCCTCTTGCTCATGTTCCCATCAGTGAGCGGGGAAGCCTCTTCTTAAAATTTTGCCCCCTCTCGTCTGGCTGACGCTGTCAAAGCAGGTTATAAGAGGCTCCTTCACAGGCTCGGTGGAAGAAAGTCTGCGCTTTATGCAGCCTGGTCCTAAAAACCGGGAGGAAAATTCTCCCGGGCCTGAGCCGTGTGTGTTTTGGCTCCGGGGGCTTCTGTGCCAAAGCCTTTTCACCTCAACTCAGGAAAGCACGGGGAACAGACCTGGATGGATGCGCTAGAAAAGAAGCAGCCCAGTCTTGGCAGAAAATATGGTTTGAATATTAATGTGCGTAAACTGAAGCTAAGGTACGAATTCAACCTAACCATGTCCACTAACTCCATCCATAACCATACAGTATATGGATGACATATAGCAAAAGCAGGCCATTTTCAAGGGAAGGGAAGTGGAATCAAGGTTCAATCAAGACTGAAGACACTGAATGACAATTTTCAAATCAAATCTAATCCATGTCGGTGTTCAAATTGTCAGTAAGGCACAACCTTCTCCAAAAGCATTTGCAGCCAAGTTCTCCATGCAGCATGCGGAACACGGACATTTATTGTTGGGAGAAATAGGATGTGACGTGCCAAGAGGCTCGACTGGGCTGCTGTGTGAAGGTATCCCAATAGCGTAGTAATTGTACAATTTTACTGGGAAATTGCAATGGTTTGTGTTGTGAACAAATTAAGATATTTCACCATCTGTCAAGAGATGGATTTGGGGCAGGATTGGGAAGATTTTTTTTTCAACATAAAGATTAGGTTTTTCCTCTTGTAAATCTATTTATTACTTAAATCAGAAACATTTTCCTACTGACATACTGGAATTTCGCTATTTGTAATATATTTTGTCACTGGCCTTATCTCATCGGCAGTTCTTTTTAAAGGTCTTAAAAACAGTATCACAATTATAGTTGATTTATCCCAAGAGATAAAGGGAGCTGCATAGCTCAGCTGCTCAATCTGCAGCTTGCTAGCAATAACAAACAGACTGTTGTTCTGAAGCTGTGGGTGTCACACAATGTGCGGCTTGGTTTCAACCCTCCTCTCCGTGGTGGTGAACATGGACTATCTGGATCAGTCGCAGCCAAGGTTTCTCCAGGTCAAACTTCTGCTTTAGCCTTGGGCTAATGAGAAACAGTTGACTAGACCTATTTCTGCCTTCCATTTTTGGTGTTTTCTCATCTCCCTCAGGCCCACGGGTAACGCTAAAGCCGGAGAGAAGAGACTAGATTCGAAAGCACTGTTCGAGCAGTGCAATACAGATTCAGATGAGGTGATCTGTTATCACAGCTTTGAAAAAAAAAGAAAAAAAAAGAGCAGCATCCATCTCACTCACGGCAAATGAACACAACTTTAAATTCCAAATACCTTTTGATTGCTCAAACAAAAGAATGTTTCTTCCTTGTGTATTTCACTTGCAGGCCTGAGCCCACAGTAATGAAAAGCACTCAGTGTCTAACACATGTCAAGTATTTGTTTTGGATTTCATAAAACACTGGTATTTCCTGACATTTTGTGTGACAGGGAGCTTTGGCGTGCCTACTGAAAGACTTCTAATATGTTACACAACATGCCATAGCGCTGTGGTTGCAAAGTTCTTTTGTAAGCCGAGGGGAATTCGCTCTGGGGTCCGCGCCTGTCAGAGATGAGGCCTGTCATCAAGTCGGTGATGGACCATTGCAGGTATAAGCTAGTAATTACCTTGACAGAGAGGGTTTTCATTACTGATGTTCAGCGGCTGAAAACTCTCCAGCCCTTACGCTGGGATTTTCCACTGGTCGGGGTACCTGCCATGACATGGGTTTTTCTCGAGTGGGGGAAATGATCCCGTCTGCTCTAACATCTGGTTTCGCAGCGCCTTCAAATGCCTAGCCCGGACGCGCTGCGGTTGTTTACGGACATTCGGAGGCATTTGAGGGACTCAGAGAGGTTTACCGCATTTGCCTGGCACTCTGTATGATGGGCAATTGGGGCCGGCTAATTATTTTCGGGTGGAATTAGCTTGCCGAAGCAAAGCTGAGATGTTTGTTGTTTTCTCCAAACAAGCGTGAAAGTGATATGTGGGTGATGGGGTAAGGTTCCCACATACACGCATGCTTCTTGTTCTAGTCTCTACAGTGAAACGGGAGCCAGGAGACGCACAGCACAGGCACTAAGCACAGAAAGGCTGCTGCCTTTACATGGTAGGGTCAACATATATTTATTGTAACTAGACAGAAGGGCAGGGCCCGTATATTGTTCCGCAGTGAACAAAGTTTACAGAAAACTTCTAAGCGTTTGTTTTATGGCCTGTTTTGTTGCACACTGGAGCTGATGAATAGTGTGGCTCTCGACCAAAGCCCTTCCTCCTCACTTGAAACAGCTGATTTATGTCCGGTCCTGGACACTTGTGCTCTGTGGCTGGAATGCAAGGAATTCCAAAGACCCCTCCTCTGCCTGTCCCATGCACATGCAAACAAATGGTGCAGGCGCCTGACCGGGCAGATGAAGGCCCACCGATGCTCCCACAGCAGGGCAGTCAGGCAGAATGTATGGAATGTCAGGGGCGAGAGAATAAATAAAAATTTCTCTACTTCTCTCTGTCAATCTGTGGCTCCTTTCTGTTCCATCTATCTTGATTGTTTGTGCCTGATACTGTTCTCAGCCTCTCTACAGTTATAATCACCATGATATACATCTTTCAGCCAAGATACTGTATATAAACCTATTCCCTACAAGAAAGACAGGCAAAATAGAAAAAAAAACAAATTTATTTGTGTCCCAACTTTAAATACACAAATATGCATTGTGTTCTGCTGTTTCAAATGGTCATTTGGCCGAAGAACCAAGTGATAAACAAAGAAAAAGTGCTTTGTTAAACACACTTCACAAAATACATTGTGTTCACAGAGTTTGAGATTTAGAAAAATGGCAAAGGACCTAAATTTTGTTGTGTTTATATGGTGCAGGTCAGCATTAGAACACAGATCATATAGCATTTACTGTAGCATTTACAGTAACTGAAAAACAAAGGCACAATGGCTGTGTTATAGCTGTAACTCAAAAAGCACATGCATCTCAAACATGCTGCTGGCTTGGCAAACAAAGGAAAGAAGAAAAACACTCCATAGAAGCTAGAACAGTTATAAGTTTTGACAATAAAAACATAAGCAGCTTTTGTCCGTTGTAGCTGATTTTCATCTCAATGATATATCCAGACACCATTTTGATTACTTTTTGAGTCGTTATCCTCTCCTCCTGGCCTCTTGGCAATATCTTAATAATTCCTTTTCTCATCGTGGGGGCCTTAGCACAGCTTAAGGCCGGCTCTTTGCTGTGGGTTTGTCCATGATGTTCAGCACATCGTCCAGGATGGATGGGCCCAGATCAAGTTCGAGGGAGAGGAATGACCCTGTGATCTGGGTGAGGGAGTCCTGTGACGTGCTCTTCTCTTTGGAGAGCTCAAACTCAAGATCACAGATGCGTCCCTCCTCCACCCCACTGTCCCTGTCCACCCACTCTCCATTGCGCTTGGAGATCTGCTGCTTAAAACCCAGGGCAATGTCATTGTTGAGGTGTCCATAGCCGTTGCAGTTGCCATTTCCGTTGAGACTTCCGGTTCCGTTGCAGATCTCCCTCTGGAAGCCCCCTTTGCCGGTGTAGCTGTCGAAGCTGTCGCTGCTTGTGGTGCTGTCCAGGCTTCCGTTTGCCGTATAGATGCTGTCGGTGTTGCCGCTGATGTAATAGGAGGTGGGCTTGTTCAACTTGTTGGCCTTGCTGACTGCCTTGGAGGTGGGTTTATCCCTCTTCTCCAGCAGGTCTAAAAGGACATCGGGCTTTGATGGGATGTCTGCGAAGGGGGACGAGGGCTCGCTGCTGAAGACGTCCATGGAGCGTAGCAGGGCGTCCATCTGCAGGATCTCCACCTCCTCTGTGCTGTCTGCCTTCACAGGAGATGCGGACCCCATGATGTCATCCAGCGGCTCTGGTGGCATGGAGAAGACGGTGGAGGAAAGCATTGGAAGAGTAAGGGCCTGGCAGCCACCTATGGTTGGCAGTGAGATTGCATTCTTGAGGACCGGAGAGGGGGTCTCGGCAAAGGAGGCATCGCCTGTGCTGTTTGCTCGCAGAAGCTCACTCTGGATGCCGTACTGAGGGTGGATATCTGCCTTTCCCGGCAAAAGCTCGTACTTCCCTTGAAGGAAGGACATGTCTCCGAAGGCGTCTCGCTCCCCACCTCTGCCAATGTGGATGGTGTGACGAAAGTCCCCGAGTGGGGGACTGATCATGTCAGGTGACAAGATATCTCTCAGGCGACATTTCTTCCCCTTCTTGCTGTTGGTAGGTTTCAGGTATATGGGCGCTTTTGCTGGCATGGCTGTTTTTGTGGATTCTATCTCAGATATGCAGGATAGAAGAGTCCAAAATGCTCCGTAAGGTCTGGATGCTGATATTCTCCAGTGGGGCTGGGGGGGATTGAGTTACATGCCCAGAAATGCTCCTGTCTTCCAGGACTCCATAAATAATTGTAGCATCAATCCGGAAATGCCTCTCCAAGCGGTTCTGGTGATGTTCAGCAATGTAGAAAAGGTCAAACGGTGACTTTTCTGGAATCAGAGACAAATGCAGAACACATTAGCGTTTTTTTTTACGAAACACGAGACACCAATTTCCTGACGTCTTTGATGAGAACTGCTGATGATGCAAAACCGCCATCACAAAAAAAGACAATCTGGCCACCACACATGTCCCATACATAAACTTTGGATCCTGCAAGAGAAAAAAAAACAAAAGAAAACAACATCCTCATCCTCATCTGGCACTCTTAAAAATGAAAGCAGAGGGGGATGAGGTCTGGGTCGAAGGCTTTTTGCTGCTCTGTTCACATTTCCACACGTGAGGCTCCTTTGGCCTCCACAACCTCTGGATGTGCTAATGTGGAACAGCTGGACTGCAGAGCGGGAGAGGAGAAGCAAAGGGGGACTTTAGATGGATCAGAGCAGGCCAGCCTGTTTTCGCAGTAAGCTACTGCTCAGACACGCACTGGATAGAGATGGAGCGGGGCGAGGGGGAAGAGAGGAGGTTGAGGTTTACAGAGTTTAGGGGGGATTGAAGAGAGTGATAAGCGGGAGGGATTATGGAGCAAGTGGATTTGAAGAAAGATGGTGGTGCAGATTGTGAATTGGCGTAGCTTTGAAGAGTGCAGGGTCACCCCAAATAGAGTATGGATTTGATAAAAGGTGCCTGATGGCATGTTGCCTTCACTGAAGCTTTTCCATTACAAACCCTCCCAAGAACATCACAGAGTCGACAGTTTGCCTGTGGGAGGGAAGCAGTCCGACTGGTGAAATGACAAAGCAACCAGGGGAAAAGGGAAAACACTCAATGGCGGAGGGGAGATGATTCTGTCGCTGTGTGTTAGAGATGGGGGAAGGTTTGGATGATCACCAGTGAGAAGAGAGCTTGCCCATTTATAGACATATTTACTTATGAGAGCTCTGTCAGCGGTGACCGTCTGACAGAGTGCCTGGGCGGTCAAACCCCCCCCCCCTTACTCCTACATTAAAAAGGTCTCACTTAGAAAACATCCACATTCCTGCTGCAACCGACCAGTGCAGACACTCTGGACCGGACTTATCAGAGACACTTTAAGAAGGCTATGTTTATTCAGGAGGCACATAAATGTGGAGCCTGCTTGGTATTTGACTCCCAGCAGCAGCTTGGAAACTACCTACTTTCAGTCCAGCTTCCTGGCTCTCCCAGCAGTTGCACATGCATAGATCTGATGGAAACTTCAACTTCGTTAAACTTTTTTTTTTTTTAAATGTGTCATATGATTCATTGCCAAATGAACTGGGGCCATTACAGCACAAATAAACCTGTCACCCAGTGAGTGTTACACCACTATATATAGCTTTGACACGCTGAGAGATGCGGAATAGGCGTAAGTGCGTTGAATGGCGACGCTATTTGAGGGCTGGTGTGATCGGGAGGTGCCTGAGATAGCAGATCGGAAGGTACGCCATGCGTGAGAGGGAGAATGTGTTTGTTTGCTATTAGTGAGAGAAAGAAGGGGAAGGGGCAAGGCCTGAAGAGGAGCGCTGCTGTCCTGGATGAACGGAAGGGGGCTATGCAAGACTCTACTCTGTTCAGTTGCATTTCTCGTCCCCTCCGTTCGCATTTTCTCTCTTTTCACCATGGCTCCTTTAGGCCGACGCTCCTTGGCCTGACCTTGGCAGCTGATGCTCACTGCAGTGGGAACTTGGGGCCAGATAGGAAATGAAACAAATGCGCCAGCAAAGCAAAAGCTTGTGTCCTGTGGACTCTGAGAGCGCAGCGTATCCATATCGGTATTACCTTTCGTGCATCAGTCACAGTGATCTGTGCTGCACTGCCGGATCAAACACTTCTGATGAAGCCTACATACATACAGCAACTGCCTGGTCTGTGTGGTACCACTACTCTCCAGTGGCAACATCCATCCATACAGGCTTGGTTTAGAACACCAGAAATCAATAGTTATGAACAGAATTATTGATCAAACCCTATTCTATGTGTTCTACCCATAAGAAGTCATCTGAAGCTGGGACCTTAGCGTCCTGCTGGTGGGTCAGCTGGGCCTAAATAGCAAACATGCATGGAATTCCAAAGGCCACCAACAAAGACGGGGAATTATTGCGTGTCGGTCTTTAATGTGTTGGTTATCTTCCCTTGCCGCTTGAAGCTTGATCTAATGAGTAATCGAGTGGTGAACGAGGGTAACATGATTGATTTGCGTAAATCTCCCAAGCCTCAGCAATATAAGCAAAGCTTGTTTTGGCTCAAGAGGAAATTAATCAATAGAAAGAAGTTCGGGTTTAACCAGGATGGAGCCTCATGACTTGCTGAGCCAGAGAATCCATTATTATCCCAGGAGCTTGTTCATGGCTGAACAGGTGTATTCTAGTGTATCTCACAGGCCAGGGCCAAATTTTGCACCCTGTTTTTGGAACTATTCCAAAAAGAGGCCGCCTGGCACGCTTTGAGAAGTACGGTCCTGTTGGCGCCGCCACCGCAGAATGCAGTCGGAGGGGTTTCATTTACGCCTCTTGGGAAGTGAGGATCTAATGGCAGCTTCCTCTAACATTTGCTTGCAGATTCAGCTGCGGGGTGAAACCACTGTGTCATTGGGTCAGCAGCAGCTATCTGACTGGGCATGGAGCAATCTGGAGTCCCTCCAGCACCTCCAGAAGTGAAGCTTTGCTTCAACACTCGGTGATTGGGTGGCTAGATACGAGCACCGGGGCAGCAGAGGGAGCGAGGTGATGAAAGTTTGAGAGTGGGGGCAGATAAATATAGGGTCGGTATCTGGTAATTTAACTAATGGCTCGTGATTCGTCTGGGTATTCCTGGACACCTAAGAGTCTCATGTGACATGACGAGGTTGGTATATTCTGAGAGGCAGTGTAATCTTACTGTAGGCTAAATAAATACTACAGTTCGATGATGCTTTACAGTTTGCTGTCGACCTATATGCTTCCAAGTCAGGACTGCAGCTGTCCAGAACATGACCAGGGCATGACTTCCCCATTCTTTAAAATAGAAACCATGCATCCCCAAGAATATCCCTCCCACAATGGGATGCCTGCGCTGACATTTCACATTGGTGTTGTTTAAAACATATAGAAAGAAAAAAACAGTTGCTGTTGTAATCACTGAAGCTGTACAAACTCCCACTCATTTTCATTCCTTCTACCACGCAACGTCATGGAAGTTTAATGTCACCAAATACTCCTGGTGGCCCTGACTTCTGTCACGCCTCTGCACAGCAGGAAGACCCCCTTTTGAGGCTGTTATAAAAAGCACATACCACCAAGGCTAATAGCAGCCTTACAAGAATACTGGTTGCTGCATAAAAAAGACCTCAATTATAGGCAAAGATCTTACTTTCAAGGGGCATGGTGGTGGTGCTGGGACTAGAGTGAATAGCAGGGTGGAGTTTCTTTCTCCTTCCTCCCCCTATGCCACCCGCAAGCACTTGCCAGGGTTATCCTTGGCAGATACCAGCAGGAAACTGAATCAAAGTGTATGAAACATGAAGAGAATGTCAACATACACGGGCAGAAGGAAGGATTTTTCCTCTGGTACAACCATTAAATCCTCCATAAAATCTGCCCCTTCCCCACCTGGAGATAAAGGGCAAAGGAACCAAGCCTGGACCATGTAGTCGGACTTAAAACCTGGAAAGCGGCTAGGGATATCACGTTGCTAATTCCTCAAGTTACACGTATAAGAGCCGGGCAAACATTTTTTGGCACGAGTGGAACTTACCGTGTGCGCTCCCAGGCCTCCCTGTCTCCCTGTGACATCCCAGTCTTTCAATCATTCACTCTGACGAAATGAAATCTCCCCACAAACGTGAGGGAGAGAACCCCCCCCCCAGCCCCATCATCCTGTCTGCTCAGTCAGGCCGCTCTGCCATTGCAGCGTGAAAATAAAGCATCTTTTTTGCCTCACCTCGGACGTGCTGATGGGGAGCTCTCGGTTCTTCCTGCGCAGGGCTGGTGTTCTTCTTAGCAGTAAAGCCCCAGGATGAAGTGTGTGTCTGTGCGTGTGTGTGTGTGTGTGTGTGCTCAGCAGCTGCCGGGCTGCTCCTGTGGCTTGTTGACACTGTCCTGCCTTCTATCCCTGCCGCAGGGGCTGCACTCCTGTCGACTGGGATGTCTGCCGGACAGCTGTTTCGGAATTGCTCTCCGACTCCTTTTTCCCTTTTCCAGCAAGTCAAGTCTCCTCCTACACCCCCCCCCCCCCCCCCC
>JABUIW010000010.1:2943082-2992204 GCA_013363375.1 Menidia beryllina
CTCTCTCTTGCCTCTCTCTATTGCAGCACCTGTGCATGTCTGTCCTCGCGCTCGCCAGAAGCTGAGATCTTTTTTTGTTAAGCTCTCTGTGGGTTTTGATAATAATTCATGCCATTGATCCCGAGTTCCTGTCTCACAGCCCTGGAAAAATTAGCACGGCGGAGAAAAGCGGATTCCTCATGGGATGCAAGGCTGTCTCTCTCTCTGCACATGATATCTACACCACGTCCCCCTCCCACCCCTCCTCAGACTGTCTGACTACGCACATCCGACAAGATCTAAGACATGAGTGCAGCTGGGACTCTCCCTATCAGTCCCCGGAGCCTCTCCTCTCTATCCTTATCTCCGTACCGCACACGCACACCCATACACTGACATTCATTTCCCAAAATTTTAACCCCACAAAATCAATTTTCTGCATCTGTTTTTCTGTGCACGGCTGCTCTGTAAAGTTGCCGCATCAGGCTGAGGCGTCACCAAAACCGAACAGCCTAATGAGCGCAGAGCGCCGCCGCAGCGCTGCAGCACAACCAGCAGGCTCCCTCTGCCTTTCCCTGCCATGATTTCCAAATGAGGCACGAGGCAGCGTGTGGAAAAGGTTTTAACCTGATGCCCCAAAGTCAAGGACTTGACAACCTACCACCCCCCTCCCCCAAGCCTAACCCCATTCCTTTTCTCTTTTCTTGGTACCCTCTGCAGTTAAGACTTTGGTGTCACCTTGACGTACATTTTCCTCCTAAAACAGCCGAGGGAAAGGTGTGTGTGTCCGCCCTTGATGTGTGTTCGAGAGAAAAGGAGAAGGCGTATGTTGGGGGAGGGGTGTCTGTGGTTTATCCGGCATGTGTTTCTGTTCTGCTGTCGGGTCAAAAGGTAAATTTAAGGTCCTTTTTAAACTGCAATAATCCAACCTTGTCCCACATATGAAATGCACATCCTTTTTAAAACTACACGTCTCCCATCCCCTTTCTCCTTTTTCCTTGCCCCTTTATTCAGAGCAGGTAGCTCAGTCTCTTTAATCCTCTGTCACATATTTCTGCCTTTTGTCTGGTGGACGGACCTCTTTCACAGCTCGCACCACGTGTTCAGAGTCTTACACTGAGGCGAAGGCCTGTTTGTTTCTGTTTGTGAGCAGCTTACAGTCGCAGTGACATCCCTGTATTTAACTTTAACACGAGTGTTATTTAGCGCCAGTTAAACAGCAGTTATGAATGAGACCCTTTGGTGTTGTCAAATCGCCCCGGGGTGATGTCATTGTGGGATCCATGTGGCTGGCACATGATCTTTAAGGAAGAACGCTGAACCCTGTCTTCTCATTTACTGTTAGAAGACCATTAAATCTTGGAAACTCCAGACAACCACTGCCGATAACTAATTCCGCCAGGAAAATAAATCACTCGCAGGAAGAAAGATGGGAAATGTCTTCCTCTGGCCAGACACTGACAACTTAACAAGCATTTTGCACAACAGATTTTTTTACATGCTGTACTAGCATCAACAATCTCAGACCCCTCTCTAAGTACTTGCCATTATGACAGAACATGGCAGCGGGCATGAGAGTTGAAGTCAGATTATGCTGTGACTGTAAACCATCAGGCTTTTTAAAAAAAATCATAAACAGGACCCAGATTTAGCAGCATTAAAATTGAGTCCTGGAATTCTGATATGATCATTCACAGGTTTTGCCGAACTTTTCACTGTCCAGGAATGGGTAATTACGACACAAGGTACTGTTTAGCATGTTTAAAGGGTAAACATAATAGAAATGACGCACTTTATGGTGTTTGGTGTCTTCTTGTGTTTATTTGTGTAGAGGGGGAGGAAAGCTAAGTAACCAACAACTTCTAACACATCCCTGTCACTTGGCACAGGGCTAACCTGGCCTGAAATTCCATACCAGCTCAGAGTCAAACAAATAGCCCTTAACTCTAAAACCTGCCTTGGAGAACTCTGACAATTCTGCCAATGCAAGCACAAGATCTTAACGTTAGCTTCGAAAAATCGAAAATACCAGGATGTAGACTGACAAAAGCCCACAATGGATGGAGGAATCAGAAGAAGACATGATTCCACTCATTCAACTTCAGTTACACTTCAGTTCACCATCTTCCTGATTATTTCCCCGCTGAACTACCCCCTGGTTTCACATATGATACGCAAATTAGAACGAGATCATGTCTGAACGAGAAATTAGAACCAACTGTCTTGTGGCTGAACAGCAGACGAGGGAAATAGTGATGGTCTGAGCTCTCAGACGGGGTAATGCATGATCTCTCATGTGACATTATGTGCTGCAGGACTTTGGAGAGTTATTTACGCCCAAATTTCAGCCTGCGAGGCTCATCCTGCAAAGCTGCACAATGGATCTCAGAGGACACACTCCTAAAAGTGGCTCATTCTACCCCTGCAAACCAGCTGCTAGGAGGAGAGACATGTACTGCAAGTTTGTCGAAGAAATGCTGCCAAAACTGAGGGAATTGCATTGACACAATATGTGTGCTGTTAGTTTGCATTAAAGCCAAGCAGCAAAGTGGAGCAACAAGATGCATCAGCACACGGATATGATAAGGGCACAGTCAGTGTTAAGTATAGGGAGCAGCTGTGTGGTAAATACAAACAAAATGAAAAAAATGAAGCATAATTCTTGAGATCCAAAATATTTGTGTGACCATTAAGTCTGCATACTTGGAAGCGCACATGGGAAAAAGCGCATGTGTCTGGGAGCCTAATCAGAATCAGAGGCATTTACACAACTTGGATAAAGTCAGAAACTAATTATACCCCCCCCCCCCCCCAGTTTTCTGTTTCACAACAAGCTCTCTCCCAAACACTCCTCCCAAGCCTCTACAGCGAAGCAGCATGATCAGCGCAATAGTGCCCCCCCCCAAAAAATAAATCTGCTCTGGGTAACTTGCGATACTTTGTACTTTTTGTGTGATACACTTCTGTGGAAAATTGTTGTATGCTAATATCATTTATCATGTGTTTACTCTGACTTTCCTTGTTATTCACAAAGCCTGAGGGAGCAAAAACTATGCACAAGTTGCCATAAGGTGCATTCTGTTAAGTACCCAACATTTGCCAGGACAATTCCTTCATTTTTTTGGCTTTTTTGTCACATGTGATATTTTGGATTTGTTACGGAAGAAAGGTTCCTTTATTTGAAAATAAAAAAACACACTAATTTTCTTCGCTCTGCTTAGGCCCATGTGCCGGCTCCTCCGACAAGAAGCCTTTCTGTGCGTGAGGTTTCTCTGCTGTGAGTAGCTGTCCTGTCTGAAGTGTTCCACTGATGTCACTCCTCTCCAGCCGACACACGGCGTACTGAGCGCAGGTCGGGCTGGACAAGCCCGTCCTTGTCTGCCGAAGTAAATGAATGGGGGGAAAAGTGGATTCCTTGAGAAAAGAGCAGCTCTTCACATTTTACCCTCGTTCAAATACGTGTTTTGAGGCAGGGAAATGTTTTCCCAGGGAGTGATTGTTGGAGGCTGCTGACTTTCTCCCATCACACGGATTTAGGTTTTAATCTCGTGTTAACACCTCGTGCTTTTGACACATCCACCGGCTCCACCCTCGCTGCTCTAGCCGCTATGGCAAGTGTTCCCACCTGTTATTGAGCCAGCTCCATCATTATCGCTTGGCGTCAGAAAGAGGCTGTGAAACTGAGGGGAGCAACGTTGACACTGGAACAGGCAGTTCCTTCTGCTACTGTCTGTTCCCCATTGTGATATTTGAAACTGCGATTTTTTTCCTTTACAACTAAACATGAGGGAAGTAAAGGTGAATTGTCATGAGCTATAAAAACAAGTTCAATGAGCCATTTTATTTTCCATCTTGGAGTTAACATTGAAAAAACATCTCTGTGTAGCTGGAACAACAACATTCCTAGTGGCATTTGCTAACATTTTACAGCATTTAATAACAGTGTCATGGAGAAAACATTTAAACCGAAGAGCTGGAGGCTGGTCTCCCAAAGTTTTCTGCTTTACATTCTCATAAAAGCTTTCTCTCTCTGAGATCCTTCTTTTCTTGCCCCGAGGCTGTTTTTTCACATTTATTTTCACCCTGACAGTAAACATTTCACAATGTTCTCACTCCTACAGACAGTACACAGGGAGGGACTGTACACTGGGGGCACTGGCCAATGTTCTTAGCGTGGGGGGGTGGACGTGGAGCTGAACACAGGAGAAGATGGGATTGTGGGCAGTCTAAACACCGTCTTGCTCTGTGGCTGGATCCCAAAATGTTTATCTGTGTGTGTGAGTGTGTGTGTGTGGGCGATGGACTAACCTGAATTACAGCAGACCACACACACCATGAGGTAGCACCTTGGCTTCCGTGTCTATTTTAGCAAGAAAACAAGGCCTGCTCGCGGTGACGGATCCCAGGAGGGAAGAGGCAGGAGGCCAAGTTCAATATGATGCATTCAGAAGAGGTGTACACGTGCAATCTGATATTGGATTTTGTATTAAATAACACAAATCAACATTTGATGGACAACTTATTTTCATGTCTAAGAGAAAATGTGTTACAGTGAGATTTAAAATCATGTTTAAAATCAAAACATGGGCAAAGTACTTCAACGGTAACAAGAAAAAGCTGAATTTTAATAAAAGTTTTTATTTAATTTTTCTGGTGCATGAATTTTTTTAAAACTTTGTTAACGAAACAAATGAAAGTTTCATGGAAATATGAAAAGATCAGATGTGGGAACTTCTACTTGAAGGCTTTTACCATTGAGCTCTTTTATTTTGGTCTGAAGGCCTTATGTCTGAAAGTTTTTGGCATGGAAGTTTTTATTCAGTTTTTAAGCAGAGCACCAAATTTGCATGAACATTAAAACACCTTCAACCGTTGCTATAAGGTAAATGGTCTATCACAGCTGTTATGTCTGCTGTTAGATAGTAGGGAGGACATGCTACCCACACCTAAAGGCCCACATGGGGTTCAGAGAAGGCCCCATCATCCTGCGAAGCCACACTTCAGCCCCGATTTGAGAATTTCCTTCCTCTATTCATAAGATTACTTATTTTTCTGAAGTGTTTACAACTGCACATTGAATCTCATCATGAAAGCATTTTCTGCTGTTTTGATTACATGCTTTTGCTTCCTGTTTCAGCGGATAACAACTTGACCCCAAAATGCCATAATCAGACAGAATACAGCACAGCCACAGTCAAGAAGTTTTTAGAGTCACAGGGATGACTTCATTTTCTAAACGGGAAAACGTGCTGACGCTTACTCATTATTGTTTATGCCTATTATAAGTGCTATGTATCTCTCCACAGACATGACGTCTATGTGAAACCACAGCTGACTGCAGCAGGCCGAGGCAGTGTCTGAGGGATCAAGAGGAGAGAATCTCTTGGGGAAATCATACATGTAATTTTAACTTTATGTCGCACTTCCTTACTAATCACACAAACAAAAAGAAAACCCTCCTGCCACGCATGAAACACGTCAGGTTTGACGAAAGCATCAGACTATCCGAATATGGACTTTTATCTCCTGGAGGCAAAATCGGTCTTCTCGACCATTAGATTATCTGACCACATCTACTGCATGCTGGCGTGTTGTTGTCTGGTGCACATACTTGTAAACGGAGCAAGTGATGCATCACAGTTTGCGGAGTGAGTCTTCCCACTGGAATCCCACCGGCTGCACCGCGAGGACACCCTCTCGCTTTCAGTCAGTGGTCGTCCATTCCCTCCATCCTTCTCTCCCCTCCATCCACAACCAAAGCGCTATTAAGTGTACAAAAACTGGTATGGTGTTCTCACCCATATGAGCAAAGAACACTCCGCTAGAGTCAAACTGAGGACACGCACGGATGCCGGTGTTGATCCTCAGATAGGCTGTAACATACACAGTATAATATGCTGTCCCTTACAGATATGCCATTTATCATTTGCCCCCTGGCTGAGTCTGTTCCTCATTAGAAATGAGTCTCAGTCTCCGGGAACATGTCCCACCATGTTGGAATTTTGAGAATGCGCAGAGAGGCAGTTTTGCAATTTGCATTAAAACGTTTAAAGTAAACTCATGTTTGGAGACAGCTGGTGAGCAACTAGTAAAACAGTCTGCTTTTTTTCTTTGTGCATTCACCAGGGGATAGGGACTTTTAGGTTTTTCAACATTTCTCTGAAACAACAAAATGAAGAAAGCTGGGTTTTGTTCTTAACCTGAAGGCTATTCCATGGTTGCTGCTCGTAAACTCTGGGAGGAGAGTGACCTCAAGTGAGACCCATCCCAACTCCGTTAAATCCAATCTGATCAAATGATTGCTTCCTGTTTGTCTTCATACCTTCTTGCAGGCCCACTGGGAATGTAAGTGTCGCTCCAGTTAGGTTTACAAAAATCTTATCTGCTGTGTCAGTAAATAACATTCCAGGGATGAAGAAAAAGTTGGTATTTTTCTGGTTTTCTCACTTAATTACTCTTTGTGGATTTAAAGGACTCTGTTGCTACTGGAAGCATGGATAGAAAAGATGAATCCCAGACACACAGCTATGCTTTTGACTGATAATGCCAATTAAAATAAGAAGCATTTGCGACCTGTGGGAGTGTTCTACGGCGCTGTAGATTATCAGAGCGAGCGTGTGTTTTGGCTACTTTTCATCAGCTTTAGATAGAAGCGTGTGTGCTTTTCTTTCCAGCAGCAATGCTGTGCTTTGAGGCATCTGGTGAGATTATCTGCAAAAACCCAGTTCATCATCGTCGTCGGAGGTTTCCAGCTGCCGGCCTAGAAAACACTTTGATTGCATCTGCGTAGTTTTTTACAGAGCTGCTTAATTGCCGTAATTTGAAATGATTTGGAAAACCAGTCACCCATTCCATTTGATCACTACAGTGGGTGCTCTCCGCATGGCACGCATCTTTGAATAAAGACTGGATCCACAACAGTGAGAGGAGAGGCACGCGAGGATCTGAGCCAGCATTTGAAAAATACCCAGACACTGCTCCATCTGACATTATTGGTTCAACAAATGCAATTGGACAACATCATTTTTTAATTAGTTCAGGTCAAAGCAGAGCCAAAGACTAGTTGTGCGCCAACTATGTAGTCCACGCTAATATCCAGCCTGTATTTGCCCTATAACCCTAAACCTCTTTTCAAGAAAAAATGCATATTAGTGGGAATATTCCAGTCAGGGTCTGCAAACGATAAACATATGACCAACCAAATTCCATGCAGGCAGAATCTTCCTCCTCTGGTATTCACAGACAAAAGCCATTAAAGCTCATTCTCATAAATGGACATTCATACTGCCTTCCTTTCACTTTTTTTTTTTACTACTTCTACTGAATTACGATGACCAGCAATGTAGCGTACATCCCCACCTAGTTTATTTGCATAGAAATATTCCAGCATAGGTATTCAGGTACAACTGTGATACTGTCATTACTGTCTTTGTATAATGCACCAACAACTTCATTTTTCTTTAACCTCCCCAAAACCTGTCATAGCCTATGATAAACTGACCCCGTACATTTGGAAACTGACTGTGATACTACGGTGGAAACTTGTCCCAACCTGTTGACAGAATCCAGAACACTGCAGGTATGTTAATTTGACATCTCTTCAGCCTCTCTGAGAGTAATTTAAGTCCCACGACCCAAAGACATTCTTTTTCTTCTCCTGCTCAGTTTCATAGGCTGACCCTGCACTTTATGTGACAATGCATGCCACCCGCAGCATCACACTCTGAGCTAAAACATAGAAATTAGCGTAGAAAGGACAGTATTGAGGCCTGTAATAATGGCTTGCCCCTCCAAGCCTCGACAATGTGCGCGAGGCAGAAAAGTGCTGCTGATGGAGCGAAAATGAAATGCCAGAGATGCCTCAGCCTTAATTGTGCTCCGAAGCCAGTTAGGTTATACAGAGGTTTTGAGACACAGATTGTGTGCAATGAAACTGAGCCTAAGTCAGTGACCGGGATTGAACTCAAAGGGCCCACAAAAGTGCAGTTTATGTGAAGAGAGGGCATTTTGAAGGGCTGGAGGCAAATCGTGTGTGGCAATAATATAAACACCCTTAAATAGGATGCTGATTGGAAGCTGTGCCGATAACCAACAACTCCAGCTTTGTACTTAGCAAACTAGTAGTTACAAAATCACTCCACTTAGGTAATGACCTAATGTTGTCCGTCAACATCCAATTGTCTAGATTAAAGGTTTGGTTAATGAAAGACCTGAGATGTACTGTAGTCGTGAGGGCCGGGAGAACGATCGCGATGTTCCTCAGTATGAGGTCAAATCTCCAATTTGGCCTTGCCTTGAATTACCTTGAGAACATCCTTATACACACACTCATGTAAACTTGAAAACTGAGTTTAAAGGTGAGGTTTCTGTAAACTTGAACCCTGTTTTTCTATCGGTGCTAATTTGGTGGATGAAAGTTGGAATCTTTCTGCCACTAAACAAAACACAAAACTGTCAGATGATTCATATTTGGCCAAACCTTTTCTGTTCCATTTTTCAGCATTAATGTTTGTGATTCTATTGTAAAGTAAGGAGGTCTTAGTGTTACTGTCAGGCACATCCAACCGACCGCTGATGTTTTCACACTGTTCACATTGTTAGACTTTGGTCTTACAAAAAAGACACAACCTATTTTTGTGGAACCCAGTTTTGTTTATTTGTTCAAATTTTGCTTGAAGAGATATTTAACTTATTTTATTCCGATCCAGATTAAACTGTACCCAAAAAGTTTGGGCTGTATAAACTAACCCTAACCCTAAACCACTCAAAGGTTTTACCAGGCCACTTCTGCTATCGAGGCAACGCTTTTCTCAGCGTGCGCTAAAATCTACCGGTGTCTTTAGTTTCCTGTGCTTCAGTCTTGAAACTTCACTCTTCTCTGGCCGCCTTTGTCTACTTGAATTGTAGTTCACGTTGCTGTTTTCCTTCAACTCACTTCCCAGGAGGAATCCAGATCTGTGTTACAGTATGAGAATGTAAGACTCTTTAATACTATCAGACACATATGAGTTTGAGTCTGCAACTGGAAAAAAAACAAATTCCTTCACCCTGACATGGACAATTGACCCTTGGACTCCACTGCAGCTGCTTCACGATCGCCAGTTACTGCGTTCTCACTCAATACTGAATTGATTCCAGCCTCTGGTAATCATTTAGACCCCTAAAGAGCAGATTAAGGGCCAGGTTTAAAAATACCTAAATGTTCCTACCACATAGTAATGTTTTCCTTTTGTGTCTGGCTCGAGTTTGACATCTCTCATTTCATTCAGAATTTCAGGAATAATATTATGTTGATAATAATGATGTCCTTTCTTTTGTGAAACAAGGGTGGAAAGCAGCTTAACCATCGCAGCCTAACTTCATGAAACTAATCAGTCCCCTTCAGTCAGTGGAGTGGATTCATTCTTAGAGTTCCCATCATTTCTAAAGAAGTGCTCACCACCCAGTAAAAACTGTATTGGAATAAAAGGTAGAATTACAGGTGTGAAAAAGCTCCCCCCAAACAGAACCCGAAAAAGAGAATGAACACATCACATGCACACACACACACACGTAAAAAAAAATGTATCTCGTTCCAAATTAAACTGAATGCTGGTTTGGTTTGTTTTCGGAGCAACAGCAATTTACGGAAAAGCTGAAATTAAAAAAATAATGCTGGGCCAGATTATGGCCAGGTCTGACATGGGTAACAAGGGGCTAAATCAATGTGTTTTGGGTTTTTTTTGGCTTGAATGCTTCAAAGATTACTTGTGGTAAAAGGTATTGGGGGAGTAAACTGCAGTCATCTAAGATTAAGTTGAAATGATCGGTGGTTTTTGGCACAAATGGTAAGTTTTGTTGAAGCGTACCATAATGATTGATAATACAAATAGCGGCCCACTTTTAGTCCACAAAAGTGATGAATGATAATGTTCTAACCTTTGATTTAGTCAGGTCTGACGTGCCCACTTATTTTCACTATTACATAACCATCGCTCATCCTCCCTGTCATGATTTGCTACCGTTCTATTTAACTCGCCGTGTTTTACTGCGGCGCCGTCAGAGGCCGCCTGCCAGCCGGGTCACAGAAAGACTAACTACTGCATCTCGATGAGACTGAAGTCCAGGATGAAGCGACTTCCTTCTGGCGGAGAGGGTTAACTAACCTTCTCCGCCTGTGGCACTTGGGTCCCCGACGGAGGCTGAGAACAGAGAAACACGGCAACCACATCTGGAAGTCCTGATTCCCCCACAGGGCAGATCTAAAAAGCACCATCAAAGTGATCTACACCTCTCTCATGTGGTATGTGTTTGACATGGGAATGGGGGGGGTGGGAGCCAGAGCAGGGCTCTTGTCCTCTCTACTGTCCTAGCCCCTGGGGCTAAATGATGTGGACAGACACATCCAACCTGTCCCATCTGGGCATGCTTATCTTTTTCTATGTGGAGCCAAGCCTGGTCATGGGTTTGACCATCCATGCATGTAGAAATGCCCTAATCTTCAGCCTCTGTGGATGGACAGCTGGAACGTTGTGACATTCATTCCTTGAAACATGTTGGGTCTGACAGCACAGACATTTCAGGTCACTTAACCTGTAAAGGGGCGGGGGGGCTCAGTTTGGCATTCTTGGACAATATATAAATATAGTAGACCTGGTCGGCATGCGTCCAGGCCATTAAAGCAAAAATAAGTGTGCATTAAAAGGTAAAGGGGGAGTCGGTGGGTGAGACATAGCAGGGGTTTGAGCTTTATACAGTTTTCGGTGGACACATTCTTCTTCGGCGAGTGTGTGCACCAGGTGCCTGGAATGCATCCGTACAAACAGGCAATATTTCACTGGCATGGTCTTTTGTGCTGCCGAGCGCCACGCATTTAAGTCAGTAAAGAAAGCTGCAGGATGACAAATGTTAACTTAAGGCCTCCCTGTAACAATAGCCCTCTCTGTACGGCTGAAGAATTCCCCCACCGGGCAGCCATTACGTTGTTTAGAACTTATATATCCCGGCGGAGTGTTGCGCTAACACTTTCAGAGCACCAAAAAAAAAGAAATTCTCGGCGTCCCCCCCTTCCCCCTCCACCTCGAGGTAGTCAAATGCTCATTAGTCACCGATTCTTACTCAATCACCTCCACATAATTGGGTGATCAACGGCAGTTACACCCCAGGAATGTTTGCCTTATCGTTAACACTGATGACTGATGCTGAGATTAACAGCACCGCGGGGAGTGTTTATTCTTTTTCCCAGTACTTGCTTACATTTTCATACCCAGAAATAGCCCAGTGCGTTCGACTAAGAGCTTGCATTATTTCTTGAACGTCCACTTAAACATTTCATCAACCCTGGGCACTTTATGAGACAGGAAGGGGCATAAATAACATGCCCGTGTCCCTCCCAGTGTTGTATTACAGCCCAGTTCAAACTGGCAGAGGGTGAAATAAACAAGTCAATTTTATTTGCCAAAAAGATATTTTCCTCACACTAAATCACAGAGAGGAGACAATCAAACTACTCAGAGGAAAATGTAGGTTTGATTTTGTTTTCGAAAGGGATGGGGCGGGGGGGACGTGTCTTGGTGAAAAATAGGAGACGAGGCTCAATTAAATTTAACGATCCTCCTTAATTTCATCATCCCCTGCGCTTTCAGGGCATTTCCAGATAGGCTTAGTGTTACACCGGCAGAGGCTTGTGAAAAATTGGGAGAAGAGAGGGCGGCTAAAAAAAGAGTCGGAGAGGAGAACAGAAATAGTTGAGGGCGTGTAGGCCCCGGCTCTGACCACTGGCACGCATGAGGAAGCAGCCTCCATTCCACAGACCGGCAGATGGTTTAGAGACACTGCAGAGAGCAGTGCTCGGCAGCCCACATGCAAGTCCGCAGGCCTCCTCCACCCTCGGCTATTCTGGGCCTCCCTGCCACTGCGGTGGCTTTCGCTCAGCAACCGTACAAACAAAGCCCCAGTGCGAGAAGCCTGAGAAACTGGAGGTTCGGCTGAGGAGAGGAGGAGATGCCTTGTGTGCTGCTTGTCGTGTTTTTGTTTGCGTTCATCATCACTTGCCGCGGGAAGGTTAACGAGCTGATTTACAGGACTGCTCAGACATCTGGCTGCGTTTACACAACGCTGACCTTGACATCACCAGTTATCTGGTAATCTCACGGTTTTTGGTCCTCCTTTTCTATTCTTCCCGATCAGATGGTGTCTCGAGATTTTGAGGTGGTGATTCGGCGTCCTGGTGTTTTTTTTTTCCTTTCTCTTTGTTACACGTTCCCAGATGTCGGTAATCTCTTCGGAGCGCACGCTGTTATTGAAACTTAAAGAAATAATTCTCGCACCTAAGGAAAACAGACCCAGAACAATCCTGTGAGGAAGCACCGCCCAGGCTGGAGCTACATTGCGTAATTAAAGCTCTCCACCTTTCACACTTTGGCACCATAACTTAAATTCTTGCCTGGTGTGTGGTCAGCACTCCACCCACCAAAAGGTTTGGGGGCTCAGGTCTTGTTTTGAATCCGTTCACACTGACATGAGTGGGAAACATAAATCAATCTAACCTTGTGGCTCCCTTATAACCATTTAGGCCGCTAAGTTAGGCAATCTACCACACCACTGTGTGAGAAATCTTTAGAATTCTTTATCATGTCTTGCTAACAGAGGACATAGATTTGGATCCCATGTTCTCCTTGTGTGGGTTCACCGTCAGAACTCCAAATTCTGTACAAAACATCCAAAGACATGCCATGTCAGTTTATCGTCATTCTGAACTGGCTCTGCTGGTTCCCATCCGTTGGGAGGCGCCAGCTCCATGATACCATCACACCACTGAGCGTACGCTTTGGCCGGTGAGTCCAAACCAGCAAGTCTCGATGCGAAGTCGATATAAACCCACCAGGACAATGCTCGGTTTAGAATGCTATGTAATTCAAATAGCTGTCAGAGCAGAGGAGAAGCTAAAGAGCTATTGTCTCAACAACAGTCAACAATAAAAGGGCCATCTTAAGATAAAACTGACCCACCAGGATCCACTTCTACTGACTGCTCCTGGAGTCCTTAATGAATGAAGAAAGCACCCATTCAAATGAAAGTAAAACAGGCTTTAAAGACGCTGATCTCGCCTCAGGATAAAAACATCTTACAATGCATAACAAGCTAATTTGATTGTGATTGGCAGATTGGTTAGCATTTTATTAATTGAGTAATTGCTACTATCATTATTAGATCTTTCCTACTGGTTTTGAAAACCTTTTAATCGCTAACCTCTTAAGAAAAAGGATGCAGGAATAAGAGAGGTATAAAAACACATTCTGGGTTCAGCTTCTTTGGGTGGAGAATTTTCCTGTGGGTACGTCCTCCTGACTGCTCCTTCACCTGCTTTCTTTGCTACTGTTCCTCCTACACTGCTTCCTCTTGATAATCTCATTTGGTGGTTAATTGGTGCATTTTTTGTCTGAGCTGTCTCTTGTGTCGTCCCACTGACTGAGACATTCTAGAGAAGAAAGGACGGAGGTTTTAGATTGGATTTGTCGTGTCATCTTCGACATAGCAACTGTTAATACCTAATATTTAAAAAACAACATTTCTTCATTTCCTCAGTAAAGCCTGGCTGGCCTCAGACCACGTAAGCCTGCGCTGGATCCCGGACATTTCAGAATGTGAAAAAACAATACCACATCCTCATAACTTCCCTCTAAACTCTCTGGAACTTGGTGATACAACCGTTCCGCAGTTTGCCTCACAACAATGGAATCCCAACGACTTTCTTTTGCCAGTTTCTCTGCGAATGACTTTCAATATCGCATCTGTTTTCTACATCACCGTAGAGAGGATGCATCTCTCCTACAAAGCATTGAATTCTGGGATACTCTTTGGCAATAAGGAGGGACAGACGTCCATCTCTATCTTATGGGCAGCTTTTCCCTTCCCACAAAATTATTTTTCTATTTGTTTCATGATCTTCTTAGTTTGTCTGGCTCTATTTTCTGCAAAAAGATCATTAAACATTGATGTGAAAGAGAAGTCAAAGGATCAATAAGTTCAGTTACCCTTTGAAGCCAGGTTATGTTCCACTATAGAGTCTCCCAGGATCGGCACAGACATTGAATTATTAGTTTGGCTTTCGTTGTTTTTCGTTTGATTCATCTTGAATAAAATGGTGCTGCAGCTTTGGAAAACACCTTGACAAAAACTACTGAGCTACAGCAGCTCTGAGGCAGGGGATAGAAATTTAATTTCAATGTCCATACCTTACAGATGATGGAGCCTTAAACAAAAAATAAGATTATGTACACATACGGTACAAATACACACAAAAAAATAAAGTCAATCTATAGTTTCTTCCTTGGACATGAATTTTATTTTTTCTTGTGGGACTGGGCAGAAGATTAACAACACAGAAGCACAAATCTGTCCTCAGCTTAAAACAAGAAGCTGCCAAGTTAAAAAGAAATGTTAAAGGAACGTTAAAGGTGTAAAATGTAAAACCATCTCGTCACTATCTTTTCAATTTGATTGGTCAATTGAAAACTTATGGACCACAGCAGACAGATCTGAACACATGGAGGCATATGAAACCTCTTTAAATTATAAAATGTTTGATGTCAGGAGAGAGTAAAATACATCCTCCAGAGTATTGAGTTGTAAAATAGTATGAATACTATCTCAGATTAACAAAAGCATATTACACAGTATTTTTCCAACAAGTGCTGATTCAGAATGCTGAGGCAGAGGGTGGATATCTCGGTGTGATTTAAAATAACTGTTTTCTGTGATTCTCATCAGTCTCCCACACAGTTATGGTGGAATTTTCTTCTTCTTTACAACATTGCTATAGTTCGTTGAGCTTAACAGGCTTGTGTTTCTTCTCTGTTTAGATCCCACTGCATCGTTTCAGACTGAGGGACTTTACGTCATTTCAACAAACGGATTTTTTGTTGCTATTTTAAGACTTTCTGTTTCAATCTGACGCCGTGTTTGGGATCACTATCTCAGAATATGTTTGGTAAACAAGGGAGTTCATGGAGTTCCAGGTTCTGTGGCTGCCAAAAAACAAATACCAAACCATCCGCCCTTCACCATTGTGCTTGACAGTTGTGTGAGGTGTTTGTGTGGCTGCACACAACAATCAAACATGTTTCTTTTCAGATGCAGCTTTACAGACCTTTTTCTTTTAAGGGTTTCTCGTAAAACCATTCCAAAAACGCAGCACTCATTGTTTTCTGGATTTACCCTCCTGAACATTAATATTTGACGTGCTAAGTTAGCCTCATAGAGTCAGAGATGAAGCGATTGGTCTTTAGCTGTTTTTAAATAACTGAACGGCCTGACTCTTGAAATATGATCCCTGTGTGGAATTATTTTCCTCTCTGTTGCAAGGTGGACCATAACTAGCTTGGAAATTATCTCAAAATTCTTTCCAGATTGATGCTCTGTAAAAATACCTTTTTCAAGGATCATTTCAGATGTCTTTCCTCCTTGGCAATATTAACCAGCTGAATGCTCCAGACCAGCAAACTGTTGAATATTCTGCCAGATGCTCACATGTGATGATGATCAGTTAATCAGATAAATTCGCCAAGCAAAACTTTAATTTGTTCTCCTACTTTCCAAAGATGAAGTATGAGTGCACTTGTTTTTACACAAATGTTTTCTGCATTTCGTGTGCGGTAATTGACACTACACCTTATGTCATCTTTTGTTATTCACGTGAAATTGCAATTAACTTCATTTTGATGGCTGGCAACCGGGTTATTATTTCATGATGTATATGTACAGTCTTAGGATTTAATTAAGGGTCCACTTTCTTTTTCACATGACCTCATTTACAACTTCCAGAAGAAGCCATGGTTACTCCAGTAGTAGAAGTCACAGTATCACAATGACAAAGTGACCATATATGACTAACAGTATTTGATGAAAGGGTGTGTTTGATTTCCTGTCAGAAACGTTTGCGAAATGAGCAGATATTACAAAACACATTACAGACAATCTGATGTTTCAGAAGCACACTAATTGAGGTCTTGTTTTGGAATAACTTTGATACTATCTACGTAAGATGTTTTGGTCTGTCTGAGGTGAGCAGACATAAGCCAGCCTCGTCTTCAGACACACACAGATGCAGGCGTGCTGGTGTGTCTGGGAGCTCTCGCCATAACGTGCAAGCTGGGTTTGAGGTGCGGATTATCTTGAGCTCTGGCTTGTTCCACCCCGAACCACTAGGATCTGTTTCAGACCAGCGGTGAGGCTCCCTCAGTCCTTCTGCTTCTGCTGAGGAAGAGGAGGCTGAGACACATCTCAAACAGACCTCCCCGAGCTCCTCCTCCTCAGCTCATCCCTTCAGGTTAATCCTGACATTCATTCTAGAGGCGCCACCTGCTGGCTAAAAGTGAGACCACTGCATCACATGATATTAAGTCAGCTGAAGCGAACAGGTTGACCCAAAGTGAACCAAAACCGCACAACCCTTTTTTTTCCCCTTGAGCAATGTTTTGTTAGTAAAGTTCATGAATCTGTACCAGATAAGAGTCGGAGGCTCGTCTGTTTGGTTAGCTCTGAATGAAACACAGGGAGGGAAGATCAAAGGTCAAGGACAGGATTGAGGTGGTGCTACATTGAAATTGTTTCTCAAGGAAAGATATGCTCACACTTTTTCTAAGGGGGTGGGGTTTGAAAGCTTTAGTCAATATCTAAGAAAGTAAAGGTTTCTCTTGAAGAAAGAAAAATCTCAGCAGCAATTGTGTCAGTGGGTTTTTTTCAGCTTTAAGGAGAATGCACCGCTACAGATGGCTTAACTTAACTTTGAACGGCGGTCTGAAACTATCGAACAATGCCGCAGTACTACTTCTTTTCACAGTTCAAAATGACTGTACTTGAAGTGCTAAAATATAAACAAAGTAGGGTGGGGCCTATTAACATATTCATAGATCCCTATTCACAGAATGAGAGCTGTTAAACTGTTTTAAATTCATTTGAGTTTTTTTTTTATCCGTAAAACGAACAAGTCTGGGGAGTACAGATAATGTTTAAAGAGATGATCAAAATCAAAGGGTTTTTAAAAGATTTGAAAGAAAATTGTAGATATTAAACATGGATAATGAAGAGCAAATATCTACTGAATGACATGACAATTGCCTCTGATGAATTTTGTATCTAACCAAAGGGATAACTGAAAAAACTTCTGTCAGGAAGGTTGGTTGCAGGCCCCATCTCTACACACAAGGCAACCTCATGACACATGTTTCTCATGTTTGGTTCAATAAAGGGGGGGGTCATAGAAGAGAAAAGTCGCCTTCCTTCCACTTTTAAAATCTTTTGGAAAACATTTTATCAGACAATACCTCCTCTAACAATACCTCTAATACCACGCTGTAGGTGTTTTCCTATTCAATGCTCTTTTAGGTGACTCCCGCTTGCCTCCTATCGATGTTTGAAAATGACCATTACACCAAAGTTAGACTTAGTTGTGGTTATGCATCCAAATTCAAAGTCTGAAAAACTTGCCCTAAACAGTGGTTGTGAAGAAGGTAACCTGCAGAACTACTCATTAGTTTCAGTGAATCAGAACATACTCTAACATGAGATACAGACTGTCAGACTGGTTACTGACAGGGCCGGATATTCCTGATATGCAGTTTAAATGAAAGTCCCTTTAAGGCTAATCTTGACAGCCATATCATTTTTGCAGCAAAATACAGTGTAGATTTTTGTTGCAGTTTTGATTTACAAGGTAACAAAAGCTGGCTTATTACTTGGTAAGAATAAATACTTGGAGCTCTGGCAGATAAGCAGAAAAAAACAGCCCATAAGTTGAACCTTTCCATACCAAGTCATACCAAGTCCTCTGTTACAAAACGACATATCTTTATTGCAGAGTGAACCCTTAAACTCTACTTACCATGCAGGAAGCTGATACAGAAGTTAGTTTTCTAGGTGGGCCTGTCATGGCCATGAGCAGAAAGCATTCGTGGATGACTGACAGAGAATAATAAGGCTTCACAGTTTGTGGTTTATCTGGGAAGCTCTGATAGTGATGCCTTATTTCACCAGGAGTCTTTTCCCGTGTTTTGTTTGACAACTGTAATGGGCTTATGTCTGTGTACAAAGGCAAATCTGGGGCTTTTTTTATTTCTCCTTCTGTTGTGTGAGAGCTCAGGCGCAAAAGTGCGGTGGTCGGATCAAACCAGATTGTTGACAATATCAACTCATCTGTTAGCTTTGACCCGATGGGTGCAAGGCCACGGTTGGTTGCGTCTCTCTTATCAGGACATCAGCCTGCACAGGGACAACCAGAGCCGCTTTTCTTCTTCTCCTTTCTGTCTTTCTTTTTTTTTTACACCGCCATGCCTCTGCGTTTCAGGTGGGCTTTTTGTTCCCTTTTCAAGCAAAATGCAGGCTGTGGGCCGAGGAACAATACGGCTTTCAGAGAGCGGGAAAGAAACTGCACGTAGCAAGCCCCACATCATTATGCAAGGGAACTCCCTGTCACCTCTGTTTCCCCAGCCTTCATACCTCTTTCTAGGCTAAATTCAACATCTATTTAGGGAGCGCACGTACACCTGCCAAATCAAATAAACACAGTCATCCCAGAGAGTTGTTGTTGTTTTCCTTCTTCGGCACTGGTGGAAAGTTTCCCCAACCATTAATCATGAAATTATCTTTTAAGTGCAGATGTGAAAGATGAAAAAAGGCATTTGACAAAATGCTTAATTAAACAAAATACATAACATTTCTTAAAACTCATCAGACAAAACTGTTTTGAGGGAAGTCATAACAATTGATTTTTCATGTACATATGCACATTTTGGGCAATTCATATTTAACCATTCATTTATGTACCAAAATCATAAAAAAACATTTTTTTTTAAGTGTGCATTGATTTTAGGATAAGAAAAACTTTTACAACTTAGCTTGGCTAAAACTTTTAGCTGTACCTTACGTCAAATACCACATTAATCAGCCTTAGTAAGGTCTAGTCCATGCTTACTGAATGAAAGTTCAAGGTTGAAGGTCCAAGCGTTTACTAAACATTCAGATACTGTTGCGCATTCTGTTCACTGCAGGACACACTCACCAGAGAAGCACACTCGGTGAGTTGATGTTTGAGCTTTGCAGAAGTTTGTGAAATTTCTTTTTTATACAAAGTTTGTATTTGTTGTTAAGGTGAACTGTGATCACTTTGAGACTTAGACAGGGGACATTTAGTGCTGTAAAAACAACAAGGAAAGGGAATTGGTTAAAGCTAAGAGTGTTTATGTTTTTTTATTCAATGCACAAAACTAAAAGCTAATTAAGAATAAATACAATATTTAAATTAATCCCATTTTATTGAGAATTTAAAAAAAGATAATAGTCTTTATGTGTTTACGTTGAATATAGAAATCTATTGTAGAAAAATACTGAAACGTGTTGATTGTGTTAATAGGGGGGGAGCAAAGTTTGACTACCCAACAGTTGGACTTCGAAACAAATACAGAACCTATAAGGGAGAAATTAGGTTTGACTTTACAACCACAATTACATAAACTACATTCAATAGTTAAATAGATTTTGAATATACGATTTAAATGGCATGTGTGTATTTGAAGGACAATCATTTTAATCGTTACGTTGACGCTGTTGGTGGCGGAACGTTACCATGTGACGCCGGTGTCTACACGGAATGTTTTTACTGTTGTACTAGAGGGCTGTCAAGACAACATAGTGGCACCCTGTCCGGCAGCTCACCTGCACTGTAAGGCAACTTTTAACGATAACGTTATGTATTTGTCGTTAAATTTCATGTATATGAGATATTTAAAATGTGCAGCGAGATATTCAAGTGTCTTTTTTGCCGGTAGCCATGGCTGGCATTCTCTGTGTTTACAAAACGACTTACTTTACCATTGCCTGCTTATTAACACAATTAGCTTCTTTATGACACTGTAATATACCGAAACAGAAGTAATAACGGGCATAATGTCAGCACAATGTGTTGAATTCATTTGGTTCAGGCTATTGGAGCTTCTTTTGGCCCTTGGGTTAACCCGCTCCTCTTGGTGATTAAGTGGTTATCCAATTATCTAAGCTAGCTGGCCAGCCAGATAAGCATAGTACCGTAAACAATCCAATGCATCTAGTCCAGACAGACGGTCAAGAGCGCAGACTCTCTATGTCCAGTGTTTGATATCGTGTTTTCTAAGCCATTTATAGCTAACAATCGTAAAAAGGTAAAGACATAATGTTGAGTTAGAGCTAACTTAACCATGAAATCTTCAGCTTTTCATTATATTGCTTCTGGATTCGAGCTTCCTCTGAGGCAGCTGTCAACTTTTCGTCTATACAGACATTTTACCTGCACTCAGCATCACAATGTAGTGGGCATGTTATGAATCAATCTAATTTTAATTCTGCTCACACTGTCTTGTATCTGTAAGTTATTATAAGTTAGAGCTAAGTTAAGTTTAACAGCAACATAAGAAAAATTCTCTCCTACATCTGCTTTTGTTGCATGTCACCTTTCAGATTCTGTGCTCTAAAATAAGCCTTTCCTTAGACTTCCTTTTTAGAATGTTTGTAAAGTCAGTACCCAAACTTGTGTCTTTTAGGAATTCTTAGCAGGCCTGCGGGATGGCTCAGGCTGACAGCAAAGTGCTGGTTCTGGGCGCGTTAGCCGGAGTGGCCGGCATCGGCTTGGCTGTGGCGTGCTACCAGGGTTTTAGGTACAAACGCAGAAACTCGTGTCCCGGGCTCTACATGAGCCGCACGCATGAGCAGGGTTCCGGCGTCATGTTGGTGGACGGTCCCGGCGTGCCCCGGGGTCAGGCTGAGGTGCTGGAGCGCCTCGAGGCCCTGCTCAGGTGTGTGTCGGAGCTGAAGGATGAGATGAAGGCGTTGAAGAATGCTCTGCCAGCACTGCAAGAACAGGTCAGGGACGAACTGAAGGGACGGCGAAGCAGCCCGCTTCACAGGACAACACCAACAAGAAGGAAAAGGCCTTCAGGCAACGCCGCCATTGCTGGAGCGGAAGGCCGAAGCTCAGAGGAAGCTGAGAGTGAGGGAGGGTGAGTGTAAAGTCATCACAATATTCATAATCATAAAAAAGAAAATATTAAGCTTTAGCTTGGTATTATATTTAATCAAAGCAAAACATTTTGGCTTAGATGTGGCTCAGTTTTATTTTGCTAAGCTTTACAGGAAATATTAAGAAAATAAGTCTATCTTATATCATTTATACACACTGTCTGAAGGAATCTGTACATACACATTCTCATTATAAAGTGGATTTTCACTTCCAGTGTTGTGGTGAAATAACTGTCGTATCTTTGGCTGTAAAAAAGAGATAACTGTGTTGATATATTTTTATCCTGCATGAGCATTTGTGTTGGCTGTATAGTGATAACCTAAGGGGGATGCAGAGGTGAAGCATTACAGGCAAGGACAGATCAGGAGTGTGTAATGAGGTACCCTCCACCCCTGCTGAACAGAATCAAAAGACTTCCATTACTTTTATTGGATCAAGCTTTAACATACTGAAAAATAAAATCAACATAGAGATAGTTGATTCTTGTTTTCTCCCCCTGAATAGGATGCTCAGCCATTAGAGGCACAATAACAGCCCTGTTTTCTCACCCACCCAGACAGAAACAACTCGCACGGGAAAGATGTCAAAGTCAGCATACACTTATCAGCTATTATATTTACTGCTTATTGCTCTCAACAGTACACCCAACATAGTCTGTTACATGGAATACAAAACCAGCTATTCCAGTTCTTAATGAGCTTCAAATGCTATTAGGAAACAATAAAACTATTTGTGTGTTACTGCCCTGGTGGCTTTAACAGAAGAGTTTCAGTTGTACTTAAACTTAATAGGCAATGAAAAAGAAATACAATCAAGAAAAAGTCCAAAAGACCCTCTGCAATCCCAATGTAACCAAACCCTCCACAATATTAGAGTTTTATTGTTGTCAGCTTATCAGGTAGAGCCTGACCAGCAATTAGAAGTTATGTTATTTAGGAAAACACTGAATCCCACGTTGCCACCGATTTATGTTTTAAGTTTCGATTAAAATGAAAAAGATTCTTAGCCTTGTTACACTATAAAAGACTAAGAGATGTTCTAAGAATCTGTTTGAAAGGGTCAAAGTAGTTTGGAATGGGATAAAAAAAAAAGGCTCTGAAGTCCTATTTATTTGTCAGTTAGCCTCGACCACTGACCTATTTGGATTCTGAATCAGAACTGGCAAAGCAGTTTGAAGAACAAGTCAGTCATTTCAAATATGAGCTTTAGGTACTTATTTATCAACGCTGGCACAAAATCTAATCCAATTTGCTGGGTATTCTTCAGACAGTGCTTACAATAGTGCCATCAGTACACATTTTGTCCAGCAGATTCCACTGTTGACAATAACGTTGCTACTCTTTCTGGGTGTGACATCCCGGCTTATTAGTGTGTCATCCTTTGGTCATTTACCTTCATTACAGTCTCATTTGAAACTTTTACCTGCACTGAAATGAGCACTACCAATAATCTAATCTAATCGCAAGTGCTTCAGGCACTTCATTTCAATGGAACCAAGTAATCTTATACAGGAAATGTTTCCTATTTGATAAAAATCAAGAGAAGAAAAATAAACAACAGATCAATTTATTCACTGGTGATTTAATGATAAATTAATTCCAATTAGTTTTGTTTCCACAAACTTACGGGAGGATCTTTGATAAGCAGTGGAGAGCTTTGAGTCCCTCCTGCTTTACCTGTTGAACTTGCTGGCTTGCTGGTTTTGCATGCTAAAACACCCCAAACTGTTTGGCAGTGTGCACTTTTGCCTGTGGTGCAGGCAGGGAGCAGCAGTCTGATCCAAGGCACTGCCTGCCCAGTCATCTGCCTCCGTTCTCAGCCAAGCCACCCTGAACACATGCCAGCCTCACAACACACAAGTAACAGATGGCTTCCTTTTGAATGGGCTACCATTTAAAGGCTGCTCCAAAAAAAGGGGGAAAAAACAAAAGGAAACAAACAATGTATCACAGTTAAACGGTGATGATTAATCCGAGGCCTTGATGCTTTCAGCACTCAGGGATAAGTTGTGTTTTTCTTGGACGTGAGCGGGTTTATCCATAACAGACAAACCTGAAGTGTACTTAATGATGTTTTAGCCACTTTCTTAACCTATTATGGCCTCTGTGTTGTTTTTGTAGGAAGCAGAACTCTTGAAGTGCCAAGAAGGCACTGTGAGGCTTAGTACAACTGCATTGCCACCCTAACCTCATAGTTAAAAGTGTTCAGGGACCTTATCGTGAGAATTATACTACTTCTTCCCTGACCTGCTAATGGAGGGGAATGGGAATGGGATGAAACCTCTTACGAGGCTTCATCAAAAGAGCTGCCCCCTGTCTTTGCTGGACCATCATTTTTCAGTACTTTTCATCTGGTACATAATGCTTTGTCTTTGGTCTTTATTTCTTAAAAAGAATCTGAGGTCCACCATGTCAAGGTGTTTTTTTATCATCAATACCTGTTAAAAGTAGCTTTGAAAAGGGTTCCTTAAATACCTTTTTCATATCACTGCGTTATCTTTGAAGTTTTTCCTAGAAGTAACCAAATAAATGGGATCATCAGAATGGTGCCACCGTGATTTCATTGTGTGGAAAGTATGAATTACAATCTGAAGTCAGCAGAGTTCATGTGAATTACCAGCTTTAACTCTTTCTTGACCCGTCTCGATGCAGGAGTTGCACAAAACCAATAGGAAGTGTCAAAAAGTTTCAACTCGTGTACGGTTGTTGGCAGAGGAAGTGAGACGGTTTCTTGGCGGTTAGCGGCATCGTATTACACCGGCCCTTCCTCATGATGAATAACCGCTTAAGGTTTAGGGTCAGTCTGCCTTTACTCATGTTGCCATCGCCCGCCCCGGTGGCAGGAGGAGTAGAGGGGTAATCTAACACTGCCCTCTAGGAGTTGTGGTTCACAGGTTGTGAGTGATACTCGTCGGCCACATGAAATACCCTTAATTACAGTTGGGGAATTATCCCTTAAAAGAAATCCCATCACATACACACCTTCCATAATTAAAGAGCCTTTTCTGCCGCCCTGTTATTTGCATGAGCAGTGGGGGGGGGGGCACTGAAGTGCCCCAGGGAGTGTGCAGTGTTCCTCCAGAGGAGCCAGTAAACATCACTAATCCTTTTTTTTTAAAAGGCCCTTTTTAAAGGCCCCTTTTCGTGTCTGCTCGTCTGGTTTGGAAGTGTTCTGACATCTCCACACCACATCCCAGCAGGAGCCGAGATGCAAAGCGTTGGGGCTAAATTAGCCTCGATTAGCATGTTCGCTGCTTGGTGCAGAGTGGAAGTTTTAAGGTGCATCTCTTCATTTTTTGATGGAAGGGTATTGTGTTTTCCCTCTCTTTTTCCCTCTCTGTCTTTCAAGCCAAGGTGATATCTTCAGCTTAGCTAAATTTGAGTTGATCAAGGCCGAACAGGTATCCGGCAGGGGGCACCGCGCAGGTTTGAGTAGGCGAGGGATTCCTCTTGGCAGCTTAATGATTTCTCAAAGTAGCTGCTTAATTGCAAGCACCAAGTTAACAAAAGATATTGGGGTTTTTTTTGATCACTGAACTTGACCCTGCGTATTGACTGAGGTGTTTCAGGTGCGACCCGTTTTGGCAGGGCTAGCGTGGGTTCAGAGTGCCAGAGCCTGCAAACGACAGAGCAGCTATTGGCTCAAAGTCTCAGCTGTTAACTCCATTCATTCTTCATGTGTCACAAAGACTTCCTCAGAGCTACTTTTCTGCAGGTAAGGAGACCCATCAATCACGCCGTGTGTGTATGTGCGAGTGTGTGTGTGTGTGTGTGTGTACGTGTGTGTGAATGTGAGTGTGTGTGCATGCCAAGCTGTCAGAAGCCTCATCTAAAGGTGTCTTGTAGGAACTTGTAATTCCCCAAACAGTTCCCACTGAGTTTATTTAGATGGCATCGCTGTAGCTTAAGGACATTACCCCCCCCCCCAAAAAAAAAGCATGTCTGACATCAAATAGTTGTTGATTTAAGCATATTAAAGCAGGAGTTTTGTGTTTTGTTAGAGGCAAGCCCGTTCAACACACAGAAATGTTTAGAAAGCCAGAAAAAGAAGCTCATTGTCTGCTTTGTGATTAAAAGATTTAGTCGGACTTCCACGTGACGTCACGCAGGTTGCGGCCCACACCTGTTGGTGCCCAAGACATTCTGCTCCGTATGCTCAGGTTTACTCCTCGATGAAAGGCTCTCAGCCAAACAAACGGATTCATTCATGTGAGTTTTAGCAGTGCCAGGGGCGCGCAGCGGACACGCTCGACTGCTCGATGTGTCCTCAGTCTGCCCGAGCCGTATCCGGTTTGACCACTATGGTCTTAATATAGGGCCATAAAGTTTGTTGAAGGAAAACAGAAAAATGAACACAAACAAAATAATGGTTTGGAAAGAAAGTTCTAAACTACTTTTCAGATTCAAGTTTTTTTTTCTCAATTTGCTGATTTCATGGATGACTGAGAGCTCAACACAGTGGTTGAACAACATGCTCCATAGACCACCCACACCTCTTGGTTCGTTTTCCTTTATTTAGCTATTTATTTTTATTTTATTTTTTTGCTTGAAAGGCTCAGGCTTTTCTATGATCTCAATCACTTTTTTGTAAAAATCTCTTATTGATGGTGCCTTGTTATGTGATGTTAAATAAGTCGATGCAAGGTTATGTTTTAATAATGGGATATGAATGCTACTGGTTGATTTGATAGATATGTAATATTAAAGCTTTTACAGTTGGGATAATAGTGCAGGTGCCTCTGTCATAAATTCTTGAATACATTTTTTGACAATTTGATCACAATTTCCTGTCATTTTGCAGAAATGTCTGCATTGTAGCTGCAACTAGACATCACCCGGCTCCCTTGTCGAGCACTAATTCACAGCTCTGTTGACACCATCCGGCCTTAGAGGGACGAGGCAAGCCAAATCACGACAGTGATTGAGTGCTTTTTTTAGGTTCTTCAACAGTAGATGAAACACTGTTTGAGGCATCTTTTGACAGCGTCGTGCCTCGTCGAGTTTTATGTCCAGCAACGTTGTGTTTTAAGAAGCAAAACAAAAAATTTATTTTTTGTAGCTGTACTTTGACAACTATTTAGATGAACTCTGTCAAGTACAAGAAAAGTGATTTTGCTTTTTAAGGCTGACCGCTAACCCAAACAGTTTAAACCATAAATCCTCATCAAAGAGATGTCAAAATACCATCGAAACTGTCCGCAGATTCCAGTAGTTTTATTACCTTTCTTCTATTATCTTTGAGTCGAGTCTCATTCCCTGGATGCCAACCCATCCGCTCACACGAAACAGTTTTCTTTTTTGGCAAAATTACAAGTGAAAGGAAGTTGTGCACTATGGCGTGAACTCCCCAGTTTCTATACATGCTATTTTAAGAACAAGGCCTTACCACAAAGGTGCTATTTATAGTGGTGTAGTAGAGATGAAACCAGCAGGACAGCGTAAACACACACCATGAATTAACTGCCTTCATTATTGACTTGTAATGTCATCTGTGAGAGATGAAAGACGTGTTATTTTTTGCTCTTTTTTTTTTCCAGACATGGTGAGAAAGACATGAGTGCTGCCGGCTGGGTGGTTGAGCAGTATGAAAAAGAGGAGCGACCACTTTACTGTTAATCCTGAGGATGGATACAGGATAAACATGTGGTCTCTCTTCAGTCAGAGGGGTGTATTGAAATACTGGCTAAATGAAGTGGGTTGCGTGTTTCCAGGGCGCAGACAGGTTGGGATGGTAACCCAGGTTTGTTTAGAGGGCAGTAACCGTGGAGATAGCCATTGCTAAGTTCTGCTGAGATTTAGATTTTTTATTCATCCTTTGGGATCTCCACACTGAATGGTTGCTGCCCCCCTAGTGAGCACAAAGCCTGTTTAAAATGAAAGCATGGGCTACATAGTGTTTCAAAGGCTCCTTGTTTCACATGAGAATTCAAGACAGCCTTTCTGGAGAAAAAAAGGTGGTTCAAAGACATAAATGAATTTTCCCTTCAAACAATTCAGTTAAGATAAGGAAAAATCATTGAAAATAATCATGTTGGCTCTCATAGCTTTTTTGTTGTTGTTGTTCCTGCATAAGAGAATACATTTTGGTGAATACATTTTGGTTAATCAGATTACCAAACAACACTTAAAGCAGACTAAATCTCAGCATTTGAACCCTTTCTGTCCTCGTTTCTGCTCATGTGTGACCCACATCATATCATGTACCCGGCCAGTGTGAAATTTCTAATGACAGTATCAAGGCCTGGTTTGTTTGATTTATCTTTTTTTTGAGAGTTGTGTGTCTAACTCTCCAAACATCGGAGCACTTTCTGCAGCAGCGCATATACGTTACATAAACGCACATAGCGATTCAAATACATCCTCAGTTTCTTTTGCCTTTCAACTCAAGGGATTTAGTGAGCCGTGGAATAGCGTGACAGGAATGCGCCGGTCGCTCAGTGCATCGTCTTCCCTACTGCACACAATAAATAACCAGCAAGAGGGAGAGAAAGCAGACTGATGAATGAATCTGGGAGTTAGTGAATGAACGTGAAGCATCTAACATGGATGTCCCATCTGAGCACCTATGAGGCATTTCTATTTGTAAGAATTATTAATCTTTATGAATTAATACCAAAGATAAGTCCTATGGCTCTTCTAAAAGACAAAAAATAGACATGCGTGATTATTTGTGTGAAAGATCAGCTTTAAAGCAGATCTCACCTCAAGTGGATTTGCTGTTAAAAGGACACATAAAATTGAGCCCCAAAGGCAGGAGAGAGGAGAGGAGGCCGCTGCTCAGATTATGTCTGTAATCACCGCACTCTGGGTTGCATGTGTGTGTGTGTTGGACGTGGAATTAGCAGGCAGCCCTCGGCACAAGGCACCTGTTGGGCTCACAGTGTTGCTGTCTGTGGCCTGCTCTGACACATCCCCTCTGAAACAGGGCTTATGGCTCCAAATATTCTTCTAACCGCCAGTGACGCACGTGCAGCTGCTGCCAACGCTCAACAGAGGCTTTTAATGTTCCTACCTGTGCCCGTGTCTTTTGATTTGTTCCTCTTTTTTCCCCCCTATAACTTCGGTACAGCATTATTTCTGCTCCAGCTTCTCAAGTGTGAGCCTTGGGTGAAAGTGCATGCTTGAGGTGGTTGAAACGGCGCCGTGAAACCTCTCAATGCCAGCGCCGCACGCCCCATCTCGCCGAGCAAGTCCCCCCTGTGTTCCTGGAAGCCCTCCAAAGCGTCTGACGTCAAGAAATAAACTTTAGAAACGATTAGGCGTCCCACTTGTGTAAACATTCCCAGTGTGCGCGAACAGGCCGCAGGGATTGATCGCTCGTAATTGTCACCTGACAGAAGTGCTCGTTACGATTCCGACTGCTCTTAGTGTTTTCTCCCGCTTTACGGGAAGACCCTGGTTCTACCGCCGGCAGTGAGATTCGTTTTAAAAGCTCTGTCCAGGGCTGCTCTTTGATGCCCACCTTTTTGAAGCAGGCCGTTAGAATACAGCTTTCTCACCCCCCCTGCACATGTTGACACTAAACTCAGCCTGCACCTTCTCTTTTGCCGTTTGTGCACGCTTGCAGGTACATAACGGCGCTGACGGACTCGGACGAAGAAGACGAGACCAGCGACGCTGAGCAGAGGGATGAGGAGGAACCTGCGTGCGAGCTGTCGGCGCTGCTGGAGAGAATCGATTGTTTGCATCGGGGCAGCGAGTCGGACAAAAGGGAAAGTCTGGACATCCTTTTGGAGAAAAGAGGGGAGGTGTGCAAGCATTCTGCAGATGTATGTTTGCCTCTCTGCAGCTTAGTGCATGGCAGCTTGTCTTAACTCTGTCCTGCTTCTGTAGTTTGGGCAGAATTCAGCATTTCTTTGGCGGCTGGTCCGCGCTTACTGCGACATTCACGACATCAGCGCCACCCTGGAGGAGAAGAAGACCCACGCAGAAACCGGTAATTTACATAGCCTCGTTTAGTGGCTCGTTTGTCAAGAATCTCGACTGTTGTTTTAAAAGCAAAACCAATGTGCTGGCCCAAATCCAAATTGATTGTCAAGTCAAGTGAGTTCATAATAACACCCGCATTTCTGGTTTGGTTTGTGGTTTCCAAGATTACGGTTTGAAGTGGAGCACTGACTTCCCTTTGTTCTGCTTCGGCTTCAGAGACAGGAACCCCAGTTTTACTATAGCTGTTAGTTTGGTCAGTACACTAGAGTTGTTTTCAATGAATAGGTGACCTTTTCATGTCACTCGTGTCACTGTAGATACCTTATCAGGTTTCAGACCTCAAAGTGACGTATGTCTAAACACATAATTAAATTCGTTTAATGAAGAAAAACCCAAAAAAGACAATAACAACTGCTGTGGACATCCACAGCCAAGGAAAAAAACAATTGATAACAGCTGATAGTCGCACGATCCTAAATGTTTTTACCTACTTTGGTGAGTCATGTCATATGAATGAATTAATTCCCATTAAATTTTTTTGTTTTTCTTTTAATTAAATGAATGCAAACCATCAACAATAGATGAGAATAAATGAACAACGGACACCCGGCTGTTGTCATTGTTGCTGATTTGCAATGTGAGCTTTGATCATGTGGCTGAGACAGAACTCCGAGGATTTGCTTGAGTCCAGCTGTAAAACATGTAATAACAAGGGATGCACAGACACGGTAGTAAAGATAGAGGGGGATTTCATTCCCAAATCTGTCGCTATGAACTGTGTCGGAAACATTAAAGGGAAAGGGATCACCGGAAGCTGCTGGTTTTAGGCACCAACAAACCATCAGCGGTTTATTTGCAAATTCATGATGACACAGTTTTTCCTTTGACCTCATTTGTCAATCACTGAGAGGTTCATTGTTTATAACAATGCTTTTTTTTACAATTCCGAGAACAGTCATTATGTTTCTGGGAGTCTCAGACCGGGTGGACCTGTTTTCTCAGGGCATTAAACCTTCCTCATCTAATGGAAGCTGTCCTGGTGCTTCCTGCAAAGACACCTTTGTCCGAACATCGGGGTGTTCTCCCCCCCTGTCAGAGCATCGTATTTTACATTTGTTCAGATATGAACAGAGTAGGAGGAAAAAGAGAAAAAAAACTGCTACTGAGCAGTGATGGATTCAAAATAGAGTTTCCCTCCGGGACTGCATTTCATGAGTTCTGCTGGCGTTTCTTGATTTATGTGTGTCCTGTTGTACACCTCTAGATTCAGCTAGTCCACAAGCCCGTCAGGGTGCAGGGCGAGTTGGATTCACAGCTCACTAAAGGACCCTTGTCTCTGTGTGTTTTTTCTTTTCATCTCTTAGGGAAGTTCGTTGGCGAGGAGGCCGTGAGCTTAAATCCGACATGCGCTGAAAGTCATCAGTGGTGGGTAGTTGTTTTTTTTTTGTTTTTTTTTACCATTTCTTTCCTTTGCCACGCATAATAACAGCTGCATAAGTCAGTCGAACATCCACCCGCAAATGGTTCGACGGCATGCGGCTTGCCATGACGGACTGTTTTTTGAGCAAACGCGTTCACGAAAAAGCCCAAAGGTGCTTTCCCCGCTTGATTGAGGCGGGTAGGGGCCCGAGCTCTGATTGATGTCACAACCTGAACAACTCGTGACTCCAGTATTGCTTTTGGTAGTTGAGGAACTGTGAAATGAAAAAATAATAGCTGACACTTTTGTTTTTGTTTTTTTACTCTGCTCAAGGTGAATAATTGTGGAACAAGGGGGAGGGGGGGGGGGGGGGGGGGGGCACGTTCGTGAAATAGCCGCATCCCTTCCCGCCCCAGGCATCGCCTCCCCTCGGGTCAGCCCCTCATCCACCTTTCAGCGTCGCATCCATCTCAGGAATGTAAACACGGCCGAGGACAGGCTGACATTGAGGGCGGAACTGCTGGTGCGATTAATGGGCTGCTGTTACTGCATGTCCCTGTGGTGTGATTCAGTGATCACTTCAAAACTAACAAATAGCTCCCCTGGAAGGCTTGCGCGAGTCGAAAAGAAAAATCCCCCTGCTTTTAATCAGCTGTACAAAGTGGGCCTCGTGGCAAGAATCTCATGTGTATTTGCACAGGTCGCTGTGCATACCTCTGAAACATGTCAAAGCTTGATTGCTGATCGTGCACAGAATCTGATTATCAATAGAATCGCCATACCTAACTTTAAAGGACGGACATTATTAATACAGTATGTTGGTTTATCTAAAATTAGTTCAAAGTGTATTTTTCAGAATCATCAGCGTTCGCTCATTTATGCACGGCTGCTTTCAAGACATTAAGTGAAACAGAAGGTTGTGTTTGTTTAGTTAATTAAGCGCCGCGGCTTTGCAACAAAAAAAAGAAAAGAAAAAAAAGCTTAGCGCCTAATCCCGTGTTCACTAATGGAATTCGTAAGGTTGTTAAATCAAGAACAAATGCGAAGTTGGACGGACAGGTCGAAGTAGGCAAAACCACTTTTTGAGAGGGGCGGAGGCAGAGGATTGGGGACGGTGCCAGGCACTGTTGCAAGGAAGTTTTCTGAGGTTACTGTTTACTTAGAGAACAGACGGCGTGAGAAAACGTGTCACTTGTTTTTATGAACGCCGTCCGGCCTGTCGCAGTTTGACAAATGTTGTTTAGACGAGCTCCCAGTTGCTTCCTGCTCTGCCACTGAAACTGCCTGACGGCCTCTTCTTTCTCTAACCTCAGTGAATGTGTGATATTTGCAACTTGTTTTATATTCTTTTCTTTTTAGATAAGTAAAAAAACAGACATAGCCGAAGAAGCTGGACTTAACACAGCTGGAGGAAATTCCCCTCAAAGCACTGCCTTTTTCATATCCGAGATGCAGCGTTTGTTCACAGAGATGTCTCTGACTGACAGCTTGATAGGTCGGGCGAGGATGATCTGAACAGACCCCTATTGTTGCGTGCTAGGGAAAGCGTCCAGAACAAGTCCACATAGGGGAAGTTTGCCTTTAAAACCTGTAGTTCGGGGCGACATCCAAAAGAAAAACCGGGCTAAGCCAGAAAGAAAGCTGCCTGTGCTGCAAACTGTTTGGAAGCGTCCTGGGCTGACTGCAGGCAAACGAGGGACACGCTGCAGCACTCTGCTGCTGGAACCGTGCACAGGAACAAAACAACGGTGTGTCTTCTGTCAGGGGCTTATTCGGTTCCGTTGCTTTAAAGAACGGTTTGGGAAGCCCTTCCTGCCTCCAGCAGTAATCCAAAACAATGACTCTTTATGATAAGTAGTGGTTATTAAGTTACAGCTACATACTAATTTCTGCCCGACCTAATCAGGTGGAAAAACATGAGGTGATCTTCTCTTTCTGCTGGAACTCACAGTGGAATTATTCAGCTGTTTAGTAGCTGTACGGCAAAAACAACAAAACAAAGACAATTGAGGAGTTTTAGCATCAGTTGCAGCTCCTCTGAAGTGCCCTTCCTCACAGGCTGCACCTTTTAAGCTCCACTGTGACACAAGGTAGCTTGTGTAGAAACTGTTTGGTAATTCCAGGGGTCCCATCAAACCTTATGACTAAGTAAATGTGCCTCATATTGCTTAAATTAAGTAGACATATACATAACTAGTGCTATACATGGAGATATCCATGCTTTTTCCATTTCGAGCAGCGTTAGGGGCAAAACACGAAAGGTAGCAACTCAAAAAAACATTCAACAGGACTCCTGTCAGGTTGGTGTGATGGTCACGTGTTCAGCATGTACTGGCTGCACTCTTTTTCTCTGGCCCTTGAATTTGCCAGCGCTTCCATGGCACCGGCAGAAACAGCACAGAACTCCTTTAGGTGCTGGCAGCAGCAGCCGCGCTCCGTTTAAAAGCCACAGTACCGTCTTTGAAAGACTTCCCAACAGGTCCAAAACCCAAGGGAATGCCAGCACAGCACAATAAATAACCCGCATGCTAATTAGAGCTGACTCGTGCTGTCAGTGAATTCTTAGGAGTAGGTGCAAGAAGGGAAATAGAACAAAAATCCAAACAAAACAGCCCACAGGAAATTAGAAAGAATTACTTCAAGGGGTAAAAACTGCATTTTTTTTTGTTACGATCAAGAAACATCTTTCACTTACACAGTATTTGTTTGTTGTGTCCTATCTCTGCATTAATGCAGATCCACTGAACTTGAAGGGTTATTTGAGTGGTATTCAGTCTGGTCTTTGTTAATGAATTGAATGCTAAAAGAGGAGACACAACAAACACACACAAACACACACACACACACACACATATATATTGAAATAGGGCAGTGTTTGTGGTTGTATGAGCACCAGTTAGCTGGATACTAAAGCTGCAGCCCATTTTTAGGTTTTTCCATGCGTGTCACTGTAGATACCTCCAGATATCCCTTATCAGGTTTCAGACCTCAAAGCACTCCTGTACCGCCTTTGTTTCCGACCTCTTTACAAATATATTGCCTTGACAAGCTGTCCGTTATCGGGAATTAATCAATGCTGGCAAAAGCTCATGTGCGGGGCGCGACTGGGATGCAGGATAAGGTGTTTTTTGTTTGTTTGTTTGTATGTTTGTGTGCGATGCAAATGCGTGCGGTTTTTCGTGAGTGTGAGGCTTGTTTGTATAATCTCAGCAGGCTGACGCCTGAGAGATGCGATTACATTATTGTATTACCAGCTTTGTTTTTTTCAATGATTCCGCAGTGCGAATTCAGACCCTGTAAATCCCTGGCTATAGGGCCTCACCGATGATACAAAGGCTGTGGATTAGGCAGGGAGACTGTGGCAGTGCCAGCTACAGCAGGGGGTGGGCACAGAGTCACTTTTAACTTTAAACTGTTGCCTCATCGTCGGTAGCCGTGGAGGGCCCTGGCACAACGCTCAGACCCCATTGTGCTCTGCCTCACCTCTGTGGGAACGCTCAACAGAGAGCCGCAAATCCCGTCCCTTTTTTATTAACAAAGGCAATCCAATGTATATCAGCTCATTCTGTCACCGGCTAAATAGTGTGTCAGCGGGTTTCACACACCCCCACACACTGTGTGAATCTCTCTGGTTACTCCTCCCGCTTTAGCCTCCAGTCCTACCTGGAACATTCTGCTTTTGAATGAGCCCTCTATGTTTGAATTTGAAGACTGAAAAACAATCCGCCGTTTCCGTTAAGCACCTGACACTTGAGGCCCTTTGTTTAGTTTTTTTGCCCTGCACAGAAGGGGAATTCATTGAGCGGGTTCAGAAGAGTTTCTAGGTTTCTTTTTCTTTTCTTTTTTTTGTGGACAGTCCTCTACTCATCCCCCACCGTCATGTTTGGCTGCTGCCAACCTTCCCCTCCCCGCTCGACTTTTCCCCCTTTCTCGCCGTAGATAGTGATGGAGAGATAGTCTTTCAACTCATATGTGGAAGGAATGAGTAAACAACAGCGGGCAGGCCCCTTAGGGCCAGACACTCCCCTCTGCACCTTCACGTTCCATCTCATACCTTCCTCGTTACACAACATAACTCCAAAGGCAGAACATACTTATAGATTTGCTCATTTATGCTCGGGGGAGAACTTGCAGGCTTGCGGTGACGGCAAACTTAGAGATGACACAACTGTTCACTGGCCTTATCGTGTGCTCAGTTCCCCTTTGGCTCACTTATTACCCATTAAGCATTGCCCGGGATTGCTAATTCTAATGAAAAGTGATCATGGGAGGCTTGATGACGATAAGTCTCTGGTATGCTACTGCTGCATTTGGTCTCCTCATCACACCGCTGCTTAGATTTATGGCATTTAATCACATCAGCATATTACTACATGTTCTAGACAGAGGCGACTTAATTGATAGATTGTGCAAAACCCTTTAGGGAAACTGCAAGTAGCTGTGTCGACTAAGTCAGTTAAGTCCAACTCAGTTCGTCTGATCCCATTCTGCTAATGTACTGGAAATGCAGAGCTGAGGTAATCTCAGGGTGCTTTGGAGACTGATGAACCTAACAATTCCCCATGAGCAAACACTTGGTGGTTGTGGGGAGGAAAAAAATAGATAGATTCCCTTGCCGGCTGAAGCTATCTCAGGTTGGCAGATGTGCCTCCTGGGTTTTTGTTGACATCCTGCAGTAGATTTTAAGATAAAGGAAAGATGGCGATGCTGTTTGCATTGCAAATAGAATGAGAATGCAATGTTTTAGAATGTAAGTCTTTTGTTCACAACAGGTAAAAGGCCAATTTTTTAGGTGAGATATTTAACTTTTTATGAGGAATATGAAGACTTTTAACATTTATGTAAAAAAAGCAGGTGGAAGGGGTGCTAACTGGGACCTCTGCAATACAAAAAAATCTCTAGTTTCATTGGATAAGTTTCTACTGTCTTAAACATGCCGTTAACAGTCAATCTTTGTCCCAATTTTGTTACGATTTTCCTAATATAATTTCACCGTTCAGGACCATGGACAGTGTTAAGTGACCAGGATGGGAATAGCTCATTTGAGCCTATGTTGTTTTTTTTGTTGCTATCATTATTTGAAGAAAAAAAAAGAGGAGGAAGTTGTGTTTTGGATACTCATCTGAGAGCTGAGGACATTTTCTGCTGGTGCTGCTCACCGTTGAGTCGGGGGGACGCTCCTGCAGCCGTGGCTGCACACAGGGATTCAGAGTTGAAGCAGTAAGGCGTTGACGCCACAAGGAGCTGTGCGAAAGGAGCTAAAACGGGAAGAAGGCGACGGGTTTGCTCAAAGCCTTCACATCCAGCAGTCTGTTTTTGTTGGAAGCCAGGCAGCAAAACACGGGCAGATAGCATCTCGCTTAAGGAGCTCTCCGCTCGCGGAGTGCCAGTCAGCGGCTGTGTGGGCGCACTCTGAGCGAACCTAAGAAAATAAACACTTTTTTTCCCCTTCTTTTTTTCCAGGTTACGGTTGCACACAAATCATCTTCCCCTTTGATAACATTTCAGGGTGTTTGGATGTGAGTCATGCTCGTCTTATCACAGTTGCTTTTTCATGCAGAAAAACGCTTTCAGTTCATCTCATGTGGTCGCTCTAGTGCGTTTTTTTTTTTCTAACTTTGTAGGATCCCATGGGCATTCATAGTCTTTGTCACGCTAAATTATCATGTCTTGTTTAAGAAAGCTAAACCAAAAGCTTCCCACCCCCCCCCCAAAAAAAAAGAAAAAACTGGCCCCTCATTGAATATGTTCCCTTTTCGATTCCACCTGCAGTCTGCAGACGTCACTGCTGGATGACCTTTGCGTCCACTGATCCCTTGTGCAGAAGAGGTGTTCTAGTCACTCCGTGGCGTTTGACAGAGCACCAGCGGGATTAGCCGCAGCCTCGCTGCCAAAAGACTTTGATCAGCTCCCTCCTCTCCGCCTCAAACCCCCGGCGTCGTGACGATTTACCGACCCCAGAGCTGAAATCGCCCTTTTTCCCCCCTCCCTCCCTTCACCTGTCCATTGATCCAAGCTCGCGTATTAATGAGCGGCCCAGAGAAAAGAAAAAAAAAAAGGTGAAGCGGCTTATCTGTGCTGCCATTGCGTAACGAGGAGCCTTACTGGAGATCACCCAGAGATGTGGCTCAGTGTTGATGACCCAGAGAAAAGGTGGCGTTACTGAGAGCCCCTCTGGCGGTCGGGGGGGGGGGGGCAGGGGTCCCTCACAGAGGAGAGGCTGACGATGTTACAACAGAGAGACAGTCTGTGAGATCTTTAAGGGGCCCCGCGCGGCCACTTAAAGTCTTAATTGTTTTATTTTTCAGCCCCAGTCTCGCCCGAATGATCCCAAAATGACAGCTGATCGGCCTCAGAGGCCCGAGCGCCGCCGCCGCATTCTTGCCGCGCTTTGTCTGTTGCTTCAGCATGGTATCAACCATCTGGATTAGAAGTGGTGTCGAGGTGTGCTTACGCAAGATCCCCGATGCCTTCTAACGCCAAGAAGACACTGACAAAACAAAACCAGTGTATGTCATGAGCATCCAGGCTCACGGCTGTGCAACTGTTTCCTTTGTCTGGAATTGTGACCAGATAGCAGGTTCAACTCTCCGGTCTCTCCCTTCCTGCAGCTCCACTCGGGGCTTCCTCTTATTTAAGAGGATCCCTCCAGCTGAAGCAGAGCAGCACTTTTGGTCAGACTTAGTCCCTCCTGTGCTCATCACGGCCTGCTCTGGCTTAAAGCTGAACCGAGGCATGCCACACGTCGTTTTATTTATTTTGTTTTGCTCACGATCACGCTGTGTCAGAGGCGTGCATTCTCTCAAAGAGAAACCCAGACTGAAATGCAGACTTCTGCTGTTGTATCTGGCAGGTATGCCATCATGTGCGGGATCATGGCCGAGTACGACACGGTGCAGAACAAGATCAAGAACGGCTACATCTTCAAGGTAAGGTGCGCAGTCAGCCTGTAATCGTAATCGTAGTGCAGGAGCCGGCCCTCCTGCCTGTCCCATATGATTTTCCTATCACTCAAGCCAGGAAGCCTCCCCTCCCCCGAGAGGCCCGCTTATGTAAGCCAGCGCATGGACCAACAGCACGTAGCGTTTTATTTCCTGTCAGCGGCCTCCCCGAACGCTGCGCGCACCTTCCCCGCTCTTGGCAGGTGACGGAGGGAGGGAGAGAGATAGGGCGCCGCGGAGGAGAAGATATGGGGGGGAAAAAAAGAGAAGAGAGAACTCATCAAAGAGAATGGAAAAGAAAGAGGGGAGGGTGCGTGACAGACGCAGCGCGCGGCAGCTCGGCGAGATCGCGTGTGTGCGAGGTGTTTGGGAAATAGTTGTGGCTTGGTGAAGCAGGACGGATCAGGTTGGAACAGAAGGCAGCGGAACAGCAGCTGTATCATGAATCAACAGTGAAAATCGTCTCGTGTTTGTCTCTCTCTCTCTCTCTCTGTTTCCCCTCCCAGGATCATCTGGATAAAGCCATCGAGCTGAAGCCGCAGGACCCCATGTCCTACTACCTGCTGGGCCGCTGGTGCTACGCTGTAGGTGACCCCCAGCCCTCGCGCCTCAAACCTCTCCTCTCCCAGCCTGTGAATTATGGCGGCCCACACGCCCGCGAGGCGCCCCACCTCCCTTTGCTAAACCCCCCATAAAGTTTCCCCTCATTCATTAGCCTCATCCTCCTTGTAGGGCTCATTTTTTCTAGGTTATGCCTTTTTAAAAATGCATTAGTGCAGATCGGGACTTCTTTTAATTGTCTGTAGTTTCTCCTAATAGTGAAGAACCATTGTCATTTTGATATAAAGGCTCACAGGCAACTCTTTTTTTTTTCCCCATCTGGTTTCTCGTTTTGTCACGACCTGCTCAATCATGTAACTCAGTACCAGTTGTCTGCCCGCCTTACAGGGAGCTATTATAGAGATTCGTCTGGTTAGGCTCCACGACCCATGAACGCACATAAAGGAGGAGAGAGCCCGAACACCTGATATTTTCTCAGACTGAGCTTTTTGTAGGCTGCGTGCAGAACCGTCAACAGCGATGTACTGTTCTGCATTCAGCTGGCAGCTGACCCTGAAAAATCCCACCACGACACCGCAGCTGCAGTGAGACGCTGTTGCATCCGTGACCCGCTGGTCATCGACACAAAGTGTGCAGCCAGACGTATTCAGTCACCACACTCACATAGTCGTGCTCTCCCTGGGGTTTCGGTTATTCTATTATCTGTGGGACGCTTTCAGCTTACAAGTTTTAAATTAACATTTGTGTTTTTAGAAAACATCAAATAAAATTTTAAATAGCATAAAAGCCAATAGACATTGTGTTTAAAACCAAATTAAATACACATCAAATACACAACCATATCACCATCATTCACATGATGTCGATATGTGTGTTATTTCAGTTCTAAAAGCTGAGTAATTGATAGACTGTTGATTCTGCCGCTGGTGTCCCCGAACTGATGTCACTTTAAGTCGGCCTTTTGCATTTTAACATGAAGATATAATGATAGCATGGGTAGGGATTTGCAGAATTTACTGAGTGCATTCAATGGCAGGTAGCAAAGTGAGAATTCTGAATAACTACTGACCTCCTGAGCTCTGATCAGAAGGCCAACCACGGCTTAAAACAACATGGCGTATGTGCCCTGCTTTTTTCACGACAATTCTATGTTTCCTTGTTTTGCAGGTTGCTCAGTTGTCGTGGATTGAGAGGAAAGTTGCCGCCACTCTTTTTGGAGAGCCACCAAGTGCCACAGTCGAGGACGCGCTCAAGCATTTTCTAAAGGTGCCCTCCGCCACACTTTTCGAGTCTGCCGCTCAAAGCTCATGTGCTTATGAGTAACCTTTTACATAACACTTCCAGACGAGAGACCAAGGTTCTGTGATATGGCCGAAAACCTATAAATACTAAGAAATATTTAGTTGATTTGCCGCGGTTTCACAGCTGACGATGCAAAATGATAATAATGACATAGGATCACTAGTTTCTAGGAAAATGTACAGAAATAGGTACTGATGTTTGAGTTGCTTATGGTCAGGCGTTGAGCTTTCACCCAGTTTGACCTACAGCATGTTCTCTTTTCCCTCCGTTCCAAAGCAGTTAGCCTCCAGGTTGTGCTCACTTTTTTTTTCTTTTTAAATTGTTTCTTTCTTTTCTATAATAATAATATGTGCTTCCACATTTCAAATGTTTACATAGTGGAGAAAATACTTTTGCCTCTGGCCAGTATTCCCGTGCGTGCCTCCTCCCCGTGTTCCCGCCCATCAATCTGATTTAAGTGCTCCCTGTTCCGACATGCCGCCTCTGACCTGAAAAAGACGTGCTGCAAAACTTAAAGGCAATGCGGCACATCGCAGGAGGCCCCCTGCTACCCCCTAGCTACCATGTGTTACTGACAGTTGTGTTGCGGAAAAGCGTGAGCAGAGATCAGCCGAATTATGCAGGAATATCTCTGATCATTTTGCTGGTAGAGATCAGCCTCTTTCTTAACATGTTGCTGGTTTGAAATGGGACAGGACACGGTTAGAATAGACAATTTAACAGGCATTTACCTTTGAGTGTTAGAGCAGTTTAGTCTCTAAATAAATGTGTCTTCTGTTTGTTTTTTTTCGCCTTTAATGCAGGTCGAAGAAATCAGTCCTGCTTATTCGAAACTGAACTACGTGTTTCTGGCTAAGGTCAGTAGCTAAAACTTGACAGCAGCAGGTTTGTGATTGTTGTGCGGAAATCTGAAGGCGTTGACAGTTTTATTTTTGTCCTTTTGTTTTGGCAGTGTTTTAAAGATCTGGGACAGAGGGAGAATGCCAAGAAGATGTGTGAAGCTGCTCGTTCAATGAATACCGTCTCCAAGGAGGTAAATGGTCTTCTCATCTCTGATTTCTCGTCAAAATTTTGAGAGCAGCAAAGGCCAATGAAGCCAAACCAAAAATCTCATTTTTTCGTTGGATGCAGCGCACATAAGGACAGATTTACTTTGCAAATTTAAAATAATCTTTTGTGTGTTTTTTTTTTTTGAAGGACAAAGAAGCCCAAAAGGAACTGGAATCCCTCTGTCCGGCCCTCGGAGTGTGAGAATGGCAGTGGAACCCCTTAGAAACTGATTTCCCATCTGCTATGAGCTCTTTTCTGGTGTGTGAGAGGGGGAGTATGTAGATGTAGCTAATGTTGACGTAACTGCCATGTTAATTCACTCTGAGTGTAAGGAAGGATGTTGTGGCATGGTGTGAGTGACCCATGGGAGCGATTGCCCACCACATTTAACCGTCCTTTGCACTTTTTAGTCCAGACTCGTGCTCAACTGTGTCGGAAGTTAAACAAACATTCACAACAACCAGAGGTCCAGATCAAGGGGGACCACATCTTCATCTTTCTTAGAACAATCATGACTTTTGGAGTCGATTTGGCCAGGATTGTGCGTCTTCAGACGCATTTTAAGTTTGAGCTGAGGGGATTTTAACCATGAAACATTTTGCAAATTAACAGACTACGATTTAAGAGTGCTAGAGGTGATGTGTAGATGGCAAAAAAAAGCAGGCGGGAGACATTACACCAACATCAAACAGGCTTCTCGCTGCCCTTTAGTCAACCCTAACCTGCTTGGAAATGCACGGATAGCCAACAGATCATTTTAAGTTTAACCACTTACACACAACACTACTAAGGACTAATTACTGTACATTTAGTTTATTTCAAGTTTAGCTTTGCAGATAAATCCTAAAGCTCTTGTTTGACTTGCTCCTTGGCAATCAAACAGATATAAAACACGGTTTGTCCGGGAGTCGTTTCAGGTCCGTCCAGTCGTATCCAAAGGCATTTAGATTACTAATGTCCCTTTGGAATCAATCACAAAGACTAAATTCGCGCCCCGCATTCATCAGTGCCAAGATAGGTGAGCTTATCCCGACCTGCTTTGAATGTGATGAAAGAAATAAAGGCCGGAATAAAGCTTGCTCCCCACTTTAATATCTGTCACTGACATTCTTCACATAGTGATCTATGACACAAGCTGTTTGCCAGGATTAAGTGGAGCTTTGCAGTAGTTCAGGCAGGTACGAGGAGCTGCTTCCACGTTCCTTTCTGCACAATCACTCCCAGATTTAGCCCGTCTCGTTCGCTTTGTAACCGAAAGATGTGATTACAAGAAAAAAGAAAGAAAACATGGGCTTTTTCATTTTGTCGGTAGGAATAACTGAGTTGGAGGAAATGTGTCGGTTGTGGCTGCGAACAAGAACAAATCTGATTTCTTTTCAAACCGATTTTAACATGTTGGTTACACTACATTCCGGATCATATTTATGCTTCAACTGAAAATCACCTCAGGTGTTTTAGACTTATTTTTAATCAATATTTAATTGTTTCATATTATTTCAACCTGCTGAAAAGAATGATAAGAATTATTTTTATTTGTTGTTTTTTATACACTGTGAATGTACTAGAATTTTTTTAATGCCAAAGTGATTTTAATGTTCCTCAAGCTTATTCCTGATTGCGATTATACTGTGCAGTGTCATGCGGTGTGTACTGAATGATTAATGGTTCAGGAGTCTGTAATTAAACCTGTGAAATCCTGAAAGGATTGCCATTTGTCTGCCCTGTTTGTTTTCCTATTAGTTTTATGGATATTTATAAGCAACGGTTGCTTGCAATAAGTTATGTAAGCCACAGCATATAATTAAAGCACACAGTGATTTTTATGATAAACTAAATTGGTCTTAATCCAAACGTCAACAGAGAACATCACGTAGGCTCGTTGAGGAGGATGAATGACAGCGGAGGCCTAATTCACCCCCTTCTTTTCTCCCAGACGGCATTTTGTGCCAGGCCGATGGGGAATTTGTGACTGGATCAGACTCAACAGGCCAACAACCGCCAGTCTAGTCATGTTTGATACTCTTACCCCCTTTCTCCCTTTCTTGTTCTCACTCGAGCTACTCTAAATGGGTGCTTCCCACATCAGCACAGGTGTTTGTTTATACAGTAATGAAAGCTTCACCATTCGTGACCGGTTTTTATGAGCCTCTTGTGCACTTTAATCAAAGCCTGAGTTGAGACAGCTGCAGAAATCACTGGTACTTGGTGGTGATGTCTGCACTGGCTGCTCTGACAGTTGTTGCGCAATGCTTTTTGTTGCACTTCTACCTGCTGTTCGACATGAAACGCATTCACGCCGTCGCCTGAGTTGTAACATCACGGTGCAACTTGACAAAAAAAAATAAACCCTGCTGCAGTATTTTTGCATATGGATGAATTCAGGGGCCTGTGAGGATGCTGGAATTTGAACCATGGAAAATATACCGCTGGGTCTCTCAAACATTGTGGTGCACGGATTCTCTTTAGAAAGTGGTACTGATGCATCCATCCATTTTCCAAACTCATTCTATACTCGTTTAATCCAAGTCATGTCGGGGATTAAACAAACATGCATGTTTTTTGGTTTTGGGAGGAATTACACAGAGGGGAAGACAAGCCTGGAGGGAAAATACAAACTCCACACAGAAATATTACACACACACACACACACACATACACACATACACACATACACACATACACACACACATACATACATACATACATACATACATACATACATACATACATACATACATACATACATACATACATACATACATACATAAATACATACATACATACATACATACATACATACATACATACATACATACATACATACATACATACATACATACATACATACATACATACATACATACATACATACATACATACATACATACATACATACATACATACATACATACACACACACATACATTGCCAGCTTTTATGTTTTGATCCCCCTTATTGAATCTCTTCTGGTCTTGACCCATACCTGACCCTGTTCGGCTGGTCGGGCCTGGACCCAGCGGCTGGCCTGGACCCCTCTTTGCCCACATGGCCCAAGACTCCTAAAAGATCATCTCAACCTCGGCCCTGACGTGACGTTTCAGCGTCGTCTCACCATCCTGTGACATCGTATCAGTCAGCCACCGCATTTTTCTGAAGACCGCAGTCTGGCCGACAGTCCTTCCACATCTCTGCGTATCCCCTAGTAAGCTCAGCCATGTACGTCCCGGTTGCACAACGCGTTGTCAATGGCAGAGGGATCTTGTGTGAGTGCGCTCCACGTGTTTTATTCGTAAGACGTTGCAGGACGCAGACTTTAAACAGAGATTCATGCTAAGCTACTTAATGCACTTTTGACAGGTCTGAGCTGTAATGACATACCATGTGTCTTTCAGCCACTTCATGCAATGTTCCACGTTTCTGAGCGGCACGACATCAGACCACAGCCACTTTTCTTTTCCTTTTTTTACAAAAAGAATTGTGTGCACTAACTTAAGACAATGCACGTCCTTCCTGTGCAAAACTTTACATTTCCTCTGTCTTCTTTATGTAGTGATGCATTGACCATATGCATGCAATTCTATTTTTTCTTTGTGTTTTTTTTCTTTTTGTATGTGGGTCCAGTGTTATTTCCATATGGGATATTTGCTTCCTTCTGCAGCTTCCTGAAATACAAGGAGGCAGATGCTATCAGCCCTCAGGGTTAAAAGCTTTTGTTAACACTCAGCTTATTCTCGAGTTGAATTGGGTGCACGGTCACTGTAGTCACGTCATTTCTTTCTTCTTTTTTTTTTTCCAGAACTCAGGAAAAAGTGCGTTTTACTTGCCATTCATAAAGTCGGGCGCTTGGAACTCTGCCACGCATGACTCCACGGGCACTGTTTCCTACCTCAGGTTTGATGTATTCTTAGAAAAAAAAAAAGGAAGAGACGTGGAACGGAGAGCTCCCTATCTGGAGTCATCTCCTATCTGAATTTGTTACGCTCTGACTCAGTTGGCCATAAGCCTCCTGCTGATTGAGGACAGGATGTTCTGGCAGGGCAAGGTAAACGCTGCACGGGGAAAACATTCTTATGAACATGTCCTCTTTGTTCCCATCACACTTGGCAACACGATAAGAGTTGTCTGCACTCTTAACGGAGACGTTCAAATGATTCCTTCGTCAGCTCTGACTGATAAGTGTCAAATACGCTCACGTTTGGGGTAAATTTAACCTGCTTGTGAAACAGAGACATGAGACTGCAGAAGCTCGGATGATGTTGTTGGTTTATTCGCGGTTTTGTACGACATTCACCAAGACAAATTTCAGAAAATGCAACATTTCGGGTACAGTTACATGCAATACCGTTTGGAGAACTGGAGAGAGGAAGCCATCTTTTAGGAATCCACTGTAGTTTTTTTTTTTCAGCGCAAATGGTAGTAAACAAACAAATCATTGATTTCCTGGTTTGTACTGCTTTGAGAATTCAGCCGTTTTTGTTTGCGGCGCTGACAAAAACTTGTCTCCCAGTGCTCAGAACAACAAGTTGCTCTGATATTCTAAGTAGAACGGCACCCCCATCTCCATCCCCCTCCCTCCCAGCATAGAGCAGGCTTTGACTTTTGCTACATCTTGCGGCCAAAGAGCTTTTGGAGCACGGAAAGGTCTTTATTTAATGCAACATCCATAATGCAAAGAACCAGCTAAACAGAATTGACCTGACATCTGCAAACATCTGCAGTTGACAAACACCAGAATCACATACAGCAGAGCCGTCTGGGGGAACATTTTCTAATCCTCAGCTTATTCCTTTAAAACAGCATTCATGAAACATTTCATAATATATCAGAAAACTTTCAAAAAGTTTCTAGACAGAACAGAAAGTGGACTTATTCAAACCCCCTTTTCCTGAGTAATACACCTCCATAATTTGCACTTTACAAAGTTATTGTTTGATATTAAAAGAGATTAAGCTTAAGAGCTGATTTACTACAAGAGCTTATTCACCTGTTAGGCTGTCAGCATTCTGACCATGGCACATTACTTAAGTCACTTAAAAATGCAGTGACTCCATCTTCTGTCACATTCAGCAATAATAAAAAAAATTCTAAAGACAAGAAGACATTACATGTAAAGAGTTTTTTATATACTCGCGAGAAAAATGAAATAATAAATTATATGTGCGAAAAACGAGGAGGCATTTTAGAGATTCAACAGCAGATGTTTTGGAGAAGAAATATTGTTTCTCTTAAACCTGAAAGCAACAACATGAGCATTTTTTCTTTCTTTTTTTTTGTTGCAGATTTAGTTTCAGTTTAGCCCGAATGTTCCGGGCTATAAATACAAATACAAACACAAACATGAGCCAGTGTCTCTCAGTTGTGTGTTGGCCTTCATATTGTGGGCATTGTCCTTAGCTCCTTTTTTCTCATTGGACTGACGGGGGCTCGCCGTGGGCGCCCACCGCGTCCAGCAGGGCCATGTGGTCGCGCAGGGCCACGGCTATGGAGAAGGCGTGGGGCTTGAGGGTCAGGCCGTAGTCGTAGTCCAGCGTGGGCGGCTTCTCCGGGTCCGCCGTCACGTGGCACTGGTGGGCCATCAGGGCGGTGAAGACGAACAGCTTCATCTTGGACAGCTCCTCGCCGATGCAGCGCCGCTTGCCCTGGGAGAAGATGAGCACGCCGCTGGCCAGGTCCTTGTTCAGGGCGCCCCACGGGTCCAGGAAGCGCTCGGGGTCGAAGCTCTCGGGCCGGGACCACTTGGCTGGGTCGTGGTTGATGGACCACTGGTTGACGAAGACCACGGTGTCCTTGGGGACGGTGTAGCCCCTGATGGAGGTGTCGGCGGTGGTGGCGTGGGGGATGGTCAGGGGGACGAAGCTGGTGAAGCGCATCACCTCGTAGAGGAAGGCCATGACGTAGGGCAGCTGGGCCTGGTCCTCGATGGAGGGGAGGCGCCCGCGGTCCACCACCCGGTCCACCTCCTGCTGGAGACGCGTCTGGATCTCAGGGTACCTGGAGTCACAGGCCAGAGCAGATTAAAGGGGGGGTCACCCACTGGAAGACCACGCAGGCAGCTGACCTCCAGGGCTAGATTTACTGCGACTGCCCGGAGACGAGAAAAGAAACTCCCTCTCTGAGCAAAACAACTAAATCTCTGTGTTCTCTCACAGTCGGAACCAAACTATACAGAGAGAAAACTTGAGTAAATAACAGAAAGCCCGCCAACAACATCCTCCAGTAAAGTGCCGACTTGGCTTTTCTCTCCCTTCCCTCAGACTGCGGCTGCCTCTGCCTCTGCCTCACCCACACACTTTACAGTTTCAGAACACAAATGCCTCTCCATAATGAAGGTTAGTCAGCTGACAGGCACAATTATCCTTCCCATGATCATGACACCATCAAATACTTTTGCTTACTTGACAAGAATGACGATGATCCACTGCAGAGCCGTCGACAGGGTGTCTTGACTTGCCCCAAATATATCCCCGATAGTGGGGACCACGTAGTCTTTCCCGGGTGGGTGCCCTATTTTGTTTTTTAATTCCTCCAGCGCCACGATAAAAGCGTCGGTCATGTCTCTCACGGCATCGGATTGGATGGTTTTCCGGTGCTCCACCACTTTGTCCAGGATGAAATCTCCGAACTCCCGGTTGAGCCTCTTGAAGTTCTCAAAGATGGTCTTGATGGGGTTAGGGAAGTACTGGAGCCAGGGCATCACGTCCACGATGCTCCCCGCTCCCACGGTTTGGGTGAACTGGTCGTTCCTGCCCACCACCTGCTTAAACTCCTCGTCCTCGTAGGAGTACCTCTTCCCGAAGCACACCGCGCTCATGATGTTGGCCGTGGAGACCACGAGATAGGACATGGGCTGGAAATACCGCTGATCTCGCGTTTTGGCCAGGAACAGCTTCAGCAGCTCCTTGAACTCGCACAGGACGTGCTGCTCGAAGGTCTTTTTGGTCTGCGGGTTCCCGGTGGAGAACATGCGCAGCGTGGAGTGGGCCACCCTGCGGTGCGTCTTCCACCAGTCGGTGACGGTGCCGAACGCGAGGCTGTCCCCGTCCGAAATGTACCGGAACGACGTGAAGTCCGGCCTGCCGGCGAAGTCGAACCCTTGCTTGACCAGCGCCTGCTTGATGGAGTCCCCGTTGAGGACCACCACGCGGCGGGAGCCCAGCTGGATCTGGAAGACGTCGCCGTACTTTTTCACCATGCGCGCAAAGTACAAGTGCGGCGCGTTGCCGAGCTGCGGCGCGTTCCCGACCAGCGGCCAGGCTAACGGGCCGGGCAGGCGCGCCCCCCCCCCCCGCTGCCGGAGCCACAGCCACAGGTGCAGGAGGCTCAGCAGGGTCACGCACGCCGCCAGCAGAGCCCGCGGAGTGGCCGCGCCGCTCTTCTCCGGTGTCGTGTCCATGGCGGACATCCTGCGGAGGCACAGCGTTTATTTACAGTCCGAATCGGACCAAAATTACCTTTGCTGAATTGGGAGATCAGTACCTGATGGTGTCCTTTACTTCATCAAGAAGGGACGCCTTTTTTTTTTTTTTTTTTTTTACCTCTAAAGTTTCAAAGATGTCTCTGTTTATTAATATATATGTAATAGTCTATTTCCCCTCTCGGTTACTCTCTGATAAGTCTACCGCTCTCCAAACAGACTGATATAAAGTTATTCATCAGCCCGCTGAGCATCCTGAGACGACAGTGAGAGAGAGAGAGAGAGAGAGAGAGAGAGAGAGAGAGAGAGAGAGAGAAAAGGGCTCCCTGCTACCTGTCCGCCGCGCGCGCTCTCTGAGGTCCGGCCGCGCGCGGGGCACTCATTTAAGGGCTCAGCATCACGGCCCGCCACCCTCCGCACACACAGTGGGCCGCTTTGTTGCAGAAGGTGTCGGCCCCCATCGCACCATCTCCTCCCCCTGCTCTCCCTCTCTCCCTCAGGTGCACGCGCTCCACCCCCCCACCCCCCTACCCCCCTCCACCCCCCCTCACTCCAGCGGAGCTGTCTCGGGCTCCTCTCTTGCAACTTAAGTTGCCCGACTTGGGAATGGTCACCCTCTGATCTGGGCCCCAGTTGTGCAAATGTCCGTCACCGCAAATATCGCGACAACTTTTAAAGCGAACAGGTTGACATAATTAATATTATTATCATTATTATCATTACTTAGTTGAACTATAATCATCAACATTATTGATGAATATTACAGAAATAATTGATGTCGTTAATTTGATATGTTATAATAAACATCGCTACAATAATATCATTAATAACAATAATAATTAGATTTGACGTGTAACAGACCCCAAAAGCCGATCACACTTCCCTCAAGCATTCATTTGATGCTTTCATAAACGTTTCACAGTCTAATAAAGTGAATTGATTACTATATAATTGTGTTTTGTTTTTGTTTTTGCCAAAACTGTAATCGAATAAAAGAGGATGCGTTTTGTGTTGATGTCCATCTGGATACAACTTGGAAAAACCGAACAAAAATCAGGTCATTTTCTATGTTATAAAATAATCTAATAAAGTATAGGACAATTATAACAACAAACAAAAAAGTACACTCTAAGAAATAGAATTACGTTTTGTTCAAGAAATTCCATATTCACAATTGAATGGACAAGGAAATGTGCATAAGGATTAACGAACTGAAAAATCCACATCAAACCAACAGGGTTCACCTCAATGGTGTGTAAACATACAATACTGAATAATCTGAATGGAAAACACAAAATTGCCACAGGTGTTCATTCAGCGCATGCGCTTAACGGCCAAGCCACACCTCCAGATCGCAACGGTTTTCCCTCTCATTTTGCCTCCACTTGACTTTCAAGATGGCCACACTTTGAAAAGGTACGTTATGTTCTTTCTTTTTACCGGACTGTAAGTATGTATATAGTATGTAGGATATGTATATGTGTCCTGCTCAAGAATTA
>JABUIW010000010.1:3007204-3156032 GCA_013363375.1 Menidia beryllina
GGGGGGGGGGGGGGGGGGGGGGGGGGGGGGGGGGGGGGGTCTTGGCACACTTGAACAGCTGCCCTGAAAAGTGGAGGATTCCAGGGACATGGGAGACTGAGCAGAGGAGCACTTTGTCAACGGTCACTTCCAAACCCCCCCCCCCACACACACACACACACACACACACTTTCTCTTGAATTTAAGTGGAAACCCTCACGTCCCAAACTCTCAAGTCATGGTCATGTGTACAGGCGGTTGTTTCTATATTCACTCCCACGACTTTGGTCTGCACGATTCCTCAGTAACAAGCTTTAAGACCCCACTTTAGTGAAAGCAAGACAAATCTGTCATCTGGTGTTTCATGTTGAGCTGAGTGAGATTAAACCAAAGCTAAAATAACATAATTTGTCTTGTATGACTATTGTTTCCTGCTATTTATAGCTAACGCGTTAGTAATGGCAACCTTATGCTGCACTGTGACACATTTAGCAAACAAATAACCGTAATAAGCAGCAGGGACGTGCATCTCTTCTACCTTTCTATGGGACGGGATCACAGCAGCTAGCAGTGGAATGCAGAAGTTGTCAGCAGTTTTTCAGGATTTAAGGAGTTTTTATCGCCAGGCCAGCTCACATGTATATGTTTACAGAATGAAATTCGCACTCATGTCACGGTTTGGGAAGTTTGACAAATAAATGTGAAAAAAATAAGGTAAAATTAAGTGAAATTATGATGCTGGAATTAGCAGTGTTAATGCCAAATACACATGTGGAATTAGACTTATAAATGAATTAGATACATTTCTGTTTATCTTATTGACATAAAGAAGAATACAAAATATATTTTCAGTTTCATTAGTGATATTTGTACTGAAATGTGGCCTAAAAAATCTAAAGCTAGTCCTCCATCAGGAGTGCTTTGCATATAGCCTACTGTAAGTCTCCATTCTGTTACTTTCCTTTTGCACGTGTGAGGAATTCTTTCCCCCAAAAAAGCTGTCCTGCCAGTTTGGTTTGTTTTTGTTTGAGAACTCATCCCTTTCCTCGATTCAGGAAAAATATCTTCATCCAAAATAACCGTTATGGCCCAGATGACATGCAATACCCCACTTGTTTGATTAAGGTCAGATGTATGTCCTCACTGTGCTGTGTCTGGTGGTTGACATGCTCTAATAACTCAGACTGAACTCTAATTAAATTCTTAGGGCGGTGGGTCTTCCTTTGGTCAGACCGAGGCCCTCCCTCATGTTGACCCTGATGGAAAGACCCCTTGTGTTTGATAAAATGGTACTTAAGTTAATAGTCCTCATGGGATTCTTAGTACAGCTTGCAAGTATCTAATTTTCACCATGTTGGATTGTTATTATATTTTAAACATACTCATAAATAAGACAATAACAATCATTTAAAAAACATGTCAAATATAGATTCCATTTGAAGTCTGTATTATAAACGCCTGTCTCTGTTTACAATAAATCATAGAAAGCCCTGTAAATCTCAAAACTTTGCACATGCATGACACTTCTTCTTACTATTGTCAACGAGGGAAAAGAAAAAAACAGACTGGATGAACTCTTTTTAGAAGGAGTTTTAAAAAAAAGAAATTTTAGTATCTGATAAAGATTTTTTTTTTTTTAAGCAGGAGAATTATCTCAGTCTTCGGGTGTCTTTTTAGGATGCCAGTGATCCAGTTTGATACCCTGCTAGGAATGAGGTAACCGCAGAGATTACCGGCCGATAGAAGTCTCTGAGCACTCAAAGGTGACTCAGAAAACATCAGGCCCATGCCAAAAAACATCCCAAAAGTCCATGCTTGAACAAAATAATGTCCTTACAGATATATAGATGCGTAACTTTTCAGAAAGTCCAAAAAAGGGTATCAATGTAGCTAAATGAAATAGTCTGAAACTTGGATCTGTTGCAACACAGATTAATACCCTCTCATATAAAGTATTTTTGTGCTTGTTAAAAATGCCAGCATATATTATATGGCAGTTTCATTTGATTCCAAAATCAGGTCTGTGTCTACTGTTTAAAACAAACACACACATCTTTTTTAATTCCAACAAAAGTTGGTCTGACTGGACATAACAAGTGACTGCTAAGGATTAGACATAAATACAATACTAACTAGAGATTGAAGAACAGAGGAGAGGAACTTTATCTGGCGTCTTTTTTTATTGTCATATTCTCTCAGTTTTGTAAACGTATTTTGACGTATTTTATGAATGGTCTTTGAGTAAAGCTTTTTCCATTCATAAAAAAAAAAAATCCCCTTGTCTGCAACTTACTTTTTTTCTTCCTTCCTTTTTTTTTTCTTTTGGCACGCACATTTTTTGTAGTTTACATTCCTGTTTGAAACCCAGTAATTGAGTGTGTATGTCAAACTGAATGGAACACACCAAACAGGCCGGACCAGGTTGCAGAAACCCGCCATGCAATGCTCTGCAGTCCTCTGTGGAAGAGTGTATGTACACATTCACGCTGAGCACCTCTGCCGGCAGACAGAGCACAAAATCCACAAATTGTGCGTTTTTTTGTGAGACATTTTATTCCCCAATCAACAAGTTACAATGAATTTTTAAAAATTTGGGTTTATTACTCAGTTACTAGCAGTTTGCAAGCGCTGATGGGACGGTTTACATTGGGCTTTGGAGAGCAGGGCGTTCTGTGGTAAACTGAGCTGTCGGGGACTCATTGTTACAGCACAACCATCACACGCCGCGGCTCTGCCCTGACAGCTCTATTGCAGCCTCTTCGCACGAGAAGATCCAGGGAGGGAGGGGAGGGTTCTCAGAGTGGTGCCGTATCTATTGAGGAATCTCTCAGAAACAGCTATTTGTCTGTGACATCAGATAAGTGGGGGAGTTCGCACGGATGGAGAGGATTGGCTGAGAGGTCAGGAAGAGCCGAGCTCAGAGGCAAAGAGCCTGGGGAGGCCAGGAGTTCTGCTTGTGGTTGCATGACTCCCCATGTTAGTGACGGGCTTCTAAGAAATAAGCAATAGGACTCACATATTGATTAGACAAGTCAAATGATTGTAGCGTACGCTTTGGAATTTGGAGACATCACAGATATATTGCTGTTGATTTTACAAAGCAGAGGCAAATGATCCCAGCTGATCCCTAAACTTACCGGAGGCCTTAATAGGAAGTGCTAGAATAGCAGTTAAGTTTAATATTACAAAAAGGACGCAGAGTATTGTGTCAAACAGGAATTATGTCTGATCTCCAACATTATGGTGTCAACAAACATCAAATACTCATTAGTCGTTATTAAATTATGCACAAAATGTCCAGAGATGTGTATCTTTGCTGTGTCCATAAACACTAAAAAGAAAAAGAAGAAGGAACAGAAAAAAAATTAGCAAAGGGGACAAACCCCTGTCTTTGTATGGAAATAAGGAAAGTGTGCGTCTTTTTGCAGTTATTTAACCTTTTAATTCTATTCCTTTGCGTAGTATGACTGTGTCGTTTCTAATGTATTTGTTTTTCTGCTTGTCTTGGAAATGAATGTCACTAAATTAAATTATTTTTGTATCAAATCCTCTGAAACACGATAAACCAAGAAAGTCCATTTCTTTTTTATCATAAATTAATCCAATTCATACAAAATATAATCCTAAAAATGTTCCCTATCTAAGGAAAGAATTGATGACTGAAAAAAACCAAAAAAAAAACAAGACAATCTGTTGTTAAATATCATTGTGGGAGATCAATGTGCCTGTACATAGTTGTGCATATCTTATAATCATTTACATATAGTTTCATGCTTGTTTTGTTTAAGTTGCCGGAATAGCGATCCTGTTTGAGATTTGATCCCAGTCAGTATGTTTTTTCTTGACTTTTAGAGATTTAGAAGCTCTTTTAATGAGTTTGCAGCTCTTTTCAGTCATTTTACCACTTTTTTCTTCGGCCCTCAAGCCTTTACCCAGTGGGACGTTATAATATCTCAATCCTTACTCACTCATTTTGTAGCATCTCTTTACTTCACTCAAACACGACGACGATACAGAATCAGTTTGTTTTTCAAATAAATATGCGGGGACTTTGTTGGAACTCTTTTAGTCCCACGTCCCTATTGTTGAGACCCAAGCTGCATTTAATTTTCAAATACTAAAGTTTGATTTGACGACATGCAAATTTGTGTCCCACTCAGAGCGAGGCCTTCTTATTTGGGTCTTTCATTCAGTCTTCATCCTCCGGGACAGGTTTGAAAGCGTTTTGCCACTATATTCCCACCGTTCCCCCTCAGTGTTCACACATGTGTGCTCAGTTTAACACTTTCCATAGAACATAGCGACACACCTTTGTTTGCATGTGTTTACTCGTTGCTAATTGATGTCAACATCTCCCTTCACCACAGCACAAGAAGGACCGCAGAAAACCAATATGTGTGAACAGAGTTGCTCCTCTACTGTATAAAACAACAGGTTTGCCATGAGCTCACTTTGTGATTCTGCTCTTTCCACAAAACAAATAAAGTGGCCACAATGAATGCATAAGGGTGATTTTATAAATACCTAGATACATTTCAAACAAATCTGTGATCCACCCAGTGAAAAAAAAAAGCAGTGCCTCCACCCTCCCCCATGCTCCACTTCACATATTTGTGATGTGATTGTCGACCTGTGCGGTGCTACGTGACATTTCTACATATTTATTTTTAACGCGGGTGCATTAATCGGTGGATGCCTTTGTGTTTGCACTGGCCCAGTTTTTTTTTTTTTTTTTTCTTTTTTTTTTGGTAAAAAAAAAAAAAGAAAAAAAAAAAGAAGAAAAATAGCTCCACACCAGGTACAGTGAACAACAATGTGGTGCCCTTTTGTCTGACTGTTATCGAGCCATTTACAGCTTCCTGGGTTTGGAAGTGGCTGGAAAATAATCTTCTGTCACATATTTTAATCTCCTTTTCTTCACACAATCCCTATTCGATGTTCAAGCATAGAGAGTTTGGGAAAATCTACGTGCTTAAATGTAATAGGTATATTGCTCACACCTCTTTTTCTTTCCCCTTGGTTTCATGAACAAATGTTCAGAAAACCACACACCAGCTCCAAAATGGGTTTATAGCAGCAAAAATAGTTAGGGATATTTAGTCGATGGTGATACCAGCCTTTTGTCATTTGTAATGGACTTAATAAAGTGAGACATGGCAGGAGATAGATCTCAGGAATCAAAGGATGAAAATAACGTCAAAAGGTTGTCAAGGAAATCTGAAGTTTTGGATATTGTGGGACAAACAAAAAAAGTGTGTAGGACTTGTGGTGGGTGAAGTCTAATCCAAAATTAAAATTTTAAAGCCATATAAAAACAAAGAGTCATTCTGCAGGTGTAATAGTAGAAGCTAAAGCAAGGGGGATTAGGCCTAATAACCTACAACACATGTCACAAAACACCTAATCCACAGGCTGGATTAAGCAACAAGACCCAAGACCCCAAATTATGTCTAATCCAAACATGGTGTTCCTCTTAAGCACTGCTTTGACTCACTAACTTTATGACAGGAATGTAGCCTAAGCTTCGGTCATCATCAGCTCACAAGCACACCATTAGCAACGCTTAGAAACCCAGGTCCAAACACATCATTACCAGATTACTCACCAGCCCTTAGTCATGGAAAATAGCCTTAAGACCCCAAAACACTTTCCACACACGATTTGAGTGCCTCCGGGTAACATATCTTTCACAATCACACGAGCAGAAACTCTCAGACGGTGCATTTTGATATCTATTGGTTAAACATTTTACTCTACTTATGCCTAGTGATTCTTCTTACTGAATCGTTTTTGTTACAGATACTTGCTGTTTTTCTGTCACCCAATTAGTTTCACACATTTCAAAATCCAGCCTGTTAAACTGAAAGGTAACAAATGAATTCCATCTAATAATATGTACTAGCCATTAACAACAATGTTTAATAGTACCTATAGTTATAAAACTGGGAATTGATGAGTACACATTCTCTAAGTTCATTATCATTATTACCATAGTATGATGTGCCAGCTAGGTGGGCCATCGCAGTGTTTCATGTTTGATCCATATGACAACAGATGAGGTGCAGCTGTGCCCTCACAGTGGACAGCCCACACAGACACACGGCCCTGACTCTACCAGGGGCTGAAAGTCGGTTGCTGCCTAACTGTGAGGCCTCTTTGTTGTCAACCTGCTCCGCCATGTCAGACCAACAACAAGGGATCCCTTGAGTTTCTGAGGGCGGCAGATTAGAGGCCGGGGTTTTTTTTCTCAGCCAGGTACGATAAAAGAGGGGTCCAGCGATCAGTCTTCCCGGGGGGGCTGTCTGTCAGCAGCCTTTATCAGCATCTGGCATTCGGCTTCATGAGAGGTCCGTGTAAAACGGCCTACAGGATGCTCAGTGTGCCGTATCATTCATTTCTGAGCCTTTGATCATTTCCACAAGCCATTTGGCGTAAAAGTATCCTTCTTGTAAAATATTTGCCCCCCTTGAAATGCAGTAGATATAAAATGACATGTAATTCCCACATTCTGTGCCTGTGCTGTTTAGTATCTGAAGCAGCGGGCTGGTGGGAATCGTTTAGCATATTTCCTTACATGCATGCCTCTATTGCCCTGGAAACAAAATCCACTTGATCTCCTTATGTAATGATATGAGCCGTATAGTCAATGCTAAGAGAAGACACAGTCATAAACTTTTCCGAGTTCCAGGCCAAACAACCGCAGCTATCTCATTCTGGAAATGCTCTTTTGCGTCACTCCTTTGAAGTTTTACACCAAATGTGATCATCGCATGAAGGCCTGCAAGGCTCAGATAGAACTGATTCAATTTACCACAGAGAAAATAATCAATGATCCAATATTTCTTTCATTACTTATTTGATATTAACATGGATAACAGTTCAAATTGCCATGTCTCACTCACACTGGCATCCACCCTCCATCTGCAGATGGATGGCCTGACGGTGGGCTGGTAAAGCGGAACAGGCAGGAGTGACACATAGAATCCATACGGAGTCATGTCTCCTCCATAGAAATGCCAGACGTTCCATCTGGAAGCCTCCACTAAACCACTGTAATTGACATTGGGCGTGTTCTGTCATCAGCCCCTTGCCCTGGACATGGAAAAAAAAAATTCAAATGGAAAAGTGTCAAGCAGCTCTACGCCATCTGTTCTCTCCACTCCGTCCATGTCAGCATCAGGCCCGATGATCCATATTGGGCGTATGACTGCATCACTCAAAGGTACTCTAATAGGGTCAGTGAAGAAACAACAGAAAACGGGGATTTTATTATATACTGTTGTATTTTACAGCTAGGCCTGATTTAGGCTATTCAAACACACAAAATGATGTGTGACAAATGCACAAATGTTGAAGTGCTCCAGCTTCCCTACGTGGTGCTACTGAGCTGACAAAATGTATCAGCCCAGAGGCTTTTTTGCTTTTCTTTTGCTCAGGCACATACGCGGCGACTACTCTTAAAAGCCTATACAGCTAAGACAATAACAAAACAAAAGTTGACTTTGTATTGTGACGATTGTTTTCAGAATGATGTCACACAGAAAAGTTGTGAGTCTCCTGATCTTTTATCATCTCCCCAGCCGGGCTTGAGAACTAAAAAAAAAAAAAAGGAAAAATCCACTGGGAAGTACGTCCCAGAAGGTTCATCCACATTGATCTTAAAGATGGTGCCATTATGATGAGTTTTACAGAGCAAAAAAAACATGCCCAAAGAACCGGCGGTAGTCGTCCTCATGTGTCAAAGAGGGGAGCATCAAAGCCTCCCATCCGCCTCTCCCAGCCATGTGTCTCGGCCTGTCCTATCTCGTCCTCATCCATTCTTCCAGAAAATTGCCCCTTTGGGATACAGTGACGTGATGTAGAACATGTTAGACTGAGACACGCTCAGATTGATTCGTTCAAACGTTTTTTTTTTTTTTTTTTTAACTTCCCGACTCACAGAGGACATTATTAGTCTTTTTTTTAAGTATTATCATTAACCATTCAGATGCATCATAAAAGGCTTTTACTTTTCATATCGTGTGAGTCATGGCCTCTTTCAAGTGATGATTACACAGTGTTCTTGTAAGTGTATTTTTTTACATTTAATTCAGCAGAGACATCTTGGCAGTGTCGGTCCATATGACGCCAGTTTGGCAATGATTTGCCAGAAGGGTCATGGATTTGTAATCATTCATTGGTTGAAACTTGATCGCAAGATACACAGTGTCTTTGGCAACATGAAAATACCTGACTCAGTTTACAGGAGAGGAGTGACTGCAAAAGAGGGAGTCATCGTTTGCTCTGTATCTGATCACTACGCATAGAGTAGTCAGTTATAACAGAAACAACGTCACCTTCTTCATTATTGTTAAGCCCCCGTCCTTTTCAAAAGAGAGATCTGAAGACTCCATTCGGAATAGGACAAACTTCAGCTCCTGACGTATAAATCTCCCAACGACCAAGCTCCAACAGATCTTGAGAAGAATTTGGAGTTTCCCCTGCATGAAGAAGTCCCCTCACCTTCCTCCTTGATCAAATGTACCGTTAAGCCTGGTGTCATGGTGCTTGTTGTCCCTTTTTCCTATGCTCTGAATGCAGAGGTATCTGAGGCAGATGGCTGCCCCTCTATGAGTCGGGCTCTGTTAAAAGAGAGAGTTTGCTTTATTTCCAATCACTTTGAGCATATTCAGAACGAGTGTTCAATGAGGTGATATTTCAAAGCAATCTCATTGTTTTCCCTTGCTTGGAAATTCATTTGATTGGCTGTGTATCAAATGGGCCAGTTCATAATTGAATTAAGTGGATTTGACTGGATTATGTTTGTGCTACAATTAATTGGATTATAACAGGGTTGAATTGGACCGGGTGTCTAAAGGGCCTTAAAATAACAAAACTAAAAATCTGACCTCAATCGAATAGTCTTTTTCTAACTGTCCCCTTGCTTTTTTTATTCATTTATTCAATTTGTACCATAGCCTGTTGCTATTACATTTCTGCATGAAATATAAATGTTAACTCAACCACCCAAAGGAAAACATGGAAGATGAGGAGATATTTTGACACATATAGAGTCGCATTGCAGCTGCTATGCAATATTGATCAAGATTGACTTGACAAAAAAAAACACATATATCAAAATTTATGTCAGGGGAAAGGTTTGACCAAATGTCTTTGTGCAGACTCTTACTTTAAGACTTCAAGATGAAAACATTTAGGATATTTAATCAATCAAAATTTGTACTTCCACATGTATGTATTGGTCTTGAATGTTACATAAGCTAATGTTTACCAATGTGGTTATGACTCTCAATCTCTTCAGAGCTTGTAGAAGGAGCTTCGGGGGCTTTCTCTAAGTTGGATTTTCCTTTCTAAGATTCTGTAAAACAAAAAACTGCATCTGGATGTTTCATGGGAACCACAGGAAAAGCAGAGTCATTTTTCCCCGCCCAAATAACTCACTATTCCCACTATTCATTCTCTTGGCACCAGATGGATGGAGGGTTGACAGAGTTCTGTTACTCTGTAGGTCATACTGAAACTCTTTTAGATTAACAGATTCATTCTGTATACGCAGCCAAAAAGAAAATAAGCTGAATCAATTCTTGCTTTAAAAAAAAGAACATATGATTTCCTGGTGATTACGGAGCTATATTGAGAGCTGTGTTGTGGACTGAGCATATACTGTATAGCTTGTCTCCCTCCCTGCTGCTGCACTGGTTCAGCAGTCGGTCGGAGGAGCTCAGGTGTATCGGCAGAGAAACGGGGGCTGTTGGAAGCGCGGGCAGCGTGCCAGACAACCACTGGAGGTCCCGTCTTTTCACAGGCCGGCCCATTCACCGTATCCAGATACATATCCACAAAAACTCATTAAGAAAATGACCTTTTATCTTCTCGTCACCCCTTGACTGGCACTATTGGCAAAAGTACTAATGAATCGACAGTGGAGCTTAGGGCCAAAGAGTGCCTTAGGCCCCAAACAGACAATTTACGTAAGCTCTTCTGGACAGGATATCGCTCCGTGATCATGGATGGCACCATCCTGCCCAAGATCGCAATGTTTTTGTCTGAGTGTACGTGCAAGTTGCCATACTCCTCCTGCTAACATAACAAGTGCCATTAAGCACACCAGCGTTCCTTTATTTTAGACTGGTTCATACATTCCCCTCCTGTTGATAAAATCTCACATCTACGTGTGTGTTTGTGTATGTGCATTTGTGTATGTTTGTGTGCGTGAGTTCGTCTCTTAATCAGAGGCGACGTCTGATGGGATCACCCTCACAAAGAAAGGGTAGCCGAGTAGCAGCTATCAAAATTTTTTTCTCTTCCTTTTTCTTTATCGCAGCTTCATCGCGGACATTTTTTATCCAAATCTTTCAGCGCTGAAGCACGTTCAAATATTCAGCGTGTTAAAGGATGGCAGTTGAGGAATTCTGTGCCTGCCACGAGCGGGAAAGATACAGTAAATCATGGTGGGGGAATCATGATATCTTGGCACCTGTATGCTTCATACGTGTCTCCAGTTGAGTAGAGCTCAAGAAATGCCAGTTCCATTCGAGGTCACACCAAGTTGTCCAGTTTTAAAAGGAAATAGGAGGAAGAAAACAAGTCTAACCCTGTAATGCAAAACGTATCCTATTTGATACATAAGGTTTCTGAAATGTTTTGCGTCTGACACCTTTTGCATAATTTAATGGTAAAAACTTTGCTCAAAATCCTATTGTACACAATCAGATATAACAGGGGGCAGAATATTACTCAAATAATCTTGACCTATCGCATAGTAATAAATTATTAATATAAAAATGAATTTTTGTTTTTTCTTTTTACATTTTTTGTTAAAAGGCCAAATATAGACTTAAAACAAACAAAAAAAAGTTTCTGTTTAGTTTTATTCTTGGATCGGCTTGAAAGGGCAAAGGGGTGGGACAAATGGGGGGAAAAAACAAAGCATACAAATAATCTGTTTAAAATAAATTCTATTTGCGTATAAAGCTCTGGTTCTAACCGTCTCATGAAGACTGGAAGGTGTCAAGAGGAGTTTCACCCTTGATAATTGGGCCTAGTGGGATTTGAGCTCACTTGAGAATTGGCGTGACTCTGTACAGCCACGGCCACCCACACTGACAAAAAAAGGCGTGATGTCGTGCAAACAGTTTGGTCTTGTGAAGACCTCATCATTCCTTCAGATGCCTGCACTTTCTTGGAAGTGTTACACATCAAACTGTAAGAGAAGTCATGGCAGGGGAATTTCCATTTTTACACTTAGAAGGTTGCTTTTCACGCATCTACAGTTTGTTTCACTTCCTTTTTGAAGTTAACAGGGAGTTGGTGGGGGGGGGGGGGGGCTGGGGTGTACATTCTATCTGCTGTAGTCTGTCATTTAAACATGCGCATCCTTCACATGCAAGCAACAGGTGTTTGTTTTGATGAAAGCAGGTTAAGCCTTTCACAACATTTCATGATTTATCTTTGGCATGCTGGGTCCACGGTTATTAAAATATTGGGGCAAAGTTGCCTTTGACACAGGCACCTATAATCGGAATACTCAGGTAATGTGAGAGAGGTTTGTTGTGGTGTCTGATTAGTTTTTAGCACGATGGTGCAACAATCCTGCACAGTGTTGCGTGTGAACCTCTGGCCCCGTGCCAGATAAGAAACTGAGTTAAAGGACAGGTTGCATAAGAACTGAGGTATGTTTTTATTTTTGAAAGACTGCGTGTCACGGAATATGTGTTTAAATTGGCAGTACTCAGGGCTAGGAGTCACGTACAGGATTCATTTAGAAAGTGAAGGAAATATTTCCTGCTCAGATTTATCGCCAACACTGTTGTCTTAATAAATTAGGTATTTTATTTGGGGGGGGGGGCGTGCCACCTTCTTTCACTATTTGGAACCTGAGAAGAAAACTTGGCACGTGGAAGTATAATAATGCAGAAAAATCTAAATTTCATGTATGAATGCATTTATAGAGCATTAACAGAAGTCTGTAGTAAAGTTAATATTCTTACAAACTACTCTTAAAATGTAATTTGCACGTAGATGTAATGGCGCCATCTCGGGGATGAAAGTCGTAAATGCGCGATATCGTCTTAAAACTACAAATCCCACGAAGACGTGCTACTTCCGCTGACGTGTAGGAACGTGTAAGTGTTATGGGGTTTTTTATGTTCTTTTTCGCTGTGGAAGTGGGACGATTATTTGATCCGGTATGGGTGACAGAACTGTAAAAGCAATATTATTTGACTTGGATAACACACTTATTGAAACGAGTCGTGCTGGTGGAGTGGCCATTCAAAAGGTGATGAAAACTTGATATTCTTTGTTAATATATATACATATATATTTGCTTTTCGTAGAAGTCAGAGTCCGTTGACGGAATGCTAGGAGTTCCTTTAAAAAGAACGTTCAGATTAGTAATGTCTCATAACGTCCAGACATCAGTCTTTAAGGGACTACGTTCAGGTCTCTTCTCTTTCAATATTTGGAGACATTTGCAGCCATAGACAAATTCTTTCTTGACTCTGATTGGTTTAATGAAATTAGTACGGTGGCCGGGAGAGGTCATAAACATATGTTCAAAATAATTCGATTTTTCCCTTCAAAAGGATATTTCGACGCTATCTCATTGAATTAGGTATTTAAAGTAAACTTGGATAACTTATTTCATAACTTATATTACTTTGATAAAACGGGTGATAAAGGTTGATGTACACTTCATAATCTTAGTGTTTTCAGACAGACACACCTGGTCATGAATGGCCTAAGAGGAAACCTTTATAGTTCATAAATTGTAAGAAAAGAACCCTTTCATTTTTATGTTTGCACCGCAGGAGCTCCAGCAATATTCTTATGACTTCTGACTCATTAAGTCATCCTGCTCCATCATTCCTGTCATTTTGTCATTCCTGTCAAACTATTACAAACTCTGACCTTTGGGCCTCATTCCTTGTGCTCAAATGAGATGTTTTAATATAATGTCGACCTATTGTGTGTGAATCCTACAGACCGGTGAGCTGCTGAAGACCACAATAGGCCTCGATGATAAGACTGTCCACTGCATTTGTGACAGATTTAAGCAGAAGCTTTTACAAGAATGCTTTGACCCCTCGTCTGGCAGATCCATGGATGCCCTCCGCGTTTGTCACTGGGAGGAGAGCATCACTGAGACGGTGGGCAGCTCCTTCGCTCCCTCCTTGGCAACTCAATGCTACTACCTGTGGAAAAATTGCCGGCTGGAGGTTCTGTGCCTGACCCCTGAAGTAAAAAACCTCCTGAGACAACTGCGCCGCACGTACAAGCTGCTGCTGCTGACCAATGGAGACGCTCGTACTCAGAGGGAGAAAGTGGAGGCGGTCCAGTGTGAGGAGTTCTTTGACAGAATAGTGATCGGGGGGGAGCACGTGGAGCAGAAACCGTGTCTGTCCATCTTCACGTTGTGCTTCGACCTGCTGGAGGTGGAGGCGCAGGACTGCATTATGGTGGGAGACTCTCTGGACACTGACATTAAAGGGGGGGGTGATGCCAGGGTGCGGGCCACAGTTTGGATCAGCCCCGAGGGTGGTGCTGCTTTGGATGGTTCTGTGAAACCAACCTACACGATCCCCACTGTGCTGGACCTCCCAGGCATCCTGGCCCAGCTGAAATAATCTGTTTAACTTTCAACAAAGGCACTTTTTTATTACAATGGTTTGATCTGGAAAATGATATCCATGTATTTAACATTTTCTATAAAGATTTTCTTTTTTTACATTTTATGCATCTTTACAGTCCCAACATCCTCATGATGTTGTCTTATGTTGATACCATGCCATTAAATGCACTATGCAGTCTCTATGCAGATCAAACTCTTTTCTGAGTCAACCTGTTTAAACCAAATACACACAGAGCATTTTTTTACTTCCCCCAGAGGAATTTTCTTCACTTTATATCTAATTTAACTTTGATGTTCATGGCTGCCAGCTCGGCTACAAAGTAGCGGAACACATAGGGGACAGACACCGAGTCGATGGAGTCACTTTTGCCGCACAGGGTGCAGACGGTTTGGCGGTGGCGCATGGCTGACCAGTGGGGCGGGGGTTTCTCCAGCAGCGGGGAGAGGAGGCTGCCGCAGTCCACGCACACCTGGGCCACCGAGCGGTCCGAGCAGTTGAAGAGGCGGTCGTGCAGCAAGAAGGAGGAGCCGTGAGCCAGCAGGGCATCGCGCTCCATCTCCCCAAAGCGGATGCCTCCCTGGATGTTCCTCCCTCCGACGGGCTGGTTCGTCACTCTGTCTCGCGCCCCCGTGGTCCTCACTTGGAATTTGTCGGAGACCATGTGGCGCAGTCTCTGATAGTAGACCACGCCGATGAAGATGTCGGCCTCCAGCTCCAGGCCGCTCAGGCCGCTGTAGAGCCGCTCCGTGCCGTAGTAGTTGTAGCCGCCCGCCCGGAGCAATTTGCCAAAGTGCTCTAGTGCCGAGTTCTCCTCGGAGAAGGTGAAGGGGGTGGCGTCGTGGCTCAGTCCGTGCAGGGCGCCGGACTTGCCGGCCATGCTCTCGATCAGCATCCCGATGGTCATGCGGGACGGGAAGCCGTGCGGGTTGAACAGGATGTCCGGGGTCATGCCGCTCTCGGTGAACGGCATGTCCTCCGCTGGCCAAAGCCGACTCAGGATGCCCTTCTGGCCGTGGCGGCTGGCAAACTTGTCTCCAATGGTGGGATTTCGGGGCACTCGCATGGTAATGCAGATCCGCTTAAAACAGCTTGAGCCGGTGTCATTACTACAGATCTTTATATTGTCAACAACGCAGGCCTCTTGGCTCCTATAGACATAAAGTAGATGGTACAAAAACATGGATATTTCCTGTTGTGACAATCCAGTCCTAAATGTAATGGAATACAATGAATGCATCGTTTAAGGTTCCTTACCTGTAGTAGTTGATGAAGGTCTGGCCTGTGTTCAGGTTGATGTAGCTGTAGAAGGGGTCCCCGTACTGAAGCTTTGATCCGATATGAGGCAGTCCATCAGCGTCCAGTCTGTCGTTTACTTTCGGGTCACCCGCCTTTGTCCCAAACACCACTGCGTCCTCTCCCCTAACTTTTTCTGCTAGGTCCACCACTTCGGTCTTGTAGATGCTCCCGTGGGCGAAGCCTCTCTCCCACGACGACTTGTTCACAATCTGGTGAGATGAAAATGGTCAGCATTTCAATCCCCTACGGAAAGCACCACCAAACCACCTTTGTGTTGCCTTCACCATGGCGTCCTCCATGTCGTAGCCCGTGTAGGAGATGACGGCCACGATGGCGTTGGTGCCGCTGGGGTAGTTGTCCAGGTTGTAGTGGTCGTACATGTAGGGCCTGACGAGGGGGCTTTGAGGAGTCTGCAGTCGGTACAGTTTGTTATCGGAGCGGTCCATGAACGAGTGCAGGGGGAAGCCCATTGTCTGCTTACCTGAAACACATTGACAGGTCAATGGACCATTCAGTATTTTGATATCAGTCCGCACAGCAGCTCCTTACTTACCCATCTGACACTGGTACATGTTTCTGGGACTCTGGTTGTGGTCCGAGTAAGGGATGAAGTTGGCCACAACACTGAGCATACTGTGGGGGAAGAGCTCCTGATGCGTGGTGACACCTGCTTCGATCTCATTCTCCAAGATCCCCACGTTGATATAAAGCTGCCGTATGACAGATAATACCATTCTTATTGGGTTCTTGCCTGGGATACAAGTCTCCCGACTATCAGAGCATCTTACTGTACCTGCTCAAAGGTGCCAATCAACTCTTGTTTGCCAAGAGCCAAGTTTTGGACGGGTCGCATCATACGGCATGGTGTTGTGAAGAGATATAGGCCTGGATATAAACTGGCCTTTCCCGTTTCGGGAACCAGGACGATCTCTGTCCAGGGAGGGATTGTCTTCTCTCTCAGTACCTGGAGGCAAACATTTGAAATCGATCAGCTTTTATTATGCCTTCGGTGCTCAGGTAACAGTTGGTATAGTCATTTAACGTACCTTGAACCTACGGAGCGAGTCAACAACAGATGGGGCCAAGTCGGTTTCTACCCATCCGACAACAGCTCCATCCACAATCACAGGATAGCAGTCTGAGAAGGCCCGACCAGGAGATCCATCCACCGGAGTCACGCCTGACGCAGCGCAGACAGGAGAGGGCTCAGGTGAGCTTCTAAACCCCGCGGCGGGGAAACTAGAAGGTAGGACTTTGGCACTCACCGAGGGAGCAGAGCAGAGCGGGCAGGGATGCTGTGGGCGTGGTCGTCGCCACGATTTCACAGCTGGCCGTCATATGGTTCATGAGTCCACAGGGCTCTCCGTCCGGGGTGTGGACGGGGCACAAGAAACCCCAGGACTCGGGCAGCAGCTTCCGAACAGAGGTGGTCCTCATCTTGGCGAACGCCGCCCCTCGGTGGATGCAGCGGAAGTGGGACAGGTAACGGATGAAGTTGAGCTTGTCGGCCACGACGCAGAGGCCAGTGTTCTGCAGCATGCCGAGGCCTGCAGGAACAAGAAAAACCACTCAAGCCAAGCCCTGAACCTTCACGCGCACGCCTATCTGGGCTCTGGGGGACGTACCCGTCTTGGAGTTGAGATTCCCGGTGGCCAGCATATATTCAAAAGATTTGGTCAGGTCTGATCCCATGTCTAACATCTTAGTCATGTTTTCTGTGGTCCATATTGCAGAAAGCTTGCTTCCCCTTTTATCATAGGACAGCTTCACCGACAAAAGCCATGCAGTCAGTCTCTCCTGTGGAATCATTTCAGCGTTGAGGTCACAACTCTTGCTCAGATTTAAAGGGAAGAAATTACGAACGCTAACGTGTAATTTGAGACAAAATAAACATATGCAAGCATAGATTCTGATTCCAAACTTAGACCCACTTTCAGGAACATGAGGTAGAGCTGACCAGGTGTCAGAACTTCCTGACACATGATGCTGTCTGGATTCTCTTCCATGCACTCCTGCTTGGCATACGTGAAAAGCTTCCTGGTCATCAGACACAGCAGGTAGAACTTCTCCGTGTCCGACTTCAGGTGGATGCAGATGCACTCACTGCTCAGATCAAAGAAAGGGTCAGTTTACCGAATCACAGCACCCTCAGAGGTTTCCTCCCACTCCCTGTGGACTTGAATGTTGTGGCAAGGTACTATAACTAGACAGATCAATATATAGCAGCAAAATGTTCCAGGAAACAATGTTTACTTTAAATGAAATCAAGGCTGAATGCAACAGCTCAGCAGCAAGTGCATTTTGTTCTTGGAACATTAGGATGCCAAAACAGAAAGGAGTGAATGTATAGGACAACAAACCCAAAGCAACAAATACTGTTAAAGCAAGAAGTTGCTTACAAGATAACAAAAAAAATATCAGCCTTAGAAAATAGTTCAGTCATTTCGAAACACATGTTTTTGCCACGAAATTCAACTCCACTCAATGTTTGAATGCGTCATATATAAAAGGGCAAACTAAATATTTCCCGGAAGGCTCACTTTAGCAGGAAGATGGCGCACTGCTCGTTGGTGTACCACTCCGGCAGGTTCAGCTTAACCCTGAAGCGCTCTCCCAGGAAGTTCAGCACTTGGCTGCGAGTGGTGCAGTCCTCCTCCATGACGATGCGCAGCATCTCTGACGCACAGGTCTTATAGAAAGAGTTGTCCTCAAGCCCTTTGATCAGCTCCCTGTGAATCTGGACGTCAGTGAAGTCCACCAGGGCCTGAAGAACGTGACAGGAAAATTAAATGGACTACTTACTTTTTACTGCTTTTATTATTTTTTTAAACAAATGGTTGTTTTACCGCTAACTTTGCAAAGTACCTTCAGAACGAAGCCTATAGGGAGGAAGAAAAGCTCTTTCTGATAGATAAAGTTCAACATCACAGTCCCGTTCTCCAGGTAATGGAGATTCATATTGACCGCTGTGTGCTCCTCTCTCACGCAACGCATGGATATACCTGGTGAGAGCAAAATATCCAACACATTAATATTGGGAGAACGTGCCCACCTTTTTACCCCCGATGTGGCGCTTCTGTGCATCTTAAAGGTTGTATTTACCATACTCAGTGTATCCCTGACCCCTGCTCTTCCACTTGGGTCTGGTCATGGCAATTGGGTAGTTTCTCCGTGGCATTATCAGCATGCGGATCACTTTCTCGATTCCGTTCACGATGAAATAACCTCCCATTTCCTGTAGAGGTTAAAAGGAGCTTCAACTCTACTGGTTAACAGGTAAGCACATTCTAAACAGGTCAGCAGGAAGCATCAAGCCAACCTCTGCTTCTTCATGATGCTGAACCAGCTCTTTAGGAGACAAGCCGTGCAGGTTACACAGCTTTGACTTCACCATGATCGGCACCTGACCCAGAGACTGCTTGATGATGCCTTTGGGGACTCCATTGATGGACCAGCTGATGTCCGCCTGTAATGACAGGACACCCATCAGAGTAAGACCTTACTTTGGAGGTGATGGTCTTAGCTGAGCTCAAAACTGAAACTGTGAAGAAAAGAAAAAAAAAACATGAAAACAGCCTTACCACAAGCTTTCCTTTGTAAGAACACCTCCTTCCCCGGCACTCGGCTGGGAACACCTTCATCTCTCTACAGATGCTCCCTTTGGCGACCACCGGGTTGTAGATGGTGGCCTCCGCAAAGGACAGGCTGACCCGCTCGTTTTTGGCCATAAACTCCAAAGGTGGGATGGCCTGAGAAGCACACACCGTATCATAAAACAGTCACTCCAGAAGAAAAGCTTAGAAACGGGAAGAGGCGCTAACGTTGGGAAGTATTTCCCTGAAGGAAACACGCAACTTCAAAAGGCGCAGCACAGTTTAATTAGGTATCACTCCGCGATAAGGGGATTTTTTTTATAAACAAATGGCGTTAACTTTATACTGAATCGTCACTGCATTCATTAACTGGCCGTAATGAGGCTATAATGTGCCTTACAATTTGATAACTTAGCTTATAAGAGGTGTACCGACCTGCACGACGCGGCTAAGTCCCTGAGAAACATTATGGTCAAACGACTCAATGTGAGCTTTGGTTAGATCCTGAACGGGGACATGTTGTGTTTCTTTTAGCAAGCCAAACCCTCCGTCCGTCAAGTTCTTTAGACTGGGAGCGGTGGGCAAATTACTCCACTTGTCTGAAAAGTCCATACTACTGCTCACACGGGCTTGTTTACCACATGGGGCAAACACATGGGTGCGTGTGACGGCGGAAGGAAGTGTTCTTCGTTCCTGACGATTTACGGCAGACTGTCCCTTTAATGCCACCTGGTGGTAAATTCCAACATTGAAAGGTTGAAGATAATGTAGCTCTGAAGGAAAAAAAACAAAACAAATTCTATTAAACGTAGAGTACAACTTTTTGTAAAAAATGTATGCGTGCAAGACAAGTATGATTGACACAAGCTTTATTACCATAATTCATTTTAATGAAGTTTTCTGTCTCATGATGATAAATGTTCATGCAAGAGCTGGAACACAATATTACCTAACGAAAACACAGCACACTTGATTATGACTGTTTTTTTAGGTTGCGCTGGCTAGTCCGCATGATCACGTCCTGATACCAGCTGGGAAGTAAAAAAAAACGCTATTTGTCGATGAAAATACAGCAAGACAGAAGGGTATCTTTGGTAATGATGCGAAAAGAGAAACATAAGAAAGGATCAGAAAACGTGCAAACAATTGGAACAGAGCCTTTATAACGAGTAAAAGACCTTTCTCAGTACAAAGAATTGAAGGTGCTTTGCCTCTTCTGCTCCTCAACGGTAACTCCCTCTAAGGCACCCTTCCCTTTGATGGAAATGACTTTCAATCATGGACGACTTTTGTGATTATATAGTTGCACATGTTCCATCATTCCACATGCAGCAGAGCTCCTTCATCGTTCACCAACAAGTCCTTCATTCCACACACACACCCCCCCCTACACCCACACATCTTGTAAACACAGATACACAGTGATCAGAAAACATAGAAAGTCTCTCTTTGTTCATCACAAAAGGCAAGCATTTACCCCCACCCCCCCTTCACACACACCCCACACACACACACACACAAGTTTCAAGAAGGGGTAACACCTGGGCGTTCCTGGCAGATAAGAGGAGCAACAGTGTCTGTTAACAGCGGGCAGCAGTCCGAAGAAATATAAAACTAGCTGAAAAGTAAAAATAAAACAACAGCACAGTCAAACACACAAAGAGAAATTCGAAATTATTTGCCTAGGGTGCTACAACGCTGAGGTCTGGTTTCCCTCCCAAAGACATTCAGCTGATATGAAAGAAATAAAAAGGGTCAATATTGAAGGGCCCGGCGAAACAAAGAAAAAGACAACATGAAAGGGTGACGACAAATTCATCCCCAACTACACCAGTGTAACAAGTATCAAAGGCAGTTGCACTTTTTGGTTTCCAGCTCTTTTTTTTTTTTGAAGCCGAAATTGTCACGTTTCTTCTTTTTTTTTTTAAATCATTGAGCCCCCAAGGGAAAACATTTTTGTCGTGCATGAAATTGCTCAGACACTTTCCTGAGAACTGGGTCTTTAACTTTAACTGGGCATTTAACCGATTTTTTTTTGTCATTTTTGTCAGATGTAAACACAGAACATGGCGGCAAATAAAAAAAAGTTAGTATGTGGATGATACTGGTATCAAATCTGGCAAAACGAATAAATCTCCAGCTCCTGTCTGTTAGATGTTATTCCAGGTACCCGTCACCTCCACATCATCTTAGTTATGTTGTAGTGTTAAACTCATTCTAACCCTAACGACCACAGGATAAAGGAGGTAACCAACATAGCCGTGCAAACTGGAGCATAACAGGAAGCATATTCCCGGCCTTGCTGACAAAAGTTTGTTGTGTCAGGCCAGTTTCCACGGGGTTCTAAAATACTTTAAATAACCTATAAGACATTCCGCGCAATCTATTCTACTTTCTTTTCAACACTTCAAAAACATCATTTGCACTACATGTCACTACGACAGTAAATTGGAAATAAAAGGCAGAGCTACGGGGCAGTTCTCCACAGCAGAACAAGCTGTGAGGGCTTCACAACGTCAAGAAAAATAGATAAATAAATGTTAAAACAAAACTACCGTCATGATAACTTGGTTCATAACACTGTATCAAAGGCTGATGCACCTAAAAATGATTTTACCCCCACCGCGCCTGCCTTGTTTCTCTCTCTTGAGAAGTCAGGGACACTGGAAGCCTGGACTTAAATCTGGGTTTTCTTGATCTCTCTTGGCTCACTATTGCAAACCAGCTGAATGTAAATAATATGTCCGCATGGTCAAGTTAAGAGTAATGTTACTGACAATTTGACAGTCTCGTCACATCAGGCTCGTGGTATCAGCATGTCAGTCTATAGTTTTGTTTTTTCAACTAATTTCAAACTCATTCTGGAAGCTGCAGGTGGGCTACAAAAAGTGTTTTAAAAAATAGAAAATAAAAAAGTGTCTGATGAGAAAACAGCACTCAGTTCTACAAGTTCAAGTTTAGATCTGAAATATCAGTCGTCATTCTCCACTGACCTCGGTGGTGTTTTTTAGCTGAGCGACAGGGCAAGAGCTCATAGAAGACGGATAAATGAATAACATGAGAAGCTATCTGGCAGAGAGCTTACGAGAGCATGGTTGGAAATGTAAGGCACTACAGTCTTAGTTGGAGTTCCTCGGCTTGTTCTACACCTCCGTTAATATGTTGGGGGAGGAGCCTAAGGGGGGAAGGGAGGGGATGCAACAGAACTGTTCTTGATCAGAAATTCCCTCAAACTTCAGTGGACAGTTGAACAGGTTCACAATACGCATGATCGGAGAGATTTGGGGATTTTTCTTGAAGAGAAAGTTGCCCTCCGGGTGAGAAAGATCAGGCGAGAAGACCGTCTCAGCCGGGTGGAGTTTGGGAGCCTGGGCTCACAGTCGAGTGAAAGGACCCACGTGAAGAGGCCCCCGCAGTTTGGGAGAGGAGCAGGAGTTGGTGGTGAAGAGCGAGGATGGGGAAGAGGAGTAAGGGGAGGAGGAGGCAGAGGAGGAGTCACTGCCGCTGCTCAGAGTGAAGACGCTGGATACAGCCACGTCCACGATACCTTGACACAGCTCCGGGTACAGTTTTCTGGGTTGAGGGAAAGAGGACAAGGTCAGATTTTCTTTCCACAGGCTTGTGAGACGGATCTAAAGTGACCATCTGTAAGCCTTTAAAACGCTAGAACGGGTTATTAAAAGCGTGCAAGCTTAAATACAGCTGATGGGGGGACGTTTCCCCATAAGTGATACTGACTGTGCACAGGCCGGCGCTCCATTGATCTCAATCAGCCACACTTTGAAGCTTTCGTCCACCATGAAATCAAATCCAAACAGCTGAAAGCTCTGGTAGGAGAGGTGCTTGGTGCTGATTGTAGGCTCGATGCACGAAAGACAGCTTCTGTAACGAAAAGAAAAAGAAAAAGAAGAAAAAAATTATTATCTAAAGCTTAAAGCAAACTATTTATATCATTTTCAACAGGAGCCGCGGTACAGAAATGTCACCAACCATCCCTTGACAGAGATGTGACAAGACAGAAGAAATGTCGGGTAAACTTCACTTTTATCTAAAACAAATATATATCTATATATATATATATAAATACATATGTATGTAAAACGATTGTAAAATCATTGAGGACATATTCATAGACAACAGGGTAAAAAAGAAAGTCTTATCGTCCTCAGGCACACATAAACAACAAAAAAGCCGGCTAACGTGCAAAGTCACCATGGATTAGTTTGATTTTGAACTGAAATAGTCTTTAAGGAGCTCTGCTGCAGACTGGTGGCCTGTTCTGGGGATTATCCAACGGCTGGGACCGGTTAGAGATTCTCCAGTGACCTTAAATTGAAACAAGCAGGCAAGCCCCTTTCACACAAAACTGAAATGTACCCACTTTATGATGTGCTTGATTTGAGGTAATATGGTGGTCTCCAGGGTGACGTTGTGAGTGTTCAGCATGTAAAGCCTGAACTCGTCAAAGAACATCTCGTTGCCCTCCTCGTAGCGCCCGTAGTTCTGCGAGTGCTCTTTCTGGATGCAGTGGTTGGTCAGGTGGCTGGTCATGTCCTGGAGGTCGGCGCTGTTGTAGGGCTCCGACGAGGTCCGCAGAACTCCCTCTCGGTACAAGTAGATATTGTACTGGTGGTCCACCAAGACCCAGCTCCTGGCAATGGCGAAACATAAAGACAAAGTTACCGGCGAACCCTCAGCGGACCCTCGGTGGACTGGGGTCATGCATAAGAAACCTGCCTGATGTCGAACTTCCGGTGGCCCGGCTCCAGCAGCAGAGGTCTCTCCAGGTACTTTTGGATGACATGCACCTGACCCTGATTGTCAATGTACTGCAGCAGCTGGTTAGCATCGTGGGATATCAGAATACCAGCACCTGTTGCAATGAAAACACATAGCGTCATTCTAAGTTTAAGACTCAAAGAGTGGCTAAGACCGGGCTACTAATCAATGCTAGTACTACAGCAGAATCAAGCTTTTCCAAAGGACACCGGCTCTTGTAGCTTTGGGCACATTGCGTCATTTCTCCTTAGAGGTTTTTTAATGTGAAAAGGAAGCTTTCTATGGGTTTCTTGGAGCATTTCTCCACGCTGCAGGAAAGACTACCACAGCTAAAAATGCCAGTCTCCCACACCTGTTACGATGCATAACTGTGCCAGTTGTTAACCCTTTTAAAGAAGCTAACTGAGCTTTCTAAAGTGATGCCCTCAATGAGACCCATACTGAGATGGGCAAGAGGAGGAGATGTCTGGGACACAGAGAAGAAACTAAATGGAGACAGAGAAGGGCGAATTTTAGATGTGAGTAGATTATAGAATGGATTTGTTTTTTTTAGCCCCAATGAGGACACGGCAGGGACATTAGGAAGGCAATATCATATATTTCCATTAAGATGTGGCTACAGGAACCCCTTTATGCACAATTTGTATGGGTAGAAAGAGGTAACAGTGAAAGAGGAAGGATTTTGTTTACAGATAATCAGGTGTAATCCTAGACTTATGAAATGGGATTCCCTCTGAGATCAATACTCTTACTGAACAGAAATGAAAGAGGCAGAAAATGAGTGACGAAGTGACTGACTAGGACATTTACTGAAGAAGCCTAGCGTAAAATATTTACCTTTAGCTCCAGCAGAAGATTTGGCTATCCACACTGTTCCCTCCCCACTTTCTTTTTTAGCGTGATATGAAGCCAAGAAGACCTCCCGCTCATCTGTTTTGGGATTGCTCTTCAGATGGCTGATCCCGTTCGTAGCTGGAGCAACCGGGGTGTTGAGGTTAGTTGGATAGATTATGTAGGATTCTGGAAACCAGTTGCAGGAATCAGACAGCTCCGGGCTAGTCTTTATCAACCTAACGGGGAAAAACAAGGAGAAGGTTCAGATTATTTCATTGAATCTCTGCTTTTAGATAAGTGCATCAGTAAAAAGGGAGGCGACAACACAAATTTTACAATGAAGAGGACAAATACACACTTGACCAGTGACGCCTTTCTGCAAAGCCTGTCTGCCCCTCTGTAGTAATTCACCAGTTGAACCAGTCCTGGTTCGTGGCCTGAAAAGTCAAATCGAGGAGTCTATCAGATACAGAAGTGTTTGTGTGTTTGTGTGTGTGTGTGTGTGTGTGTGGTGAGACAGGACTGTACAGCTCTGGGAGTTGCAGATTTCCCACAATATGCAGTCCTGCAAAGTCACAGCTGCTGTCTCATCCCGAGTGGCTGACCACCACATAGAGCACGAGTTTTTATTCAATTAAAACAACAGCAAAACCAGCACTTTACCTAAACGTCCAAAGGGTAACCTGTTCCGTTCACCGAGCATCAGGTTGAACCTCGGGTTGTCTCTTTTCAGCCTCTTCCACTGTCCAGTTGAAAGGAGGATTTTGGAGACTTCTGCATAGACCGTGCTGTTGTCGTCACGGGAAACAAAAGTGTACATTGGGGCATTCATAACGCCGCGTAGATACCGATAAAATAAAATAAAAAGTGCAAAACGAAGACGAATTCGTGTACAAAATAGTTTCACTGTCCACCTAGTTGCGCGACTGTCTGGTTGGCCCTGCAGCAGACAGGCTGATGAGGGTTATCTCCTCTGTCCGTTCCATGACGATGAGTCAGTCATATTCAAGTCCACACTTCCCAGTTAAGTCAAACTGGTCTCAATAGTCTACAATTCAGCAGCCTGCTGGGGCTAAGTTCTGTGTAAAAAAAACACGTAAAACATCGAATTGCCTTAAAGAGTTGTTGCAAATTGCTGCGCGCACAGAGTTCCCTCACTGTCTCCAGACAAGGGTGTGACTGACTGCTGCTACCGGCTCGTGCGGCTACTCCCGTTTGGATTAATACACATCCCGTCTCCGGATGAGCTAGCGGCTAACGGTCTGCGACTCCTCTAAGCAGCGGCCTGGGAGAAGCTTCCGGTAGGCGTCCTCTCCAAAAAAAAAGGTCAATTTAGCGAGGAGAAGAGCGCCTATCTAGGCAGTATGTTAGAAGTGTATTGGAAACACACGGTATTCTCCAATTCGCGGCGTGCGCTTTATTCTCCGAGGCTCAGCAGCAGCCACTGTCATCTGCTATCGGCAGCGTAAACATAGTGCGCCACTGTTGTGGGTATTGTAGTTTATGGCTTCGTTGATATCACGGATAATGGTGATAGAAGATTAACAGTGCCTTATAAATTCTCAAACAAGGTTTACGCCATTAATATTCAATATAATTAATATACAAGTCTGACTTATGTATATGTTATGTAAAACTTCGAACCTGACCAAATGTGGGAAGGTCGAGTACTACTTTTCCCATAATGCATCACGCTTTCCCGACACTTTAAAAATATTGCCGTTACTTTCTCATGATAGCCACAAGGTGACGGTGTTACCTAAAGTAAAATTTAGAAGCCTCTCTCAGCTTGAAAGCGATATAATGCTTAAATAAATCTGAGTATCTCTGTAGGGCTTGGAACACGATCATATGATATATCAACACAGAGCAGCTCACGGTGAGCCGAACCGTACCGGAACACAATGGAAAATGTTGAAGGTAAAATTTCCTCATACAAAAAGTTTTGGGTTCCGTTTCAATAAGTTATTTACCCGGATTCTACGCTAACAATTTATTTAAACTAATAAAATGTTATGTTTATTTGTGCAGTTTAATAAGCGCGGATTCCTCTTTTTTAAATGCCCATCCAAATTTAATTTGATTACGCTGAAAGCACTAATTCTCTGACACTAAGTTTCCCGGCACCGAATTGGAATGGGACAGGAAGTGGTGTTGAGGAAGACGTGAGTGGCGGGAATAAACATAAATATAAATGACCTGTAATGTACAATAACGCATACTAATTCATGTCAACATTTTTAAATTTTACGGATTTGTAGCCTCTCTTCGTTTTGTCGTAATACCAAACGAAGATAACACTGAGTAAGTGGCGTCCCTCGATGTTACGGCTTTTTGTTGCGTTCAGGGGAGTTACGGTAAACACTGCAGGTTTTTACTGCGTGCAGGGTATGTTGTGAATTTCAGTGAACGATGCTAAGTCGTACACCGTAATTTAGGGACTTAACCTCTTTAACTTTTGTTATACAGAATTGCATTAGTTATCCCAGCTTTTTCCTGCATTTCCTTCTGATGTATGTTTATTAACCTTCTAAAGCCATCGTGTGTGTTTTTAGTCAAGTCAGAAATGTAGTTCAGAGCTCATTAGACACAGGGTTGAGGATTGTCTGCTTCATATGGACAATCCTGTATGTAGCCAGTCGACAGAAATAAGTGACAAGGCAATATATTTTTAACCTTTGACCATTGATACTAATCAAAACGTTTTAACTGAGCTTTCAATGTAAATGTATTTACTGTGTCTGAAATCCATGAATGAATTTCTGAAGGGGGCAACTGTGGCAGGCCTAGAGATCCTTGGAATGCTTTTTTGTGACACACATGTGTCAAAGAAGGTCGCAATACACCCAAACAGTGATAAATCGACCACAAAGGGAAACAAAATAATCATAACATTTGCTTTAAGGAGACAAGAATATATGGCAGAACTGAAGTTAAACCTAACTGAGTTTTGGGATTAGTAAGAAAACATCTGTAGATGGATGTGAAACGTCTATCATGAAATGGACTTGGACCATATTTCTCAATTCCCTTGTGTGACCCTAACCCCCGTACATCGTATGTTCTGTACATACAACAGAGTGTAATGTAATATGAGCAGATGTATTGTTTTGTATGTGTTTGGGTCAGATGTGATGTGAGCCTTGGCATTTTACTGAAGTCATGTATTTTTCATAACATTTGTCCCCTCTCCTTCATCAGGCCAGAGCAGACCAGGTCAGAGCAGACCAGGCATGAGCGACGCACACCTGGGCGAATGGCAGAGGAGGTCCTTTGACATTTCATCTGGCAGCTGTACACCTGAACAGACGGCCGATGCCTACCGGGCCCACATCCTCTCCATTCAGTATGCATGGGCAAGCTCCCAGCTCTCTCAGGCCGGCATGGCCAGCCTGTTCAGGACCTACTCAGAGCGCTATGCTGCACTGCTGGACTCGGATGACCCCCAAACAGGGCTGAACAACTATGCAGAGAGTGTGCTCCATCTGGCCCGGAATCAGAAGAACTACAGTGACAAGTGGGAGTCCTCCCTCAGCATAGAGAGTGTGATGCAGTTTCCTTCTGTGCAGACGATGATTCAGGCTAAATCAGAGGGGGAAAGCTTTACGGTGGACCCTGCTGATGTTAACATACCAGTGGGAGTGGAAAGCAGACCAAGCAACCCCCCCGCTCCCTTTAGTGCAGCCAGGTCAGAGGCTGCCTGGTTAAAAGCAGCGAGAACACCACATTCTAACTCAGACGTTAATAACACAGCCACTAATCTTACTCATTTTTCAGCGGAGACGCCAAAATTTCCAGACGTTATCTCAGGAAATCCAAGTCCTTTCCCCCAACCCTCAGCCCGATCACAGCCTGCCTTTAGTCATCCCTCCTCGGCTTTTCCACAGGGGAACCCCCGTCCTCCGGCAGGCTCAAACAAACATCACTCCTCTTTCTTCCCAAGCTCCAGCTCAGCTAAACCTACAAATTTTTACGGTACAGATGGAGTGAATGGTGGCAGGGCGCAACCTGGGGCTCAAGGAGGCAATGACCCGCGGGCCGTGGGCAACTTCAAAACGGCCCGCGAGCAGTTCATCGTTGACCAGCAGAGGAAGCACTCCCACCAGGCCCAGAGGGGCCAGGCCTCTGGCATGACCGCGACCATCAAGAAATCCCTCGGGGCGAACAGATCCCGGGGGGCCTTTTCAAAATTCGTGTCGCCCCTCCCACGACAGGAGGACGAAGACTGCGCGGCAAGCCGACATTCCAATCAGGAAAGCCAAATCCTGGATGAGCGGCTGAAGAACTTCGAGCCGAAGATAGTGGAGCTGATCATGAGTGAGATCATGGACCACGGGCCCCCTGTGGCCTGGGATGACATCGCAGGCCTGGAGTTTGCCAAGACCACCATAAAGGAGATTGTGGTTTGGCCCATGCTCCGGCCCGACATCTTTACTGGGCTCCGTGGGCCGCCTAAAGGGATCTTGCTGTTCGGACCCCCGGGGACGGGGAAAACGCTGATAGGAAAATGCATCGCCTGCCAATCCGGCGCCACTTTCTTCAGCATCAGCGCCTCCTCGCTCACGTCCAAGTGGGTGGGCGAAGGAGAAAAAATGGTCCGGGCCCTGTTCGCCATCGCCCGCTGCCACCAGCCCGCCGTCATTTTCATCGACGAGATCGACTCGCTGTTGTCCCAGAGGACGGACGGCGAGCACGACTCCTCCCGCCGGATCAAGACGGAGTTCTTGGTCCAGCTGGACGGGGCAGCCACGGCAGCAGAGGACCGCATCCTGGTGGTGGGGGCCACCAACCGGCCGCAGGAGATCGACGAGGCCGCCCGCCGCCGGCTGGCCAAGCGGCTGTACATCCCCCTGCCCGAGGCGGCCGCCCGCCGGCAGATCGTGACCAACCTCATGGCTCGAGAGAAGAACCAGCTGAGGGAGCCGGAGCTGGACAGCGTGGTGACGGCCTCAGAGGGCTTCTCCGGAGCCGACATGACGCAGCTGTGCCGGGAGGCGGCCCTGGGGCCCATACGCAGCATCCACCTGGCCGACATCGCCTCCATCACCGCCGACCAGGTGCGGCCGATCGCCTACTGCGACTTCCAGGAGGCCCTGAGGACCGTTCGGCCCAGCGTGTCGGCCAGAGACCTGGAGCTGTACGAGCAGTGGAATCAGACCTTCGGGTGCGGACGTTAAAATCTGCTCCTCAGCGGGGATGAACATGTGTATGATATTTCCCCCACACGTTACAATACTTCAGTCCTTTGTTTCATAGATTGGTGACTATTGATATTTACCAAGTTAGTTATGTGGCCTTATGTGGACTTTTTTTCAATTATAATAAACGTTATATCAAATAAATGTGATATTTCCCATTCATATCTGTGTAAGTCAATGTCTCACAACTGAAACAAACCGACTGGACTTTTTTTTTTCAGCTGCTCACAATTTGCAACCCCTTTTTTTTTGTCTGATCCACTTCTCATCGGTCTGCCCAAAGCCACATCGTCCTAAAATGTTCCTTAAGCGGGATGTGCTAATCATATCCGCGGAAGTTGGGCAACACTGAGAATATCCTGGGTCTGAAGTTTGACAAAAATTACTTCTTATAGCTTTGCCTCCCTTCCTGTTGGTGATTAAGACATCAGTGGACTCAACAGCAAAAGCTGTTACTTCAACACGTCCCTTTTATTAGACATGCCTGCCATTATTCTACAAACGGAACCTTACCAGAAAATGGTCCCAATTAGTTAAGATTTTTCTTTTTCTCAAGTGTAGTTAAGTTTTAGCTTTGGTCCACAGAGGTTTTTAACATAATGTTTTTCAAGTCGGAACGCCTCACTGCCTTACTCATACACGCAGACCATTATAGATTGTGCACACATGAAATGAAAGTCTCATGTAAATTTAATGAGGAAATCTTTGAAAATCTGGAAGACCATGAGAAAAAGGGCCTTTCATTCATTTTTCATCTTTTTGTCAAGTCCCTGATAAATATTTCAGACTTGAGCGCTTGGCCACTGTATTGAAACTTTGTTGAATTAGCCAGCAGTGCGAGTACACACACACATGCCCGCTCCCCCCCCCCCCCAAGGCTCTCTGTGAACACGGGGACTCCTCGCAGCTGGACTGGGACAGATGTGCAGAATTCCTCTGGTGCTGACGGGATCCGTAGAGTCCGCTGAGTGCGGGCTGAAAAGTGTGCCATATGGCGCCGCTCTCTGCAGCTCGCCGTGGCAACGGTCACATCTTAGGAGACTTTGTCTCAAATTTAAAAGTTACCCGCTGGATCTGGTGAATGAGAAGTTTCATTTACATATATGTTCATGAAATTTAGTAGGAAATATCTTCGGGTTGGAGTTTTGATTTAAAAAAAAAAAAACAGGTGAGCAATTTAAAAATGATTTGATGAAGTATTAACTGGGAAGAGACTTTTGGGGAAAAAGTAGATTTACACATCTTTGTGTAAATATTTTGTGTTTAATATATATTTATTTCTATCTATTTATTATAAATTTTCTATATGAAAATAAATATATCATAAACAGGTAGTGGTTTGACTGAGGATTGTCACTGTCCAGGTACTTCCTTGTACCTGGTACTACTCCAGGTGGAGTAAACCAAACTGAGGTTGGTTTTGGCTGGCTGGAGACTCCGTGCGGTTGTTAGCAGCTCTTTGCACTATGACAGTGAGTAAGGTGTCCCCAGTGGCAGGTGGGATCAGTGCCAGCCCACTTCCCCCCATGAACTGTTAGAAGGGGTGTAAGGAAAGAGCAGGATGAACGGACCAAAAGGGCTCCAGGTGCTCTGTACACGCTCCAAACTACATCCTTTGTTTGTTTGTTTTTTAGAGCATTTAGGTCTAAGAATGCATTAACAAAACCAAATTCCCCATACAGCTACTGCCATTATGTTCATATACGTTCATTAATTTTTTTAATCATCCAGTTATTTTTTAATATATGAATCCACAGGCTGCTGCTCAGCTCTAACAAAATCCTGAATTAATAACCATGGCAAAGTTTCCATTTATTTAAGTTACCGTTTCTATAAGTTGGCACTTATATAAATACGTATGCGTTTACCCAGAAAGAAAGCCAAAGTCAGCACAATGTTTGGGAACAGTTTGGCTTTCGTCTGATTTGCAAGTTCCTCTCAGAGTATCGCTGTCATGTCATACGCCAGTGAGACACCAGTCACCTTAGGCCAAGACACCAACAACGCTTCGTCACAGTGGCTTCCAGAAACAAAGCAGGGCTTTATAATTCTCAGTAGACTGTATGATGTCATATTGTGGCTCAGTCAAGCCACAATACCAGTCCCTCAGTCAAAAGTAGTCCGGCTATTTAACCTTGGTTAAATGCTTATTTTCCCATCACCCACACAGCCTGACCCCGTTTGTATGATCAAGTCGGAAGGTGTGAAAAAACAAAGAATATACGCAGGAACAAATGGACAATGTTCGAAAGAGAACATCATGCTAAAACAATAAATTAAATAAAAAATACAGGCATTTGGGCACATTGTTATGGTATAAACAAATAGATTAATTTTGTCTATCTAAACTAATCAGCACTTTTCGGTAAAAAACAAAAGCCCATTCAAGAGAAAACATTTGGAAATATGGCTGTTGAAAATAAACAAATTGTCAAGCTCGTCTTCACTACAATCAAAATCACCAAAATCACAAATCTTGCTTTATTTTCCAAAAACTGACTTAGCCAGATGACACTGAGGTCAGACAATCAGGGTTCAGTCTCAAACGGGACTTATTTGATGTCACAATTTGCTGATGTTATCCGACGAAAGAAAAATCTATCGATATGGGCATATTTCCTTTTTTTTTATTCAACAGTGTTAACCAATTTTTATTACACTTTTGGCGTACAGTTAGAAACCTGGTCAAACATTGTGTTGGGCCTCTGACACAGATGTGAAGCAGCCCAGCCATATGACAGCATGGATTGCACCTGAAACCTTTGACAGAACTACAAATAACAGATTCTTTATTTAGCCTTTTATCTTGTTGAGGCAGTGTGAACATAAAGAAAAATCTCCTGCATTGTGTGACTGATCCTAAATCCTTCTCATGATATTTACCATCTCCACTTTGACTTTAAATCATTGAAATCAAAAGAAGAACTGAATACAAAAATCTTCCTATGAATATTTATTCATAGATGCAGACCTCTAAACAATCAAATGTGTCTCTATTTGAACCTTTGACAGCCCACAATTGGAATAGCTTGAGATTGTTTCTTGGAAGACTATTTCAGTCTGCGTGATCGAAAGGGGAAGTGAGATTTGGGATTCTGGCAGGGACAGCTTTGGTTGGCCAGAATATCCCTCTCATGCAAATCCCCTCCCTCCCCTGCAGGGTCCCTGTCAAGCATGGGGGACTCGGCGCTGGCCGCAGCTGCTTCCCGTTCCTGTTAAATCACACAGCCACCATCTGGAGGAGGCAGCCTCCACACACCTCCTCTGAGCTCCTCCGCCGGCCCAGAGCGAGCCTCTCCAGACAGGCCGGGCCCTCAGAGCCTCAGCCCCGGCCTTCTGCTCCGGCGGCGGATCCCCCCCGTCCCCGCTCTCTGCTGCTGGCCCTCCTCTGAGGGCTGCTCGGACTCCTCAGGTCTGAGACGAGGCATGTGTCATCTTGCCCGCGCGTGTGGTTGTGTGTGTAAAGAGAATCCACACTCATACCAGCCTTTTGGGTGTGTGTATGTTTGTGTGTATGTTGCTTCTACTGGCAGCACTCTCCTCATTGCAAGACTGCCTGTGCAGACATTTGCATTGTCGGGTAAACCCTTTCAGCTCTTTTGTTCCTCCAAGGAACATCCTCTGGTGCTGCCACCCTACCATCACACCACTATTCCCCTCCACTGACCCTCGTTGGCGGAATGACCCACCATGTGCTGCAAGAGTCCCTGTCTTCTCCTTATAGAAGTTCTTTAAAAGAAATAGCTTTTTTACAAAATGGTCTCCACGCATAACAAACTAATCATGAAAAATACTTAGCAATATCTTCTCCTATGAAAATCTGCTTTCCATCCCTGGTTGATTCTTGAATTGTTTATTTTTTATTACTATTTTAAAAATATGTATTCATTTTTTCGTATTCTTGTAAGTCACTTCGGATTAAAAGTGTTTGAAAAATGCAGAAATGCAATTGTAAACATCTGCATGATCTGTAAAAACTGCACTTTAATTAAATAATAAAACCATACACCTGTAAATTGTCTTTTTTTTTTGTAACACAATTCCAAATAAATTGCATCCTGGGACTCCAATTCACAATGTTGGTGCACGTGTAACATAAAGCCTAGAATACAAGTGAAAAACATGGCATAATATTTTTTTGTGTTCAGTTTACAAATTAAGGAAAAATAATTTCTGCCCTTTATAATGGAATTTGTGGGCACGCCATCTATTGCGCCACTCTTTGAATCACAATTGAAACCCTGAAATAATCAGGGTCATCTTGATGTCAGTGTACACCGTTGTATCACAGATGTGCAAGTCAGCCAACACTTTACCCCTAAAAAAACAGCTGAGATACATAAATCTCCACTCTTTCTTTCCAGGTGAATCACCTGAGATGAACATGTGCTCAGAGAGGGACCATGGTTTGAAAGTTACTGCTGAGCTTTGCTCTTGTGGTGGCATTGAAGATTGTAAGCAAAATGTGTCTTACAGTTATCAATGTTTGTAACGTTTGTTTTCATCGAATTATGTGATAGGAAAACACGTATTTCTATATTTTCTTTTATTTTGGCACAAAATGGTTTGAAAAAAAACATTTTTTCTTACTGGAATGAATAAAACTCTGGTGGATACTTCTTTTATACCCAGTCCTGGCACCATTACCACTCTCCCATTCATCTGCTCCAGAGTAGTGTTTTCCTTTTTACATTTGCCTTTCACAAATCTTTTTTGTGCTTTGATTGCAATTAATTTTAAATGTGTTTCCATTTTCAAACAGAGTAAAGTCAGTCACTAAAGAGACTTTGACTGATACTCTATTAATGAGGTCTGTGTTGACTTTATCTGTTTGTTTTCATGCTAAATTTTAATAGTTTTTTCTTCTGTTTTTCTGTCCAAATGTGAGTTCAGGATTTTTTTGTTGTTTGTTTTTTATATTATTTTGCATAGATGTCAGTCATTACATCTCACCTGGATCTTACTTGACAGCTCGGACTGAGCGGTATTTTGAATGACATGTGGGAGTAATTATTTCAGAAAGTTTGAGTAAAATCTTTATATCAACCCTAACATATTTACTTTCAGCTTTCAAACACTTCAATTTGGACATTTCCATTTCATATGCCAAGTCTTAAAAACACACATCAACTGTAAAATTTTCAGGCAAGTGCTGAATAATTCTGAATCATTCTAAATTGCCACAGGTGCAAATAAATCAAATTTTGTTTGCCTTCTTTTTACTGTCATTATTTTAAGAATTGACCCATCCTACTGTGCATACATAAAATATCCTTTATTTATAATTTGCAAGCATAAAGCTCATTTCATATGAAGTTAACTTCATTTCCTTCGTGGCCTTACCACCATTCTTAGATACCATGAATAAAATAAAAAGCCCTGGGTAACATTTCTTTCAATAAAACTAAAACCAACGTCCAGCAGCAATAACGGATTCCCCCACACATAAATTGGAAAGCTGAACAGAAAAGGATGCGACTTTAACTACCCTACGAGACAAACATCGAACACTGTAATAAATACAAAAAAGAGACAGGCGTGTAAATGTTCTATAAATAATATGTAGGTTATTACAAACACAAAGATAACAGGTTAAATCTTTGTAAAGAGCTGTGTTTTTTATCTACACTGATTGTTCCGATTTCACAGACTAGATCTTATACATGTTACAATGGGTTTGCCTGCACTGAAAACGTTTGCAGAATTACTTTATTTAAATTTAGAAAAAAAACAACAACTCTCGTCCTTCCAAAAAGGAAACATATGCACAACATATTTTTCAGCAGTTAAATTTGCCATTTAGAACCCAGAAAGGTTAACTTTTTTTTTTACTCATACAACACTTCATAGAAAATTAAATGAATGTTTTTTCAATAGTTGTATCATTTTATCTGTGGTCAACAAACATGCATACATTGTATAAAAACACAAAGTACAGACAGAGTGTGTATTTTTACATGATGGATTACTATGCAATTGTTACAGATGAATGTCTGTGTGTGGGACGTGTTCTATACTGTTTGTCTGTGTGAGTGTGTGTGTGTGTGTGTGTGGGTGTAGTATGTGTGTGTTCTTTGATCGAAGAGGCTCAGTAACGATGCTCCCCTCGAGTGATGTGGGAGGAGAACTCGTATCGATCCTGACTCCTGTGGCCGCACAGGTTGCACTCGAAGGGGTCTCTGAAGCCGTGGCAGCCCATGTGGATGGTGTACATGACGTGGTCCAGGAAGAGCACCCGGCAGTGTTCGCACCGGTACGCCTTCACCTGCTCCCCGTCGGCCGTCACCACCTTGAAGCCCTCGGAGGCCATCTCTATGCTGGCCCGGATGGCCTCGTACTGCCTCTGCTGCTCCTCCTTCACCAGCGGCAGCACGCCGTTCCTCATCCCCGAGGTGATGTGGTTGGTCAGGTAGATGAGGCCGGACGCCGCGCCGCCCGGGCGGTCCTCGTTGTTGCTCTCGGTGTCCGTGGAGTCCTGGCCACTGTGGCTGGGCGAGCCGTCCTTCTCGCTGGACGCCGACTTGGAGTTTGAGAGGAGCAGCAGGTTCTCGGCCGCGCTGTCTTTGGCGGACAGGCCCGCCCCCGGGTGGCCGTCCGGCGCCGGCTTGTGCAGGGGGTAGATGGAATTGAGCGCCACGTCAGAGGACGAGGCCGGCGAGGTCTGGACCAGAGGTCGGAGCGACTCGGCCCCCAGGTAGCTGATGGCGCTGTTGATCGCCTGGTCGATGACGTGAGGCTGAATCAGCTCACCTGCTCCTCCATCATAAGAGAGATCTGACAGACGCTTGTCTCCTGAGGGGGGAAAAAAGAGCAGAGGACTCTGTGAAGTCATACTTTACTGTAGCCAACTGAATAAAAACAAATGACTGTCATTATCAATGTGATTTCATGGTCCCTTTCTGCTTTTTATACACAGTTTCTAGCATTTCTTTCTGCCTGTCAGTATAATGATCAAACAAATGTAAGGCACAGCCTCAGATCAGGCTGTGCTGCATGCACGGTGACACAGTCATTTCTCAGCAGTAACAGTTTATTCACACAAAGGAAGCAGATTTCAGCCCTTACCCACAAACTTCTGTGGCATAGTGCTCTTACGCTTAGCTACATTATTAGCTAGTCTGTCTAGCACCAAGGCTCTGTCAGATCCCGTCTGGCTTAAGTCTTCCCTCTGCTCATTCTGGTTGCTTTCTTCCTTTACTACTGGAAAGCAAGACAGAGAGGTAGATTTTAGCGTCAGAGTGATTTTAAGGGGTGAGCTTTCACCTGCTAACACATGCCAAAGCACTGGGAGGTGCTGAGGTGCTTTGAGAGGACATTTGTTGTGATTTGCTCTGACGCATGAAGCTTTTGGGTGATTTGGGCACAATCATTTTCATGCTCTCAGTAGGATGATACATGTGTTCTAAAGACTTCATGCGAAGTTGAACAAATTCCTGCACTTAGTGTATTTTCAATTTAGGACCACATGAGCGACTTAACTTCGTTTTGCTTTGGACACCTACTAAACTCCTATGTGAGCCTGCATCCAAATGAAAAGGACAGCAAGTGAACTCATCTTGATGGTGCATTTAGCAGAAGCTGCAGCACAGTCACGTGCACCATTGAGATGACCCACAGTTACAGCAGGAAGGGGTCACTGAATTAGACCCACTGTAACAGTTCACATGCGTGGAAGCAGAGCTGGGCTATCCACTAAAGCGTGTGAACGACTGCACAGGTGTGCCTTTACATTACTTAGAGGGTGATTTGATCAGGCGATATTACAGTTGTAAACTTATAAGATGTGATAAAAACATAACTATTTTAGCAATAGAGGATCTTTGGAGCATGTGCAGTTCACCTAGGCCCATTTCAGTGAAGTCGAGGGTATTCATGCACTGTGATCAGATCCTAACTGTGTTATCTGTGCTTGTTAGTCCAGCGTAGAGAGGCTCGGTTTCTTATGATTAAGTTTGTCATAACATGCATTTTAAATGTTTTTTTTTTTAAGTTCTCCTACTGTCTGGAGTTCTGTCCTCAGGGTAAAGCTGGACACACTGTTCAGGTGAAAGCTACGCTCGTGTTCCGTGTGGCACCAACCTGTGTAGATGCTGTTTTGCAGTCCCATGCACTGGAGGTAGTTGTGACACCGCTCCTTGTGCTCCTCAAGAGAGCTCCGCTGCTTATAACTCCGGCCACAGTACGCGCACTTGTGAGGTTTTCCGACTGCGAAGAACGGGGGACATTTTGTCAGCCTGAGCGCGGCAAAAGGGCACTTTACGCAAGAATTCATAGTCAGGCAACGACTGGTGGCATTTTTGATCGGACACAAGTAGAGGTTTGATTATGTGGTTATTCTGGCTGTGTTGTTGTTTGCATCAGTAAATTGGACCACAAAAGCATCAACTGGGACCTGAGTCATTGGAAAAAAAAAAAGTTTTTTTTCTGGATGTTTAAAAAAGTGTTCTGATTTACATCTGGCGCTAACTGCCTGTCAAAAAATAAAAAAAATGTGTTGCCATTTTTATCGATGCATACATGAAAAATACCAAAGTCCCACTACTACATACACATGTAATTTTTGTATCAACTGGGTGATTCCCAGAGACCTGACAAAGGATCCGAGAGAGGGGTCTGGCCCCCAGTTGATCCATTTACTGCATAATGAAGCCTCATTAGATATTGCGGCTGTCATGACGTTAATCTTAAGGAAGGGAAACGGGGAGAAAAGCTCCCCCAAAGCCTCCCCAAAGCCCTCACCTCAACATTACCAAAGAAATACGGACAGAAAGGCAGCCAACATACTATGACGAGTTTTGCAATGTCTTTTAAGAAACCTGGATAGGTATTCCTGCACATTTCTTAAAGCGACGACATAAAAATTTACGCAAGATAGTTTAGGTTTCGTGAGGAATAATAGCAGTGATACCAAATGTTAACTTTCAGTTTTAGAAGAGTTAAAGGAATTTTTTCTTACATATTCCAAAAAACGAATGGACCTATTTCCCCTTTTTCCAGCTTATGGTAAAGTCATGAAGAGCAGCTCCGGACTTTTGCTTTATTCTTAAGATACTGCTGAAGTCATGAACTTGAATTTTGTGGGAACTTAAAAAAGAACTCTGAGGGAATGTACATTTTACGAACAAAAACTTACATCCTTGTACTTTCTTTTCTCTTGGAGATTTAGGGATTTTTCTAGTTTTTTTTTCTTGTTTATTTGTTTTTTGTGGAAGGAAAGAGGGCTGACGTACTTTTCCAACGAAACAGAAAAACAAGTTTTGATTCTCCTTTATGAACTTCTTCTGGAGCCGAAGGGTAATTTCACCAAAACAGACAGCGAGGTTCCAAGGGGAAATCATAATTAAGGTTCTTTAATCATCTGTTTGAACCAATATGTATTTTTCTATTTAGATAATACAGCTTATTGGTATCAGTGTAGGTAAATTGTTTCTGTATAATCTCATAAACAAATTGCATCCCATATGGTAGATTAAGCCCAGCCCAAGCTTAGTTTTACATCATCTCAGAAGTCTATGCCTGAGGTGTGTGAGGCAACACACACTCCAACTTAATGATACATTTAGTAGATACCGACACACTTACTTTTCAGTCATGCAGTTGGCCATGCAGAATTTAAAGCTGGCGCATGACTGAAATCGTGCAGGTTATCCCTGTATCTCTGTTCTAAGAACTACTGAGAGCGGGCCTCCTATTTAAACCAAAATTTCATAAACAGCTACTTCTGCAAAGCATTTGAAAGAGAGAGAGAGAGAGACAGAGAGAGAGAAAAAAAAAAAGTGACACCATATCAATACGCTGTCAACTTCCCCTTCCATCGCACTGAGGTCTCGCCACGCGCGCTGCAGAAGTGGTTGCGCATTTTGTAAAGACTTCCACCCAGCTTTCCTAGAATCAGACCGAGCGCAGAGGTTCTCGAGCGGGTGCTCACCCGAGTGGGTGCGCAGATGGCCAGTGAGGGCATCCCTTCTGCGGCAGGCGTAGCTGCACAGGTGACACTTGAAGGGCTTCTCTCCGGAGTGGAGCTTGATGTGGCGCAGCAGGTTGCCCTTCTGGGTGAAAGAGGCTCCGCACTGGCTGCACTGGAACGGGCGTTCTCCTGAGCACAGGAACACACACAGAGCAGACACGTTTGAATGCAAAGAGGCAGGAAAGCACACAGCAAAAGAACTGTAAAAAAAACAAAACAAGGCTGTTAATTACTGCAACTCATTTTTATGTATTTTTTTTATATAACAGTTGGTTTTTGTTTTTTTCTTTTTTCTTTTCCTGATCTGTTTGGATCCCCTCACTGACGGCATTTCAGAGCACAAAGCCTTGGACTTTTATGCGTACAGAAGCGGGGCCGGCTGCCGGGGGATGGAGGGGTCAGCGCTCGACAAGGCTGCAGAGCGCCAGAACAAGCTGGATGATGGAGCGTCTCCGGGGCGGAGAGCGATCCAGCAGCCGCCGTGGAGGGTTTCACAGCACAGCGACACTCCATCCCTCCGTGCTCCCCCTGCCCCATCAACTTCTGGCGCTCTGATCGAACAAGAGCCTCTCAGACTCAGCCTGCCAGTTCTGTAACGCACCATTGCCTCGGTCAATTTGATCTGAAAATCTCATTTTTTCCTCTTCTTCATCTCTAAAATAAGAGTGCCACATCACAATGCAAATTCAGCCTCATTTGAATAAAGCGAAGGAAACACTTTGTGTTGAGAGCCAGTCTTCCTGATCAGCGCCTCTGGAATAAACCAATATCCAGCCTCTCTGAGTGTTGTGGCATTCTGTGAGAAGGTTTTAATGTTTTTTTTTTATGTTTTCTTTCTTCTTTTGTTTTTTCAAAAGCCCTGCGTAAAATAAGAGTCACCAGTGAAGCAGCAAAAATATATATATAAAAAGGGAAATTCATTAAAAATGCATTTCAGGAGCAAAGACTCACCTCAGAATATTTTTCTATTTAAATGGGAGGCGCTTCATTATATCTTTTATTGTACTTTCTTTTGCATTTACATTAGTCTAGTGTTCCTTTCAACCATTCTGAGTTTCATTAGTTTCTAAAGCTCGATAGTTAAGTGCCTTTTTGCAAATGTTCCCCACCACTGGTTTTGGCTCCATAACAATAGAATATCAATTTTGAATTTTGAAAAACTTTTAATGGCCAGATAATTGTCACTTTGTAGAGATTCCATTAAACTGAAGTGGATTTCCTGCTTCTTAACCAAGAGTGTGTGATTTTTCTTTTTGTCTTTTTTTTTTTTGGTAAAGTTTGTTTCAATTACTTTATTACAAAGACACTGATCAGCAGCTTCTGTTTGTAATTAGCTAAATCAGAGGCAGTTATGGGGTTAGGGGTTATTTTCATGCACGGCCGAAGAGTCTATACAACAGCGCAAGCAGAAGTGAGCATAAGGAAGACAAACTATAAAAAAACAAAACAAAGGAGGCTTAGTTCACAAATATTCACGACATGAAGGAACAGTGTTATTGGATGTGTTCATAAAAGATGCCTTTCTAAGTCTGAAGAAATGCGTCAAACAAGGGGGAGAGGCCACACTTTTTTTTAAATCTCTCTCCCACTAACAGTGAACATGGGTGTAAAGGAAGGGCATAAAGTATTGCAGACAGCTTACCAGTGTGGCTTCGCTTGTGCACCATCAACACATTGGGGCCAATGCAAACTATCCCACAGATATCACACTTGAGCTTCCCGTTGGGCAGCCGGATACCACCGGCCGAGGAGAAGGCCTTGGCTTCGGGCCTCGGCTGTGAGCCGTTCACCTTGGCCCCCGAGGCATCGACCACGCGCAAGTCTTCCGCGCACTCCTCCTCCTCCACGCCATTCATGTCACAGGCCAGCCCATTCTCCTCATCACTGCGAGCCTCAACTTTAATATTACAGGCTGGAAAAGAGGGCAAGGGTGGGGGGGCCACGGTTTAGAAGGAGAGCATGGTTCTGTCATCATGTCAATCTCTAACTTGGGCAATTTACCAGTGTGTTGTCGAAACTATGAGAAGAGAGAGACTGGTGTCTCCTACCGAATCTCCTACACTCCGTCTGCACTGAATGCATTTTATTTTTCACAGTGCATTTAGTCAATACAAATTTCATTGAAAGCTACTCCCAATCTAAACATTTTTTAACCAGTTTCTGTACCTTTTTGTTGATTTCAATCTTTTTTGACAATTTAATCAGTTACTCTCACAGTCTGTTGTCTGTTTAAGCGAGGCCTTTTCTATGTGTCCATAGAGTAGAGCTCTGAAGTTGCATCTATGAAACTCAATCGGCTATTCTAATTTGAAAAAGATCAAATATGGTGAGGCTTCAGCTGGATGTATTTGCAGTGTTGTGGTAGCTCTGATCATTTCCTGTTTCTTCTGCTGGAATAGACCCAATGTGTAATAACAAAGTACACAAGAAGAGTCACAATGGCTTTGTGATGAAAAATGTCCTGAAGTGCACATTGTGACATTTCCATGTATTACAGGGCGATGCATCAACCTTTAAAAAAATTCCACTCCTATTGCTGGCAAATTTGATCGATGTGGCCCAAAAAACTCAACAATCATCAGTTGAGATCAGATTGATTTTTTTTCCTATTTCTTTTATTTCCTTTCTGTGTTCTCTTAAAAGCAGGTTAGAGTACTTCACGAGGGCGTGCAGGTGGATGGCAAGCTCGCTGTTTTAGGATGTCAGCGATGAGATGAAGAAATACGCCAATCATCTCACACCATCACACTCTGGTGACACAAATGACAGCAAGATAAACAGGAAACAGAGACACAGGAAGCAGTGCGAAACTAGGGACGAGCGCGGTATCTATCAGAGCAACAGAGTGCGATGAGCAAAGACAAACATGCAGAGTCCCAGATGGCCTTTTCACAATCTTGCTCATTTTCAAGAGACTTAATCTAATTTTTGACATTTCCAGCATTTCAAGCTCAGAGGGAAAATGTTGCGTGAGAGCTGAAAGCCTGCTATTATTTGTGATACTAAAACAGAATTTAAAAAAACAGAAAGTGTAATCTCTTTTTGATGTGTGGTGTTCCCACTATGATCAGGAAACAAACAGCACTGTACAATTGACTGAGAACTGACAAACAGCACATGTCCCATGGCTACCAACCTGTGGTTTGCATGTCTCAGTGGCAACCTTATTTCCCCATGCCTTTACCTCTGTTTGTACAACTGAAGAGGAAGAAGTGGAAATCATGAAATATAGGAATCTATGGAAAAGGGGAAGCTTCAGAAAGAGGGCCTGTCTAACTGAAATACCAAGAATTATGGAGAAGTGACAGAAAGGGAAGCACGGGAAAGGAATTGTAAAACAGTATGTAACTGAAAAAGTCTCTTTTTCTTTTTTCTTTAGTCACAGAAAGCCACCGAGGGAGCCAAAATGTTTGCCATAAAAGGTGAAATACAAAGGATCACGGGTGAATTTTTGCTAATGTCAGTGAGTCATCCGTCTGTCACTTAGTGAGCCAATGTAGCTGCTTTATCTGTGATATCTGGCTAATGTTGCCCAAACATGAAGCCATCACCTTTAGCTCACTATGTTTATTTCCTTTTTCTATGTTGGCAAAATAGCTACTTATTTATTACTATTTCAACACTATTCAAAACTTGTAGCTACCTAATTTGTATGCCATTTAACTTATTTTTTTATTAGTTTATCCTAGTCACAGCTATATTCCTTCCACTTTAACTCTGAGCATTTTATTAGCTTTACTTAGTACTTAGATATCACTTAGTTTGTTTAGTATGACCAAATTATACTAGTTTGATACATTTTAAAATAGAGGATTTTGAAGTGACTCATTTTTTTTCTTTATGGTTGTAGGTAAGCTACAGCATAGTTGCCAAATTAGTTGGTTTGCAGTTACTGCTGATGCAGAGATAATCTCTGGGCATCTTCAGCTCTGTTCGTGATAGATACTTAGATACAGAGGGTCCTTCCTGCCAGCAGCAATAACCTTTTTCATTCAAAGCTTATAAAGATTGCAGGGTAATAGAATAACGGGAAAATTTAAAGGAATCTTAGTGATCTAACTAAGGTGTAACTAAATTCAAACACTTAAGATGTTTATTCAAAGGAATGTGAGAGTGTGAAAAAAAAAACTTTAACATTGATGATTAGCCAATCACTGGCGGACTGTCCAGGGTGTACCCTGCCTCTCGTCCGTTGACCACTGGGATAGGCTCCAGTTCCCCCCGCGACCCCATCAGGGAATAAGCGGCATTGATAATGGATGGATGGATGGATTAGCCAATCATCTGCTATCCTTTAACAGAACTGCCAGGCTGTTGGGTTATCAGCTGGCTGGTGTAGACAGAAGGGAAGAGTGAGCGTTGGACTGCGACCCGAGTCTCCTGGATATGGGGAAGTTGTGACTAAACTAGGACTAGGAAGAAGGCTTTTAGTTTTTAATTGTGTTTGTCGTGTTCACACATCCTGATTTGTTCATTTTGGGAAGCAAGTATCAGATCACATAACAGGCAGACAAACACAGTCTCAATAAAATGTCATAACCTAATGAATATGTGGGTCTAACCCTCAGATGACAGAAAAAGGGATGACCCATCCTGCTGCTGCTGAGAGAAATGCAACCAAAAAAAGAGACAAAGAAATGAAAAGTGTGGGCATTCACCAGGCGTAAAGAGATTAGATGAATGTAGGTGCACTGAGAGGGATGAACAGTAGCTGGGAGCAGACTCTAACCCTAAGCCAACATGTCAAATGTGCTAGTTCTGCTGTGTGGAGACGCAGGGTGCCTGCTGGAAGTTCCTGTTACTGTTTTATTCTGCTCTCACAGCCTGAAATAACCTAGTGTGCAAGGTAGTGGAACCACATGTGTCAAACCGCGCCAACAACACATTGAACCCAACTTGCAGGAACACTAAATACAGCCTACTTTTCCCCTCACGCAGAGTAAAAAAGCCATGTTTTCGGGAACTTGACAGCTCAGTCTCCTTCTCAGTCTCATGTCTCTGAAATAGCAAAGGCTCTATTTGACTCACTGAAAGTGAAAGAGAAATCATTTGACTGGGAAGGTCATCTTACAGCCTTGTGACTTTAACCGAGCATGTCTCCTATTTTTCCCTGTGAGGCGTGCAGCGCGATGGAGTTCAGCTCCTCCACAGGTTTCAATTCACTGGGACAACAAGGCAGTTTTTAGCTCTCTTTTCTGTTTGCATTCATCTTCGTGCCGAGTGCAGCACTGTGAACGTGCACCGATGGTAAGGATTACTTGCAACAGGAAACAACCAAGATTCTGAGGCTTCAAGCCTCTGATACTTTGAGGTCCCGTGTCCCACATTGGTCCCCGAGTTTTTTTTTCCTTTTTTTTTTTCACTGTTGAGAACCGAGCACATGATCCTGGGCGGTAAATATAACCCTCACTAGCTTTTATCTCGGAGGCAGCTAAGCTCAGATGCAGCCGATACTTACACTTCCCTTCTTTTCCTCTGTCCCTGCACAGAATGTGTGGAGGAAATTAACTGAAACTCACAAATCACACCAGCTGTGCCCTCTTTACACTTTTCATACGTGGTGACTAAAAGTCGAGCATTTTAGTAGTATTCCGCTAAACAGACTGTTTTTCCACTTTCTTTCTTTTTTTTTCTATGGACTGATTATGTAAGTGCTTGTACAAAACAAGACGCTGCAGACACTTCCTTACATGACCGAACATATTTTAAAGGTGCATATGCCGTTGAGCCTTTTGTTCACAAGCATTAAGATATTCCTTCCTGTGTTAAGTTCCCTTCCTGCCATCTCAGCAACAGTAAAAGTCAAAGAGAGAGAGCCTCTGTGAGTTAGCATCAGTGTGTATGTGTGTTTGTGCGTGTGTGCAGGTGCGTGACCTATGTGGTGTAGTGATGCGCAGATCTCGCTGAGCTTGGCCCTGTTCCTGAGCTCTTTATCTCCAGGAGTGTTGAAACTGCGATGGCAAGTTCTTCTTAGGAAACTCTTACACATCCTATTTCAGTTTCCTCTCGCATCTTATTTTTGACTCTGCGCTGCTAATCTTTGCCGTTATCTACCCCGATAACCCCGATGGGATGGTCACAATTAAGCCATCTGGCTGTTTTTTGGGGTTATTTTGTTTTTCGGGTTTGTTTTTCTTCTGCCGGTCACAATAAACGCAATATTTCTGCCTCTTAACTGGAAAAGTTCCCTCGGTGCCAAGGCATTTTTAAGCTACAAAATATTTAAATGTTTTTTATCTTCCCTTTTTAGCAGAAAAGGCCAAAATGACCGATAAATGCTTCCTGCTCCTTTTCAAACCTCCCATGTTAGAAGAATTGAAATGAAGAAAATATGCCCTTCATGTGAGTCACCCGAGCTTTCTTCATCCTTATTTTCATCATATTCCCTGGCTTGCTGTTCGCAAACTCAAATCAAGGCCACATTAGCTATTCCTTAAGATTTCTTAATGACATGAAATGGATCAAAGACTTTTTTTTTTTTTTTACCTATCTTGCCAATGACCTAAATGTGTCTCTGTGTAGCTTTAAAATAAGTTTTCCCAGAGATTTGGAACAGCAAATATCCCCCACTGGATGTGCATGAGATTAAGTCATAAAAAACATTTTGGGTGTATATATATGTCACGCTTTTGATCCTGACATTTTCATCTAACCGTTTTACTCTGATTTCGGGATGCTTTGGGAATGAATACATTACAGCCCGGGAAGGCCCAGCACCAGCAGAGGGTTTAGGCCCCTTCTGTTGGCCTCTCCATTGGATGAACTCTGTTTAATGTAGCGAGGCAACGCTCTTATTGCATTTGCTTGTAACTGAAGCGAGCGCCCGCCATCGTCTGCCTGGCGGACGACGCGTCTGTTGAGATATCTGCCTCGTACCTTTGTCACCCCGGTTGTTCTGCTGGTGGCCGGAGCTGGCTGACAGGTCCTCGGGGACTGCCATGGGCTCCTCTGCCTCCTCCGACGCTTCGTTGGCAGGGGGGCTGTCCCTGGCTGGGGAGAGACACAAAAAAAAAACCCAAACCCCTGTCAGTCAGAGCGCAACCCCCTCCACGCGACTCATTCAAGAGAAGCAAAATTGCCTCCGCCGGGGCGTTCGAGGGGCCCATTGTATCTACTTTGTGCACTCTGTAGCTCATCATGCGGTAGGTGGGCTTTTACCTGGCATCTGGGCCATTTCCTGGGCCTCCTCTGTCTCCATGCGGTGCAAGTACTCTAATAGGGGGGAGAGATGGAGATGGAGATGTGCATAAGTTTAATCAAGTGCAGGCAGAGGAAACAGCATTATAAAAAGCCTGAGTGGAGTAAAGGGTGTACTTCTCGGCGCGACTCCATCACCTCAATGAGATAACTCTTGTCACACCACTGTCCCCCGCATTACATTACAAAGAATTACAGACATTTTCATTACGAGTCTGACAGAGAGGCTGAGCTGGGAGAGGGCCCCGGCTGACGGGGCCCGCGTTCACGAGCGCGGCTGCCGGGAATGGGCTTTCAGACCACATTTGTTATTTATTGTTAATTTCCTGCCACGTAATCATCCAAAAATGCAAACTGACTGCCGCAAAATTAAGCAGAAAATTAACTGGCCCCGGGGTCAGCGGGGATGCGGGCGCCCGCCGCGCCCAACTGATCCACGCTCGTGTTCTCTCTAATTTACTGAGCATGCCTCGCTGAACCCAGAGCCTGAGCACACACACACTCACGCACACACAGAATCACATACATGTGAGCCACCAGAAACAAAGGACGAGAAAGGAGGAGCAGAGAAAGTCAGCGAGACACTGAGGCGGCGAGAGCGGCGAGAAGCCAGACGTCAGCGGAGCTGATGGAACAGGAAGGTGAATGAAAAGAAAAGAGGCAGAAAAAGCAGGCCGGGGGACGGAGAAGTTCTCTTTATTTATTTATCTTTTTCACAAGATGAGGGCCGCGCGGCCCAGAAACGATCCTCTGGCCAGGGCTGAATATCTGAGGAGTCACCAGTGCTCGTGGCCCCATTAATAATGGATGGCCCTCCATCCTGCAGCAGATGGGCCCGACAGTCTCAGCCCCAGCTCCGCCACTTCAAGAAGCCCACGGTGGGGCCGCTGCCCAGTCCAAGCAGCCACACAGGGAGAAGTGAAGCTCCCGAAAATAGCGAAACAAGCCCAAGGGAGAAGGGGAACCTAGGCCTTCCTGTTTTGCTGACAGATGGCTCCACACATTTGGAACAAATAGTGGGAAGCAGCCCGGCCGCTCTGTCGCAACGCGCAGCCTTCTGCGGAGTCGAGTCAGGAGCTCAGACGCCCAGGATGCAAGTGTGAGGGCAGGGGGGAGAAAGAGGGAGGGGGGGCAAAGGTCAGCGGTGCAGATGACTCGTTCGGCACAGCAGAAAGTCGGGTGTGACTCGGCAGCTCTGCTCCTCGGCACCTACGGTTCAGAGGTCGGGGGCAGAGGGAGGTATATTCTCATGTGGCGTATTTGGAAGTTGGGGGGTGGGGGGGCACATGGCGCGAGGGGAATCACGGATGTGTCGGTGGCTTGGGGTGGAGGGGTTCGATGGAGATGAGAACAAAAAGATTTCCTACATTCAGCCGCAACCTACTTGCGTAGGCATGTGGAAAGCGAGGTGAACGTAGAATATTCAGGAAGTAGCTTTTCAGTTCAAGCAAAAAAAAAAGTGTTACTATTTAAAACAAAAAAAAATCTGTCTCTTTTTTTTTCTGTTTCAGCTGCAGGCCAACCTCGCCCATCCTGAAACACGGTACGACAGCGAAAAAAACGGGAATCTTCCTTTCAGTACTTTATAATACACTTTTGAATAATGTCAGAGATAGCGCCATGTGGAAATTTTCCCTCAGCCTGCCAGCCATGGCTGCTTCGATCATAAATGACAAACTGAAATTAGCGAGTAAAGGCGCGTTGGCGCATTACTGTGCATGAATTTACAAAGTAAAGAGGGGGCAGGTGGAACTTTTCACTCGCCTGGGTGGAAGTCAAAGAGAAGACTTCTGACACACAGCGGTGGGGTGCTGGAACAGTTTTGGTCAGAGTATGTCAAACGGGGAGATGCAGGAAGAGGCTTGTGGGTTGACAGAATTTTCGGTCCTTCTGCTGTGTACGTGTGCGTGTGTGTGCGTGTGTGTGTGTGTGTTGGTGGATGGTGGCGTTGCACTGAGGGGGAAGGGTTTGAGGCGTCTGCTCATAGCGAGGTGCAAAGCTACACCAGGGAGCAGGGTGGAGATGAGAAACAACAAAACCGTTAACAGATACTGAGGACCACGCCAGCACAGTCTGGATACTCAGGAGAAGGCTTAAACCCGAGTGTGCGTGCGTATGTCTGTGTACGTGTGTGTGTCTGTGTGTGTGTGCAGATGAGTAAATTCAACACAGGCTAAATGTGTGAGATCTTAAAAGAGAAGAAAAAAGGTGGGACATGACAGAAACTTTCTTACTTTCACGGAAGAATCTTTAATGTAATCTTGAAACATGAACTCTAAAGAAAGAAATCTCAGATGAACTTCTTCTGATATGTCAATACGACAAGGTCTAGGCATTTTAAGGCTTAAATATATTCAAATAAAAAGCTGATTCCTCCCACAGCAACACCATCCTCACAGGCCTCACACCCTGAGCTCTAAACAAGACCCCTGTCAGTCACACACATTTTGACTAATAGTTTCCACTTTTTAACAGTTCCTCAGCCTAATGAAAATATCCAAATTAATAGTTTTCTCTCCCGGGGGGGTGGGGGGGAGTAATGAAGAAGTAATGAAGCTGCGGCCGCTCTCTTATCAAATTGTTAGGAAGGAGAGATTATGCTGCTGCCAAGCGAATGTGGTGCATGGTCACCTTTGTTCATATGCACATGCAGATTCTCATCAGTAATTCATGAAATGTATGGGTGGAAGTGGGTAGATAGTGTTAGCAGATGTGTTTCTGGGAGCCTATCGAAGGGGTGGGGGGGGAGGGAGGGACGGGACAGGGGGGGGTAAAGGTGCGCTGAGGAGAAGTTTCCTTCATTTGCATCTGACACACTTCACTACTCCGCTATTCAGACAGTACAATCATTTTAATAACTGTCTGTCTTCCTCTGCGTCCCCCCCCCCCCCCACACACACACACACTCCTTCCCCCAACACACACACACACTTCTGTTTGTTCTGACAAGTAAGATGATGTATCTGCAGACAGATTTGCAGCACTTTCTGTACTCATCTATCCAACTGGGCCAAGAAAAAGTCTTTTTTTTTACCAGGCAGGTGCTGAGGGGCATTTACAAGTTTGGCTAAAAATCAATAACTTATTTTTCTACAACCTTTTTTTGTTTGTTTTTTATTCAGTTCTTTTTGGTTGATGGCGTCAATTCTTACGAGTGAAAATCCATTCAGTGCAATTGTAATTCATTTTATATGACGTGTAAGAAACTTTGGATTTAGGCTATTTGTTGTTTTTTTTTCAAGAAAAAGATTAAAAAGTCTCAGGCAAGCGCACAAACACGCTTTCAATAAATGCGTTTTACAGAAGGCAGAGAAGCTGAACTGGCTCTCCGCTTTACATCTCACTGTGGTGCCGATTGATCAAATTATTTCAAGACTAACCAACAACAAATAAATATCATCAACTCAATCACCATAAGCACGAACTTAAACAGTTTGAAGAAGGGCTGTTTTAAAAGTGAAAAACGCGACCGTTAAACGCTGAGTTTTTTTTTTCTGTCTGGGCGTCGATTATAGAAACGAAAAAAGAAAGAAAAAACTTTCCACCTCAGTAGCTGAAGTGCCAAAAACTTTAATCAGTCCTGCCAACAATCTTTTCCCTCACGCGGAGAGAAACTAACTGAAACAGAGGCTCGATTTTACAACAGGAGAACACAAAAAAATTGGGCTAGGAGAAATGATCAGAAGAATCGATGGTGGGTTTATGAGAAGCGCTTTTTCTGGCTGAGGCGCAGGTCGCTGCGCGCTGATTTCCTGTTTGAGACGCGCTAAAGTTCATCACGCACGGCTTGCTTTTTGGCCCTAGAAATGTTTTCCAATCCTTAATCAAAACTTTCATTATTATTTTATTTTAAACAACTTTTTTTGTAAGAATATGGAGCCGAACTTTAGGGGGATAATCTGAAGTTTACGCAGGGCGCGCGTCTGTTGCAACAGGTGCTACAGCAGGAGGGCAAAAAGTCATAAAAATGACTGCAAAGGCTGAAAAATTCCCTTAAAACTGACCTAAAACAGGATGTGTATATATTTCATGTAGCCTTAACATTTATTTGCGACACAATTTATTGACTTGTTCCCAATAGATTAAGGGCTCTTGGAAAATGGGGAGCATTTCCACTACTTCCTTTAAATTACCGGCTGTAGAAACTGAATAAAAAACCCGGAAAAATTAACTGCTTCCCCCTTATATTCGATTTTCAAATAGTTTATGGAGACTTAACACCGTCACCCGCCCTTTTAACAGCAGAGAGCGACCCGCGCAGCACGGGATCTGATGCTGAGGCGCACCTGCACCGAAACTGTTAGGAGACTCCTTTCCAACCGGGCGCAAATGTTTCCTGCTAGAATTTATTGAGCGCCAACGGGCTCCCTTTCGGGGGTCTCTTCGCCCACAGCCATGGGCGGTTATTGGCAAGCCGAGAAAAAGCGCGGTGGAAGTCACTTTACCTGCTATTCCTTGAGTTTGCAGTATGAAGTTCTTCCAACTCTCCCCGGCTCCATGTGCAGAAGGTCGCAGCGCCGCGGCGGCCCCATGGAGCTGAGCCCGGAGTCCCTCCCCTCTCCACTGCACTTCCTCGTTCCAGCCCAACATGTCTATGTCTGTGAGCTGGGCTGAGGCATTTTGCTCGCTTTTATCCAGCCGCATGTGGCGGGGAGTCGAGCCGCCGAACCCTTGGCACTCGCTTTGTGCCGTGCCAATAAAAGCTGACACCCAGTAGACCATTACTGGCAGCCATGCATGAGATGGGATGAGGCGAGCGAGGAGAGTGGACCATTCATTGTTTATTTATTTATTTCACGCCGAGGAAGCTGATGGCGGTGGAGGTGGTGGTGTTGGGGGGGGGGGGGGGACTCCTCGGTTGCATATTGGACAGCTCCCCTTCTGTCACCTGTTCTGGCGCTGAAGTAGTCCATGAAATTAACTCAAGTCTTTTGCTTGGCCATATAATGAGTTTTTCTTTAGAGACTTATCTTAATGTTTAAACCATTCTCTTTCTTTGGGTCTCTTTAGTGTCAGACCCTCTTGATTGATGGCACAGTTGCGTATGGAAAATAGCGTTGCTTCCTTTCCTTTACATTTTGCTCGTTATTGGCCTGCTTTAATGATGCCGATTGCGTCTCCAGTTCCTGTACCGGTCTTGCAGAAGATCATCACGCTGATTAGCAATTATTTGCTGAAATGTGGTTTTCCCTCTGGTTTTGCTGCAGAGGAGTCTACAAACCAAAGTTGCCTCCGGCTCCCAACCCATCAGAGAGCTGTTAGTTTCAGAGGATGCCATCACTGTAACCTTTTCATAAAAATGTACCCACACATCTGATTATTTTCATCCAAAACTTGAGGTTATCTGAAACTGAGAAACAAAAGCAAATTATATGCCCTTCCTGTCTGAACGTGACAATCAACCTTCTCTTCTGGAGCTATTTTAATGGCTTATGGTATAAGGAACTCTCAACACACACAGAGGCAGCCAACTATACAGACCTTTCTTTTAGTGTCAGCATCCATGGGCAGATGTGTAGTCAGATGGACAGAGAGAGACATATGAACTTAGGAACGGGCAAAAGATGAAAAGTTAATGATTTGCAATGGATCAATTACCTATCCAAAGGAAGGCAGAATATCACAAGTAATTATAGGTTTCATTAAAAAATGATCGACTGAATATTGGCGGTATGCCTTTACTAAATAACATACAGTGCTTCACTCAAAGCCCTAAGCTTAAGTAGCAAGAGTTGATATATTTTACAATTAATTAAGAGTCAGTCATAGTCCCTTTTCTCTATTGGTGACTTTTTCCCAGTATCCCGCTGTCATCTGGCCCCAGAGAGGGCTCTTATCTCAGGAGAGGCTGTGTGCACTGGATTGCTGAGTCACCTTTGGAGGGAGGCTGCCCTTCTTATCTCCTAAGAAGCACAACATTCAGGCAGTTGGTTGCAAAAGGAGGAACTCTGGGCAGGAGCTCTGCGGCCTGCTGAGTCTTAAGGGCCCTAGCATGGATTGCGGCAACCGGCTTCCTCAGAGCCCCCGCTGTCTGCGCTGCCCGTCTGCCCCGTCGTTTTTTTCTGACCCGGGCAGGTGTGAACGGGCCGGGGGGACTCCTGAGGGAGAGCTGCAGTGCACAGCAAGTCACAGTGCTCACTTCTGATCCGTCCGAAATATAAAAGATATTCAGTAACGTAGACACGCCGATGCATTGGTTAAGATAGTTATCCGTCTTCATTTGAAAATACATCTCCAGCATTGGCAACCCGAGCTGCACAGAAACCCCTTCCCCCCCCGCCTCTGTTAATCCACAACACCAAGAAAGCCATGTTACTGTAATTAATATCATTACCTTGCAAGTTTCAAAACATCATCAGGTAGCGTAGCCGGTTGACTAGCGAACAAAAGACTCCGGATGGTTCTTATTTCATGGATCTTTAAGCAGTATTCACTGTTTCACATTTGGAAGCATGAGCATGTATCCCTTAATTGGTTTCAACACCTTAATAAGTCACAGACGTTCAAGACTGATAATCACATTAAATAGTCCAATTTATCTAAAAAGTCAACTGCAAACTGAAAAATTCTCTTTCTTTAGGAATGCATTATGCTGCGAGGATGTCGGAGTAAATTGAATTCCACTCTGCACACTAAAGCATCAATTTCCTTATGGTAATTATCTGCTGGAATAGACGTGTCACTAGAAGGAGTCAGGCATGCTTGACATTTAGCCTTTTTATAGAGAGGCGATGAGTAAAAATTAAGATGAGGAAAAGGAAATTAATCTCCAGCCCAGGCAGGCATTGAGAGATCCTGGTGGATAGTGGCTGAATCAGTCATGATATTTGTGAGCCTGTTTTGAAAAGAAGCCAGTGATGAGATTCAGACCACAGGCTGGAAAATCTGAAAAGAAGGAGGCGCCTTTTTCTTTTTTTTTTTAGGCTAATAGAGCTATGATTACAGTGAGAAGAGTTATTTGATATAAGCAGTGGTTGCAAAGGTAGAAACTTAGGCTTTGGGACTTTTCTTTTTAAAGAAGTTGAGGGTAAAACTGAAACTCTATTAATTTCTGTAGGGGTTTACATGTAGGATCAGCCTGCAAAAAAAAACAGCTATCTGTCAGACACACCACAAGATGTTCGAATGGTCAATGAACCATAAAGGTTGTGCGGATTGTTGTTCTTTTAGAGCCAAGTCAGGTGTTTTCAAGTTTCTCTGTGTTTTCAGTGATTCTGGTATAATGGATAAAGAAAACTAATGAGAATTGTAATTCAGTCACTCCCTTAGACAATACCTGCAGCAGTGTGCTACCAAGTCCCACCTTTGTAAGCAGGAAAAGATAAATATATCTTACAGGAGCCTCTCCACATTAGAACAAACATCATCCTCACAAAAAAAAAAGACGGTATATCCTTAGACGACAGAAGGGCAAAGGCCGACTGGCTAAGTAAGACACCATGGGTTGTAATGTGGTAATTCATGTTGTGCTATTCAAAACAAAGTTTTGAATGACACACAAGACTATACAGTCATAGTTTAGGGTAAACCAGTAACATCAACTGACTGGGGGTGGAAAATCATCATACTGAGGGCTAACGTGTTTTTTCTTCTTTAAAAGAAATCTCCCTTTCTGACCCCATTCTGCTGTTTTCTTTTTTTGGTTACAGGTGAATCCAACACATTGGATTCACTTGGTTTGGGTCAGAGAACATGGTTGCAAGTGAAATACATTCTTTTTAAAAGGCAACCAACCTAAAGCATCCTTTAAAAATGAGTGTAGGAGGTGGTAGCTTCTGGTTTTGTGATCTAATACAAAAACATTGCCATTGTGGCATAGAAAACAAAATGTACTTTAAACCATTACGTTTTTGCAAAAGAAAATAAAAATCAGAAGTTAGCCACTTGGGAGTCAGGAAGCTTATGTCCTTCTTCCCTTCTGGTCTTTATGTTACCTGTACACATAGAAGTAATTGTGTGAAGTGGCTGTAACATTACATTTCCCCTCATTACTTTTAGGAAGGAGTTGCTGCTATCAAATTCAGGATTGGTTATTATTGTACCTGCAACATTCACTATAACTTTTTATTTGAATGTGAGGTTTTCACATTTTTCTAAATGTGAATAAAACCTAGTGGATGGGTTCCTTAAATGATTGTACGCTGCTGGTTTCACAGCATCCAATTTCTTTTTGAGAATGATCAGGTCAATGAATATCTTGAGCAATGAGCTGTAAGTGATGATATTGTTTAAATAACTGGTTAGTGTCAATTCTTTTAAGTAGCTCAACTTAAAAAACTTGTAAAAGGCTTGTACACTGTCCTCTGTAGCTATGAAAAGAGCTTGGCAGCTTGAAAAAAACAACACTTAAATTTGATGAAACATTCCACTGAGCTGTATTATGGCAAAAATCATCCCACAGCAGAAGAAGAAAAAAGATAATTTCTCAGGCTATAATTTTCAATATCACCAAATCTTTTTTTTAAATCTTCATAATCTTCCAGTTAAATTCAGCCGTAAAGGTAGATTGAAGTAACCCCACTAATGGCGGTAAAGGTGGGAACACTCACAATGCACGCATTAGTGCTCACACAGCCCCAGCTCATCACAAAACCAGCAGTGTGTTCAAGTACAAATCCTTGTGAAATGTAAATCTAAACAAACTACAGATGAAGAGAAACAGGAAAACCAGCTCATTCCTATTTCCTGCGTAAGCGCGCAGCAGCTCAAACCGCAGACTTTAAGATAATGTCAGCAGGCTCTTCATATTGTTCATTCGCATCACAGCCACAAATAGAGAAAACTAATGCCTCCAAATGGTGTTCTTAACTGCAGATTGTTTTTGAATGAGAGTAAATTACCATATAAAGAATAATTATAACTCACAGAATTGAATTTTACACACACACATGTATAGATATATATAAATATATAGCTATAAATGTATGTAATATACAAGCTGAAAATCCTCTCTTACTACAACATTTTCCGCTTTTGGTCCCAGTCTTTGCCCTTCATGGTAGACACGGTGTGAGGGTTGACACAGGCAGACATGCACCAACGCACACATACAGTCAATAAGAGAGCAAGTGTTTAAGAGGACAATGCAAACGCTCGCTACCCAAAGTTAGAAAACCACTCATCTAAATCAGGGAAATTATGGTAATGGGGCATCTCATTATTCTCCAGTTCACTCTGAATCAACCACTGACATCACACCATTAGAGATGTATTCATATAAACAGATCGGTTTATGGCATAAATAGGAAGCCGACACCTTCAAAACTTTCTCTTCTGGGTAGCTTTCGTGTATCTCCATGTGTTTGTGTGCTGGTTGGGATGTGCAGGCCTTCGGATAGGTTTGCTAGGGAGGTAGTGGTGGGAAGGGGGGGGGGGGGGGGCACAGAGGTGACATTTTGGTACAAAGGTGTCAGAAAAACAACTCCAGGATCTTATTCTTTTTCATACATACTAAAAAAAAAGGTTTTTGATCAAATAAAATCTCAATAGCCCATCTTCTTTTGTAGGGGTGAATTATTCTACTCCAAAACCCAAAAAGTACCCAAAGCAGTTGCGTAATCAAAGATCCCAGGGACGTCTGACGGTTACAGCAGACAGTTAATCAATCCAAGTGCCTGTCTTCTTTTTTCTGTTTTGGGGGAAAAATATGGGAGGCCAGCCCAATCAGCAGAGGAAACAGATCTTCGGGGGGTGTCAGGCACCAGGAAAATGGATCTGGGTTGTGAAAAACCACTGTTACCACGAGCTGATCTGGATTCAGCCATCTGGAGATGCCTTCTCCAAAAGCCGGTTAAGTTCGCTAAACTGGGGCCCATCTAGGAAACAGGTTTCCACCTCCTTAACAGACAGCCACTCCCGGAGAGGAACAATGCTTGAAACTGTTGTTGCTCATTTAAATTATAACGACCTATCCTGGAATACTTCCACTACCGTCGTCTTTTACCTTTCTAAATCTGTCTGAACAAGCGGTCAAATATCAGCAACATTATTATCTGAGTTCAGACTTTTCCCTCCCCAGACTTTGTGAGACTTCCCATTTCTCACCTGTCAGGCTTTAGTGATTAAATCCATTGTGTTCAAACATTTGTGACACTTCCCATTCCTCCTGCCTTCCCCAACTGACCATTAACATGCATTTCACCTGTTCCTGCACAAAACAAAACATATTTACCCAATGCAAATAACCACATGGCTTTTTTATTTTTAAACATGTTAATTTTCTCTCTTTGTTTACTAATTTGTTGATTATAGTGTCAGCTTGGATAGGCTCCAGCGTCCACCCTTACACAGCACAGGAAAATAAGCTGTATGGACATGAATGAATGAATGAACGGTTTGAGATCAGAGCTTTAGCTTATATCGCCCTCCAGTGGATATATTATGTAATTCTCACATTAGACCTGAGGAAATGGACGTATGGGTTGGAAAGACAAATGTCAGTCTGTGCATTCATGAATAGAAAATGGTAACTAAGCAATGCTGAAGAAAAATCTGACCAGCCACGGTGAATGTGTGTGACAGACGCGTCTCTGGACGCTGTAGGTGTACGATGATGCTCCTGCTTAGAGTCTGTGGGAAGAGGCACTCACCCACATAGTCCTCATGATCCATGTGCTCCGAGCCTTTTCACACCACTGCAAATACACATGAGCTCACACTTGAGGAAAGGTCAATGTGAGTCCCCAAGAATGAGCCGTAGCCACCGAAAGATGAAGTGCTCATGTGTCTTGAGTTGCTTGACCTGATCTTGGATGTCTCAGTTAAAAACAGGATAAGTTTCAGTATTATAAAAGGGTTGATGCTTGCAATTTGAAGTTGCTTTTCAGATGACACAAGGTAGGATAGAAAATCCAAAATATATATAGAGGAAGGAGTACATAAAAGAGAAAAATGACCAATTAATTCAATTCAATTCAATTCAATTTTATTTATATAGCACCAACTCACAACAACAGTTATCTCATAGCGCTTTCCAAAACAATTAAATTGCTCATACCCTTTACTCTATAAAGGCTGACATGAGAGAAAAATATTGTTTTATCCTACAGTTTTTATTTGTCTCTTTCACAAAATATTTTTAAAAACAATACAGATATAAAATTGAAATTTTCTGCACATTATTGCAAAAAAACAGTGATGCTGAAAAAAAGGAAAAATAAAAATTCTAACCTAAAGAACAGCATTTCAACTATGTGATGATGTTAAAGATCTTAGAAATATATGTATAAAAAATTAGACATGTGGCATTAAAGGGTTGAACATGATTTATAACTGCATTCTGTACAGTGCTGCTGTTGCAAAGCATTCTATAGCAAAAAAGAAACATTTTTAGTAAAATTATGAGTCATATATGCCTGTAGGAACTTGCAAAAACACATTTTGGTTAGGACAGAACCATGCAGATGACCAAAATGGAAGAAAATCAATAACTAAAACGAAGGCTAGACCTCTACAGTACAAGACAAGACAATACATTTTAAAATAAGACATTAAAAACAAGCACAGGATTTAAAATTGAAATGGACAGGTTAGATAAGTTGGATGAATTACAAATATAAAATACAACCGGTCCAGGAATCCCCCATCTTTCATGTCCTGGCAGCTGGAGTAGGAGAGCCTTTCACAAAATCTGAAGGGTAGGAAATCTGATAGAAGAATAGATGGATGAAAGGGTGGATGGACAGATATCAAACCTGGAATCCAAAAAATCAAAAAGTGTTTCTTACCCAAACCCCGCAGATTACCACAAGGCTGCCCCAGCCATCCTCCTCATAACCTCTGCACAGAAACCAAAATTCCTTTCCTCTAGTCAGAATCAAACTGAGTAGACTCCAAAATTCCCACGAGTCAAACTAAGTTCCCAAAAGTAATTTGCGTTCATTTGAATTTTTAAACATTGCATGAACATTACCATCCATTGCATGAATTCTGTCAGGGAGCTGATTAACTGAGGAGCCGAGGCTCCCACAAGGCTCGAAGCAAAGCACTTCATCTGCATGATTTCATTGTGCAGAAATTACCACCTAAAATGGGGCTCTTTTTTCAGGGATGACATCACAGGAGCAAAAAGCTCAAAATCTATTCACTCACAATTACCGGTAAAGTGAAAATGATCTGGGTGCTGGCTTTACATGATGGATCGTGGTGCTAACAATTACATTATGTTCTGATCCCTTTGTGTCAGAAGGCTGCATGAAGCGTCAAAACTGCTGAGTCATCCATCCACAGGCTCGGGCTGGAGGGGGTGGGGGGGTCTGGGGGTGGGGGCTGCTTAAAAAATTATGTTCAAAGTGTTATTTGTACAAAACACTTACATGTCTGGTGATTTACTAATGAAGGGGAAACTTCTGAAGGAATTGTAGATTAGAGTGAAAGAAGCAAAAACGGTCATACATTTAATGAGATTCCCCCTTTCTTCCTTTCTTTAAAATTAATTTACACAGCTCCTTAACCTTGCTTACCCAGGACAAACCCCCAGAGTTCAGATTGTTTTGACAAGCTGTAAATGTGATCTGCCAGACCACCACACCCACATTTATGTACTTCCATTCATTCATTTATGTCCAAACATTTGTCTGTTGACTGTTTATGATGTTTTGTGAGGCATTTACATGTTGCATATCAAAAGTAATATTTGAAGTGACATTTGGTGGTTGGAAAAACCGATCTGTGAAACATAAGTCTCTAAATATTACAAAATCCTCTCAATATATTTGATCTTGTACAGCTTGAGTCTTTGTGAGCATGAATATGACCCAAAATTACATCAGAGTTTCATATAGGCTCTGCAAGCACATTGAGAACCAATTAAACAGACTAATTAGGCTCAGTTAATTTTTTACCTATAGAGGAGAATGACCCAATTTTTATGTGAAGCTTTATTATCTGCTGTTGTTTATTGGGGCTCACGTCTTCTCAACAAGTTTAGTAAGTTTCAATAAGTAAAACAGCTTTAACTCGTAGAAACTGGATGGTCTTGATTAATATAAATTGCCCTGATATAATTTAGAATTCAAAGTTCCAGATCATAATGGCAAACAATGCTTAGATACAGTAAGAAAGGCCCAAATGTTTAGACTACCACTCCCGTGTTTCACAGATGGTATAAAGTTCACACGCTTTTGTTTCTCCCATCATATACATCTCAGTTTTGGTGGTGAATTTTTCTTTATTTTATGTAGCAAAAACACTTTGCTCAGACTAATGTCAAGATGGCAGCAACACAATGCTCAAAGTCTATTAAACCTCACTGTTCTTTCAAACTCCATTAAAAAAAGGCCATTTTCAGTGTGTTCATCCAATAGGAACAGCCTTAAATCCATTGGTCGGATATTACAACCAATGACATAAAAATTAAATCTTCCTTTGAGCCGCATTAGATCGTAAAACTGACTGACCTGACGTAGAAATTCAGTCTGAAAGTTTTACTTTTCAAACATAAACAGACAGCATTGTCTTCTCCATATAGCTACACCTACACTTTTTTTCTTGTAACATCACAAAGTCATGCCAAAAGATACATGTCCCTTGTATGTGGTGAGGTCCAATAAGAGGAAAATAAGTGTTTATGAATTTCTGTTACCTATTTTCCATTGGCTTCTTACCTGATTGTGATTAATTTTCCATAGTGGTGACTATAAAAACTCATTTGCAGCCTTTGCACGGCAGCAGTTTGAGTCTACAAACCAAGAAAAAAAACAGTGACAAAGAAAAAACAACTATTAAAGGTGTTTTGTGTACGAAATCCATCAGTTAGACAACACAAACGAGATTAAAGCACACGCACAGAGCACTTCAGTGGGAAAACCAAAAGTCAGTCATTATTCACCTGACATCCAAATTGTTTATAAGTCGTTAGTCTGCTGGGTGCTGTCAATTATGTTGAAGTCCTCTGTGACTGTGGCTGAATTTTAAAAGAACCAGTCCAATTTGGGGATGGCATGCTGACATTAAGTCTCCAGGACAAAAAACGAACAATAACAATGCACAGGGTTCACTGCAGTGAGGGTCAGATTATTCTGGGAAAAGAGGGCAAAAAATCAGCTGGGTGTCCTTGGTAACATCTCAGACACCCCATGAATTTGAATCCTTTTTTGTTGTAGGGAAGAACTGGGGACACAGACATAACCTAGCCAGGCCTCACATTCTTGACTCTGTCCCCCAGATTTGTCCGCCTGCTTGTGATAGTATCATGGAAGACAGGTATATTGAAGATGTAATGGCCAGTGTCCTTCAAAGGACCTGTCCAAACAGACTGGGCTATCTTTGCTAACAGTTAGTTCAAATAAAGGCTTTTATTAACTTTCTGAGATGGCTGCTCTGTTGACATTGAAACTTTAACAGTATGAATGTCAAACAGAGACCCAGTTTTAATGTTCATACACAAACACGATGTGTTATGATTGAGCAAGCTGTCATAGAAAACCGGATTCCCAACGGCTTGTAGCATAAGCTCACATGGCCAACCTTTGACTGAGAAAAGCTAAATACAGCATTTCTGAAAAATCAAGTAGTTAACAAGACAATAATGTAAAATGCCATGTGCTTTGGGAAGAAAAATGCTTTTTATTTACATTTAAACTAATGACTAATGACCTAACCCTAACCCATTATGTGGCTATTTAGCTTCTGCCAATGTCAAACAGAGTGCAATAACCTTTTTCAGATTTAAAGGCTTCAGTTTAATAAATCTCACGAAGAACACTCAGTTCAGCTGGCTAGAGTTGATTGAATTTTTCCAAGTATCAGTTAAATATAAAGTATATTATGGTGGAGAGTTATTAATAACAGCTTTGAATTTTTTTCATGGATTCTTAACACGGTTGGTTAATATTTTAAATGATTTTCTCAAATAACTGACAAATCACACGCCTCTGCGTACCACACGTGTTGCTCTATTGACAGTTAGAACCTCTGTACTTTACCATAATGGTCTTGACTTGGGATTCAACTCTAGACCATTGAGTAGAACAGAATATCAGCATGTAGGCTTATGTTCTGTTCTGCTCTCCAGGCTCCATTGGGGATAATCCTGCAGGTCCCGAACTTCTGTTCTGGTCCACTTACTGAAACCTGGAGGGGTCTGCAGAGCAGGCGCCACAGGACGGTTACTCCATGAATATCAGTCAACCTTTGACACTCAGTCCCAACTCAGCTCCTGCACTCAGATGATTGTAGCAAGGCTCTGAACGGCAGGATGTCATTTAGTCGGAGGCACATCCTCAGCAGTCCAACACAGACGACAGCTCACCGATTTTATGACTTGTAACTCTGCAGAGCAGGGCTTAAAAGCATCCAAAGTCGCTGTCATTGTTGTCAGTAGAGGAAGACCATGTATGCCGGTGTGTCTATATGAGACCCATTGCCCAGAAACCATTCTATTGCCTGTTCTAATCAATCCCTGAAATGCCAACAGGGCTTTCTTGCTGCAGTTTTTAGGTAGTAACATAATAGACTTTGCATATTCTTCACAGCTTTAGGGGGAAAAAATAATGCTTTTTATTCCCTTCATCTCGACTGCAAGTTTTTGGCCACTTAAGGCATCTAATTTATCACTCTGGCTCAATAAAATGTATCTTTATTTGCACAGAATTACTAAACACAAATGTATTCTATTTATTGTAACAAATTACTAGACTAAACCTGCCTCAAGGTTTAGTTTACCACTTTATGAAACAGTCTGCCTTTCAGTCAAGGGGCCACTAGATGGAGGAATGGAGCCTATTTTTTTTATTATTATCATCAAACTGTGGTTTTCTATTCCCGTGAATTGTGGTCATACATTGTGAGCTTTTAAATAACAATTTCAATCATTAGGAGGTGTAGAGGGTGGCGTAGTATGAAGTTGGCTCTCAAACAATTATTCTTATGTGTGAATGCAGTGAAAAAAGAAACTTGAAATATAAGCCCCTTTTTTTAAAGTAAAAAATACACTGTAAACTAAATGAAAATTATGCAAATTGCATGTAAGGGGAAAAAGTGCTTTCACAAAAGGAGTAATCTGGTGAAACACCCGGCTTGAAAGAAGTGTCTTATATTCAGTGGAGCAAGAAAATAGCAACACTCTTTGCCTCGCTGCTTATTAATTAGTGTGCTTACGTCGCTTTGAATGTTTAGCAAAAATGTAAATATGCTTCAAAAATAAATATCCACACACACCACATTCACAAGTGGTAATATAAATAGTGAGAGCATGCTGATAGGTGGCATTCTTTCTTGGGAGAGCGAATTCATGTTAATGTGTCAGCACCGATGATGGTGATGCATGCTGATAGATGATTTTTACTCAGGCTGTCATTAGCAAATGTAAACACCCAAGAGCTGTTGAAAGGGATGTGCAAAAATAGCCTAATTAGAGTGATCCTGGTAACTGAGTTGTGAATATGCCCAACTCCCACATGATGTTCCCCTACAAAGGAAGAGCAAATATGACACTGATGACTTAGAACGTTGGCCTCTGTTTTGGATTTTTTTTTAAGACAAGAAAAACACACCATTTCTTGCATCGGTGGTCAATGTCATGGGACAACGTGCCTTATTGCAAGCAATTCAAATGAAAAGGTCTCTATAGACCCAGACGTACAGTGATTTGTTGCGTTTGGAGTCTATTAATTATTAGCATATGAAAATTCCTCATTCATCATAACATATCTCCTCTGTGCTTCGTATTCCAATTATTCCTGGTTTTTAGTATTTTTGTTTTTGTTGCAAGATTCTAAACACAACTCTAGGCCTAAGATGAACATATTTCTTGCTGGGAATTGGATATTTCTGGAGTCATTACCATAAGAGCGGCCCTTGTTACTAGATCCAATGTTATTAGTCAGCTTGTCTGCCATTCTCCAGACTCCTCTGCAGTCTCAGAAATTATTTAAATCTCACATCTCGCCCATGGTGCCAGGACCAATGTTTTAGAGAAGCAGCCTCTAATTTGTGCGGGCTGAATTCATCTGAGAGAAACTGTTGCTCTGGATTAAGAGGCGTTGTGGCGGCTGCTGCCGTTGCTGCAGAGGGCCATCAAAGCCGTGGCACATCTGTAGCGCTGGCTGTCTGAAGACTACATGGGCTGATGCTGCTCTCAGCTTGGCTGTATTTTTGTTCTGGTGGTGACTGAGGCTGGCACCTCAGGATCAGGCAGCCAGGCTGCATAATATTGTACAGAGGACGCTTTAGCCCATAATAATGAGGACTATCCATGACACGAACAAACAGCAAAAAAATCGACTCGATAAACGGGAGATCACTGTCAGATATTAATACGAGTTGTTGTTCATATCATTTATCTGTAACGCTTCACTGAATTTGATATATCTTATTAAACCATACCCTTCCAATTAAATATTTTAAATGTATTAATACTTTATTAAGCCCCTAAGGCAATTAAATCACAGCTGAATAAATGACTGATATGACTCGATTAAAAACTAAATAAATGTGACCCCATAATGTTGTCTCTGCTGTGCCTGGAGTCCTGGTCTGCTGGTGGTCTTTCCAGTAGTCCTGCTGCTTCCTTGTCTTGTTCATTTTATCTGCCTGTGATCTTACATTCCCCATGATGATCAAGGGAAGAAGTTATTCACACCCCTTCTTCAATGCATTTGGATTTGGACACTGATTGCGTTTTGGAATCCAGCCACCAGCAAAGTGTAAAGACCAGCATTGGGAAAAAATTATGTTTTTCATAGGGAAAAATTTGCAAAAATGTCAAGACAAAAAAAAAAGACAGTTTTGTTGAGAGCGAGCGCAGTCGGGCACCTTTTGAGATAAAATCCGACAATCTTTTATTTTCCTGTTATACATGGTTAGTTCACATAAATAGTTTAATCTAAACTAAGTTAAAGTTCTTGAGGCAAACACTGCTGAGATCATGTCCATCTGTCTTTATTAACTGCTGAAAATGTGTGACTTTATTTATGGCACAAAAGGCCCTAAGTCATAGATCCAGGGTCATATTCATTCCTCCATGAAAGGCAGTGAATTGATAACTGCTCATTGACCATGCATTCATAAGATCAAAGGGCAAACAGGCTGGCACGAATTCTGTCTTATTCTACGTGCTGCACCATTCGGACCGTTTAGAAAAATCAAAAGAGAGCACGTGGATGAGGATTCCACGAGGGGTCGGGGTAGCTATGTCCTATGAGAGAGGCCTGGGGCTTTATTGTAGTGCTGCTCCCTTGCCCCTCTGTTGCCACAGCTCTCCGCTTGTCACACTCAGTTAGCTCAGTGAAGAAATAAATATTCCACCGTACATGTTTCATGATGGGAGATAAAAATCCATTCCTCATAAGGCCTTTAATATGGAAGTCTTCACACACTGTTTCCTTGTCAAGAACCCTCCAGCCACCATGATGCTGCATGAGCATGATGTTTAATGTTCACATTCCCTGGGGGAGAGTCAGCATAATGCCATGTCACTTTTAGTGATGAGCATGTTTACCAGGGCAGATATACAATCAGTTGTAAATCACGGATGAGTCTGGATAACAGCGCCTGTCCCCTTTGGAAATCAAGCAGTCGGTGTGCGGAAAATCGACTGGTCGGAAACAAAACTGACCGAAGCATCTACTTGAGTAGGTGACTCAGTCACATCATTACCACGGTGAATTATTCTTCCAGGAAGCACACCCACAAGGTTTCAAGAGAGGGGGGTTATTAAGTATGATGGGGAAACAAAACCATCAAGAGATGAATATGAATTAGTACATGGAATAATCAGTAAGTCAATAATTGGGCAAATGACACATTACGACACATCACATACATTCCACTGATGAGAATGTACCATTCCACGGTGATTACAGTGAAAACACAAAAACATTTGTGAATTGAACGAAGCGTACAAATGACATGATGTTGATCATTAAAATGTTGGAGCGACCGGTGAGCGATCAGAAGAAGTTGTACGTTCAGACAGCCAAAACTGGAAAAAAACAAAAAAACAGACAAATTATTAAAAAACAGGAACAAATTTGAAGTAATTATTTGTTCTGTCCTTCTGTTTCAGGAGAAAGTGTTCCATATGTGAGCTTTACCAAACCGTCACAAAAAACAAGGGTTGGTTGTGTAAAAAAGGGCAAATTTATGCGCTGTTACCTAGCACCATTTTTTTTTATTCCACAGCCTCTGGGCTATTTATTGTAACTTCCAACTGAAAATCATCCTCAGATACAGTTTGCCACAGCTCCACATCTGTAAGGCCAGACCAAACAACCTTGGGCTTCACTGTTGTGAGACACCTGGTGAATTCTGAAATAAGGTGAGGCCGCTGTTAGTTTTACCTAGAGAAAGAGTTGGAAAAACATGGAAGTGTCCATATAAAAGGTCCATTTTCACTTCTACTCCACTTCATCAGAGGAGGAAATTAGAGAGCAACAACCCCCGTAACCATGACAGCAATGCTACTGAGCCTGTTCTAAAAAAGAAAAAACTAAAAAAACTTCCTTTTCAGATTTAGAAGTGCTCAGCAGCCTCTTCACTTTGTTCAGTTTGAATGGGGTAGATATAGAAATCTCTAAAAGGTAGCACTGGTTTTCACCATAAATAGGGGCCCTCAGGGAAGAGGAGGTTAAAGTGAAATGAACATGTAACATGTTGTGTTGATGAGGTGCGAGGAGCTCATCTGACAGTGATGTGGGAGTCCCTCAGACTAAAAAGGCTTTCCACTTTTAAAAATATTTTCTTTTTCTTTTTTTCTTATCTGAAAGAGACATACAAAAACACCTCGGCACTTTCTTGCTTTTGATCTGTACTTAATAACATCTCAGATTTTCAATTATGTTTAAGATGTTGCATTAGGCAAAGATAGGCTGAAGGTAATGGACTTCTTCTGTTGCAGAGCGAGATAGAGTTGTCCTTCGAGACCTCGGTTTCCATTATTAAACCTCTGTGTTGCCCAGCTCGGCTGTTTCCACTCTCTCTGACCAAGGTGAAATTACCTTCTTTTGAAACCTAAAACAAAGTAAAGTCAGAAAATAGCAACCTGTTATGCAAAGCTCTAGTTCTTCCCTTCTATTCTACAAAAACAAAAAAAAATATGCAGGAACAAAAACAAAACAAACTCTACAGGCCTTTTTATGGTGTTCACATACAAAAAAAATCCCTCGAGGATGAATAGCAGCATGTATACGAGTGGGCTAATACATTCACTGAGTACACTGACAGTGTATAGTAAGGCCTGGATGATGAATTACCATGCAAGGGATAAAATAGAAAAAAGAAAAAAAAAAGAACACCGCAAGATAAATGTTCTGTTGCAAATGCAAACATTTAGTATTCTGCTGGGCTGTGGCAAAAGCAACCTTCCATTATGAAAGCTTAACCGCTTGCGCTGCTATCTCAAGCCTCTGACAGCAACTTATGCAGAAGTGCGTGGCTCCGCGGTGCCTGGCTGAATTTAACCCCACATGAAAAGTGTTCAGCAAGCCGGTCACATTGGCAAAGGCTGTCTGATGTGGATGAAATTGTAACACTGCCCTCCAGGATGCTCTAAAGCCTTATCGCACACCCACCTGGCCTAAATAAACCTGTGACAGATAGGGCCAGATTGAGACTGCAGTTGCCTGTGTCACTTAAAGGAAATATTTGTTTCCCCTCCCCCTCTGGTTTGGTTCATTCTAAAAAATATAATAAAAAGCCAAGTAAGAGGTGCGATTTCCATTTAACATCATTATGATGCTCGAATATTCCAGGCACATCTTTGTGGCACATGTGCATGAATGGGAGGACAATTCACTCAGCAGTTCAGCGCGTCGCCGGCATCTGGAGGCAAGAGGGGTGAAAATGAAATTGTGAATATCTAGCTAATGGCAGGGGAGTAGAGCCGAAGATATAATACCGAATCCATAAAGGACAATTTCAGGCCCCAGACTCGGGAGACTCAGGCGCTCGATCATGAAGTGATTCTCTCAGATTGATCAAGGAGCGTTGTAATCACATGGGAATGTTACATGAGTTTCCAAGAACGACTCGCCCAAGTGTCAGGGGATTCAAAGCTGAATTTAACGGATCAGAGGTGATGTGCTTAGAAATCATTCCAGACAGTGCAAATAGAATCCTCAAAGCACATTTGACCAGCATTTAGCAGCTGCCCAGCGAAATTAATGTTCAGCACAGTGAATTCTGGAGGAATGAATCCAGCATCTGAGAAACAGACGCCTGGAATTCATGGAGAATTCTCCCAGCAGCAACTAAAGGGGCCTGTTTTTTCTCTTTTTCCCAAAGAATAATCAGAAGTCTGCTAATGAGCCCCACTGTTTGTAGCAGTCCCTTATTTAGCAGCGAGTCCAAATGTACTGTCAGATAACAGGGCTTCTTTTACTCAAACTGATTCTGGTTAAAAGCTCAAGGCTCCCTCTGAAATTGAAATGAATGCCCTAAATGTGACATGAAATATTCATAACCTTTAGCTGTCATCGAGCTCCTCGCCGTGTGAGATAAACGCGCATCGCAAAAAATTGCTTCTTACATAATTATTTGCTTCTTTTAAAGAGCGAGGCATTCCGGCGGTCCAGTGAAACTGAGATATCAAGGGCTCCACCAGGTTCCTTCTCAGGATGTTATTAATAGGAGTCAAAGTTCCCGGTGCTGCACGTACGATTCAGCCGGATAACCTCTGAGCGTTTTTCTCATTCTGCTGCCTCGCGGGTTCATGAGGGATTCTCACCCCTTTGAAACGATTGTCTCCCAGAGCCTTTAATGCATGCTATGAGACTGTGGACCCAGGCTGCTGCTGATGGAAGACGCACCTGCGGTTTCCAGACTCCTGAATGAATGGGAGCGCTGCAGTGGTTTGATCTAAGGCTTCAATCAAACAACATTTTTACATGCGTCTTTACGCCGAGCTTAAAAGCGGAACAGTCGAAAGAACAGCCGCAATAGGCCTCAGATCGCTGGATAGATCATTCCTGCCTTTATACTTGGCACTGCAATATGACAACGTGACATTGGTTTATTAGGACTGTGAGGGCAGGCCTATTATCATTAGATAACAGTCGAGAATGGTTTGCAAATCTCATTCCGTGGACCAGATGACTTTATCAAGCAGCTTTGGGAGACCTTGGAAATATTCATCTCACTGTCTGCCTCAAGCATGTGTAGTAAACTAATTACATATTTTCCAATAGATGACTGACTGAAAAACATAAACAAAGTCTTCAAAGAAGACGTGTGCCCGTAATGCAAATGGCGACGTACTGAAAAATACATCAACCTTGAGGGGAGAAAAATAAAAAGCAATCTTATTAGGCTTTTCAGTCCTTCTCACAACACGTTAATAAATCCCAACCATGGCGAGGTGCTGTCCTTTAGTCAGGTGCATGGGAGAAATAGTGTTAACTTGCTGGTAATGAGAGCAAAGCAGTAACAGCAAAAATAACCCACCTGAGCACGTTTTCCCCTTAAAAGCGTGAACTTTGTAGAGATGAATTATTCAGCACTGTAACAAAAATCTGCAACTGACATTTGGCTGTTGCAACGTTTTCTGTTTACACCCGGTGCAGACGTCCTCCGACACGGCCATGGAGTTAAAGTCCCTTTAGATTGCCATTCTCCGGGCCTACTTTGAAATCAATGATTGATCTCTTGTCAAAAATAAACACTGCCATGCCATGATTTATACGGCAATAAAGAACAAATGTCATATTTTATCTGTGCAATTTGTGCTAGCCATGGCAAAAGATAAAGATTTTCATACAAGGAATAAAATGATACATTTAGAGCAGGAAAAATCTTGTTCAAATGGGAGTGAATGGATTGGCGTGTTTGCACAGTATCTGGGAAATCTTCCCCCGTTGGTTGTGTTTGCAAGAGTAATTTATTGTGTTTATCTATTTTATCGCTCAGGGGAAACTTTGTTAGTTTTAAAGAGCTAATCAGCTGATTGAGAATTCAAAATCAAGTGGTAATCCTTATCATAAACATATTAAGTTTGGATATATTAAGGGGAAAAAAGGAGAAACCATGATTAGATTACCACTCAAAACCCTTCTCGAACAAAATGTGTGTTGAAGCTTCAGCCGTTAATGGCTTCATGTTTAACCAAGCTGTCTCCATAAAGATGACATCAAAGATGCAAAGCAAACAGAACATACAGATGCATATTAAGCAACACAGGCAACGGAAAAATTCGAAAAAGAAACGATCCGACTGGCTGTTTATCTCGCGCCAGCCAGCTGTGCACAGAGTCTCCAGGCTTCCTTTTTCCCTGAACGTGTTAGGTAGCACCTTTGATAAGTCAGGAGGCCCCGGTGTCACACTGTAACACTCCGGGGTTTGTTACCAGCAGGGTTGAGGGGGGTGAAGATGCTTGAAAAACTGGTTTGCCCGTACCGTGTGAGGCTGTCATGATTGTTTCACAAAAACCTGATTGGTGCGATACAGGGTCGAGACGGACGGAGGCCTGTCCCAGCCCACACTGAGCCGGGGGAGGTGCTCCCTGCTCACTTACAGGCGCATCAAGTGAACAATCATCTCTCTCCTCGTGGTCTTTATCCAACACTCTGATGCATGGATTACAAAACCCTTACTCAAGATAGGTTTTTAACATGTGTCTACTCTCCTTAGGGCAGGAAAAAAGCAGACATTAACTCTTTCTTTCAAAGATCGTATTTATCTGGAAGCTACACGTGTGTCCATGCAAGTGAACGACATGATCATCATATTATCTTTATTCCTTTTTTATTAATTTAGAGGACTCCTAGAATAGAATGATTGACTGGATATTCCAGCAGTGGTAAGCAGGCGTGGCTGTCAGTCAGCCATATTGGATTCAGAGGAGGTTTACTTGTTATTACAATTTCCACCACAGAAAGCATTGTATTTAGGAGGAAATAACGTCTATTCTGCTGTCCACTGTAGTGACCACTATGGTTAAGACAGGACTTAGATTCGTCAGAATGACTCATGGGCATCTTGATTAACATCGACTGCAGCGTAGTCTGCTGGTGTTAACTAAAATGTTTCCAGTGATCTTTTTTTAAATCCCATTATGGTTATTGTTCCCACTATAATACTTTTATCTTAATGTTAAGTTCCAGATCCTAACTGTAATTTATTCACTGTGGGGCATTCAGTCAAATGAGCTTTGCATTATTAACTGAGGGCCTCTGAATTGCACCCAAAGCTTTTTGAATTTACAGCTGTTATCATATTTCTGATCAGTTCCACAAACGTAAAACTGCAGTATTTGCTAATGATTTGAGAGTACATGCCACACACCACATCCCAGACGCCAAGAAATCATGCATGTTTTTATGGGGGGAACTCATGCGGACTTTGACCAAATTCAAATAACTTAGCTGTGGAATCACTTTTTATTTTAATGATTGCTGGGAGAAGCCAAGTGTAGCTTTTATTTGTTTTATGTTAGGTCCTACATCATGATTTATTTATACACCGAAACAAATATGAGCACCATGAACCAAAACTGATTAAACACAAAGTCTAGGAAACAATTCACTCCGACCAGGACTGAACAAGAAATGACAGGAGAAACAGGAGGTGGTTAACTTTCTGGGTCTGACGTGGAATGAAAGAAACATAGGAGGAAGTATACTGTGAGGGAACTGTATAATGAATGATACCAGAAAGGGATAAAAGACAGGTGAGGCAGAGGAGCTAATGACCGGAGCAGCACGGAACTGAGGAAAAAAACCATGGGTGATAAAATGGAACGAGAAAGACAGAAGAAGACAGACCACGACTGTAGCCATAAAGAAATAAGACTAGGCTTTCTGTGTTTCTTTGTTTTTGGTCCTAAAATCTTTTGTTAGAATTGAGCAGTTTTGTTATTCACAAGTCTTTGTCTTACTGTTCATGTTTGCTGCTCTTTGTTCCCGTTCTTAGTTGGGGTTTTGTTTAAACTGATATTTCGTTTGGTTTGGCCTAGTTGTTAGATATTGAATGGTTGCAATCATACTTTGTCTTTTAGCCAGTTTGGTCCTGTTTTGCCTCTGTTCGGTTTTCGTCGGTTCACATTCTCACCCATAGTTTCCTCATCAGCTCCACTCCTTTTCTCTGTGTCTATTACCTTCACCTGCCAGCGCTCACCGATTCACCCCTTCAGCATTTAAGCCCCATCAGTCATTTTCAGTCGACTCACCTCTTAAGTTCAGGTTCTGCCTCAGGGGGGTTGTTTCATGTTGTAGTGGGAGTCGTTTTTTTTGTTGGATAGTGTTTGAGTTCAGCAGGCCTAAAATAAATATCAGTTTAATTTTCTCTTCTGTCTCCTGCCTGTTCCCGGTCTGCACTTGGAGCTTCACCATCTCTCGCCCACGCTGACACACGGACCATGACATATACATTCTCATTTCCCACAAGGGTTTGGATGCTGTCTGCGAACACCTGGGAATTATTTAAACCCTGTGTTTTATGGAGAGCTGCGGCGAGACAGCACACCAAATGTAATATAGTGTGTGATTGCTCAATTTGACTTTAATGCCATCAGCACATTTTCAAAAATAAGTCTTAGAACTACTTTGGTTTTAGCAGGCAAAGTTCATTGAGTTAAAAAGGACCACATTCAGTTCTGGGTTGATGCTAGATTTCAGCTGCTCAACAGTTTGATGCCTCCACTGTAAAATTGTAGCTATGTCCCAGAGTTCTACAGCTCAGTTTCCACTGGTAACACGGACTGCAGGGAGATGCAGGGCGCACATTCAGGAAGGCAGCAATTCTGGGATTAGTTTATCCTGCACACGCTGTTTTTCCTTTGTAGCATAAAGGTCTAACTTGAACTCGTGGATGCAGTGATAAACTGTGATAAAGGCACTGAAAGCGTCCCCGTCTCCAAACAGAGATTCTCATCTCTGACCTTGACGCAGTGCACTTTGAAGCCCGGGACATTGTGGACTCTCACCAACGTCTTTTATCCTTGTCACTTGAGATTTCTCAGTAGTCTCTGAATGTTTTCTAGGATAAAATTATTTTAAAAAACGTTGCCCTATTATGTTGTGGAACCCCAAGCATTAAAGGTAATCATTGAAGAGTTTGTCCAAATACAAGCTACTTTCTATTCCCAAAAGGCTACACATTGCCAGAGTAACCTTGTTTGTGGAGTTTTCATCACATGAACGGTCTTTGGTTCCACCTTTTCTAACTTTTATGATTTGCGTCGGTGCCACCCAAAGTGGCAATATCTAATAACTTTGAAAACCAAGAATTTTAATTATTTTGATCTTTATAAATATATATTTGAATTGCAACGTGTCTTTTGAGGAGGAAATTTAAAGTTATGGCTCATTTTTGCACTTCACTATGCTTCAGGTTTTGTTTTTTGAAGAGGCCTTTGGGTTTCTATAAACACTGTTCTTTAATTTCAGATGATAGAGCCTGCTGGTTGCTCTAAATGAATAATGCATTTCATCACATCCTGTAATGTGAAGACATTTAATCTTGCGGTGTGTATTGTCCAGAGCAGGGCAGAAGCCTAATTGCACAGTACCAGCTATGAGGAGACCTAACTAATCCCTTATGTGCCTCTGTAACAGATGTGTCCAATTAATGGGCCTTCTTTGATTGGATTTCATATGCATTCATCTCTGGGAATTTTGTTTGCGAAATAAAGGACCGTTTCTGATAAAGAAGACTTTAAACCCGGCCTTAATCATGGCTCATTTCTATTCAGTCATACTAAGATCCAATTTTGAATAATTGCTGGGGTATGAACTGATTTAAATCCAGTTAATGACCAGGGCACAGCAGACAGGGATGGCAGCAGGCAGCCCCGCTCACTCATCGCCGCAGTGCTTGGGTGAAATAAGACATCATGTAAAATAAAGGAAACGAGGGTTGAAATACCTGCAACAGAAGCTTGCATTTATGAAGGTTAGTGGATAGGAGAGAATACAAATCCCACAATAATTGACCACTTGCTTGCATCGGGCACAAAGTCCTGCTTCCCATGAATGAGAGAGCTCAGCTTAAGGGAACCCTTACAGTATAAAGGGACCGGGAGAGGGGTTTATGTTCGGCCAGAAGATCTTGATAGATCTGTGCCACGGCTCCCCGGCTGCTCTGAGAGAAGCCTGTCGCGGAGCATGTACATGCGTTTAGGCTTATTTACCTCGATCCTGCTGGCTGCCCGACGGGCACGTCTCACTGCTGGAGTTGCAGCGTTGTTGTCTGGCAACCCGCTTGATCAAAGCGCTCTGCAGCGCGGCTGGCACATTGCAGAGGGCGACACAGATAAAATGCAAAAGGATAATAGGAGAGAACAGAAGCATGACACCTGCATCCGCTCGCCACAGCCTACCGGGGCGCGTCCATAACTTGAACTTTAAATTATTAATCTCCATTTGATCTGCTGGTCGATGAGCTACACCACTCTGCATTCATTACTTCTCAATACTCAAATGTAAAAAGAGGAAAAGAAAGATCTGAAATAACTCAGATGACCTTTAAGAGTCTTAACTCTTACAGTGAATTGCAATCAAAGCCACTTCACTATTGCTTCTGGCCTTTCAGAAGAGTACAAAATCCAGATGCAACTATGAACTCTCAGTTCTCTCCCTTCTATCTCGCTTATATTGTTGTGCCTCTAGCTACTGGAGATGAAGCCCCAGCACATAACTTCACATCCTCTTGACAGCTTATTAAATATTCACCACATTCTTTCACTCAAACAGATTCATTCAAGAAATTCAAAACGGAGGGAAAAAAGTATACATCTGCACTACATTTGTTCAGGTTTGTCGCATTCAAAGGAAGCTCTTTCTCCAAAAAACGGCACCGCGGTCAATCACTCCCCCTCGGTGCCATTTGACAATTTGAGAGAGGATCTTATTCCTCTGCGAGTATGTAAATGCAAAACACCATCAATATGAAGATCTTCCACGTTAAAAAGGTACCAACTGAGCAACGTACAGAGCACAGATTGGCATTTATTTGAAACATGAACACACGGTACCAAGAGAAATACAAAAAAAAGCACTTTCAAATCAAAGCACATTTAAACACCCCCCCAAAAAAGATAAAAGAATTAAGGAAACAGTCAAGTCCACTTGATTTTCTGGATGTTTTCATACAGTTTTTTTGTTTTTTTATCTCAACTTGATCGTCCTACACAGCAATTCTTCATCCATCGCTCTGAGACAGATGGCCTGGTCTGCACTTTGGTGGTCAGGATTTGTCAGATGGCACCACATGTTGAGTCATTGAGGTTTTCACCTCCAAAGACAGCTGTGTGTGTACTTTACATTCTGTTGTTTTGTTGATCTCTGGTTTTTCGATACATTGCTTATTAAAATACAGAGGCTATAAAAAATATTTTAGCCCAACATACCCCCTTGATTTAGCATACACTTGTAAATAATTTAATACATAGATAAATAGATATTCTGTGTGTAGATTATAAACTTTCATAAAAGCCTTTTTCAGTCATACGGGAGTGACTACAGTATAAATGCTGAAATGATGTAGGGCTGCTTTCCGACCCTGACGTCCAAAGACCATGTGAAAGGCTGAGAGTGTACATGCAGATTGCTGTTTCCAGTCTTTAGCTCTGCTGGCACTCGTTTTTGCTGCAGGTGGCCTGGCGCTCAATCTGCCACGTTCCCTCCTCGTATGTGCAGTAGCAGATTGTGCACTCATCAATCTTCACTTCTCGGCCGGCTGGGATCACCTCTGTGTCCGCGTAGCAGTTTGGCCCTGTAGGTGGTACAAGAACAACATTGAAAGTGGGGCTGTGCGGAAAATGGGCTGTGCATTGTGTTCGAAAATGGAATTCCAAATTGACCCTATGCATTTTTTATTCGTTTTCTTTTGTGTTGTTGGCGCCGTGTCACATTATCGAGGTCGCGCGCTAACTCAGAACACTGAAAACGCCTGAACTGTCTGCTCCGGAAAATATGCTTCGATCAAATTAAATGAAATCTTCTAATCAAAAGGTACAGAGGCCAAAAGAGAAATCTCCCTCATAGTCAGCCCTTTAAAATTGGTGAAAAATGTGTGGGTTTGTTTTCTACTACAAAGGAAGGATGTAATTCAATGCCGAAAAATGGTAATGTTGAGGACAGATCACACAAATAAAAGTCACCAGCCTTTGTGGCGCTACAAAAACGCAGGCCAATGATGGAAGCTTATTCAAATTAGAGGATGCAAGCTGGAAATAATAATAAAAAATAATAACAATCACTCGCTCTCACTGTGAAACCTGTCACTAAAAAGATTAATTAAATTGAAACCAGGCTCATCACAATGTGCACAATCCCCACTTTCAACTGGTTAAAGAGCTCTGCTGGGTTCATATCATCTGCATGAAAGTTTTGTAGCCAAAGGTTAGACTGTTGACCTACATTATATGACAGTTAGCTCAAGCAATTACAGTTGTAGAGAGTCATCAATCTTTTTCTTACACTCCACTTATGCTTTAAGACAGTCTGAATGAGATTTTCTCCGGAGCTTAGAAAGGAAGCTCTCTTCCTTCACATCTGCTTTTATTCCCAAGCGGACGGGTTTTTCTTTTACTTCTGTTCCTCACTTCTGTTTCCTCCTGCCCCCCTTTTCAAAATTCGATAATATTATTCTGGTCCGATTGACTCCCTGCTTACTCTTCCTTGAATCGATCGATACGTTCCCTGTCTTTTTAAAGCTTGTTTCAGCTGTTCCACCTCTGGCATGATTCTGACTGATCGCCTGCCCACTACCAGAATCTACAATCTTGGGGGTCCTGTCAGTTCCCTCTCCTGCAACATGTTATGCCCCACCTTGGCTTTCTTTTTCTCACTGAAACGTAGCCTCTGTCTCTTTTGTTCTCTTCATGGATTAATTAATATCCAAATAGCCCCTGATTTTGTATTTGCTAATATCAAATAACACTTGATCCCTATCACCAGGGACCTTTCTGTTGGTGTGTGGGTTCTCTACGGGTCCTTTGGTTTCCTTCAACCATACACACAAACAGGGAGTTTAGGTTAACCAGTTGCTCTAAACGTCCCATAGGAGTGAATCTGAGTGTGTTGTTGTGACCTGATGACCTGTCCAGAGTGTACCCACCTTTCGACAACTACAGCTGGGATAGGCTCCAGCCCACCCGCAACCCTACTAGATAAAAGAACTAAATGGCACAGTAAACTGCCGGATGGCTCATAGAAATGCTCAATTTAGATAAGTCTTTATATGTGACTAATTGTGTAGACTGCTCATTTTTTATGTTGTTGCATGTCATGGAGCAGGCTACAGAAAATTATTTAAAAGAAACAACATGAATAGAATTGTCCATGAAAACAAAGAGCAAAAGGAAATACTCCTGACACCAAAACCTCCCGACAACGTAAGATCTCCTAACAACAGGAGACATGCGAGTTTAAAAGTAGGACAAGATTTCAGATGTTGTTTTACCACTGCTTTCAGATGGCAGATCTATTGCACAGACATGTCCATATGGAGTTCAGCAAAGTTGGTCACAGTAAACACGAATGCAGTCAAAGAGGAGAGTAAACACTGGAGACTATGTATTTTCCCTCTCATTTTATTCATCTCAGTGGAAAATGGGCTTTTACATCAGGGTTGTCATCGATTGTTTCCTAAAATAGAGTGCTGGTTAGAGGAGAGTAAGTGGCACAAGGGAAGAAAATGGAATATACAAGCACAAAAAAAAAACATGTTTCCTACTCTTACTGTACATTTCTGGTCTCACTAAATATAGAGAATGTAACTGTTTGCTGTGTGATTACAGATGTCATTTCTTGGTTTCTTACAATCCGATTGAGCCATTAATCATCAGTCGAGTATGCAGCTACTCAAGAAAAAAAAATTCCATCGGCCATCATTACCATACTCCTCTGACTGCTAAGTGACCATTCATGGTTGAAGCAGAGGGGCATTTTTTCACCCTGAAAGTCAGAGCTCATTCATCTGGAGATTGGAGTGATCACACAAATGATTCTTAGGAACCTGTTTATCTCTTTTGGTCTTATTCAGGGATTAATTTAACTAAAGTTCTTCTTCTCTTCAGTCTTGATGTTTGCGATAATTTTCAGCTGGCACACAAGAGGCATTCAATTAAAATTTCTTCCGGTTCCTTAGATCAGCGTCCCTAACGGTAAACCGAACAATCTTGCCGAAGGATGCTTCCCTCCTTCCACAACCTTAAGGTTGGAGTGCATAGAGTGGGAGCTGCGCATGAAAAGAAATAAATTAAGCTGTGGAACGCAGTGTTTTAATAAAGTTTTGAAGTGCACCCCGAGGGACGGTTTCTCAGCTGTTTAGCAGGAAATTGGCTCTCACAAATGAAAGTTCTGAAGTTAGGTTACGGTTGTTAGGAGCTGAGGTTTGGAAGTGGCCTGAAGACATTTGAAACAATAGAAATACCAAAAGATCCCAGTTGACTGTGGCACTTCCTCTGAAGTCATGTGAAAAGAAAAGAATAATATCTCTAAATTGCATATCAGGGCATGATGAAAACATCACTTTGTTCTAATCAGCTTTTTAAAAAATTGTGTAAATACAACTTCCGGTCAGGAAAAATTAAGTTTTCTTTTTTTTTAAAACCCTATTTGTGCTGGATTTAAGAGTGAAAGGAACAGTTAGGTGCTGCCTTTTAAATGGATTTGATTGACTGACATGCAACAAGTGTGACTACCTCAACAGAAGCATATGTTTTGCTGATTGGGAGCATTCAGATGTGTATAAACGTAATAACAGTTGTCAAATTTACTCAAAGGTCAGATGTGTAAAATAATCAGAACAAATGGAAAAGAAAATCTAAGAGCTACATCTAAAAGGCTGTTGCCTTGCTGGTCAAGTTCATTCAAGTGTGGTTAAAGCCATATCAAGCCTCCTCTCACTACATATAACATGGAGGGTGAGCGAAGGGCACCAAAAGCTGGGTTAATGTATATCATGAAAATACTGAGCAGACAAAGGTTTTATTGATTCATCATAATGGCCGGAAAACCGAAGAAAACACATCAGCACAAATGCATTACGCCAAATGTTGAACTCAGTGGTGAAGCGCTGATAATGTGGGTTTGCTTTACAGCTATATGAGCAGGACCTGGACTCCCTCTAAAGTCCAATATGTTAAAACATGACTAATATTGTGCAGTAAAACAGACCAAGGTCGAAAAGCCGCAGCTAATCCAAAACAAAATGGCCGAAAAATAGAGTTAAAGTGAGCTGAGCGAAATTAAATTCGGAACTGAGGGAAATTAAATGAAATGAAAATAAAGAAAATGCTTAATTTATATTAGTGAGCTTGTATTTCCCCACTTTAAAAAATAAATGCCAAAAACTGTTTTCTCTTTTTATCTCTATTTGGGCAAGGACATAGGACCCACTTTTTTACACCAGGTTCCTGGCACGTAAAAGAAAAGAAAAAAAGAAAGAAATTCCACTTTAAACACAAACAATCTGCATATGTGATGAGGGCATTTGTGTTCCTCCTGTCCTCGACCGGTGGCTGGAGGGGCGAGAAGGAAAAGAAAGTGCTCATAAATCATTAGTTTTCACTCAAGCCACACGGCGATATATAAGCAGCGCGGGAATTGCTTCCACATTATCAGGTGCAGCATAACAATGCTTATTTCACATTGGCTAACAAGGTCTTGAGCAACTCAGTTGTATAATTAAGACGCTGATAAATGGGGACTATCTCAGCCGCAGCCGCTGCATTTCATTGGACGGCAGAACCCAGAAGGAGCGCTCGGGCACATCAATCAATGTGAACAGTTTGCCGGGGGCCGTCAAGATGTCAACGCTAACACATTTATAAGTCCTCAGATGAACATGCACGCGCCCTATCTGAATAACAACTCGTCCTGTGGCCCAGGCTGCTGTCGCTACTGATTCATCATCATTAGCAGCATTTAGAACACAACGTCTTGAATGAAGGAATCGAAACGAAAGGCAGGGATATTCTCGGAGGGGGGATATTCCCCAAAAAATGATCCTCTGATTCGACACATGAACGCAAAACAACATTCCCTTCTGGAGGAGAGATTAAAACGGCCTGTCATCCAATCAGTTGCGTGACACTTATTTGTGCTAATTAATGCATGGGTTTTGGTGCCGCTGTGCTCGCGGATATTCAGCCATTCACCCCGCACCCATCTTTTTGTCTGTTGTTCCATCGATACAGCACACATCTCTGCATTACTCTGTGTTTATCTGCCTCTCGTGCTCTGATGCAGAAAGATCTCTGTGGGTGCGCGAGGCTTTTCGATAGCGCCCTCAGGGGCAGAGACAAATGGACTGTGCGTGTGCATGAACAGTTGGACCCAAACTGTCACTGCCGCATGTTACAAGTTGGCCCGGGAAGCGTGTGAACGACATGGCCATTAGCACCTGTGGCTTTGGACTCAGTGGCAGCGTCAGATAACAGACGGGGAAAATGAGGACACATACTGATCATCGCAGCCCCTAATTCTGACATGTCACATCCCACGGAGCCGCATTAACAGATAACAGAAGCAAAAGGCACTCATCTTAATGCATTTGTTGTGTCCATCTGCATTGTAAATGCATGATGAAAGTGAACTGGCTCTGTGAAGAGAGAAAATGGGAGAACTTTCGAGGGCCGAACGACAAAATGAATAATTTCTCTTAGGGACACTCGGTGAGACAGGGCCCGACCTTTAAATATGAACTGCCTCGCATCAACGCTTCAGATGGTAAGATTTTATAGAGGTGCTATCTCACAGGAGTGTTTGTTTGTATACGTTATTATCTGCTGTGCCCAGTTTAAATCTAACAGCACTCTGCGACTGCATGCAAGCAATGAGACTGCTATATCCAACGCTCTTTATAGATTTGAGTGCCAAATGCTCACCACAAATCACAGCAGTGTTCTGGTACCAGAATGGATTTCTGGTACAGAACCTCTAAAGGCTTAAAGTTTAGGCATCTAATTAAATTTAGATAATAAAATACAATGACACACTCATGTCAAGAAAGGAATCTTTCTTTCACAAGGGAACACAAATATATAAAATATTAAAATAGTCTCAAAAAGAAACATACTGTTTCTTTATTAAGTCAACACAATGAGGTCCAATGACTTAATATCTTAAAAAAGAGAAACTTTGGAAGGTAGAGTCTCTCGAAAAAAACAGATAGTGAGAGGTCTAGTAATGTTCTATTTCAGAAATCTGACTATGAAAATGAATGCCATGTGTTACCACAGCCCTCTCCCAGATATTAAAGGCAAGTACTAAAGGGATGTGAATTTTATACAACTGTAAAACAGCCCTGAGATAATTCACAATATGAGACAATATTTCTTGCTAAATTAAAAAATGTCTCACTCGGAATCAAATATTGGTCTGATTTGTAGATCATTGATTTTAGTCTATATTAACATTTTATAATGTGTCCCTACATTTTTGGAATTGGGGTCTTTTTTCTATATGTGTTTGTTTGGGTGCTCCACACTCTTTTTGTTCTGAGAAGTAGTCCACGGTCACATTTACTTTGACTATTATTCATAAGAAAATTTTGAAAATAGCACAAGAAAAGCAGGGTAAGGCCAAAAACAACTCTTACGCTTTAGACATAATGTGAATATTACCTTCATTACTGGGCCCTTTTTTCAACTGTTATGAAAAACTCTTATGTTTGGTGATGGAAAATGGCCTTTAGATCAGAAAATGCAGTGGTCTTATGAAAGGATTACACAAAAAGGTGAAAAAATAAAGGGGGGAAATTAGCCTTTTGTGGATTCCTTAGTGTCCTACTTTCCTTTTCTTGCATTATCTCGAACATGAAATTGCGGCTCATTTCTAATTATTGTTCCTCATTAAGTCATGATGCACAGTCATTACATTCAACAAAATACTAAATACTCCCCTATGTCGTACGTATACTGAAGTGCATTTGGTCTATAAATGGTAAGTAAAATCAATGATTCGTTTATTTCTAATGGCAAAATTTAGCTTTGAAACAATGATGATGCAATCATTGTATCAAAGACAGAAGTTGGCATGAAAATATGAAGAATCTAAAGGGAAAAGACAAGATTCTGATGCTAGAGTTCTCTGTTCTCCCTATGTACTCTGCCTGTAATTTAAGTCATTTCGCACACTCATGATTGAGTGGGCTTTGCCACATGTGGCTTACATCTCCTGTAGAGAGCGGCCTGTCATCAGCCTTGTCATCAGACGACCGCCAACTTTTTCACAGATTGGTTCATTCATAGTTTATAGCCTCATCAGGCTTGTTGAGCTTTGGCTCTGAGCATGTAAAAGCAATGTGCATTTTCTTTACCCTGCATCTCCCAACTATCATTATACAACTGGGCACAGGGTAGAAAATGTAAATAAAAGCAGCCTGCAAAACATTTACATCTTTATATTTACATCCACCTTCCACTTCCACAAATCAAGTTTTAATCTTCTTAACCCTTTAAAGCCTGACCCAAGATAAATTAGATCTTGAAAAAAATGGCATTTCTTGATCTGAAGTCTTTGGGATTTAAACAAAATGTTTGTTTTTTTTAAATAACTATAATCTAGACATTTCTTTTTAAATTATGGATTTATATTTTCTGCAAGGTTTTACCATAAACTAAAATGGAAAAGAAAATATTCCATTTAACTGTTTTTTTAAATAAAGCTTTGCAACAGGTCACAAAAATCTATTCAAATACATACAACATTAAAGGGTAAACATGTCCACTGTATGGGTTTTTAATGTGTTACCAAGACCTGATTTCTGGATAATGAGCCATTAGTTGTGTGAGTCTGCATTTTATCTGTACAGAACATAGTGAAAGCCTCAGAAAGATGAGGTCAGGCAGTTTAAATGTACACTGACTACAGTAGTAAGAGGAACCAGAGGACCTGCTTGCTAGGGAGTATCTGATGTGCGTGTTGAGGAGAAGCTGACACGGGGAACAAGTAGGTAGAGGAAGCCACTGAGGAGCCATAACACTAGATGAGCTTTAGCCAGCAGGAAACACAAGTCTGCCCGCTGGCCTATGGGGTTTTAGGGTTGGGAAGGGTGTCACCTTGGGAACTGGCAGAGGCAAAACCAAGTGGCACTCTTTTGAATGGGCTCAAACCCCCTGATAGAGACTTCTACTAAAATATAAGCGAGGCTCTCTTCTCTTTAACCCAAAGAATGTGGCAGCCATCATTTTCAGAAGAGTAATTCATCTAAATTATTGAACTACAGGTCCATGAAGACTCACTCAGATTATCAGGAGGGAAAAAAAGTAATTTAAAAAACTAATTGGTTTGACAATGGATAGTTTTTGTTGAAATGTAAACTGACTGTGCATGGCTAACTAGATGACGATCTCCAGCGTCAAGGCTATGCCATTAGCTATATCATTATGTGGCATAGCACAGCACATTAGTGGAGAATCGGAAACAGCTGCAGCATGGCAGCCAAAGTGCGTGGCTTCAATAAAACTAGCCCTTCTGCCACGCTGTTGTGTTTGCCAATCTCATCGGGTGTTTTTCATCTTGAAATACTTCTCTTCTACTGGAGAGAAAACCATCTTACGAGAGTCCTCAGCCTAATTTATTTCATTTATTTGTCATTGTATAGTTGGCTACATTTATTCCTTGTATATCCATATCTGTGTGCAATGGCTCTGGTGCTAGGTTGCCCTTTCAAAATGCTAACACATTTCGGCACTGGTTTTACTTCACGTTTTGGTGTGTTTCTGTTATCTTTTAAATGGTATGCGCACAACCTGTAACTGTGCAACTCATTTAATTTAATGACCAACACTTCTTTGTTTAGTTTTTCCAGATCACCTCTAACACAAGCTCTAGTGAACCTTTCCTCCAGAAGTGAAACAGCTTGAGCTGTTTCAACCAGAGCTGGCCGTATTTTACAAGGCGGCCTCAGTACTGAGAATTGTGTAGCTGATCGTTTGTGTTGTTTGGGACTTCTGGACTTCCAAATCAAGCGGTGTGGAGTTGAAAATAGCAAAGAATACATTGTTCATTTCTATAAGAAGCCTTAATATTGGAAACACTTGGATGTGCCCACAGGAAAGGAATGGTTTAAAAAAGAAACTTGATGGTGGGATTTATTCTACAATCCGTAGTCCTACATTGGGAGGGAGGGAAGGAGGGATTGGGAGATTTTGTTTATTTGTACCATGTTTGAATATGACTCAAAATGTGGGGACATTTATGTGACTTTTATGTGTATTTTTTTGGAAAATTCAATAAACACAATAAAAAAAAAAGAAACTTGAGCATAATGATTTCTGACATGCTCGGCTTTTCTCTTGAGTCCTTGAAGTGTTTTGACTCTATCTTTAACCCACTTAAAACGGGATTTAGGAAATACATAGAAAATAATTAAACAGGAATTTCATATTCATGAGTTGTGATCTTGTTGATTGGGATTAAATAAGAAATTTATTCTTATGTTGTATCACTACAGGAATGTAAAAACAGTTGATATTGAGATGATCATCAGTACCAGGCAGCATTTTACCAAAAACCCTATTTGTGGAGGAAATGTTATGATAGAGCCTATAAATAAAAAGCAGAAAAATTTTATTCCCATTATATATTTCCTTGTGGGTTTTTTTTGGAACCCACAAGGAAATAAAATGTCGCTTTATACTATATGAATCAAGCCTCTCGTGATTTAGTCTATTCCCTTTTGGCAGCCATGCCTTGCCTAACGTTTTCTGCTGCTTTATTTAAAGTGAATTAGTCTCCAATTCATGCTGTTTACTCCCTCCACCTCATTCCACCCCACCCGCACACCCCCCCTGATTAGTGTTGACCCTAATGTCTGAGTCTTTAAGAGCCCCGTTTGTTTCCTTGTGCGTTGCCAAGGTAATACCCTGCAAGAGCAAAGACAAAGAGGGATGGAGCCGCGGCAGAGGAGCCAAAGAGAGAGAGAGAGAGACTTCTACGACATTGATTTGGCTGCATTCCTCAAAAGCAGCTAATTTGTGTGAAGGAAGGAAATCGCCAACACTTCCATGTCTTCACCTTTATGCAGAAAACAACATATCCAATATGTGAAAAAAAAAAACAACCCAAAAAATCAAGTAGAGAATGTGCCTTCTCTCCTTAACTTGCACTGACACAGAGCTCTCTCCACCAATCAATATTGGTAGATTCAACTTTATGGCAGGCAGTGAATGACGGTCACAAACTTTAGAGGGTACGAAACCATTTAATTGCAATGTGTTCCAGCGCTTGAAGATAATGAGTAAGAAATTATGAGAACCTGCCTCCATTCGCAGCTGTTCTTTGATATTCATGAACAACTGTCTGGGGTGGATGTTAGCGATACCTCTTACTTTCATCTTCCTCCCCTGGCTCTTTCTCAAGTGTCTCCCTGCATGCATGTGACACATCTGAAACAGGGTGCTCTGCCATAAGCATCGATTTTGCATGCCTGAAAAGGCCAAGATAATGCCCTCGCATAATTGATATACCTATCAAACGCTGGAATATTTCATTGTGATTCGCATCAACACTGGAGCAAATGGGAAGGAGCGAAGATTTTTTTTTAAACTAAATGAATGACTTAATTTCCAACTGTCTCGATCTTTCAGCTCGCTTGTTGTGGTCTCCGCGCTTTTCTGCACTTCTTCTACTTTTCACTGTGCACTTCTAAACTCTGTGACACATTTTCCTTTCCTTTTTAGTGGCGTCACCCATCTGGATGAGTCTTTAATTCTTTCCCGTTAACAAGCTAGGCTTTGATGTGGCGCACTGGAGACGCCGCACGTCCTTGGAGGTCTTAACATCTGCCGACACTCAAACAACATCTGCAGACAAGACAAACAACAGAAGCAGAGGAAGAACTCTCTAATGACCTCTGGTAACCTTATCATAAGTATTTCATCACTCGTCTCACATCAAGTGCTGTCTAATCAACAGTCTAGGTGAGGTGGGATTTTACAATCAATGGTCCTCTTCGTTTAAATCAGGGCATGTGCAATACCTGGCAGAGGGACATCATGAATAAAAGACAATGTGAAACATGATTCATAATCTCTAATAATGACAGGAGCTAAGGGATGAGCAGAAGTAGGAATAAGAGTGATGTCTCATTTAGTTGTGTTTATATCTAATTAATGTATCTTCTGTTTATGCGATAAGGTACAACCTTTTGTTAATCTTTTCATGTTCTGATTGTTGTGTGCTGTTTAACATCGAGTCTCGTGTGCAATGGAATGCAAATGCAATCATGTGACAGTCACATCTGCAAGGCAATGTGTCTGGTTTCCTGCATTTTCTCCAGTTGCTTAAAGGTGTCCGAGTGTGGTCTCTGCCTCTTACCGAGATTGTTTTTGCGGCTGACAAGCGTGACTTTACACCTCGTGCGTGAGCCGTGATAACCATGCTGGAGACGAAATCACAGCCAGACATATTCTCTGTCTGGTGAGAGGTTGCGAAACACATACTGATCCAGATAGACGCAGCCCAGCTCAATCAACAGCTCGGGCTCTGCCGTCCACAGCTCCTCAGCACATGTGAAAACACCAGCAGGAGACGGCGCCGTGCTTAAAAATACCTTCTTTTTTTAAAATCTCACCTGCTGCTGCTGCTTTTTAAACACTGGCACTTCGCTGCTGCTGAAGTTGAGTTTGGATAATTGAACTGAATAAATGCTGCCAAAGGCGATTCCTGCTTCCTCCCAAATACCACTGTGTTTCAGTAGATTGCACAGAAATAGGCAACAACAGGGCAGACAGAGGCTGCTTAACGATGTAGGAACGGGCTTCTAATTTGAGTGTGCGAGTAAAAGGTGATAAGATGGCCCTGTAGTAGTCTATAAATGTGTGGACAAGGTGAAGGCAGGATTACAAATAAGTGCAGCAGCATTTCCCAGTGAGGGTTGTAAAGCTCAGGATTGTTGTTCTGTATCTCCACAGAGGAAAGGATGGTTCTTTTTTGTGTTTATAGCTAAAGATACGACACATTATTGTTTTAGTAGTGCTGTGGTCCTTCTTTAAGCAAACCATGCATTTCACCTCGACGTTGCTCTTATCCTTTCAACAAATGAGTGGTATAAGATGTGAATGCTGTGCTCTCTGTCCACAGGTTTAAAATAGATGGCAGGGATTTTTTCTTTGTTGCACGGGAAGATATGGACTGAATAATATACAATAAGATTTAATCAATAAAAATTAAAACAACATTCCGTGCAGTGTTGCGTGTCATTGCATAACTCCCCTCACTGTTACGTACAAAGGGCTCTTGTAGGAGTGCGTACAAATAGCAAGACGCTTTCCACATTTTAAGCTTTTGCAAAGTGAGAGTACAACGTTCAGATAACAAGTCAAATGTTAAAGCTTGTGACATCTAAAAGTTTTTAAGCAAGCAGTATAGTTACACAGAAATTACTTGGTGTCCAATAACTATTCCAAAATATTAATAAACTTAAACTATTTCAAACTATTTTAAGTATCTGTTCAGGGTTAAAGTCCTAAAATAATCTGCATTACATAATTTTATTAATAATCTGTATAAAAGTTTTTTTTAAACTGCTAAACTGTTTATACAAGCTCTCTGTGCCAAACTTTCAGAAGATTTGAACGCTTCTTTAACTGCAGAATCCCCAAAGCAGACTTTTATGGCATGTCTCTACGAGGCAGCATTAGATGAATTCAGGTAGTTCTGTGTCTCTGACATATTTATTGGATGGAAATGTGTGGTAATCTTATGGTAATAGGGACTGATGCCATCTTGAAAAGAAAAAAAAATCCTTGTCGGGTGAATGAGCCCATGGATTTTGTGGAACTTTAGTAACACGGACACACGGCCCCTTCAATCTGCTTTCTGCACATACAGTACCGTATCCATATGTGTCCCACAAAACGGCGAGTCTTTGAACGCAACCCTGCAAATCCCCATGGTATTTCAAAGGAGAAAAGCTGGAAAGCTGCCTAAACTCTGCACAAAGCATTTTTCAGCATGATCAATATGTGCATATGTGGCAAAAAAAAATACAAAAATGGTGTGCCGCATAAAAAAGAGAGAAAAGGACCAGTGCGTATTCCCCAAGCTCACAGCAGGCAAATATTAATAGAGTGAGTAATGCACCATGACTACCAATTTCTTCAACCTGTTATCATCAGCCTTTCAATTTGGGAATGAGCTATCTCTGATTAATAACTAGTCCTGAGCTTTCATTACATGCAATTGCTAATGTTTCATGAGTTTAAAATGAATTTTCCTAATGTGATATTTTGGGTATAATTAAAATCAGATGAACAGATTGTATTCATGAGCAGAAAAAAAAATCAATTTAGTCTATTTTATCCACTTATTTATACTGTTAAGGTCAGTAAGGCCCACAAAAAGATGGTGTGAAGTTTATATTTTCCTCCAAGTGTACACGTTTAATTAAAACAATTACAAATGAAGTCTCTTCCTTGCAGTTTTACCTCAAAATGGCATTAGCACTTTTGTTATCAAGTAAGTGGCTCATGAAGACCATGAATTTTTATGTTGAGCCCCCCCCCTTCTTTTCTTCATGCAAATTGGTTGCTCTTGTTTATATCAGGCAGCCTGCACCACTTTAAGATTCCCAGACTGAGATGCATATCGCAAGTCATCATTCTTTTTGCTGAAGGAAGCAGTGTTGCTGACATTGCCATGTTGCATTAAACTCACACCAAGAAAGCATGGGGACATAATCTAGGACATGCTGTTGGGAGACAACTTCAGCTAATCCGCTCTGAGATGCAGAATTCCTGCTTCTCAGACAAACCAAAGCCGTCCACTGGGATCGTGAACTTAAAAGCAAAAATAAGCATATTCAAACAAAAACAAAAAGTGAGTCGGGCACTTCAGTGACTGAAACAGCTCACCCCCCATTTAACCCTATTTTCATTTTTAACGAATCTCATCTGAAGCAGCTAGATGGAGCACAGTCTGCAGTGCAGCATGCTGCGCGCTTTGTGTCAGCAGAATGAATGTTGTGCTACCTTGCACTCATTACTCTAGTTGAGATGCCCTTAAGAAAAAGCATCCGACACTACTCTGCTCTGCCGGAGCTACCCAGAAGCCCACAAATTGGAGGATTTTGTGTTGGAATGGAGTGTTCGCCACAGCTTTGTTGGGAAAAGGAACACAAAAACAAAGGAGAGTCTCACCGCTCTTGCAGATGGGACAGCACTGATCCGGCTCGTACTCCGGGTCCACGCACTCGGTCTGAGGGCAGGCCGCCACGGAGCACAGCACCTCTCCGCTGGGCTCGCACCGGCACCGCTCACATGGAGACACCTGTAAGACGGGGAGCGATCCTCAACACCTGTGTGAGCAGCTCCTGCTCAGACAAGCAAACGAGGAAAAGGCTTTTCCTTTTTTAATTAACCTCTTGTTATCTTTGTTTCTGGCTCATTGTGTTTTGCTTTTTTTTTTTTTTTTCTTTTGTTTTTCTTTTTTTCCTATGCAGATTTTCAAGGAGTATCAAACACGCACGGATGCCCACAAACGATGCTCAATGCAATCTTCCTGAATGCCTAGACAGTTTAGGAGACTGTGCATTCTGCATCTCAGAGTGATGTTCTGAGTCACTGGGTCACGGCCCTCTAAAATTATTTGCAGATGATGCACCTTGTTTTAGATTGTCCACCGAATTGTATTTTCGCTCTTCTATCAGAAGATGCGCCAAAAAAATCAATAAGAACGGGAAACAAAAGAAGGAGGCTTCCAATTTGCTCGGTGCGTGAGCAGAGTTAGAGATGGAGTGGCTTCCCAAGCGTTCTTGCACATCTGAAAATAGATCAAATGTGGGGCTTTGACTGGGACCAACGGCGCACACTTTGATTTACATTCAGTGCCCGCGACGCCAGCTCCATTTTTTTTTTGCTGCTTCTGTGAAGCCGGACGAGTCCGGTCGTAAACAAAGGAGCCAAAGGGTTGGCTCTGCCGGCTTTGCTGTGGATTGCAGAGGCTTGCACCTCCGCACGGCACTCCACGGTGAAGACTGAAGTGAGGCAGCACTTAGCACAATGCCCCAGAATATAGCAATCAGGCGTTAAGAAAAAAAAAAAAAGCCTGTTGCTTAGTTTCAAAGCGCATTCCCTCCACATAGCTCTCTGTAGCATCCCCCCCAGCTCTGACTTAACAAAGAGCCGTCGGCAACACCGAGTTAAGGAGAGATGCTCCATATTAGAATCAGCCTTTTGTCGGGAGACGAAACGGAGCATTGAGGTGCTAGTAAACACATGGCCCCATCAGAGGCGCGGTGCCGTCCTGAGTCCAGCCTCTCCAAGGAGCGTCAGAAGATAAAAGGAGTGCGGGCCTCGCTGATGTGTCTCCGCGTCTTTTCCAGACGCCCACGAGCCGCAGTCTGATCGGCAGAGTTGTAAAATTAATGTTACTGTATCGCTGTGTGTCAACAAACCGAGCCGGGGAAGCAGTCTGCTGAAGCTGCATGGCTAAATCCAGCCCCCGGTAACAGTCTGCCGTGTGTGTGTGTGTGTTTATGTGTGTGTGTATGTGTGTGTGTGTGTGTGAGAGAAGGGGGTGGGGGATAAGATAAGTGCTGACCTTTGCCATTATAAATCTGCTCGTGTGCTTGCTTGTATGCTTTAAGGCAAACTTACTTGTTTCTGTGTGGGGCTCGTGATGAACTCCATTGATGGCAAGGAGTGCTGTGTCAGCACTTTTTTCAACTTTTTGAAGTTGAGAAAAAAAAAGTGAGAAAAAAAAAGAGTGGATGCGGTTAACAGGGCTCACCTTAAATTCCTCCAGCGAGGCGTAGACCTTGTCGCGGAACTCACAGTAGTTTTTCTTCTCCTTGCACAGCGGGCAGCACTGGCTGGTGTCCACCTTGATGCAGCGGGGGTGGACCTTGGGACATTCGGGCTTGGTGCACAGCGGCCCCTCGTCGGTGCAGAGGCAGGGGCAGGTGGACGGGCCCGGGGTGAACTCCTCGCCGATGGCGAATACGAAGCCGCTCTCGTCCATGCAGCCCTTCCCTCTGTAGTCGGGGTAGGCGTACTCGTCAATGGCATCCAGGGAAAGGGCCACGTCGCTGGTGGGGCCCTCGTCAATCTGGTTCAGGCTGTCTTGTTCGCTCCATAGCTCCTGGGACTTCCCGCCTGTTAGGGAGCTGAAGTTTGGCCTGCCGCTGTTCAAAGCTGTCCTATTAGGTCCAAAAGCATCGATTCCCTCCAGCTGCTGCTGAGCGGCATATTCCAGCGGCTCCTCGGGGGCCTGCTTGACCTGATGCTTGGTCTCCTTGGCTTGGGTCAGCACCCTTTCCAGACGATCTCGGCTCACTGGTAAGGTGGCTATGGGATTGCACAGAGCGCTACCCATCAGCAACCCCACAACAAAGAGGAATTCTGCTGTCATGGCAACGAAGTGCAGCATCTCTCCCCACCACCGTGGAGGTGGGAGAACACCTTGGCTCACATAACACAATTCACATCTCAGGTGTGAGCCAGTCCATCTGGAAAGAGAAAATTGAACTGGGGTTATGTGCACTTGTACTTTGTCATTTTTCATCCGGGGTGTGGGCTTTGTCTCTTTTTTGGTCTGTGGGACTGCGGTGTTTCTGCTTCATCACGTCGAACAAACATCCTACCGAGTGTAATGCAAGCATGTAGTATCAGTGAATTGGATCATCAGGAAAAGGAGTGGTCAGGAGGCCGTGTAAGGAAATCAATATCGCTTCATTCTGTAACACTTCCCCCGCATCAATCACTCCCCGCAGTGAAAGAGTAAGAGGAAAATGGCCCGGGAGGGACCTGTGTCTTACACTGCCACCCGCCTGCGCCTCTGACAGAACAACGAACGGGGATCAATGGAGCTTTTTTCTCTCTCTTCTTTTTTAAGAATTACAGTCAGCTGAGTAAAAAGGAAACATTGATCTGAGAGCAGAGCATAATACATGTCTGGAAAGATGAATTTACTCTGTAGCTCTAACAAATGGTATCAGTTTTTAAATGAAGGCAAATTTTGCCCCGACTTTCAAAAGGCACTTGCAAAAAGCCTGCGAGGAGTCGATGCACTACGGCCAAATTCAAAGAGAGTCCTTGCATCCACCGCAGAGAGGGGACGTTTTCAAAAAGCTGGAGTCAATGCTTCTGTGTTTGCCTCCTGCTTAACTTGATTTACTGCGCTCTCGTGAAATTCAAATGCCTGCTATGATGCTCGGCCGTGTCTGGTGGCCTACTTTCATTCATTTCCCTCACACCCACCGTTCAGAGCCGTCGCTGGGCTCCGTTTGTCGGCATCACCCTGATGCGCTGTTTGTTTTGGAGGAACACAGCTCTCTATTGACCGGCCCAACAATTAACTGCAAAGTCATGTCTGCGCTTGTTTAAGAATCGTCCACCGTATTGACAGATTTGTCAAAAGGAACGCAGCTAATTTCAAACGGAGTGATTAGGAGCCTTAAAGGGCAGCTGAGCATGAGATAAACAGAAAGCGGGCCATAATTAGGCGTGTGGCAATTCGGAGAGCACAGATAATACCTAGATAACAGGCAACATTAGCTGCACTTGAGTAAAAAGCCAACCAAAATCCCTCCATATGTTTTTAGCCCTTGTAGTTTGATATTCATGAATTCCAGTCAGAGGAACAGAGGATGACACTGTTGGCACATCAGTGCTGTTTGAGGAACGTTTTTCTCCCAATTGCCGGGTTTGAGGCAGATTCCTGGAAGCAGCTGTGGAACTGAGAGGAGGCAGAACGAGGCGCATACCGATAACACGGCTGCAGCTGACAGGGCGCGGGAGGGATGAGGCCAAGGCTCGTTAGTAAAAGGACCCCGCTTGTCTTTTCTCGGTCTCACCTCTCCACCTTAACAGCTGCTACTAGGTGTCACTCTGACGCCGCACCGCCGCTGCCGTGCTCACTGCCGGGGCTGACCTCCGGGTGGCCCCCGGGCCGGCGGACAACAGGGACCCGGCTAACCGCCGCACCGCAGAGCGCTAAGGGACAAAGCTGCTGATGGGTCTTTGTGTTTCTCGCTGTCAACAAATCCCCTAAACAAATAACCAGATTAATTGGAGCTAATTCCGTATTGATCGTCCGCTGGGCGTCTCATCCACACTGTCATGGTGCTTTCAGGTGTAGGCCCACCGTTCTCCCTCTGTACTCTGTAGAATCTCTTTCTCTCTGTTTTTTTTTGCTTCTCAATGGTTTGTTGTTTACAGCGGCTTGCTGTGTTTGGAAGTTCGCCTCTAAATGTCAGCCTGAGCGAGCGTATCGCTGTTACGCCTTGCTGAAATTCAAGCATAAACTGTAACAAGAAGATTCTTTCTTTCCGTCTTTCTTTTTTTTTTTGGAACTGTCGATTAGATCTGAAACATTGAAGGGTTTAGTTGGAGAGCTAGCGAGCTGTTGCGCAACAGAGATCAACCTTACTGATCCCAACTTTGAGCTGGGTCTCTCTGTGGCCGTGCCCAGCCATCTGTGGCACCGAGCAGGATTTGGAGCCTCCGGTCCCACACCAGCAGTCAGACAGAAACAGGCCCCCTCTCCTCAGCCCTCCAGTGTCCCTCCACGACAGCATGAGGATTCGTTGCTGTAAATAATGTATGCTCATTTGATTGAGTCCTCAGTAAATACATTTCTCAGTTCTGTTATATAATTTCTGGGTATAATTTCATTCTAATCAACGGCCATTACTCCCTTTATGTTGGATAAAAGCTCCATTCATCTAGGGGATATTGCTTGACTGAATTATCTTATTACCAGCGCTTATACAAATAGAAGTTATTGGGTTCGAGCTTGTTTTTTTTTTAACAGCCGATGCTGCCTGACTGTTTTTTTAGCACTCTCCCAAAGTTATTGTCAGTTTTCATTTAATGGGGAATCTTATTCGCTTGAACTTTCAGTTTTTTGAAGGAGGGCTAAACAAGCAAAAAGCCTAAGGAGAAGACAAACAGTCATTCCTAACATTTCTAGAGTCATTATGATGTCAGTGTGAGCGTGAATAGCAGAATGAATATAGATGGCTTTATACATCATTAAGTACACGCTGCCAAGTGTGTACAGTGTCTTTACTCACTTTTTAATTAATAAAAGTGTCATTAAGGTTGTTCCATCTGTTCTTTTTTGTGAATATTGAAAGCCATATACAGTTATATATGAGACTCATTCTTTTTCTGGAAGGGGAAATCTGAGTTAAGGTTCTTTTCTTGTCGCAGTACTGTTTTTGCTTTATTATGCGGTTCTATTAGAAACGTTTTTGCCAGAATAAGAGGGACGGCAATAAAACCAAAAAACAATTGTTATATGTAAAAGAAAGAGGAAATAAAGGATGCGTGTTAAGTCATTTCCACAAACTTCAAACTGGTTTTCTCCCACATGAACAGTTCGGACTGTGAGAGTGGCAGAAATATTACTATTAAGTGCTTGGAATCATGCTCAGTGGATTGGTTTAGTTATTGCATGTAGCACATGATAGGCTGGATACCAACAGATGATTGTAGAAAATAGTTGGCAAAGCATTGGGGTGACCTCTCTGAATTGGTCCCCTCTCCAAAATGTACAATTTTCATTGTAAATGTTGGAAAATGTAGAAGTATGCCTGTTATTGCATGACTATGTGCTGCAGCACTTGGCTTCACCTGACCAAACCTGGCCTGAACACGTATCAAGCCAGTGGTTTCAGGATTTAAACCAGAACAGGCATTTTTCAATATGCATGATAAACAACTGTAGCCAAATTGCTTTTTCTTCTGCATCTTCCAGTGGACTTGTGGACTTGAACCTTTTTTCCCCACCACAACAAATTCTGCACAATATATTGCAAATGAAAATCTTTTCTGAAGTCAGTGTATCTGCATTTAAATCAAAGCACATCTTTTCCACACGTCTTGAATTTCCACTGCACCCGACAGTTAAGATCTTTTAGCACATATTAAAGACGAGATTGGAGAACAAAAGCACGTATTTCCTTATTTACTGTCGTCCTGTGCAGTGAGTGTTTTCAAGATGCTTTTGTGAGCATTTCTTTTCACAACTCTCCTACTAATGGCAAACACTCTACATTTATAGCACTGTGCATAAGCCATCTGGTAAAAGGTCACGGATTTATCTTAGGCCTACAGCTCTTTGAAGAATTCCTGGTTTGTTTTTTTTCTCACTTTCTTGTTTCGCTGCTCTATATTCAACATTTGCAAGGACATTGTGATGTGAAATAATCGCACAACCAGGGAGACGTGATCTAAAGACAACGCAGTCTCCACTCCATGTCTCTGTGGGATACTGTGGAAACTTGTGTAATGGATGGACATAGACTTCATGTCCCAGCCTAAATATGAGAATTCATCTTTTTTTAATGAGCTAATGTGAGATAAGCTGCAACCACAGCTCTACAGTCTCTTTCAGTATCAGAACCTGCTGAAGTAACTTGCTGTGTGCCCACACTCTGACTGCCCAGTGCACGCTGTGAGGCTGCGGGATGGGCGGAGCTAACAATCATAGGTATATCAGAGTTTACATAAGCCGGTGTCGGTGAGTTTATTCAAACTCGTGGCCCCGTTTGCACACCCACGTCATCCAAAAAGACACAGATATGTGAGAGGAAAAACAACGCTCCAATTAACACTCGTCTCTGAATAGTTATCTCGGCAAAGTGAGCAATTTTCCGTGCAAGAATATTAGCATCAGACACCTTTTCAGCCACTCAAAGTAGAGTGGGCGCAAACATTGTCTTTCAAAGCATAAAATCCATATGAGAACAACTAAAATCACTTTGAAAAGACTAGTTAAACATGTATGATAATAACTCCACTTAAAAACCAAACCCCCACCAGCCTTTAGTGCTGTATCTAATTTTTCTTTTAAATGTTTCTTTGATTAATAATAAATGATGCACACAGAAACAGAGAGCCCTGTAAGCCAAAGAAAACAATACAGTGGATGTCTTAGAGAACGCAGTTCCAAAACATCTGCCAGAGACCGACGGCTGAGCCCAAAATTAAAGGAACAGAGTTCACTTTTGTGACTTTTGTGCCACTGAGCCAGCTGGCACTTAGGCCAGGGACGTGAAAGTTGTCAGTTAAAAGGTTTGGACACGACAGGTCAAACACCAGGAGGCTCTCTGCGAGAAACCAAGCTGAGGAAGGAGCTGAATTCCATATAATGCAGCACAACATCATCAGGAGAAATAGTGCTCCAGCTGCTGATGTAGATGCTAATGTATAAAATGTATGAATGGATGTCTCTGGAAAACTGAATACAACTGTATCTTAGCAGATGACCCATGGATCATACTGAATATCCATTTAGGTGCTGTTTTGTTAGACGTTTTCCGACAGCCATTTTTCCTTTTTGCCAGCTTCATTAACTGTGCACCTCCCGCTATTTTTCTTTTAATGTCTCATTTTTTATGACGTCTTGCACTCTCCCTGACCAAAACTGAATAAACACTATGTCTACCAAGATGAATGTTTCTCGTGAAAGCATTAAATAAATGGCTTGTACGTGAATAAGTGAACAAATGTGAGTGTTAAATGGTCCGAGGTAGCCAAAACCTCATCAAAACAGGACTGTGCCACATCTTTCGTAAAATATCACCTGTTCTGGGTTTAAAAAGCTTTATCTTTCTCTGCACAGCTAACGTCAACAGCCATATATGCAGTAGATGCTGAAACAGTAATTATGCAGTTGTAGGAAGAGCTAAAAAATAAATAAATAAACAAAAAACAAGGTTGCTCTTTGATTAGTTTAATTTTGTTCCAACATTTAAATGCTTGCCAGTCCCCGTACCATTATTTTTGAGGACTGACAATGTTTCCACTCTCCACTGACATTTAAATGTCCCTGCTTCTAGCACTAGACTGGATGAACTCAACATTAGTCTCCGTGTTTGGCAGCAGGAGCAGCTCATTCATTATCGTCAGTGTTGCCATAAATCCCTCTGTCAAAGGCCAAAGTTCCCTTGACGGCTCGGGCTCCTGACCAGAGCCGGTAAGACCACTCAAGTGCGCCAGCAATGCTTAATCAAGCGGCGAATCAAGCCGAGCCGTTAGGTCATCCTTCAGAGATGCTCAACATCGCATTGATGCATGACTCATAAATTGTTGTCACTCTTATCACACAGCAGAATGAATATGGCCGGTGAGTCTCGACACAACAGCCTGAGATCTTACTTTGAGTTCAGCTTTGCTTTGACTAAACGGCCTGCTATTTTTCATATAAATAGAACTGGCAATGCTTCAATGGCACGAGCGGCAGCAGTCAACTCTGACGTGTTTAACTCTGACCTCCCTGCCGCTTATGTCTCTGACGCCACTCGGAAAGGCTCCTTCCAGGGAGGCTGATAGCCCTTACACTGACACGATGCTGCTGCACGGAGGGGGCAAATGTTCCCAGGCATCGCTCCGTTCTCCAGGAACTGAAGCATAACAGGCTCAGTTTGTTTGTCCGATTCTAAATACCCATGTAGTCTCAATAAGTAGGAGGAGATTGAAAAAGAAACAGTGAGCACTTTGAAAGGAGAAGCTGACTGAAACAATCACGAGGGTGAAAGAGAATTACAACAGCGTGTCACACAGCATCCCTTCTTTTTGTGTTATTTCTGCCTCACGTCTGCCTCGTCCCCAGCTGAAATTAGCAGAGTAGCCCAAGCCAGAGTCTCATTCGCATTAATATTGCAGCTCCACCAAATGTCCTTATGCAAAAAACCTGGGTGCATTGTCATTGAGAGGAAAGCCGTCTCCTTAGGGCCAGAATTAACTTGCAAAGACAAATATGCCCTCGCCGCTTTGTGCAGTTCATTTACCGCACATTACACATTCTCCAGCTCCCACTGTGCCAACATCCCGACAAGCCGTCCGCAACACGAGGGGGAAGGCAACAATTTACTTTGAGGTCTACTTCAATTTATGACAAATCAAATCACGGGAGATGAGATGTGAAACATTCAGACAGCGGTGGCTAGTGGGGCCGGAGATGACAAGGCTGAGGATGCAGTGAAATAAGGGTGTTTTAAAACTCCCCTTTATATATAAAAAAAAAACTGTGTTAAATGATGAAACCCAGTTAGAGCGTTAAGGGACTAGAAGAAGGGATCCAAGAGTATTAAGCCATCTGCCAGTGAGTAACGAACGCTGCAGGGCTGTCTAATTGAATTTTATCCTCTGACTGTAAATCTTGCGAGTGACCCAAATCGGACTAAAGTTTGCCCAAACATGCAATGAAAAACCAACAGGCTTTTGCGGGGAAAAAAACTGTCATAATATCTTAGGATAATGTGCAGGCGATAAAAGGTGCCCATGCACAAAGCCTGCCAGGGTGAGTCTGAGGCAGGGAGCGTACGAGGGCGAGGAGTGTAAATTGACATGCTCCTCAAATAGAACAAAGAAAGGTGAAGATGGAACAGCGACGGGCAAGTGCCCAAAGTGCCCATTCCACTCTGCTCTGTGTTACACTACGAGCTGGAGTCAAGAATGTCGGTAAATCTCCCATCTGTGGGCTCATTGTTCCAGGCGACAAACATCTGTAGGAAAACCAGCGGACCTCAGGCACCTGGGGAATCACACCGTCACCCACTTTGCTGTAAGCGCACTAAACTGTGAATATATGCTCTGGTGCAGGTCTGGCTGTCTGGGTTTAATGAAGGCTGAATTCTGAAGGGAATGAGTGGGGAGAGCGTTCATGTGGCCACAGCTCCACAGCCTGAGCAAATACTTCATTCCGTCTAATGTCTGCGTCTCCTCCACAGGTGCATCTGCCATTGTAACAGTCTCATTTCAGCGGCAATAAGTGAAAGGTGCCATCTTAAGAACAGTTCATGTGACAGTAATACATGCACACATAAAGGCAAGAATCAGCAATCAGATCTCTGGGAAGTAAGTTCAACCTGAGGATTCAAACAAACCAGATAAGAATGCCTTTAAATGACAATGAACCCTGTTTATGCTTTCTTTATGAAGAAAAAAAAAGAAAAAAAGCAGCTGCCCGCTTTTGTGTGCTGCATTGGAATAACTCACCTGTGGTCCTGGGAGCCCGTCCGCAGCCGCCGCCGCGCCGGGCTGAAGCCTCCGCCGCCGGGCTGCCGCTCAGCGGGGGCTCGGCCAGCAACAAATGATGTGGAAGTGCCGGGAGGGGAGCTGGCGCTCGTCGAGCCGCCGAAATGCACAGTTCCCACCGCGGAGGCTGTCGCGGGTCATCGGCGCCTTTAAGTTTTTAATGGCCACGGTGAGTGGAAAAGGCAGCGCGCCGTCTCCGGCGATCCGCCGTGCTTACAACGAGCTACTGATCCCCCCACCACCCCACCACCATCACAGCCCCCTCCCCCCTGCTCCACTCCGGCACTTTATTTCTCACGGTGGCACGGAAATAAATGAATAAATGGGAGAGAGGAGAGGCAGCGGCTGCGCTGAGCCGGGCGGACACTAGATGGAGCAGTAAAAATGAGAACAGGCGGTCAATTAGGAGCCTAATGAATGGTTTCACAGGTCTGTTGGAACGGTTCACACCGACGTGATTAGCCCAATTATGACTCATTAGAGTATTTACCGTAACACACAGTATATGCGTGACGGTGTTGAAAGAGAGAGGCATTCGAAACTCTGATTAGTTTTATTTTTACTTAATTTTAAGGCTGGAAGACTCTTTGATGTTGTTTTTTTTCTCAATTTTATCCCTTTAACAAACCCTCCTGGCAAACATCATTTTACGCTACTCTTGTTTATTGTTTGTGTATTTTCGTTCTTTCCCCCTACATTTGAAGAGGAAACAGCAAACATCTCACTTTACCGACATGTTTGTAATAATTTATCCTCACAAAATAAATATAACAGACATAGACGTGGCTAACTTTAGCTCACGGGTAGAGCTTATAGCTGTAGTTGGCTTTCGTTGTAGTTAGCTTATAGCATTCGTTTTATCACCTTTTAAAGGCCAGTGACTAGGGGCTGCTTTAAAAGCGTGTTTAAGAGCAAACTTGCTTTCACAGTCACACATTTTCATGGTAAACACAAATTTGTACATGGAGTTAAATAACTGAACTCTCCTGTGGTTTAATACTAGCTGAGTTCCTCCTTCATCACTGGAGATTGTATATTAAAGACTGATTGGAAATTGGATATGAAATAGTTTTGTATGCCTATTTAAAAATAATGCAAGAGGTTATTATCTTTAAACTCATGGTTACTAATGGTGTTATAAATGACTTGAAAATGTAGGGTTCAAACCACTACTCCAGCATGAAATGCCTTATTTATTCAGCTATTTCACTGACAAGTGAATCGTGGCTTTTCGTATTTTCTCACAAATCATTGGTAAACTTACAGGTGTGATTGGATTTCATGAAAGCTATCCATGATATTGTGCATGCATCTAGGTAATTCCATGCAAATACATTTCTCAAATCGGCTCTTAAATTCAAGTGGTTTAACAGCTGTTTAACGGTTCCCTCACTTTAGTGCATCTCTCGAAACAAATAGCAGGGATAGGTGCGGAGGGTTAAAAAAACAATTTTGCGCATAATTCGAAGAATGGGATTAAAAGACACAAATCAGATTAGATTTATTGAGCATTAGATTTATCGAGGAACAGTGTCAGCCTTCTAAAATGAGCCCCTAAAAAGCATTAAAATTGCATGAAAAACTCAAAAAAATTCTGATTTGTTACCAGTTTTGATTAGTCTTAAATTACATTGATTTGAGACATTTTAATCAACACTGTCTATACACAGAATGGTCATTTTTAGGCATCACCGAAGGGATTACCGAAGTGTCCAGAGGGAATAGCTTCTGCCTGAACATGCTGACATGTTCCTGATGGATACTCTTCAGACTAACAGGCATCTTGCTCTGAGATTTGTGCATTTCTCATGACAATGTTTGGTTAAGTCAACAAAATACCCTGCACAGTGCTGTCAGCCGTCTACAGATTCTTCCCTGGAGGGGGATGTTGTTAGACTGACATTTTAACCATGAGCTATCAAGTCACCATGATTTTAAAAGCTATATTGCTAATACACACTTTAGTATTTTTTTTGTAATGCTGTTTTTTTATATGTTTTTTTATACTTTATTATAGTACATACCTGCTACAAAATGAAAGGACGTTTTATCTTGTTTGTTCTAAATGAGTAAACTCCTGTCTTTACACTCAGTCAGAGGAGTCATCACTTACAGATAAAGAGTGATTTGTTACCCTGGCAACAAAGTCAGTGAAGGAGAAGCTTATTTCTTCCTGGGTAGCTGCTTCCACAGTCATGAACACTTTACATGCCTCTAAAACAAAATGTTGACCAGTCGGCTGGTGCATCAAATTTAGGAAGGCAGCTAAATCCATATTTTGACTTTTTTCGAGGGATTGGGGGATGGAGATTGCCAAGATGAACAGTTTTGAGTGCCATCCAAACCACTACTGTTTACAATGTAACTGTAACTGCAAACTAATCATTTTAGTCTGTCACAATTTGGTTGCTGTTCTACATCTTCGGTTGCTCATTTGACATTGATGAAACTGAAACAGACGTTGCAGCAAAATAATGCAATGTCTTTTTGTTAATGTTGTTTTTTATGCCCTATAGCTTGGCTTAATATATACAAAACGCAATGGAAACAAGAGCCAGATGACCAACTAAAATGCATTTGTGCAGTGAGGCACGAAAATTTTACATACAATCAGAATTCATTCATTCCTTATTCATCTTATCAAAGAAACAAGTGTCTTATGTGATTGTCATAAGTAGTATGACATACAGTGGATGGAGTAACACAAGATGTCTGGGGGCTATGGAAGTCACATACTGGACACAAAAAAAACAACAAAAGAACTTTAATGGAACACTGTTGGATTTTTTGGAAGAAAAAATCCACCCGTCACCTGATGACATGCAGAACTGACATTTGGTTACACTCCATTTGGACTCAATGGCCTCAGATGTTTGAGCCCTGGCAAAAAAAATTCCCACTGGACAGGAATCATTAATCACTCACACGGTTATAAATCTGTGCTGAATGCACTGCATGTGATCCAGAAAACGTTTTTTGAATAGAAGTGATTTCAAATTTGACATTTAGAAAATGTACAATGTACTCCGGTTTCCTCTTAAAAACGCACATGTTGGGTTAATTGGGGATTCTAAATTGCCCGTAGGAGTGAGTGCCAGTGCGTATGGTTGTTTGTTTTATTTCTGTTTGCGTGGCCCTGTGATGGACTATTTTAGGGTGTAACCCCCCCCATCCCCTCTGCCATTGACAATAGCGGGGCAGAAGTATTACGGCTCTGCCCTTGGTGCCGGGCTGGGGTTTTGCATCCTTTTTCCCCACCTGCATCCAGCTTGGGTTTGGATTCTGGTTATCCAGACGTCACACCTGTTGCTCTCAGGGTTCATCGTGAGAAGCTTTCAAGGACCGGCCAGTGCACCCACTCTCCACCAGATTGTCTCCTCCTGTAAATAGATAAGCAGGCTGCTTCATTACTCCTCTTTCAACAGCGATATCTGTCACGTTAGAATTTGCATTTGCTTGTGCTTTTCAGTGCTACCTTGCTGCTCGAGGAGTGGCTCGTTTCCATGTGCTCTAGACCAGTGTTCTTCCTTCTCGTCCCCATCAGCCTAAGACTCTTTGTGGACTACTCTGCCCGTCCCCCCTGTTGTCCCAAGCACCTGCCAAAGACAACCAGTGTATCCCTTCAAAGCACCCTCGTCGATCAGAGCAAAGACTCGGGCCCCTGAACTGTTCGCCTACAAGAATAATCCAGTTAGGACTTTTAATAGTCTATATATCCACATTTCATTGCCGCTTCATGGCTGTGAAAAATAGAAATAGAAAAAAGCATAATTCAGTGAGACGCACAAGTGCTGAAACAATTTTTCATCAGGGGCTGAGTGACAGCTCTGCCTTCCAATTTGCTGCAGAGTTTCAGGTGATTATGCTCCTGAGAGGGAAAAATACTTCCATTCTTATTTACTTCCCAAAGGCTTTTCCTCTCCGAAACAGCATGATGGCAGCCACATCCAAAGAAACGGGCCTCTCGTTCCTGTCTTTATCAGGTTGAAAAAGGAAATCATTAATATGGCATTAGATGTTGGCTGCAAAACTCATAACTGCCCTGGGCAGGCATTGGCATACATGCAGCACTGTTCTCCGCAGCTACACCTTCCCTGAGGTGGAAATGTCATCCTTCACTGTCATTACATTCCTCCCCCATTAACTATTGATTATCTCCACTTCAGCATTTTGAACCTTGCTGTGGAAATGGCCCGCATGCCTCACTACCCATGCTATATGGATCAGGCAGAACACAAGTGCGCACCTCTGGGTTTTTAACGCTTGAAATTGGGTAAAGTCAGCTCCACAGAGAGGCTGGGGGTAAAGAGGACACAGGATGCCAGCTATACAGAGAAACACAACTGAACCCCACCTATCCATTAGTCGTATGCATGAGCGGACAGCTGGAGGTTAAGTTGTTCTTTTCAGGACCTCTGAGAATTTTGGTACAGCATGTGCACAGTGCAGACAGAAAATATGTTTGGTAAGAGGCTTCACACCCTCCACCATCAACAAACTGCACCCACAACACAGTGCATAGCATATTGTCAGTGATCCCTCCTATAGCTTTTTATTGATTCCCATGTTTCAGTATTTACGCAGTTTAATGTTGTGGACCTGCAGGCCATAGAGGGGCATTTCCTCTTAAAGGGAAAATATATAATGTCTATTTGTAAGGTTGAGTCCACGCTGGATGCTAGACATTTGCTTTATGCAAATCATTCACTAACACAACTGAAATATGAGTTTTCCAATCAGATGTGCATAATAGAATTTGCTAAATTTACAAAGATTTCACAATATCTCCATCCGCAAAGATAATCAGTACTGATAGTTTTTTTTCTAGGGTTTTTACACTGAACAAAATAGGCTCGGTTCGCATTTCACAGACTTGTGTTTCTGATTGTGTTTGATCCATTTCATTCACTCTGCTCTCCCCTCTGCTCCTCTCTGCTCCCCTTACTCCAGTCCGTGGCTCTGCTCCTGCAGCATAGCTCCAATAACACATACGCAAGATTGTTTCTGTGCTTAGTGCATTACCTTTCCGGTGTTGTACTTTTCCTATTTTAACATTTTGCCAGCACTTCAGATTGCTTTTTGCTTCGTTTGACTGCATCTCTGGCAGAGACCGAAACCTCTTGAACGCTTCAGAAACCTTCGGAGACTTTCAACAGAAATGTTCTCTCAGACGTACTGTGAAGTAATTACAATGCTGCTGGGCCCAGTATTACTGTGATATCATGATAATCTGCAAACAGAAGGGAAAATTGAGAAAGACAGTGCCCATTATTTACATTCGGTTGGAAGCTGAACTGCTGATGGTGATCTTGGATGCCCACCTTGAAACATACACATGTGTGTGACACACACAGTGACACAACAGTCGCAGTTGAACAACCAAAGGCTCCAACTTGCCTGAAAAATGTGGTTTTACATTAGCTTGCTTAAATAAATGGCACCTTCCCTGGCAAGATGTCCACTGAGTAGCGTTTTTGAATTAATAAGTCACTCCTCTATTGACAACAATGAATAAAACTATATTAGGCTCATCGGACCACCATGCAGAATTTTTCCTGAGTCAGTTTTAATTACTTCAGGCTCTTGCTCTTGCAATCAAGGTTTCATGTCTTTAGGCCATTTACAGTTGATTATGGGTTTTGGCTTATTTGCTAATCGTTCCATCCTTTTTGGCAGTTTCATTTGTTTAAAACAAAGATGTCTAAGTTAATCAACTTGGATGGAAACCACACAGAAAGGCGTAAAACTGCGAGGGGGGGATTCTCCTTTTTATCCTAATCCTGCTGGTAAGTAAATCTGGCCTTATGCCTTTAAAACTTGGCTCCCGTGTCCTGCTTTTGAACAGGGGCCTGATTGGTAAGAGCCTTTTAAACAAGGCTTTGTTGTTAAAAGTCAGAGAAATGAATGAAAAGAGACAGGATCTTGGTCAATTATTGAAATAAGAACAAGACAACCTTCACACGTTCATAAAAAGTTCAATTTATTTCAGTCACTTCACTTGCAAATATTAAAAATTTGCATTGTTTGGGGGTGGGGTAAACATACATCAGAAACACATGAATAAAACATTCCGCAAAAATAAACTGATCGGTGCTCATTTCAGATGCTGAAAGTTGAAGTGCTCCACTTGTTTAGGCTGGTGAATAAACAAGGAAGCAAGCTCATGTACAGAACCAGTAAATTGAGTTAGGCCGGTCCTGCTCTACAGGATTACTGGGTAGAGTGAAATCCACCAGAATCCATTGTGGCTTTAAGATAATCCCATCAGAGCTGCAACAGTGCAACGCTACTACAGAACACCCAAGCCAGTTAACACTGATGAGAGCCTATAGTGAAAGAAAAGGAGGACACATGACAGAAGACTGGAGCAGTTCTTTCCAAAAAATTAATTCACACACTGACTTCTATTGTACATGACAAACATTTTTCACAGCCTGCTGCCAACAAAGCACCACACCTCATAATACTAGTATGCATTTTCTAAAAAGAAAAAAAAAATAAGAGGAAAAAAACTTACACAGATAGAAAACTAAGTCAAAATATGAACCGTGGATCTACTGGAGTAAGTGTGTTATAAAGCTCTGGAACACGAATTCATTTGAAAAATATATTCTCCCTGGATATTAATACAAGCCTGAGTTCCCCTCATTAATTGTTATGCATGTTCATGTGATAATACTGAGTCAATATGCACTTCTTCAGCCTCTTTTAATTACCGAAGACATGTTTTAATACTATCTTCAGTTCAGTGTCCGTTTAATATCCCTCTGGCTTATGGAAAAGACGTGGCACGCTGAGAAACCTACACACTGGTGTAAGCCATTCCCAAGCCTATATGTTCATATTAACTTATCTGCCATCTTTTAATAACACCTTATCTGTCAGCTACACAGACTGGACTAAGCTGGCATCAATAAGGAGCAAACTTCTGCCGCTCAGATTTTTTAACTCCGGCGGCGGACATTTTCGCGGTGTAAGGGGACAAGCCCTGTGTTAGGCCGGAAGCGGCTGCTGGGTGGACAGTCAGGACAGGGAGAGTTTTCATGCCAAGCAGGCTGGAAACGGGGACGGCATAGTGCGGGTTTTGAATGGCTGAGAAGGTGGAGGGAGAGTGGACGTTAATGTTGGGGGCTGAGGTGGCGGCCGCCAGGACGGCCATGGAAGAAGCAGCGGTGGAGGCAGTGGGGGCAGACTGAGAGAGGCTCATGTTGAGGTCAACACCGGCCGCAGAGGAAGCGGCCTGCATGGTGTATTTAGCCATCTCTAAGCTGCGGGCCGGGAAGTTGAGATGATGGTGACGGGGTTAAGAGAAGACAGTGGGTCAGAAAAAAAATGGAGGGTGGGGGGGGGGGGGGGGGAGGGGGAGAAAAAGGAGAAGGGGGGGGGGGGGGGGGGGGGGGGGTAGGGTGAGACAAAGGAGAAGGGAGGTGAGAGAGCAGAAAAAAAATCAGAATCAAAGAAGGAATGTGTTAAGAAAAAAAAAAGCAGAGACATTAAGGATTTTAATGCAATCGAGAGAACGGAGCAATGAGTTGGAACTAATCCAGCCTCACCCTGAACACAACAAATCTCCCTCATACAAACGCATGCTGCTCGGCTGCCTTATCGTGCTGCTGTGTGTGAGCCACCTCCGGACACCACCGCCCCGTGTGTTGTCTTACCTGGCGTTGATGAGGTACTGAGCCACGCTGATGCTGGCCGGCGAGCCTGTGATCGTGACTTGGCGCATGGCTGAGCCATCAGTGGCGCTGGCAATTTTGATGTGAGCTCCAGAGACCTGGCGGATCTCATTGATCTTGCTGCCCTGTCTCCCAATTATGCAGCCAATAAACTGGGAAGGGGGAGATCAGAAACATGTAAATACCCCCAACATGCCGTGTTTCCGTGCTCTCCTGAAAAGTACCAACCGAATGGAGAGCCACAGTCCTCCAGTGATATCATATCCCGACAGATACTTTCAATGCAAGACACCGCCAACAGTTTTCGAGGGTCTGTTTACTCAGTTTCTTGCTGAAAGTTGAAGCGATTAATTCCACTCTTTCATCTCCGTGGCAAATATGATGGACCGAAAACAAAGGAAACAGCCCCCAGCTGCCTGTACAATGCAAGCACTTCCAAAGCTCCGTAATTAACATGTCAAATCTTGCTTGCCTACTCTACACGTGGTGTTGACTGACAATTTAGAGTTTTAGCAAAGGTTACGTGCTCGACTCGTGGCTGGGCACTGTGGCTTTCTAGTTCCTTGTGTGGTTGCCTGGAAACAGCATAAGTAGCCCTTCTACTGCCCACAAAAATAGCCCAACACACTATGCCACCCCCCCATAATACAACCTGAAATCGTATATTGATTCCACATTGATTAAACAGGGTTGCAGTCATGTGAAAAAGAGAGAATGTATCCCCTTTAAGATCACCTACAAAACATACACAATCAACGTAGGAAATTTGACACTATGAGGCTGTTTGACAAAAATTAAGACAAACCTCATCAATCAATAGCTTGCGGAATTGCTTTTTTTGTTTGTTTTTTCCAGTATGGCGTTATCAGTCTTTCACGTCACTGTGGAGGACCTTTGATCCAGTTCAGTTCACTGAGGTTTGCAGGCTTGAGGTTTGTTTTTGTGCAGCTCTCTGCTGGTCTCTGTACAGTATTTTTAGTCAGGCGACAAGACTTCATTCTTTTCTTTTCATCACATTTTCTTGTAGATTTGGTGCCGTGCCTGGAATAGTTTTTCAATGAGACCATCCAATTTCAGCCTGGCTTCAGCTGTAAAAATGGATGGCCTTGCATCTAAACCTACAATATAAGACAACAAAACCGGCCCAAATAATTAGCCCTCCACCGCTGTGCTTGACAGTCAGTAGGAGGAGTTTGCATGGATATGCAGCATTTGCATGGTAATGAACATGCTGCAACAACTGCTTCTCCAAGATTACTGCTGCTATCTTTCAAAAGCAGCAGACTGCTTTTGCAGAGGTGATCGCTCCGGTTGATTTCCACATAATTAAATGTATTGCATATAGGGCTAATTTGTATTAGTTATGACATGGTAAACATGTCAGTTGTTGCTCATATCATGTTTGAGTCACCTAATTTGAAGGACCGAGACGAGACCAGGACCAACTGATAGGTATGGCTTTTTCATTGCATTACAAGCACTCTGCAATCGCACACAGAGCTTGTTGATTTTCCTCCTCTTTTTACTGTCTGCCTCTTTCCCTTCCATGAGATTGGTGCCAGTCTCGCTCATCTCACGTCGCAGCAAGAAAGTGAATAAGCCGGTCTCCCCGAAAAAAATATACCCCTTAGAACTGAAAATATATGGAACACGCTCCATAAGTAACCCGCTTTCCCGCCACAACAAGCACAGCTAATGGTTTTAGAACCTTAAAGCAGTGCTCTACTGATGGCTCATTGTCTCCGTGAATGCATTAAAATTCAACAATTCTGCTAACACTCGTGCTACAATTGTGTGCTGTGACTGTGTGCAGTTATCTTTGTCAGCAAAGAAAAAGGATGAATTACTTTCCGCAGCTAAAGAGTGTGTCCCCCCCAAAAAATTCTCATTAAATAGTTGCCCTCGCAGAAATGCTTAATGAAGTCAGAAGCGAAAGGTTGCAGGTTTTGGTGGATGAGCAAAACAATGTGGCACTTACATCATTAGGTATTGCCAGCTCTTGTGTACTTGTGGGGGCAGAAGCATCCAATCCTGCAAATTAGGACAAGGAATAAAACAACTGGAATGTGCTAATGGCTCCCACTTTCATAGCATTACACGTTGCCCTACTTTAACTAGTTTGTCACCGTTACATTGTTAAGTCAAGAGCATGAAATGACAAACAACACTGTCTCCGAATGCTGTATCTGTTCAATAAACACAGATTATAAACAGGTTTTATCAACATTTAGAAAAAGGCACATCTAACACACCAAACCTTCCTAAACAGCAGAAATTCGGTAGCGTGTTGTCTTCAGTTAGTTATGGCAGAGTATATGAGTATGTGGGATGGTTGAGGTCAGGGATGAGGTCTGGCCGAGATAATGTTAGATTTATAGGGGAAATGTTGCAAAGGTTGGAGGACAGGGTCAAGAGATTAGGATTTGTTTCTCTGGAGGGGATCATTTGGGCAAGTGGAGCTGAAGAAATGAGAAATAGTGAGAAATGGTTCAATATTTACTTAGCCGTAAATATTTTGGAACATTTTTCACATTTCCATCTCGGATAAACCTGCTGTTTCTCTGTTGTCACAAATAGACGATAAATACTTCAGTTTCTTCAGAAATTTCTTGACGATAATGAAATAGCTTGGTGGCTTGATTTTTTTTTTTTTTTTACAATTCTTCCATGTTTTGTTTTTTTTTGTTTGATGTTTTCGTTTTGTTTTCAATCTTAGTTTCATGTGCAAATAGATGCAAACGCAGCCACAAAACATGACAGGCCATTTGTTATATGCTTATCACTCTAAAGCCACCATCTACTAAAAGGAAAGAAAAAACCTGCGTCTGTAAACTCTGAGAGAATGGAGTCATCCTCGATCCTCGCTGAAGTGACAGCAGTGTAATGATGGTGTGATTCGAAGAGGAGTGAAGACAGAGGGAGAGATGGACTTCCCCAGGGAGCCGTGGGTACGTACCAGGGAAGGTAGGGTTGCTCTGCCCAAGGGAAGGGAGGGGGATATGCTGCATAGCCAACTGGTGAAGCTTGGTCAACTGCAGGGTAGGAAGGAAGTTAGAGCTAACCAATCAAACTGGATTATTTCAGAGGAGCTGACAGCTACAATAAAGAGCCAATCTGAAGTTCACAAACATCACAGATGGAGTCAGTGTAAAGAGATTCAAATCACTTAGAGAGCATGCTGGCTTCTAGTAGAAGTCATGAGAAAATACAATCACATCCCTGGCTACACGACTACAGCTGATCATAAACTCTTTAGATCATTTCCATTTAATCAACGCATGCTGCTACTGAGGGTTAGTGTTAGTGATGTCGACAGATCGGGTTACTGAAGTTTCCTTTTTAAAGAATGGGGCACAAAAGAGGGCTTGTTGGGGGCTTGGAAGGAGTGGGTGGGAGGAGATCATTAGGGCGGTTGTCAGTCACTCAGATGAGCATACTTACATCTTGATGTGCGAACGCGTACTGCCCGGGAATTGCAAAGGCCTGGAAATAACAGGAGACGAGATGGGGATGTGACTGGGCTGCGTAGACATGTCGGGACATGTCACTTTTGATGCAAAATTGTCACAGAGAATGACGAGTAAAAGCAGGGCAGTAAAAATCCATTCCCCTCCACTTTTCCAAAGCTCTAATGCATATGGATCTGCTGGAATTTCATCCAAATGTCATCCGTTCGCTTTTTCCCTCTCGACTGTGGCTGGAAATCCAATAACATCAACAGATGTCTGATAGGTCAGAGCGGGCGGTGCCAAATTCAGGACAGCAGCTTCGCAGGCCCATGGAAAACATGAACTTTACAGGCGACAGGTTTCACACTGCAGGGCAATTATTCAAGTAAATGTCAGGTCTTCACATCTCTGCCCTATTAATCTTTGGCTGTGTGTTTAGCATGATCATCAGCATTCTGCTAACAGCATTAAACATGTAGATGTTTGTGCCATGGATTGCTGTGTCCATCCTGTGGTATAAATATGCTTATGGATCAGAGTGACATTTTCTTTATTTTAATAGGTCAGAATTCCAGCTTGACCCCGTCCCCCCGACATGATTACTTACTTGTGCTGGGTGTTGGGGTGCCAACACTGCATGGGCTCCAGCAGGTAGGACCTTGGGACGGTAGGGAATAGTTGCTCCTTTTGGTGGAGACTATAAAGCCACCATTATGTAAATCACAAAGGGAGAAAGCGATTATTCACAGCTGCGGCGGAGAAAAGAGCTCTCAGTGGCATCGGTGCATTTTATGCCCTATTTTTTCGAGTCTAAATCATCCCATGTGCTGCGAATGCTGCTTCAAACCCTGAACCAAGGAGAGATTGGGAGCCAAGGTGAGGACTGGGAGCCTTGAGATGGTGCCGTTGTGACATTGTAGTGAAACATGAATGTTAAAGTAATGCTCAAGGGATTTCTATACTCGGTTCCACGCTACGACCTTCCCTTGATCAGGTGCCATACAGACATCAACTACTGCCCATGCAAGCACATCAACTTTTATTCAACAAATGTGTTTTCACTTCTGAGCGACATTCAAACATGAACGTTTAACAGTCGTTTAAAAAAAAAACTCTGCCCTTTCTGGTTAAGTTTGTACAATAAAGTTGTTGGTTTATGATAACTAAATAAAGATGTTTAATGCTGAAATGCTTTCTTTTTACAGTGAGACTAGATCCTTAATAGAAGCTGTGGTATTTAAATTCTGAACATGCAGTTGCTCTCCCGATCACTAGAGGTCACAGATTCATGAATAATTATGGATGGCATCTGCTAGCATTAACGTATGAAACATGAGCATCGTTTGGGAGAAATGTGTGCCTTTTCTCATCATGTGATAGTATTCAAAAGCTGGGTGTGATCCAATCTTTTAACAGAGTTCCACAGTGCAAAATGTCACAATAAGTCAAAGAAATTTTACAATAGCTAACTTGATTCTACCAGATTATTTTTTTAGAATACTGATATGCGGCCTACGTCACACTGCATTAAAAGCAATTAATTTTTTCCTTTTAAAGCTTCACCACAACACATTTAGTCATTTATTCATGTAGTAAAGGGTCCTCCATAACTAACCCCACTCAGCCTAAATGTCTCCAATCCTTTGGACTGATTGCATCAACAGTGCCCAATGATTTATCCCCATTCAGAAAAACACCCAAACAGACTAAAGATGGAGAGCGATATCCACATTTCTATTCCAAGCCCCTGACCAAATCGATGTTTAGACTTTGAGAGGTTCAGCATCACTATGCGCACACCAAGCCTTTCAACACTGTGACATTGATGTTAGATGTCTTCCCATTTTTATGTATGGCCTCTTGGACACATTTTTCATTACTTATTGGGACAAATATCCCTCTGAGATGTGAAGGAAATGTGCATGGTATCAGTCCCCTTAACCCTTCCTACAGGAGTTTGACAAGATGATTTCCACAGTCCTTTCCTATTTTGCTTTTATTCATGAGATTTCAATTGCAAAGCATTCGAATTGGAAAAGGTGCTGAAGGCTCAGACATTTTGCTAACCAGTGGATGGGTCTTTCTGTTGTATTTCATGGACGCTGATCCGCACAAAACAGCAGCCTTCTAATTTCCCATGTTCTAATTATGGGTGGTGACACTACTGCTTTTTCGTTTGTTCCTTTATTTGCAGACAAACGCTCTAATTGCAATGACAGTGCTGTTAGACCACACTGCAATTCATCGGGCTCAAACGGAAGCTTACCTCTTAGTGAAAAGCAAAGGATAAAATACCTGTGAGAGCACAGCAGGAATGAAAATCTGACAATAGCGTAGGCGCTTCTCTTTCTGTGTCTGTTTTTGGCTGCATTCGAAATGATAAATGCACTATGCTATTTAATTAAATCTATCATTTGAGTCAGATACAAAACCGTAACCACACAGCACTGCTTCGGCCTGGGAGACACCCCGGATGTGCCACCAAACACATTCTCTCTCATTCTAAATGCACATGACATACTTGCCACCTAAATAGAGCTGTTGAATGTGACGATGGTCTGCTGTCTGACAGTGCTCACCTCCAGCATTACCGAGCAGATGTGTCTCACACACTGAGTGATGGCCTGTGGAGTGCCGGAGATCGTGACAGCCCTCTCTGTGGAGTCCGGCAGCATGTCGCCCGCCACCTGAACCTGAGCGCCTGTGGTCTTTTTAACACCAGACAACAGAAGAACAAGGGCCATTTATTGCTGGAAAGAGCCCACTGTCAACTGTACTGAATGCCATGTGAAGCACCCACAAATTACCCAGAGCACATTTTGACATGCACTGAGCAGCTGCAAGCCACATGGCAATGTGCGTTCCAATATTTGAAGAGGCATACGTAGAAAATATTGTCCAATCAGAAAGAGTTTTCCAACTATATGATTCTTTAAAGGCTAGATAAGTAGGATTTTTATGAGTCGTGACAACAAAAAAAACAATCCAAATGCATCGTAGTAAAGAAAAACACAGAATGTTTGACTGGAGTTTTTGACAGTCAAAGTGATGGAGAACCTGGGAGGAGACATACTGTTCCTGTTAGGGTGCTGAAAAACAGCTTCAAGATGGGAGAGGATACACAAATGAGACTCCTACCTCTCTGATCTCTTTGATCTTTGAGCCTCCTTTGCCAATCAGAGAGCCACACTGGCTCCCCGGGAAAACCAGACGAAGTGTCACAGGTGGCTTGCTTGTCACGTTGCTGTTTGTCATTGCTGCTGTAATGTCCTGAGGGAGAAATTCAAAAATACATTACCATTTCTACACTGGCAGCCGCATGGAACGTCAACTTTATTTGACAACTCTGTTTGGGTTGCTCTGCTTGGCGTGCGTTTGCTGTCTCCCAGACAGACAGATCCTTATAATTCTTCTCCAACAGCAACATCATTCGGTGATACTCGAGGATGTAAGTTGTGGGCGACGCTGTGGCGTGTCGGTTTTTGCTGTACCTCCTCAAACCTCTCTGCAATCATGGAGAAGGCTCTGAAGATTCCCTCGGTGGGCCCTGTGATGGTGACTATTCTCTCAGGAGATGATCCTTCTGATATGTTGATCCGAGCTCCACTCTAAAAAAAACAAAAAACAGACTAACTGTTATCACAGCTTTGATTCCTTGCAACTGCTCTGCCTTAATTCATGAAACTTTTTGTTTTGATGTAAAAATCAAATGCTCACCTCCTCCCTCATTTTCTTTACCGTTTCTCCTTTCTGAAAACATGTTCAGGGGAAAAAGAAAAAAGGAGCCTGATTAGATTTAAGGACAATGCGCGGAAACAATCACAAAACAATCTAAAATCTGATACGGGTTTAGGGAGAGTGAATTAAATCTACCTTCCCAATTATGCTGCCGACTTCCTGTGAACGACAAGAAAAAGAAGCATTTCACCAAGACACCAAAGACATATTAGCACTTTTGGTGCAGAAATGACTCATTTGAACTGCAAATACCTGCTATTACATCACACGTTATTACTGCAAAAACACAATGTTTCTTTCCGACTGTTTACACATTTGTTGATTACCTTTCCGTGCATCAGCAGCCTCAGCGTCAGAGTTACATTTAAACTCCCATCTGAAGGCATTTCCTCCTTGTCGGACATCCTCTGTGTCTTGAAGGCTTCGGCGTAAACACCCTGCAATGAGAAATACATTATCTGTGTGTGGCAGGTAGTTTGGTGTTTCAGGATGTTCGGGAAATGAGGTGCAAAATTGAGGAGGTAATCAGCCAGATCCAAATACATATGTCTACTATAAAGTTTAACTGCACTCTCTGCTTGGGTGTGTGAGGCTTTCCTCAGGTAACAAAGTAAGATGGTTTAGGTTTTGTTTCTTTATTTTCTCTCCTTTTTTTAATTTTTTTTACAAATTTTGCTAATTTTTCCATAAGTCTTGAGAATACAGTCCTTTATACTAACTATACTAATAACTGCCCTGTTGTCCAGTCACATAGCAGGAGTTGCGGGGGATTATGGAATGCAGCATTTTCCATTCTTGACAACAAGGCGGCTGGAAAAGAGCTGCAAAATGGTCCAAATGTCAGCCTCATCACTGCTGTTAAATCCAACTTGTTGAACTGCTTTGGGTCATTATCTTAAAAAATAGTCATAGCAACCTAAGCGGAACGTTCCCCGAACTTTTATGCAGACAATTTTCGTGCTGCTAAAAGGATACAAACACCTCTTTTAAGAACTTATCAGGGGACTGGCACTCTCTGAGGAAGGGTAGACCATTGTTGTTTGTCTTCTGATGTGAGAGGGTGATGATAAGGCTATCGGTGGTTAGAATCTTCACATGGGACTGCATCTTTAGTTCCAGCTTAACACAAGTTGTGTGACTCTCCTGGATAAGGCCAGACACAAAGAGAGCTGCTTGTGCTGCGAAGGCCCGAGGATCAAGTGATGTGTGTGTGACTGGTCTCTTGATAGCAGAGACGCCACACAGTGTCGCCTCTGTAGTGGCTGCGTGTCCGATTCTTTGTATTTGCAGAACGAATAAAGAATGTGTCGATGCGGTGCTGGACAGACAGTTTATTGGACCATAACAGGCAGAGAATTGAGTAGAACACTATAAAGGACTGAGGTCCCAATGTTTATTGGATCAGAGTAGCACTGTACTGAGGAGTTGTCTTTATAAAAAGTTTACTTTTCAGGGCAAGTATAGATAAAGAATTTTAAGTAATGACAACTAAAAAGAGAAACGTGAGTGATCACGTGTGAATGTTAGCTTAAAACCTAAATGCAAACTGTGGATTTTATTGCTTAGAACTTGGCAGGAACAGAAGGGGACGAGGTGGAGTACTACTGGCAAGCATACATTGCCTGTTAATCCAGAGTTTATGTCAATCCTCCTCTAAGCTTTCAAGATGCCTGATGAATTTGTAAAGAAACTGTGAATTTTCTTCAGCTACTTTAATCTGCATCTGATCAGCTCGCCATGATACATTTGAACCAATTTCTGATGAGTGTGTAATTAGAGAGGAGAAGCTAAAAGCAAATGAGCAAAAGAAGGGTATCCCCTGTTGTTCACAGAGTGACCGAAACACATCCAGCATGTTCACCAGGACTCCTTTGCATAAGTCTTAAGTCAGTCGACAACCAACAACCGAGCACTGTCTCTGCGTCTCTTGTGTTTTCAATCATATTCTTATGCGTTCTTTTACGACCCGCCTGTTACATAAGTGTATAATTAATTCCCATTTCTTCAGCTGCATCACAAAAAAAAGAACTTAACAGTTTGATTGATTTAGAACAGATTTTTCACACCGACAAGGTGATTCCAAACGGGTTGTTTGTTGGAGACTTGGCACATCTCTGTGTGGTATGCAGTGTATCTCTAAGATTTGAGTCAAAAGAACAAGACAAAATAAAAAAGTGGAAGCTCTAAAAAACAAAAGAGACAAAGGTGAACAGACTCTGACGGCATCAGCAGGTGATCAGCATCCTCAAGGATGTCCTTGAGAAAAAGTGCTAAAAAAAAAGGCACCCTGCTACGGGACCGGAGTCAGAGTTACTTTCTGCAGCACATTTGAAAAACAACCTCAGTTTACCATATGCTACACAAGTATACAAATAAGAATGCAATCAGCAGTCAGAGAATCAGAAATAGATTTTGTTCTTGGCCACGCCAAAGGCTAAATATCCCACTAGAAATCTAAACTCTCTGAATCTCCCTTTGGTATGGTCACCTTACATCAAGGGGGTTCCAGATTTCTTTCTTGGTGACCTTCTGTAATGAATTGTATATTCTCCCTGTGTTTGCATAGATTCTCTCTAGCTACTTTTATTTCCTCTAACAATATTGAAAAGCTCATTTCAGTGGCTCTATTTTTTACCTTGAATTGGATTAAATGGGTATACACAATGTGTGCATCTCCCTTATATACAGTATTTTCATTAATGTTTGCTCATGCGCCAATAAATTAGCGCATCTATTGATTGCTCAGGTGACAATATATGACTAAATGAGGATTGCCTCCATAGTTTTGAACTATCCTGTGCCATGTCAAACAGAATCCTGCAAAGCGTTTTGAACAAGTATTTCCACCAGCTTTGAGATTCTACAGCAGTAACTGAGAAACACTTTTCTCATGAAGCCCAGTGAGCAGTCTTCCAAACCAAAATGTACCTGCTCACTTTACAAGTGTTGCTGCAATCATCTCAGGATCTTTTGACCCCTTGAAAGGACCAAGTTTGCTAACTCCCCCTATATCTATTATTTGTGCTCAGTTTAGCTAAGCTTGCATGAATACAAACTTACGGCTGTTTGAAAGAGAAAAATCAAACCACATTACCCCACGCTATCGTATTATAACACAATCTTTGATCTTCCCACGGATCCCCTTGATACTTAAACAAACCAATGAACACAGAACGCTGTGTTTCCATTCCACTCCTAAAAAACAAAGACCAGAAAATGAATGCCTCACTCACAGAGACAGCCAGTGACACAAGTCGGTTACTTGTAATGAATCAGTGTCAGTTGACGCTGATAAAACAGAATATAGAAGAGCAAATACAACATGGTTGTCATATATTCTTGCTTTGGCACACGCCAGTGTTCATAATGTCTGACCGGGCTTAAAGACTTAGTTCAGACGATATCATAGATAAGCAAAGGGTGTTTTTCTCAGAACAACAGCTAGAGTGACAGCATACTCCGCTTTGTGTATCACTGTGAAGTTACAATGAATACATCAAATAAACAGCAACATCTCGCGCTAATCCTACAGGCCTGGATTTGTTTGGTTAATGCTAAGACCCTTTTGACCTATTTCTGTCACCTCCAGCGAGTCAGCGCACAAGACTTCTGAACAAAACTCTGGAGCACAACAGCACCCACAGAGTAGACGTGATAAAACATATCATCCAGAGGAACTCTGCTCCCTGAGCGCAGACAGACAGAGGTCTGCCTCAGACGATAACAGAAAAAAAGCGGAGAGGAAAAAAACGACGCCTTAATCCTGGAGGGAAACGGGGAACAATGTCTAAGTGGATTACTTGAGGGATTGTATTTGACAATGTTTTTAGAGTCTGCTTCAAACTAGAAGGCGTGCAACATTTCAAATTTGAAATGGTATAGATAAGTTTGTTTGAACATTCGGACCGATCGTTAGCAAAGATGGTTTACAAAAGCCAAGCCATAAGCCAAGCCAAACGCTTCTAACAAACAATTCTAACACAACTCCATGAATTATTCCCAACAATACAGCCAGTGTGATCAATTCTGGATAATTGTAAATAGTTCTGACTATTTTTAGCTGTCTGTGAGACACCACATAGCAGCCAATTAGCAATACCGCGCAGCACTTCTCTTTTAACACAAAGGTTACTATGTTGGATATTCATTACATGGCAGGTTTCATATGTTAATTAATTCTAGGCTGAACTTTGTAAGGCAGAAAGAGTTCTAAAAAGAAGTTAAAAAAAAAGATACATTTAAAACTGAGCCATAATCAGGAAAAACAACCAGCTCGAATTATATAACCTAATAGGAGTCAGGGGTAGTGCATTAAAACAAAGCCTTGCGTTGTTTAGCTTCCACTTGAAGTAAAGAACCAGCAGCTTTAAGTTTCCTTCTACAGCCCGACATAACTGTAGTTCCGAACCATTTTAAAAGCAAAAACTGATCTGTGTACAACCAGACTCTGGCTGTTGTAGCTGATCGAGAGGCCTATAACAAGAGAGATGAGTACAAAGCACTGACCTTGTGTACAAAAATCTTCCTGCGCTTTGGTTCTGGTGTCTTCCAAATGAATGGCCTTTTAGTTTGTGGTCCGTGTTCAATGTTTGCTTCCTTTGTTGTCAGTTATCCTCAGAATGGACAGATGGCTCCCTGTGCCCTCAGACCGGCTGGAGCGAAGGCAGGCTTTGCTATTAGTCCCTCAGCTTAGCCCAAGATAAGCCCCTACGCAGGGCAAGTGAACCCGCATCTCTTGCCTAATTCTCCCTGTCACAGCCACCAAAGAGGCGTTCCTCTGCACGAAGATCCACAGGCTGAGGAGGCCTGGCAGGGCAGGGCAAAAAAGGCACGTTGGCTGGATAGCATCCAGCACAGGCAGCCTACTGTACAGTCCCAGCACTATGGCGAAAACCCCCGGCTCATCAAGCCCTCTGCAGTCTTCACAGATACAGTGAAGAGAGGCTTTGTTAACTAATGTTTCTTGGTGACTAACAACTCTGCATGACTGCTGTGTCCTTCATTAGATTTTCAGAGAGCTTCCTGCTCGCGCAGGCCGGGATTTTCCTTAAAATAAACCTCCCTGTGTGAAATTGGTGCTTTGTGCAAGGAGGCGCACTAATTGTGGAATGGGAAGGACAATGTGGCGTTGGAGGTATTTAGTGATGTTAAGCACAATGTCTTCGTGGGGTGCTTCACCCCCCCACCCCCCACCCCAGCCCCCCTTCGCGGCCTCTGCCCTCCCCCACCCGAAGAAGCCCTTCTGCCCTCGTAATGAGGCCATACTGGATACAATACAGCCCTTCTGCACAGAAAAATGTATTCAGCTGAGGTCCAAATTTGTGAAGGAAACGAGTCAGTGAAGCATAAGTGGCACATTTGATTACCATTCAGCGCGTTGCACAGAGACAATAATGGCCTTAAGGCCATCTTAGAAATCGAAACACAACATTCGACATACACTATGCAAGCAGGATTACAACACGTCTTCTAAAGTTGTATTTATATGATTAAAAGGACCAAAATACCCTCAAGACAAGGGAAGGGCTTCAGTTACAAAGGGACCCTTTCAGGGTTGCAACTGGGTCAAAGAATTGAGGGTTGATATAAGTTCAGACAAGTAGCAGAAAAGAGTCAGAATAGCAGCACTGCCGTCAAAGCTATCATCAGCATGAAAAAGTATGTGGCAGTTGTTTCCTATCTGTTCACAGTCTGCGAGATGATTGGATGTTTTTATACCAATCACTCATGCCTAATTTCCTCTCCTACATGTACATCACGTGACCGCGAGATTAAAGAATCAGGGATTATATGGAATTGGATCACCGTTATCAGTTTCGGTTACTGGCGGCAGAGTTAATGATGGCATCCTGAAAATGAGGCTACCTGCTCTACTGTAGATGTTTTAAATGGCTTTTTGTAACATGCCCCACTCTTTGGGAAAGATTCATAAGGACATTTTGAGTGGCACATGATGGTCAGTCCCCGCAGCAGGAGCACTTCTGTGGTTTAGAGTACAGCCAGCCAATCTAAATGCAGCACAATCCTCATCCTGGTAGACATACTGTGTGATCCAATGATAACTGTGATCCAATTCCATATAATCCCTGATTCTTTAAGTCTGATGTCACGACACTGTGTCTTTTTGCCACTTAGGGCATCCAAGTACAGCCGAATCTGCTGCACAGACAGTGACTTGAATTGTGATTTTTTCTGAAAAATACCTGTAAATATGTTTAGATTAGGCGACAGGCGGCATTTAGGTGACAGTGTGTTTACATGTGGTCCTAAATAAGCGATTCTAAATCACTAAGTCTCATTTGTTAAGACATACAATGCTAAAAACAGAAAAATGCTTTACCAAAAAAATGATGAGAAGGTGGAGGTATTAAAAGGTACGTGTGAAGTGACATCTAAGGCTGGTTGCTGTGATCTGCCACTAAAAGCACTGTTATCTGTTATTGTCTATGAATTCCGTATTCTTTCTTTAAGAGTGGTACAATGTGGCCCCTTTAAACCAGAAACCACGCCGTGGACAAAGTGAAAAACAAAAACAAGGTTGGGACCACTTTCTCCCCCTCTGGGTGTTCCACAGACATCCAAGAAATTGAATGTAAACAAAAACAAGCTACCCTACTAGGGGGGGGGGGGGGGGGGGGGGTGTCTCCATCAGCCTTTACACAAGTCCAAAAAATATCCCAAGGGGGAGTCAATCGACCGAGCACACCGCGTCGACCACTGCATTTACTCAACCCATTAAATCAAGTGATTCAGTCACTTCCCTGTGTCCAAAAATCCTTCCAGCTTTGATGAGCCCAGTTATGATGACAGAAAACTAGGCTTGTCTGTCTCTTATATTTGGAATATGTCCTTTAGCAGACAGAAAATTCCATCGATGAAATTCCTGAACCATGCTGATGACTAGAAGCCATCCCATTCGAAACCTGGCGGCCGCTTGCAGGCAAACCTCATATTCAATACAGGGAAGCCTCTCTCCTCATTTTACACATCCAGCATAAACTCCCCTTTTGAATTCTCATGGGTGTGAGAATATGCATGTAATCACATGCAACCTTAAATGAACTATTGATGGCTTGTAGGTTTGAAAAACTGGCAGTTATGTCGCATTCCTATAACAAGATTTGGTCTCATGCAATCTCATGAAATCATATAATGAACTTAAGTTATGGATAATTAAAGACAAATGTCACATAGTTTTATGCTGAGCAACTGTAAAACATTTTAGTTTCAGCTGCCCCATATAACCCAGTCAAAAAGGGAATATATCACTGTACACGATGAGAGCATCTTAACAATTAATGTGTCCATTTACTTGTCATCAGTGTCCACATGAAGTGGGCCCCACATGATTCAAGGAGCAGTAAAACTTCCTGTTTCTGTCTATTTGTTGAAATGAAGTGAATGAACATGATAATGTCATTCTGGCTATACTCCCCCCACCCCACGGCCTACTTCCTTCAATCCTGCTGCATCTGATTACTGTCAAATATCATGAAAGATGATCTGAAAAATTAGATTTTTTTTCCCTAATCTCCAAGAAACCGTCGCAGACAAAGAGCATTTTCACATTAATCCTTCAGGGTCCCTCAAGCTGACTTCTGTACCGGCTCGTATTCATTTTGTTGCCATTAATCTCATTCTAATCTTCTGAAATGCTCTGTCTGTTCCTGCAATATACTAAAAAGGAAGTGCATGTTGTAGCAATTTCTCATGTGATAGACTGAGATGTTTGGAAAGTGGTTCATCATTTCCATCTGAAACAATAAGGCAAGCATAGTTAAAGGGAACATAGGGGGCAAGTCAAAATTGGAAATACATATAATGTTTGTTTAGGAAGGGAAAATAAAACCCTAGATGTGTTCTTTTTTCTTTTAACAGATAGCTGAAGAAAATTCAGACGGTCAGAGAGAGCAAGAAATCAAAAGGGCTTGTCTGTGTGTGGAAGGGAAAAAAGAGGATGAAATAAGAACAGATGACAGACAGATGCAGATGCATAGATTTGAATTTACCAGAGTAGAAATAATTTCACAAACCCCAATTAATGTCTTGATTCCTCATTAATGAATAAAAAACTATTGATTAAAGCTAACGATGCACAATAGTTTCTGCAGCTGATTAATTCTGTGTGCTAGAAAAGTCCCAATGACTTGCATTGTTTATCAATTGAAGTTTGAGTCTCTCAAATAAAGCCGTTGAAATTCACAGGAAGATCAAATAAAAAAGTCCCTGTAATTGGAACGGAATTGGCTAGAGCATGTATGTCAAACAAATGTATGTACCAACAGCAATTACGCTGCGATGAGTTTTCGTGTAAATCCTGGGGGGAAAATCCATCCAAGCATTTCATCAGATCTGTATCACATCTATGTAACACGTCTATAGGAGTCCATGCTCTCCATGCAGCTCATTTCCGTGTCTGTTACTCATTAGCTGCTCTGTTCACACCTATCTGCTCATGTTCATATATCTGTTTACGCTGTTTGTATCATATTAATAATGTCACTGTTTCTCTCTCAATTATCCATATATATTATTTATTTCTATCCCCTTTCTTATGCACTGCCATGCCTTTTTTGGCTGCAACTGGGACATTGGGTGCATAATTTCGTTCCACCTCGTGACACGCGTGACAACAACGTCCCCTTGAGTCCTATAATTAGATAAGGTGTTAATTTGGTAGGAAGCCTCTAAACATTTTAGCCTTTATATAATAAAAAAAAGGCCACATATCTGTCCATGCCTGTACACGGAAAACAAATGGTGGATGGAGTGAAAAACACTAAGTCATCCCTCCTCAACATGTGGTGAGGTCTGCTGTGAGCCCAGAAATGCGCCCACTGAGACCAAACCTTTATCCTCGCATAAGGGTCCGTGTCTGTGTATGTGTGTCTGTGTGTGTGTTATCGCACAACAAGGAAGCATGAGCACTACAAATTGGCGACAGCTTCAAAGACAGAGTGCTGATCACTGGACTTAGACCTCGATCGGGTCGTGAGTGCGCCGGAGTGGACGTGGGAGTTGTTGTTTTTTTGGTCAGCTGGCCTGCGGGGAGGTCTGCCGGGCACTTGGCGAGGCGAGCGATGGAGTTCCACAATCTCTGCACTTTGGAAAGCTTTCAGCGCCTCTGCGGCCGCTACGGCTACGGGGGAGAGTTCCGAGAGGTTATTGAGCGAGAGTTCAGCCGGATCAGAGGTAGTGTGTGTGCGTGTGTGTGTGTGTGTGTGAGAGAGTGTACGGTACCGGGCATAAGTAACGGGGCAGCAGCCCCCTCACGTGTCCGCCCCTCTGCTGTCCACAGGAGTGACCTATTTGGACCATGCAGCGGCCACCTTGTACCCAGAGTCTCTGCTCAGGGACTATTTCCGGGACCTATCCACCGGTCTTTATGGTGAAACTGTGTTTTTCACGTTTGCTTTTGCTTCTGTGTTATTGATCCTATCCTAACTCTTACCCACACCTCTGTACCCCCTCTACTACTCTTTCTGTTCTTCCCTCTAACTCTCTTTGCTGTCACCACTGACTCTGACTAGGGATTTTCCTAGTCTTATTTACTAGTCCTTGACTTATTGTCATATTGATGATAACTATAACATTGTGTCTACTTTGTGTAAGTTGCTTTGGATAAAGCGTCTGCTAAATGCATAAACATTTACAGTATAACAACTCAGCCACTGAGCTTAGGACTGTGTTTCCCCCCCCCAACCCAACAGGAAACCCTCACAGCCACAGCCCCAGCAGCAGACTCACACATGACACAATAGAGGGGGTCAGATACAGGTGAGGGGCTTTGCCCGGCCTTTCGTGGCCAGCCGGGGAGCCGCTTTGCTGCATGAAACGAGTTAACAGCCCAACGTTTCTCTTGCAGGGTGTTGCAGCATTTTAACACCACCCCCGAGGAGTACTCGGTGATTTTCACTTCTGGCTGCACAGCTGCGCTCAAATTAGTGGCCGAGAGTTTCCCCTGGAGCCCGCCGGCTGGAAAGGAAACGGGGAGCCGCTTCTGCTACCTCACCGACAACCACACCTCGGTGGTGGGCATGAGGGGGGCGGCCTCGGCCCTGGGGGCGCTGGCCCTGCCGGTCCGGCCGGGGGAGCTGGAACGCCAGGTCAAGGTCGAGGCTCAAGGCGAAAACGCCGGCGGCCAGACGGCGCATCTCTTCTGCTACCCAGCGCAGAGCAACTTCTCCGGGAGGAAGTACCCGCTTGGCCACGTGAAGCGCATTCAGGCGAGACGGCTCTACCCGGCATGTGACCACCGGGGCCGCTGGTTCGTGCTGCTGGACGCGGCCTCGCTGGTCAGCTGCTCCCCCCTGGACCTGCAGGAGTGCCCCGCCGATTTCATCCCCATCTCTTTCTACAAGATGTTTGGCTTCCCCACCGGTCTGGGGGCTCTGCTCGTCCGGAACAGTGCGGCAGGCGTACTAAGGAAGGCTTATTTCGGAGGAGGCACAGCAGCTGCTTACCTCTCGGGAGAAGATTATTATGTGCAGGCAGCAAACATTTCTGACAGGTTAAGTATTGTGGGAGTCTGAAAGATACCAAATAGTCTTAGAGAGCTTAAACGTCTTGGCGTGTTCATGCTAAATGGCATATTCTTTGACTCTTTTTTTTGTTCCTTTACATGGTGAAGATTTGAAGACGGCACCGTGTCTTTCCTGGACATCATTGCTGTAAATCATGGCTTTGAGTCTCTTTACAGGATCACAGGTACTGTGATAGAGCATGTTGATTGATATCGGAAGATGGAATCTGTCCTTTCAGAGCAGACGCGGGTGGCATGTGCGGGGTGTCTTCCTTATCTAATGATAACCTACTTCAGGAAAACACAAGAAGCATTACCGTCTCTATTCTATTTCTGCCTGCAGGGAGCATGCAGAACGTCCAGCAGCACACGTTTGGCTTGGCTCGCTACACTTACTTGCTGCTCTCAAGCCTTTGCCATGGCAACGGGAAACCGGTGGCTCAGGTGTACGCCGAAGGTCAGTTTGAAAGCTCAGTCAATCAGGGAGCGATCCTGAACTTCAACCTCCTGGATTCTCACGGACGGATAATTGGGTATTCACAGGTGCATATGGTACACTGGGCTAATTCAAGTTTTACAATGCTTTGATTATTTCATGCTCGTGCATAGGAAGCTCCCGCTTTGTGTCACAGCCAATCCCTCCGCTGTCCTCAGGTGGACAGAATGGCCAGTTTGTACAACATTCACGTGCGCACGGGCTGCTTCTGCAACACCGGCGCCTGTCAGGCCTTTCTCGGCATCACCGGCGAGCAGATGAAAAGAAACCTGGAGGTCAGAGATTACGGAAATTGGAAAAGTCGTCCGGGTCTGCTCGGGAGGGCAGAGGGGCTGGAAATGAAAGAGTCCTTTTCTCTTCAAGGCAGGCCACGTCTGCGGAGACAGCGTGGACTTGGTGGACGGCCAGCCGACCGGATCTGTTCGAGTGTCCTTTGGCTACATGTCAACCTTTGACGACTGTCAAAAGTTCCTACACTTTGTCGCAGAGTGCTTTGTGGAGAAACCGGTCTCAGTGGACCAGGAGAGGCTGAGGAGGCTGAAAACAGCCGAGGCGGCACCCGAGGGTTCGAGCCGCTGCTTTTCAATGAGAGAAGTCGCCAGGGAAGCAGACAAAGCAGTGAAAATCCAACCCACAGAGGCATCCCTGAGGGCATCAGGACACGCCGACTCAAACGGCCGCGGGGAGCCTTACACCCTGACCAACATTTACATCTACCCCGTCAAATCTTGCGGCGCGTTCGAGGTCCGAGCCGCCGGCGGCCCAGCCCACGTCCCTCCGCTCCGTTCGCCTGGCCCGTTTGGGTTTTGACTCTGAGCTGTTGATCGCGCAGGTGCACGACTGGCCGGTGGGACCGCTTGGTTTGCTGTACGACAGAGGCTGGATGGTGGTGAACGGGAACGGCGTGTGCCTGAGCCAGAAGAGGGAGACGCGCCTGTGCCTCATTCTCCCACAAGTCCACCTCCCCTCGAACAGATTGCTGCTCCAGGCGCCGGGTCAGAGCGCCTCCGCACGGCCCGCTGCTTAAAGCACAGCGTTTCCATCCAGGGGGATCGTCTCCTGTATGGTTCTAAGAGATTTCTTTTTAAAAAATGTTTTCTCCTTCTCTTCTTTTGCCCCGCAGGAATGGATACCATTTCGGTTCCACTGGAGAACCACGTGGAGCTGAACTCGGCCTCTCGTGTGTGTCACAGTAAAGTTTGCGGTGACAGGTGAACCGGGAGTGCCGCCACACATGTTCTTTGTTTTAGATATTTCTCCTATACTTATCTGCAGTCTTCTTCAGTGTGCTTTTTATTTGTCAGTAAATCCCTTTCTGGGGCTTCTATCTCTGCTCTTAAGAATCTCCTGTCGCCTATTTTTTTTTTTTATAAAAAAAAACAATGGGCAAGAGAAATTAATCTCCTCTGACAGATCCCCACATGACATGTCACAAGTTTTAAAAAAAACAACTGATTCTTGGATTAGATGTTGCACCATCAAAACTCTGTAGATTTCCCCCGGGGTTCTCCTGAATATAATTGAGTTTAATTCCCCAGGGTGGAGGCTGTTGACTGTGGGGACGAGGCTGCTTCCTGGCTTTCAGACTTCCTCGGACAGCCGTGCCGCCTGATAAGACAAAGTCCTGAATTCACCCGAGAAATGAGGAAGAAGAAGCCCGGTGAAGGTATCTTTGTAGGAGGCTCGTTTGATTTGCTTTTCTTCTCTCTGTTTACTCTGGATTTGTCTGCCTCACTGTAGGCGAGCTGTTCTCGTGCTGCATGTTGCAGAGGGCAGGGCGCTTTCAGAGTTGTCAGGAGTTTAAAAGCTAAAAGATAATATTGATTGTGGATGCTGTTGGTTCTCAGCAGGAAGGGGTGGTTTTGGTAGCAGGTTTTTGTCTTCTGATCTTTGTTATTTTTAACACTTCAACTTTAGCTTTGGATATTTTCATACATCTCGACTAAAGTCAGGACAATTTATTGCCCTTTCACCAGGGCCGCGGTCTTGTTGCGTAACCCTCTTTTATTTGATGTTAGGTTAATGGAGTGATGTCTTGACATTTTTCCTTTAGAAAACAGGAATAATTCAGAATTCTTGGCCTGTCGTGATGCCAAGCCAACTTGGAGCTGATGCAGCAATTATATAGTCCTCACCATAATTCACAGATGGAATGAAGTCCATAGGCCTGCATGGAGCTAGTAAAACCCCTTATAGAAACCAAAAGCAACAAAGATTTTCCAGCAGCCTGCATCCGACTCCATTGTCCCATTACAAAAGCGGGGTCTTTCTCCTTCAGGCCCCTTCTTTGCGTTGTTTTTCTGTGTTTTCCTAATAATCGCCTCATGGCCAGTGTGAGAAAGGCTTTTAGTGACCAAGTGGTGGCCCTTATTTTACACATTGGTCTAGAAGTGTTCTTTGTAGGACGACAATCCTTTTGAAGGGTAGCGTTGGTTCTGAGCCCAGTCAGAATTGTTTTTAATGATGCAGTGCATTCAAGTGGATCAAAATAAAATCAATCTGTCATCATCAATTGTGAGGGATTATAATCGGTTTACATGTGATGGACTGCCAACCTGTCCAGGGCGCACCCTGCCTCTCGCCCAATAAATGCTCGCATAGGCTCCAGCTCCGGCACCCCCTTGCACCATGACCCTACTAGAAATTAGTAGAATAAACAGTGGATGAATGGGTGGATTTGCAAGAATGGGAGATATGGAAAACGGGAAAAATCTATCTTGACATTGCATCAGTTTAATACTGTTCAGATGAAAGCAGGGGTTTGTAACACTCTCTGTTTTAAAGCAGTTCTCTCAGCTTGAGCCTGAAATAGTACGTTTGAAAGGTATGGGTATTTAGCCGCCCAGAGGGATCCCAGAGATCCAGCACCTTGAGTTACATCATGGGAAGTATGGGATCCCTTATTTTATGAGTTTGCTTAAATTAGAGAACATATATTAAGATATTGTTGTAACTAATCTCTTTTAAATCAGTCTTTCGCCAGTCTTCAAATTGTCTTTGACGGTGGGTGCACGTTATAGCTTAAAACAATGTATTTTTCTCGTCTTTCATTTCTCGTAACGCAATAAAAACATCATTTCACATAATCCCCTCCGACTGGCAAAGGCCCGTGCCTTTCAGAGTAAGTAATCCAGGCTTTCTTTTGACTATTGGTCTGTGAGCCCAGTGTGAGATACTTCTGATAACATCATCTTGGCTATTCTCTCAGGTCTAAGACTGCTCCCTGCAGAGCCAAAAGAAACTCTCCGTAACTGCGTTCACATGCCGAGTAATTCTCCTCATAAAAAGTCAACTTTTCTCATGGGTAGAGTTTGCAATATCTGTCTATGTGCTGGGCTTTTACTCAGACTGTTGTGGATTGACAAATTGCAATATTTTGCATCAATATGATGAATTATTTTTCAGTTTTTCATTCAGTTCGTGTGCCAGAATGTGAAATCAGATATTGATTTTAACCATCTTATTAAAAGGTCCATTTAGTAGCAGCTTTTTGCTCAGCATCTGGGTTTAAACTGGCGTTTATTTAATTGTTTTAAGTTTGAAAGGATAAACTGATAACAGATGGATCTCTCTTCATCCATAATTACCTACCTATTTTTGTAGACTTTATGGAAATCACCAGTCAGACAGTTTCACTTTTCATTTTTAAAAAGAATCTCTGAGGGTAATGTGAAGTTTTCTTTTCTAGCTGCCTGCTCCCCGTTCCTCTCCCTGGTGAATGAAGCTCAGTATCTTATGATCAACCGTGTCAGCGTGGAGCTTATTCAGAATCTGATGAGCAGCAGGTTCTAACACACAAGATGCCATTCAGAATTGCTGAAGGATGCGTTGACGTCCATCCATTTTTACATCACACTGGCTCATTCATGTACCGCAGTGTAAAATAACATGCAATTTCCACATTCCCACTCTCAGGCAGGATGGTTGTGAGGGCGATCAGCTGCCTGACACACAAAATGTCATTAGGCGCTTCCGAGCCAATTTAGTCATCGCTGGAGTAGAACCATTTGAGGAGGATAATTGGTCACACTTGATTATTGGCAACACTCGATTCATGGTGAGCTGACACTTTGAGATAAATGTTTAAATCTTCAAATGCCTTAAAAGCTGATAAAAACTGCTTTGCCCCTGTGGAATGAATGTGCTGCCTCTGTGATAAACCATAAAGGTTGCAGGCCGGTGTGGAAGATGCCAGATGGTTGGAATAGACCAGGACACGGGGACCAAAACAAAGGAGCCGCTTTTGTCCCTGTCTTCCCACCGTGCCGGGAAGGTGGGTCAGAAACTATTAGCGTCCCCTCATGTCAGAGCTGTGAGTCTGTAGAAGCACTTTAAGTATGTTTGCTCAAACTCAGTTACCTTGTTGTTTTGTGACTTACAGGTGACATTCGGCGTGTACCTGACTCATGGGGCTCCTGAGGGCTCTCCTGCTACCAGTGTCCTCTCTGTTGGCTCTCTCATACAGCCTGAACCTCACAGTAATTGAAGTGGTCATCTGAAACGTTGTCTTCTTTTATTGAGCTGATATCCATGTACTGAACAAAAGAAAACTGGTCAGTTATGTTTGAATATGTCTCATATTTGGAGAATTTTCTTCTTAATTGACTTTTTTAGCACATAATCATTTATAAGTTGAGCAAAATTACCCCAGTTAATGTTAACCTCTTTCCTGGGTCTGTTCCTATTGAGGTTTAAATAGCTATTTATTTCAAGCCTATGACTGATTATTGGACCAGAAATCTAAAGCACATAATTAATCTCCCTGCTATGGGAAATCTACCAGATGCTTAATATATGCTCCGAAAAAGGCCTTCGGCTTGTGAATGAGACTTTATTTCAGAAAGAGCAATAATTTGAAAATGGAAGGAACATTTGTACTTATAAGAGTAAGGTTATATCTTGGCCACTGAAATGTAAATGCAGATAATGATATATATTCTCTTGCAGAAAATAAATATGCAATGTACTGATTTAGGCTTGCCACTTCTTTTGTCTTCCATTTATCCAATTTCGTCAGGCTTTGTAAGGACACCCAGCAGAATATAATGAGCAAATTTTCAGCTAGGGAATCAAATTAATGGCAAAAAGAATGTTACAACTTTATTCAATACATTTGTGGAAAAAGACAGAGTCCAATCATTTACAAATTTCTTGAGATAGTGTTTTTAGTGAACATAGATTAAAAATATTCATAAATACTATTACATTTGTTACAGTTTACATTTTTGTGAAAAGAACAGCTCATGTTTAACATTGTGGTAGCAACATATTTAATGTGATGAGGGTAACAGATACTGCAAAAGATCAGTGACAAACGAGGGTATTTAAAAAGCACTAAAGAGTGGACAGATGTTCTGCAGTCTGCAAAAAAAAAAAACACATCACCAAATTGTGGATCAATTTCAAAGTAATAACCTGCGTCTTAAAAATGCACTGACTTTGAATGACCTGTCAGTTATAGTAAACACTGTGGAAAGATTCTGTGACTAAAAGATCTGGCTTTGTAGAAACAAAACATAAAGAAATTAAACGGGGCTTCACTTATCTTTGTTAAACTATCTAGCAGAAAAGCTAAATTTTACTAGGCTGCAACACATGGCCTTATTTCTATTACTATTATTATTAGTGAGCTAATGGACTTAAGGATAATCACAAGAAATTTGCAGCACAAAGTCCAATTTGTTGTGCTCTATTTAAGGTGGCAACACGTGTAAGATGTATTGTCCTCCTCTAATGAACCGCAGGTAGCGGTGCTACCTTAACAATTGAAAGCCCCGCCCCCTCCTCGCGAGTAGACCGTACTTTGACAAAACTTGGTCAAAGTCTGCGCGCGCGAGTCTGGACAGGCGTTTGACTACGTAACGCTTAACACATTTTGCTGTGAAGTGTATCACCGACGGTAAAGTATGAAGAAGAGGGTCGTGAAACAGAGAGGTTCGACCCCCCACCCAAGTAGTGTCCGCAAGAACGTCAAAGCTCAGAAGGAGGGGACGCAGTAAGTTACGTATGGTAGCTAGCGCGTGACGCCTTCTTTTTTCTTTAGCTTGATAGGACTCCTGCCCTCAGCTGGGCTCATAGGTGGATTCTCCTGTTATGGAGTAAAGAAAGTCTTTCCATGTGCTACAGAAAGTTAGACTTGGTGTCTTCTAAATAATTAGTATTCATGGTTGTGTGTCGCAATGGGTGACATCCCCGCAATCGCACCATAAATACGAAAAGATCAAACACCCGGATGTAGTTATTTATCTTTTGTGATAGGACTTAATACTTTACTGAATTAAGTGCTATATGCACTCAGAGCAAAGTTTTACAACGTTATGGTTCATTTATCTCCATTTACAACTTCTTTTACTTTTTCTGTCACAATGAGGCCACCTATATTCACATCAGTCCGAGTGGGTTGGTAATTTGGTCCTGGGAGCTCACATGACTATATATTTTCTTTAAAGCATTTAAAGAAGGCAACAGTTGTTGGTCTAATATTTCTAGATTAATGCTGTATATGACAGAGGTCTGAATGTTTGACCAGATTAACAGCCGGTCTGACCCCTCTTTACTGTGAATCTGGAAATGTTGGATATTTTTTCTTTTAGCAAAATATGTTTAGATGGTCCCTCATAGACATCAGACATCATAAAAGTCAAAGCTTCCTCCAAATGAGGTCAACAAAGCTTCCCTTTGCACATCCGCCATAGATGAAGGACAGGTCTCGAAGCTATCTGTGCGATCAGAGGCCACTTAGGCTCGCTTCCTTCCTCTTCAAACTCTAAAATTCCTCCAGATATAAGGGATGGTTTATTGATGATCTGCGGTGTTATGGGAGAAGTATGCATATCTCTTCCAGCCTTTCTTTGAGGAAAATTCTTTTAAAAAACCTGGTTGATGATTTCTTCACACGTCTTTTAGAAAAGCTGCAGATCCTCTGCCTATCTTTGCCTCTTAAAGGGTGTAGACAATGTTCACTTAGGAAAAGAGAATATGAACGTTGAAATAGATAACCCCAAATGATTTTATTGGTGTTTTTAAATAGAGGCAAAAATCAGGTGGTTGATGGCTTGAGCTTTTAAGAATCTGCAGGGTTTTCTTTTTATCAAAACTTTACTTGTGATACGTATATATTCCTATAAAGGATGAATATGTAATTATGTAATTAAGTATTATGAAACTTGCAGCTACAAAAAAACACACCGAAACAGCACTGAAACAGACCGTTAAACATGCCAACAAGAAATATGCAAATATATGTGATTCCCAACCTAATTTTTCTTACATTACTGCTGCATTGAATTCATAATGCTAAATCTGAAATAAAACACTGGCCTTAGAATGAGATGAAGTGCTCTTTTCATTCCATCATACTTGTGCATTGGTTTAAAAGGGAAAAAAATCCAGGGTGAGCTTTTGGTCGCTTCTATTTCTAGAGAAGAGAGGGAGTTCACACTTGGCGGCCTATTGGCGTGTGGGATAAATGACCTCCTATACATTTCCCTCAAGCAGTGAAGAGATCAGTCTTCAGCTAAAATGGCTCTTCTGGCTGATTAGAGTGCTAATGGAAGGGGCCGGGGTGTATTGTCCATTAATTGGCTATAGTGTGGAACGCATCCTCTTTTCTGCTCTAGTCTCCAGGGGAGTCAAGACTCACTCCAGTGATTAGATCATTCAGCTCTCTCAGCTCTCCTCTTCCATGTTGGTGTTTCTATACATTTTGTGCTGAACATACAACTGACTGTACACCCAATGCACATCTGTTGCATTTTCCATTTTTTTAAAAGCCTAAATGGAGCTTTAGATGGTTCTGTTTTCAGCAGTCGCCATTTGATGAGAGTAGGGAGTGAGACTTACACTCATCAATGGTTAACAAAAGCTACTGTTTGAATGCCAAAGGTGAGAGCTGATGCAAGGGCGCATTTTCAGTGCTCTTTGTCAGCAGTGCTGTTAAAAAACTGCCAGGCCCGGTTTTTAGGGGCTCAATCGAGACGGAGCCTTGGCAGAGCTATTGAATCTGTTTGATTTGGTTTAAAGTACCAAGACAGAACATTGAACTTGGCAAAAGATCACTTTTTCCGAGTGCTCTTTAGATAAAAAAAAAAAAAAAAGATAATCAATGGCAATGTATAGTGCTTATGACTCCATCTGTCAGTCTGCTGTGATAGACTTACTGTGAGGCTTCTTCAGAGAGCTATCTTTGGTGTTTATTTACTTTTGATGCCTTGCAGAGAGTAGCAGTCCAAATCTGTGAGGTCTGATGGTTTTTAATCTCCCTGTCTCTGCTTTCAGCTCTAGTGGGTGGTTAAAAAGAGGTTTATTGGCCCTCTTTGCCATCTGTATTTTGGCACCTGTCATGCTGAAGGTACTCCCAGATTTGATTCAGCACTTTGTTTACACACACAGAGGTGAGTGGGTGTATTTTCTGCCTGTCGTTTGTCAGGTTACCCAATGACAACACACACACAAACAAAATAAAAAAACAAACAAACCTGTGCTCTTTTCTAGTCAGCTTGCCTTTCTTTGTGGATCTCACCCGACCAGCTGATTTCTCCCTTAATCATACCATCAACATGTACTTAACATCAGAGGAAGGAATTTCCTTGGGCGTATGGTCAGATATGTCACATTTTTTTACAATAAAAAATAATGGCAAATAGTGGTTGGGCGTGTCCCCTTAATGATCAGCTGTACCCGCTTAAACCATTTTAGGCACACCGTCCCCGAGAGTCGGTGGAAAGAGGCACAAGGGAAGGATCTGTCCTGGTATAAGAGCACTTTAAACGATGGAAGTCCAGTGTTCATTTACCTTCATGGGAACACAGGCACAAGGTACGGTCAATAATGCATCTGTGTAACAGCTACTCTCTGAGGCGAAAACTCAGAATCTGCTTGTTTTTTTCTCCAAAAATGTTTAACTTTTTGGCGTTTGTGTTTGTTAATCATCTCCACAGGGCGGCTCCACACCGGGTGGGAGTGGCAAAAGTGAGTGACTGACTAGCACCTTGTCTTGATTCTTTTTTTAAATTTTATTTTATTTATTTGCTATTTTGGTGACTAATCACAGCTATGTGTCAACAGTTACTGAGTACACTAGGCTACCACGTGCTGGTGCCTGACTACAGAGGTACGTGACGCAGGCTTTCACTCCATACTGATGCACAGCCCTCTCCTTTTAATTTGTTTCCAGCCACATGAGCCCCGTAGACCAGCGTAAGTTGTGTTTGGTGTGTAGTTTGCAGCGGTGCAGACTAAAGACAGTTCAACCCCAGGTCAGCTCTGAGTGCAGGATTGCCTTTGAGTGACTGCCACCATGTGGCCATTTAAAGAAGAAAAAAGAAGGAGTGCCAGCAAACCGCAGGTGACGTGAGAAACTCTTTCAGGATTTGGAGACTCGACAGGAGAGCCTACTGAAGCCGGTCTAACCACGGATGCCCTCTATTTATACAACTGGGTCAAAGCTCGCGCTGGAGATAGCCTGGTTGTCATCTGGGGACACTCTCTGGGCACGGGGTCAGTTTAATAGGACACTAGTCATCCGTGCAGTTTTGCCTTAAATGCACATCCCATTTAAAAATGTACATTAAGGAGCTTTGAAGTGATCCTTCAGTTTTAACAGTGTAATAACTGTCTCTGTGCAGGGTGGCCACCAACACTGCCGTCAAACTGCTTGAACGAGGCAAGTTTTGCGACCAGAGAAATTTGTCTAAAACAGATGAGGACTCGATTCCAACATGTCAGTTCGTCTTTTTTCCAGATGTGGTCTTCGACGGTGTGATCCTGGAGGGTGCGTTCAACACAGATCGACAGAACATAACTTTTCATCCTTTTACATGGGTAAACATAACATTTTACATTTGTTGTGTACCTTTTATAGGATGGCTCATAACCATGTAAAATTGACTTATTTTGTGCGTCTGTGTGTGTTAAAGTATTACTGGAAATACCCAGGTATTGGTTACTTGTTCCCTGAGCCATGGGCACAAAATAAGGTTGTTTTCCCCTCAGAAAAAAAGTAAGGCAAACATACTGGCTCGCAACATCTGAAACTTTGATTCTCTAATGATGCAATGGCTATTTCAATGTTTGTTTTTTCCCCTAGCTTGAAGAAAATGAAGAGCCCCATACTTTTCCTTCACTCTGAGGATGACCACTTAGTTCCCATCCAGATAGCTCGGCAGGTACGGCTACTGCGAATTAAGACAGCGCCTCTGTAACAGCTGTGTTATTTTCACAAGATGAGAATTGTTTTTTTTTTGCTCAACTCTCAGACGTATGAGGCTGCTGCCAGCGCTCAGAGCACAGATCGAGTCAAGCTGGTGACGTTTGACGGTTCTCTGGGATATCTCCACAACGGCCTATACCGAGACCCTAAATTGCCAGAGATCTTAACGTGAGTGGACCGGGAAGGCTCGGCGGTGGTTTACTAAAACTCTGACGTGTTTGGCACCAATAAAATGGAAACCTTTTTCCGATCACTTCTTCTCTACTTTTCAGGGGGTTTGTGTCGTCTCTGTGAAGTTGAAAAAAAGACTCTGAAGGATGACGCTGATTGCCTTTTATCATCTGCTTTATTTGATTTTTTTTAAAAGATCATTTTTCTAATTCTAATTCTGGATCTGGTGCTGAACAAAATTACTTAAACATTTATATTATGAGTGGCAATGTGTTTTTCACGTTAATGGATAAATCTGTTTTTAAATCACTGGTTATTGTTCATTTTTTGTTATTTTTCGTCTTTTTATTTTCTTCTTTTTTAACTTCTAAATAGAACTTGGAAAATAAATTAGCATCATCTGATTCTTAAACTGGATTTGAGTGGATCAGTTTTTAATCCAAAGCTTTAAAGGGTCAGTTAAGGGTCTTAATGGATGATATCCAGGTAGTTTTTTCGTCAGGGATTTGACACTATAGTGAATGTTCAGTTGAGATTTAAAAAGTCGACTTCATTGCAGTTTAATAACTGTGCGACGCCCTTCAGAAGAGCAGCAGCGGACTTTCTGTGTGATGGAAACAGACATCGACATATTGGTCTCAGGGGAAATAATAACGCTTATACTCCCATTCCATATGGGAACATTGCACCACGTTGGCTGTAACAAAGTCACTAAATAAAATGACAAGGCTGTCCTTTTGGCTGACTTTTAAAACCTCTAAGGGCCTGTTGAACCATTAAGAGTCTTCTGTTTGTGAGACGGAACAACAGCAGGATCAAAACGCTCCGTGTTGAATCTGCTGAGTCGGGCGAGTTGTTTTGATTTCAGGGATGCTGGGAGGCGAACCCCACAGAGATTGAACTGACACAAAAAGCAAAGTTTCTTGACAAGTGTTGCGGTAAGTTAAATTAAACTCCTAAGTAATTTACTGGGATTTTAACATTTCCACAATGCTGATGAAAGATATTTAAAAAGTCTGTCTGCTCCTGGAGATAAATCTTTAGTGAACAAAAGACCCAATTATCTTTAATAACAATGAATAAACCTTTGATTAAAAATCTCTGTCAAACTAAAATCCCCCAGTCTCATTTAAGTAAGCACCTGCTATTAAATTGGATTTCTTACGCTGTGGCATAAGTGAGTGGCATCATACTTTGGGAAACTTTACTAGTCAATCCAAGCAATTTGCGGTTACTCGGTTTAGTTCCCGTTTTTTCCCGTAGTTCCTGGTGCGCTGGCTTCCTCGTAACGGCGTGCCAGGATCGGACGTCATGCAGCAGCTCTGTCAGAAGCGAAGCTCCGCTCTCAGCAGTCGGATGACGTGGCTGAAGACTGCGGAAGATGCGCCGACAGCGTTCCACAACTCACCGCCCGAGCTTTCGCGTTACGCGCTGAGAGGCTGTGGGGCACCACGTGACTCAGCTCAGCCATTCCAATGGGATCGCGATGAGAGCTCGCGAGACGCTTACGCCATATGCGTACGAGAGCATCCCTGAAAATTGCCTCTGTCATACAACCAGGAAGAAGGTGGGATAGCCCTGCGAAGCTAACATCCCCAATCTTTCTGCATACTTTCACCGACAAATAATGGGGTCTTCCAGGTGGAAGGTGGCAGCGGCGGTGGCTTTTCTCGCAGTAGTAGGGCCTTTTTTACCTGTCGACGCAGATGAACACGACCACACGGTAAGACAGCGTTTTGCGGGGCCGACTGAAAAAAGGGGGAGCCTTGAAAATAATGGACGTTTGTGCTCTGTGTACCCTGCTAACTATAGCTAGTTATAGCTAGCTGCACTCTTAAAGACATGTCAGGGCTCATGACTTGAGGCGGGGGGATTTGCACCGATACCGTGTTAGCTATTAACCAGACAAGCATTCAAAAAGCTCGGTGACATGTCAGCCGTTGTCGGCCCTAAGTGCTTAGAGCTGCCGCTTGCTGGCTAGCTCGGTAGCACGTCTTCCACACTTGTCTTTACAAGCTTTCTTGAGCACCGGCGGAAACTGCTCTCAAGTTAGCAGCTAGCTAACGTTGGTAGTTGTTCATAAGGAAACGGGCTGTTAGCAACAAGCAACTCTAGCTAAACAAACTCCACGTATGGTTAACATGTTTTGTATAAACACTGGGGGGAAATTTTATTTCCCCCCTGTGAAATATTTAACCCGGTTTAAATTTGGTTAACGAGCCCCCAGGCTGTTATCTTTCTCACACGCTAATCAAACGATATTCGAGACGTAAAACCCCACGTATGAGTGGAGAAACACTTGCGTCCGCTTGCTTGAAACGTAAGCAAACACCGACAAGGCTTATCAGTTTTTGGTGTGCACAGACGCTTGCTTGCACCGATATCTGCGCTGTAGTAATATTGGTTTGCATGAATTTGAATCTAACAGCAAGAAAAAACACAATCCCTCTCAGTGTGCAGTGTGTGTCACACTTTAAAGTCACCATCCTCTTCAAACCCCAGTGTTGTTTTTATGAATTTGAACTCGGATTAATCGAATCCGGGTTGTGAATGACCCCTGGAGGAAACACGAGGGTTAAGTTACTTATTTCTGTCCTTGTGGACATCAAAAGGCTCCAATATGAAACCAGCTGGACTAGCAAAACGGGTATTGTGCACCTTGAAAACTCTCTGATAATTTTTCTGCTGTCTCTTTACAGTACAAAGATAAGGAGGAGGTAGTTTTGTGGATGAACACTGTTGGGCCTTACCACAACCGTCAGGAGACGTACAAGTATTTCTCTTTGCCCTTCTGCGCGGGCTCTAAGAAGACCATCAGTCATTACCATGAAACACTCGGAGAGGCCCTGCAGGGAGTAGAGCTGGAATTCAGCGGACTGGACATAAAGTTCAAAGGTAATTTGTTTTTAAAAAATTCACCTTTTGCATCATGTAAATCCGGGGCAGATCATTAATGTTCTGTATGAACGTCTTGGTAACATGCTCTGTATTTCCACCTGAGCGCAACACATTTGTTTTTGTAGATGAAGTCCTGCAGTCAACATACTGTGAGATTGATCTGGACAAACCCAAACGGGATGCTTTTGTCTACGCCATAAAGAATCACTACTGGTACCAAATGTACATCGATGACCTTCCCATCTGGGGTGAGGAATGATACTTTTCTTCCTTTTGGTGTGAGGCTTTGGTTTTTGCCCTGATGTTTCATTAAACCTGCTTTGAGTGTCTTCCACACCTGAGATCCATTACGAAAGCTCTTCCTTGGAAATATTAAATATCTTTCACAAAGAACAAGGCATTGAGCACCTGAGGTGAAATAAAGCAGCACAATAGTCGTTCTTTCCACTAAGGTTTCACTATGGTTTCATCTTGTATCATTTTTCTGTGTTTTGTGGTGTCTGCTGCCAAGATCCCACTTATCAGTGAACACTGTTTGTGAACGATAATGAATTTGGTTTCGTAAACTTAAGCTTTAGCTCTGCCTTACATGTAATTATGGTGCAGACCGTTTGATCCAACCTAATTTATGCTTTGTTGTATATTTTCTTAACTTATCTCTGACACAGACCCTGCAGATTGACTCCCTACGTACATTGAGGTGTTGAAACTGGCATTTTAGGTCAAGTGATTTGTCCCATGAAATGGATGTTAATGACTCATTGATGTTAATAGCTCTTCTCAGAGCTGCCATTCTACCAGCTTACCTCTGTGGTCACTCACATATTTGCAGTGTTGCCACTCCTGCAGCAGCTTAAATATGGCAAGCGGATGTTGTAGGTAGAGGGTGGGGTGCTGATATTTGCTCAATTCTGTGTGGTGTGTGTTTTATATGGATGGTTGCGACAGACTGAAATGGAACTAATTGTTGGGCTTAACCGCAAGATAATTAAGCCATCATGTCTGAGTTTATGTAAAGGGAAGCAGAGCTGCATAACTAAGAACGCGCTGTCAAACTTAAAGATGCTCAGTTGGATTTTTATCGCGTATCGACAACATGTAGAGCACAAAGTGGTCCAGCAGACTGTTAAACGTTTCAAACCTGAAATAAAGTAAAGCTAAATGTGGAGAGGATTTTCTTGTATCAATGGAAACTGAACAGAACACTGGCACAGATTCTGCTATTACAAAGTTAACAGGTCATTGTTGCCTTCTGTTTAGTTTCACACGTTCTGACTGTTTATGATATGTAGCCAAAGACCTGCTGTTTGCACATCCTGATGACTTTGTTTAAATACTGAATCCCGAACTACGTCCTGTACGCATGTATTTTTTTGTTAAAGGTATTGTCGGTGAGGCGGATGAAAATGGAGAAGAACACTACCTGTGGACGTATAAGAAGCTGGAGATCGGCTTTAATGGCAATAGGATCGTTGATGTCAATCTGACCAGTGAAGGCAAAGTGAAACTTGTGCCAAACACAAAGATTCCCATGTCTTACTCTGTGAGTATTTGTCCCTCTGCTCCTGTCAGTTCTTTCCAGCAGATATGAAATGACATTGATGCAAACCTTTCCCGCCACAGGTGAAATGGAAGAAGTCAGATGTAAAGTTTGAAGACAGGTTTGACAAATACCTGGATCCATCCTTCTTTCAGCACAGGGTGAGCACAGACATTTCCAAATCACCTCATAAGCTTTTTCTCATTCGGGTTGGGATGTGAAGTACGTTGGGCTGAAATAAGAGCTGTTAAAATAAGTGATCTGCATGTTTCCTTTCTAGATTCACTGGTTCTCCATCTTTAACTCTTTCATGATGGTGATTTTCCTGGTGGGCCTTGTGTCCATGATTCTCATGAGGACTCTAAGAAAGGACTATGCCAGATACAGCAAGGAGGAGGAGATGGACGACATGGCGAGTTCCCGTTTTGTGATCTGCTTAATGTGATTTCCCTTCAAGCTTTTAAGTTACTCAAGTGGTTTGTCTTCCTTCATACGACCAGGACAGAGATCTGGGAGACGAATACGGGTGGAAGCAGGTGCATGGAGACGTGTTTAGGCCATCAAGCCACCCACTGATCTTCTCCTCCCTCATCGGCTCCGGCTGCCAAATCTTCTCCGTCTCCCTCATCGTCATCATTGTCGCGATGGTGGAGGATCTGTACACAGAGTGAGTGTTTGGCCGCAACCGCGGGGTTCAGCACACAATATGACGGGAGCGGCTGTAAAAATGCAGACATAGGTCTAATCTGAAAATAGTCCCCGCAGTTAATCCACTTTTCTTTGACAAGTTTATAAAGAAATGTCTTTCAATTCTCACACAATAATAGCAATGGTTTATATATGGTAAAACACCTCTGTAGCCTATAAAAAAACTGTCCGGTGAAATGAGAAAACAATGGGAGCTTTTTGTGAGTGAGCGAAGCTCAAAGATGCACTTTGACACAGCGCCTGACCCCTTGTTTCCTGCTCTCCACAGGAGGGGATCCATGCTGAGCACCGCCATTTTCGTGTACGCTGCAACTTCTCCCGTGAACGGCTACTTTGGGGGGAGTCTGTATGCAAAACAAGGAGGTAATAAAGGAGTTCCTGTAGCACGTGTTCGGACACGGTCACTGAGTGCACCATTTCCCTCCGTGCAATTACATCTCCCGTGTGACTTGTCCTTTAACGAAACAGGCCGGAGATGGATTAAACAAATGTTCATCGGGGCCTTCATGATCCCTGCCATGGTGTGTGGAACCGCCTTCTTCATCAACTTCATCGCCATCTACTACCACGCCTCCAGAGCCATCCCTTTCGGCACTATGGTTTGTTTACCGCCCACGAGTGCATTTAGCCAGATTAGTTCTTCTACTGTGTTTTTTTTGGGGGGGGGCTTGACAGGCGTGCCTCTGGCAGCCAAAGGCCACAAATGACTGTGCGTCCTCTCCAGGTTGCCGTCTGCTGCATCTGCTTCTTCGTCATCCTCCCGCTGAACCTGGTGGGGACTATTTTGGGCAGGAATCTGTCCGGTCAGCCCAACTTCCCGTGCCGAGTGAACGCCGTGCCGCGGCCGATCCCTGAGAAGAAATGGTGGGTGTGGAGCCACGCTGACACAGAGTTTTTTTAAAAATCTTTTGTACCCATGCAGCCGGATGGGACCGTTGACAGCGTTATACCTCAGCAGCCTCAAATGGTCATTATTCCCTCTCAGGATATCCTGTAGCTAAACCTCTTTATGGGGTTTGTTTGTGATGTATAATGTCTCACGCCCTGGTGAGTTGGACCAAAAATCTCCAGGCTGTTAGGGAAGCTTAAGCTACAAACGCTAAGCGTTGTAGACTGTGGCTGCAAATGTCAGCGGCCGTGTCGGGGCTGCGGCCACGGGCTCTGGTGCTGCATGGGAAATGGCACGGCCGTCAGATGGGAAAGGTAGCGGTGACTTCAGGGCCCTCCGTTTAGATTTTCATCATGTTTTCCTTTTTCTTTCTCTAAAAACTGTAAGCCACATATGCCCCCCCCCCCCCGTTGCTCTGGCGTGTCCGGTATCATCACATCAGTTTGTCCCAATCTTCAGGTTCATGGAGCCGGCTGTCATCGTGTGTCTCGGAGGAATCCTGCCGTTCGGTTCCATTTTCATCGAAATGTAAGTTTGTTGGGTGAGTTGAGAGCGAGCGCCGGCCTCTGCGATGGGACGATGAGGAACCTCAGTGTCTGTTCTGTCTGTCCTCCTCCGTCAGGTACTTCATCTTCACCTCCTTCTGGGCCTACAAGATCTACTACGTGTACGGCTTCATGATGCTTGTGCTGGTCATCCTCTGCATTGTGACTGTGTGCGTCACCATTGTGTGCACGTACTTCCTGCTCAACGCCGAGGACTACAGATGGTAACCCCCCCCCTCCACCCCCCAGTGCTGAGGTTTTTTCTGTTTTGCACACTCATCCCAATGGTTTGTCCTCTCTCCACAGGCAGTGGACGAGCTTCCTCTCCGCCGCTTCCACCGCCGTCTATGTTTACATGTACTCCTTTTACTACTATTTCTTCAAAACTAAGTGAGTACTAGTCTTTGTTAAAGGCTCAAAATCCTTAGAAAAAGGAAGAATGAGTTCCAGCCCCCCCCCGTTGTCTCATCTCTGTTCCTCAGGATGTACGGGCTGTTTCAGACGTCATTCTACTTCGGCTACATGGCTGTGTTCAGCACTGCGCTCGGAATCATGTGTGGTAAGTCCTCAGCCCGCTCCATCAACCTTTTCCACACTGCCTAGCAAAAAATGGCTTCCCCTAAGCGAAAATGACCACCGTCTGAGCTGCTCCGACTTCCCCCTGGACACCAAAATGGGTCTTTGGACTTCCTTTTAGGCAATTTTAACCATACATTAAGCTGTTTCTCTGCTAGCTTGATGCGCACTGCGTTATTCTGCATGGAGAAGAGTGGGCGGGGGGTCGCCCTGTTCCACACAGGTATGCACGGCTCCAGGGGAGTTCAGTAGCTAGGGTTAAAACCTCCTCTAAAAGATGGAGATGGCAAATCTAAACCCTTTATTATAGCACGTTTTCATCCCACACTCTGGACGGCTTATTTCAGCAGCAGGAAGTGGTAGGAGGGAGAATCTTCCCTCTCATGGAGCTCATTGTGATCAGGTCGTTTGACTACAGTTCATTCTTCCCGCCCAAAAACTTTTTGGACTGCATGTGTTTGGGCTACTCTTCTGTGAAAGATGAGATAAAAGAACCATATATAGTTTTTGTTTTTGGCCCAATTGGAGAATCTTTGAATCTAGGAAGACCAGATGTTAACCACTTTTAGGACATGTTTAAAGCCCGCTTTACAGAGGGAAAACGGAGCGAGGACACCAGCCTACACCATGTTGAAGAGGTTATAAAGAATTTTAAAAATCAGCTACCGTTCTGAAACTCCTGAAAGGTTAATATGATTGTCTGATCTAAACTCTGGGATCCTTTCCATGTTGCTCAGCGGTTAGTTAGGAGACGGTAGCTCAGGTTTTCATCTCATTCCAGAGCAGCTGTTCTCTCAGGTTCCTTATGTTGTGACATTTTTGCTTCTGTTCAGCCGTTAGCGGTTACCAATGTTGTGTACAAAAAAACACAGAAAATGTTCTTAGGTCATTTGTATTTGTTTATTAGTGGTAAATTTCGGCACACATGGTAATTTTTTTTTTTTCTACTTAAAAGCACAAAAAATGTCTTCATCTTAAATCTGTGCAAAGTCGCCTGCTGTAGGACAGTTAAGATACCCCAGAGAGGGGCTGCAGATTAGTTTTTTTCCCCTTTATTCACTCCTGTTGTAACTGCGAGCTGAACTCATTTATCAACTGCAGGAGTCAGAACCCTCAGCTGACAGCTGCCGTGTTGAAGCTCTGCTGCTGCTGCTGAGCTCTGGCGTGCTGCCCTCTGTAGACCCCGTCCAGACGCCTCATCACGCAGCTTTGCCAGTAACTGTTTAACTCACCCCGTGTAAACCCCTTTGCAGGTGCCGTCGGCTACATGGGAACAAGTGCCTTCGTGAGGAAGATCTACACAAACGTGAAAATCGACTAAGAAGCAAAGCCGGCAACACAGGGACGTTCACGGATTTGCCTGTGTGCTGAGAAGCGGTGGGCACAAGTCATTCTTTATTCCTTTTTTTTCCTTTTTTTTTTTTTTTTTTGCAAAGAGATTGTGAGAATCTCACTTTGTACAATGTAGTTTTTTTCCATTTTTTTCTGAATGAATTGAGGCACCACGAGTGGACGAGAGGAAGGCGGCGGGCGGCAGATATCTCAAACACAGGGTTCTGTTTTTATCAGCTGCTCTCACACAAACGTCGGGGCGAATGTTTAAGGCTGACACGACTTGTTCGGGGTTTTTTTTTCTATTCTTCCCACCCCCACCCCCCTCCCAACCCCAGTCCCACCTGAGAGCAGAGAAGACGATGTATATTGACATGAGTGGTGTAGCTCTCTTCAGTGAAGAGGCCGGCGTGCGTGGAAAGCCTTTGTTCTGGGGCGTCAGAACACCGGTGCGCTGGGTTTGTGTCCGCGTCCCCACTTTATTTTGTATTCCCCCTCCCAACGCACTCAGAAAATCCTGCCACCACACAGCGCAGTAGTTTGTTCCCGTTTGCTTCCACTGCAAAGAGACGACGTAAAAAAAAAAAAAACCGCTGGGGCGATATTAACCCCCCCCCCCCCCCACCCCTACTCGTTACAGTAGCAGTCCATCCAGTCAGAGATTTTAGTCCTGCTGTAGTTTACTGTACAGACATGAGCTAGAGGGACTGAGGAGCAGCTGAGGTACAGTAAGAACTGATTTTTAATTGGATGTTTGGTGTGGTCCCATCCCCCCCGTTTGGTCCCGTTTTTCTTAAATGTTTGGGTTTGAATGAAGTCTTGTAAAGATAATATATGGATGGGGTGAGTGTATATAACCTTTAATAATGTACCTTTAGATGTAGATCCCAAATGTATTTTCGTTGTACAGATTTCCTACAGTGTTTGGGTTTTTGTTTCCCCCTATTTTTTTCGTAATCTTTGAGTTAAACACAGAAAAAAAAAAGATGAGAGTTCTGGGGGGGGGGGGGCAGGCGGTGGTACATCTTGTCTGAAGTTGCATGAAGTTTTCACCACACACTCAGTGCTTTCAGTCTTTTTTCTTTTCTTGTTTCCTGATAGTAGTCATCTTCTGTCTCAAAATGTAAAGGTTACATTTTGATTTGGTTAAGGGTGCTTTTTTTTTTTTTTTGATTAATCTTATTTAAAGCTTTAAAAGGCTCTACATCTTCTGGTAAGCCATCCCCCTCCTGTTCAATGCCTAACCTGAAACAGTTTGAATGTGGGAGGGAATGGGGCAGTTGTCTCTGCAAACACACTGTACAGAAAGAACTGTATGTACACCTGAAACTCGATGTTTTCATAACCACACACAGTACTGCAGTGTTTCAAATGCTCCCCCCCATTTTGTGTAAATACAGTATGTTACCCTACTTGTATGAGAAGTGGCAATGCCTTTTTCTAATTTCCAGTTCTCCCCCACTGAAGTTGATTTGTTTTGGCACCCCCTGTTGTGTAAAAATGTCTAAAGAGACATTTTGAACCTGCATATTAACTTGCTGTAAAAAGAGGAAATAAACATGTTTATGTACAGGGGTTATTAAGTGAAGTTTTAATTTGGGGGGTGGGGGGGGGGCTGAACATCCTGGACTGGGGTAGCGTTCACAGAGGGGCCATGACACGGTGAGGAGCCAGTTGTTTTTATTGGTGTATTCAGCTCTATGTACGTACTGAGCAGTAAACTAAGAAGTGTGTAACTTTGTGTGTGTCTGCTCTAACTGTTGGCTTCAGTTAACCTGTTCAAAGTACTCCTTGGATCCCTCTGGAGTCGGCTTGATCTGAAAGACAAGACAAGCAATTTTTTTACCCCCTTACATCAAACGTATTCAGAAGAAACCTATGTTCCTTTTTTTGGTCTGAAAATTATTTCAGTCTTCATAAAGCTAACCATACCTCAACCTTTAGGCATAGAACCAGCAGGACTGTATCACCAATTAAGTCTTATCTCGGTCCTCTTGCACCAATATGAGCTGAACTCTGCTGGTCTTCTGTTCATTTATGAATTCACCAAGATCTTTGCACACATACATGTTTTTAAATCAACAGATCTTTATATTTTATATTATAATGCTGAGAGGGGGGAACTGGAGCGTATCCCAGTGGTCAACGGGCGAGAGGCAGGGTACCCCCCGCGACCCCATAAGGGAATAAGCGGTATTGATAATGGATGGATGGAATGCTGAGAGGAGTTTGATAATTCTTTGATTTTATGTTAGGTTTAGTATCCGACAATGCATCTCTGACCCTTTTCTGAGCTCAGTGCTGTTGCTATGACATCCAGCACAATACAGAACAAACGGTGGAAACCATCTGCCAACAGGGACGGTAGAGCCCTGAGGTACTCACTGTCGGGGACTCGGGGGTCCAGCTGGCCGGGCACACCTCTCCATGAGTCTCCACAAACTGAAATGCCCTCACCAAACGGAGGGTCTCTTCTACGCAGCGGCCAACTGGCAGGTCGTTCACACTCATGTGCCTCACCACGCCGTGGGGATCGATGATGAACAGTCCCCTGAGGAACGATACACAAATACACATCTACCTTTAGAACAGAAGAACAACAAAAAAAAAAAACTGCACCATTATGTCACATCAGCTCTGGGTTTGGAAGCCTCGGCGTGAGGGTCAAAAATCGAACTGTGCTGTAGAATTCAGGTGGGACAAAACTGCTTTTTCTACCATTAAGTCAATCTGCGGCCCTGTGCATTAAGCGTGTCTTGGCTTTCAGTGATGAACGTGCTGAACTAAATACGGTGTGAGGAGAGGAGGGGTCTGTTGGGAGCTTGTGCGGGTCACCTCAGAGCGATGCCCGGCTCCTCCAGCAGGACGCCGTAGTCTCTGGAGATCTGCTTGTTGAGGTCCGACAGTAAGGGGATGTGGATGTGGCCCAGGCCTCCAGCCTGCCAAACACCAGCACACAAAACGGAAACGTTACCGGGGCGACGCTGCGAACAGCGCTCCACATCTGGAAACCCACGTCGGCGCCGTGCTCCGACAGCCTCCGCCCGTTGGCGCCGGGCGATTCTCACCTTCCGTGGTGTGTTGACCCAGGCCAGGTGGGTGAAGTGGGAATCCACCGACACCCCCACCACCTCGCAGTTAATGTCGTGAAACTCGCTGGCTTTGTCGCTGAATGAGATGATCTCGGTCGGGCACACAAACGTGCTTCAAAGGGAGAAATCAAAACCCCAATTAGAGGCTTCGTATGGCCATCGGCGGACAGACTTCAGAGTGGTAGACGTCTCTGCTAGCAATCCAACCCAATTCATCAGGAATACTCACAAGTCCAGTGGGTAGAAGAAAAGAACCAGGTATTTGCCCTGGAAATCATCCAGACTCAGCTCCTTGAACTCCCCATCGTGGACAGCTGTGGCTTTAAAGGCGGGAGCCGGCTGAGTGACAGCAGGGGCCCATCTGGAAGTGGCTGATAAACACAAAGTCGCTTTTTACCGGTTTAGCAGTTAGCTTGTTGATACCCCCCCCCACATTTACACAAAGTCCATTTGTGTTGTTTGTAAAGCGGCGGTGTCCCGGGCCTTACGACTGGCATGAGGAGAACCGGGCCGCATGAATATTTATAGATCCAGAAAACCACATTCTTATCGTACCACTGATTTTTACTGACTGTTGCACATTTTACTTTGGTGCAAAATCAACTGCTTTGGTCAGTAAGTTAGAAAAGGAAGCCGGTATAAATCTTCCAGAGCCAGCAGTTATGTGAATTAAAAAGCAGTTTGGTACATACTGGTGGAGAAACAGGATTTCTGAAGTGCGGGGGCGGCGAGGAACCTGGCGGCCCCACGGGCTCCATGATGACAGGCAGCCGGAACTCTGAGCCCAGCTGCTGCAACCTGTGCCTGCAGAACCAAATTCAACATGAATAACACATGAGCTGGTGTAGGGGCTTATAAATATATATATATAGCACTATCAAGTAAGGCATGGATCAATGAAACAGAAGTGTATTAGTCATTATAATATGTTATTTAGGATGTCACTGTTGTCCCACAGCAGGAAGGCTCAGTCTGGCCAGGAAGCAGCACCATCAGGAACTAAAACATCTTCCTTTATGCAAAATGGGAAAAAAAACAAGGCTGGTCATCAAAGGGTGCTCCTGACAGGGGACTAACGGGAGCTGCGCCGCTCCCGTGAGCTCCAAAGCCAGCCAAGGCCCAAACAGGGACCGCACAGCAGGGGGGGTGCATCTGCTGCCAGGAGCAGGCGCGCGCTGGCAGCATTAGCCACATCAGAGGGCAAACATGGGGGGGGAGACAGGGCCACAAAGAGTGCGCCTTATCTGGCTGAAGGTTTGGGGCATTTTTTGTTCTAAATGTGACCAATAAAGGACTCATTTGACATAGACGGTCTGTATTTTCTGGGGTCTTTCTTCAGTGATCAAGGTGCTCTTAAACTAGTCCCTTTGGAGCAGGACAGGCACAGGTGTGGGTAATTACACTGATGAGCAGCACAGATGGCAGCGTCAGGTCTCAGGCTTTAGGGTCAGGCTCAAGGTAGAACAGCTCGTTATTCTAACTGATAAAGGGAAGCAAACCGCACAATCAATCACAACGTGAACAGCACAGGGGGGCTTCCACACTATTAAACAGGAGACTGATTAATATTGAGGACAGCTTTGTCACTTTGCCCTCTGTGGAAAATGTTTGGAAAGACAACTTTCTCATGTCTCCAGGGTGGATGGAAAAAAAAAGGGTTGATGGCAACACATGAACGTTTCTGCACAAACTTCTTATTCAAAATAATGCTAATTTAATATGCATTTAGCAGATATTTATCCGAGGCGAATTATTTTTTAAAAGTGTATATTCCGCACAGAATAGCTTGAGTTTGTTTTATTCCCCTAAATTCCACCTTTTTAAAAAAATAATTAATTATATCATAGTATTTCTGGAGAACCCGCGTTCTCACCGAGCGACAGCGGATCAGGGGTTGAGCCGCGGTGTCGGTGGTTGGTCGGGTTTGAAAGTACGACACAAGACATGACAGATACTCAAAGCGAACAGCGTTCCCCCCCCCCTCCTCCCTGATACCGACACCCGTCCGCTGCGGCCCCGCCGGCTCGGAGCCACCGTGGAACCGCGCGGACGACGAGTGTAAAGTTTTGTTGTGTCAAGTCGCACTCACCGAGGTCCTGAGGAGTCTTCCGATGGTGGCCGCCATTTTGGATTATGTCACGGGAGGGCGGTCCCTGAACGGGTCTTCAACGCACGTGCCAGGTGCAGACTTCATTTTCCAGAGAAGACAAACGGACATTTAATGGAAGTTTCCTGGAAACTTAAAGAATTGAAAGGTTATAAAAAATCAAATAAAAGGGTCAAAACAGCAGTGAGTTAAAGCGATAAACACGTTTCCTTCAAAATTAGGATAAGCGGAAATGTAATTAGCGTTGCCTTCAAGTGCTGCTCATAATAATGGGAAAAAGACCTTTTAAGACTTCAAACTCTCATGAAATGCCCCAGATAAAATCCTGCTTGATCTTTCCAAGTAACAATATGTATTTCCTAACGTTTCATCTTTCAAGGCGTTTTACTGTCTGGTTAACTGGATAGAGCTAACAAATAGCCACAGTTCAAACCGAACCAGTCTCTAAGACGCTGCTTCTTCTTCTTCTTCTTCTTCTTCTTCTTCTTCTTCTTCTTCTTCTTCTTCTTCTTCTTCTTCTTCTTC
>JABUIW010000010.1:3156042-3177252 GCA_013363375.1 Menidia beryllina
TCTTCTTCTTCTTCTTCTTCTTCTTCTTCTTCTTCTTCTTCTTCTTCAAGTCTTCACCTATAAACCAAATGTCAAATATCACCTCTCACATTTCCGATGTTCATGAAGGTGGACCTACGCAAACGCTGAGCACGTGATTGAAGGCGGAAGGAGTTTCCAAACAGAGCTTGACCTCAAAGGCGTGGGACAGGCATGTTGCAGGATCTGTGCCTTGTTGAGTGTTTTGGAATGTCCTAAACGGTAAACCGACCGCTTCTCCCGATGGATCCCAATCTGGTGCAGTGGAAAACTCACGGACAGGTAACTGCACACGGAAGTATCTTAACGAGAAGAGTATGAAACCCACTTTACCTGATGAATTAGAATGAGCCATCACCTCGTTAATTCTTATTTTACAGTCCTTCCTCAAACGATTACGACTATGGATGAATCTCCTGGATCCGTCCCTGCTGCTGTCCTCTGATGTGAGTGGGAGCCTCTGATGTGATGCTGTGAGATGAGTGTGGGGGGGAATGTCTCAGACAGTTCATTCTGCTCTCTTCCAGGCTGAAATACTCAAAGCCCACGCTCTTCTCGGAAGTAGAGCTAAACCAGACAATGAGGTCAGGTTGCTTGTTAGAATCTTAGGAGCCAGTCAACGCTGTGAGCCCTCAGACTGATCTTACTCCTATGTGCTGTGTTCTTTCCTCCAGGATGACGCTGCTCTGAACCTGTCACTCGTAAGTCTTGACTAATGCAAACACCCATGTTTTATCACCAAGGAAGCATAATTCACAGCCTAGAGTCGTGATTCATACAGCCTGCTGCTTAATATGAACACGGCAACTGACTCAAATGTCTTTTTTCTGTTTATTTTTATCTATTATACCAAAACCCCACTGATTATTACATAATTCGTCTACCCTACACTTAAAGAGTTCCACATAATATCGAACATTTTACAACATAGGTCACACAGTTTGTGCCCATTTCTCTGGTTTTATGTCCGGAAGATTTCAAAGACAGTGTAGTTCCCATTGGTAAATTAGGATTTATTTTTTGGCAAATCACAGCATCTGTTTCTCTTTGCTTTCAGTCTTCTCTTCATGCGGACTCTGGTGCTGCCCTTCCTCTGGTTTTCCGCCCTCCAGGTAGATTTCCAGCAGCTTTCCTCCATTTTTGAGTTTTAATTTCAACTGGGGTGCTTCCATGCTACTTAAAAACTGCTGTTGCAAACACTACAGTGGAAACAACAGGTTGTAGAGCTTATTGTAACTTAAGCTCCTGAGACCCAGCGTCCTCATATGAAGATGTTGTATTTTTACCTCTTGGTACCATGATTAACCCTATTTTTTAAAGGTTTTGACCCAATGGCCTCACAGTTAGACAGTAATGTTTGAAATCTAAAACAAATAGTTTAGTGTTTTCATCCAATCGTGTCTTTTCTTTTGGAATTAAAACAAAAGTAATTAAGTCATTTGGACCGTCACAACCAAATGGCAAAGACAACTTTTAATACAATAATGTTTCTAAAGTTACTAGATAAACACCAAATAAAAGTAGGGTCTCAGGAGGTTTCCTTTTTTTTCTTTTAATCGCAAACTGAACTCTGCTAAAGGGAAATGAAATGGTACAATGAAACCGTCACAGCCTCTAGAAAACAGATAGCTTTGAAGAGAAAAAGAAAGCTAAACCTTTCCTTCTTTCGCCATTTCATTTCCAGCGTTTTTGCCAATATCAGGACCTTTGGTACGTCTGTCCGTCCCCGACACAAACTGTTCCTCTTCTGTGCTCTGGATAGCGGCTGCTAACAGCTAATGCCTCCTCCCAGGTGGTGGCGACCCTTTTGCCCCACAGCGGCGTCAAACCCGCCCTGTTCTGGCAGGTAAGCAAGGCACTTCCTCACAGCCGCCGTTCTGAGCCTCAGCCGGTGGCAAAGCTTGAAACGTGTCCCTGTAGTTCCTGCTGCAGAGCTACAACGCGGGGTTCAGCTACGCCAACAGGAATGCCTCCGCAGAGCAGGTAACGGCCCCAAAGGCTGCGGCCCGGACCTACCCGTCCAGATTTGGGAATGAAATGGTGGACCTGTCTTTGTCTCCTCCCTCCAGGGTAAGGCGGCGTTCTCCACGCAGCTGGCGCTGATGGTGGGAACGGTCTCCTGCACCACATTTGCGGGGGTGAGCGCGGCCCGGCGGTGGCCCGGCTGGGGGGGGCGGCGACTCCTCTGGGGGCGCCGGGGTTTTAAAAAGCTTCCTCTCGGGCCTGTCGTTTCAGGCTCTGCCTCAGATCTTCATCAACCGGCTTGGCATAACGAGCGCTGCGCTCCAGACTCTCTGCCGGTCCATAATACCCATCCCACTGTCGGGTGAGGAGCAGGTTCTGATGTGGGATGAGAACTGATCCCAACAGTCCAAAGCCCACGCTACTCCTTTTGTCAGTTTAATAAGTGTGACAGCGACCGCATTGTAGGACTACGACACATTCCAGAGGGAGTTTGATAATCCCTTTTACCACTTTTAAATATTTTGGTCCGTTCCATCTGTTGGCACATTTGAACCCTTTACTGTCCTCACTGAGAATATAAAATGCAGAATTAGCATTATTGATCTGTTTAGATCTATTATGGCCTCTCTGAGTGGTGGAGTTGGATCCGGCCACTTTACTTTGATTTCCATCTTAAATTGATGAGTGCTCTGATTTGAAATGTCAGCAAGCAGACAAAGTGAAATCGCCCTGTTTTTTATGTCTAAAATGGAAAAAAACAGGTGGGAATTGCATCAAACTGGCAACATGGAATAGCTGGAGGTCATATTAAAATGAATTTTAATATGACTTAAAAGATTCAAGTGAATTAAAAGATCCAAGTGGAGACAGCTGCATCCTTGTAAGGGGTATTTTCTTTTCCCCTGGGACCGGAACCCCGGACCGTCCAGCCGCCCTGGCCTTCTTCTGCGTCTTCACCGTCAGGAGCCAAGAGGCCGAAACCGGCATCCAAGTGTACGATTACACCGGCAAACCTGTGGGCGTCTCCAAAGCAGCGGGAGAAAAGGTGCAGTTGTTTTAAAGAACACCAATCTGATTGACACGAATGAGTTTTCCCGATCCAGAGCTTACTGGGAGGGTTTCTTATCCGATCAGGCCGTGAGAGAGACGGCGCTCTCCAGGGCGGCGCTGTTCGGGGCCACGGCCGCCGTCCCTAATCTTCTGATCTTGCTTCTACAAAGGTGAGTTCTTTCTTTTTTTTAAGCCCATAAGGTCAGCATTTCTTCTCTGGCTGACTGGTCCTCCCCTCCAGGAGAGTTTTCCGGCGGAACGCGCTGCTGGCCGCTCCTCTCCGCCACATCAGCGCGGCGCTCGTCCTGGGCCTGATGATCCCCGTCTCCTTCAGCCTCTTCCCCCAGCTGGGAGCGGTGAGGTTCAGGGCCCTCCGTCCTGCCGCGCCGCTTCTCACGTGCGGTGGTCCTCGCGAGGAAATGTGCTGACTCGGACCTCGTTTTACAGGTGGAAAGGGAGAGCGTGGAGGCGGAGCTGCAGGCCCGAGCGGTCGGCAGCCAGTTGTTCTACCACAGAGGACTCTGAGGAGCGGATATGCAACCAAAGGACGTCTGCCTGGGACTGCAACGCCATCGGACAGGAAAATAGATCAAATGCAGCTTTTTTTTTTCTTTTTCCCTCTCCAGGCTTAGATTTTTTTATTAATATGTTATTAGAAACTATTTAATGTATTAAATCAACCGTGAATGTACTTTTTGATAGTAACTTTATTCAGTCGTGGTGTTAGAAGAATTAGAATATAACATCAGTTCATGAAAGTCTTTAGCTGCAAAGCGCTTGGTGTTTTTACCTGAAAGACCACAGATCCTGAACCTTCTGTGACTGCAGTCCACGGTTAAACAGCTGTGCTCCCAAACAGCCTGAACATTAAGACGCGTGAGGCGATAAAATACTATTTAAAAATTAAATGTAAAAAATAAAAAAAATCAATGTGTATGAAGGATTTGGCACTAACGTCTTTAGTAAAATTCAAAATGTTAATGCCGGTTTTAAAGAAAGAAGAGGGAAAAAAAAATTGGCCTGCTGTGCAACATCTGGCTGTGATCTGGTAACCACGCAGCTTCTATTAACTAACTCAATACAATACTTAGAGCTGGTCATATGAGGGTTATTTTAGTGGCTGGACTCCTCAGGAAGAAAAATAAGGAGATTTTTTCTCTACAAGTCCACCTTTGCTAGTGTTAAAAGGCATTTTCAACTCATCCCACGAGAAGACGCACCGATCCCTCCTGAAGACCCAAATCTAAGCTGTGGTATGACAGGTAAAAAAAAAAAACTAAAATCAGACAAACAAAAAAAGGCACACACCTTTAGCAGCCCTAGCTTTTCTCAGCGGAGGAATGCTAGCCGACTTTGTACAGGACTGCTGCGGCTCCTGGAAATGGGGCAGCTGGTTTATGCAGAGCAGCTTGAGGACCACCGCAGCCTTGTTGCCTCTCAGACCTGCTGCTGTGTTTGCGAGGAAGTGGCTGATGTCAGTCCTCCTGGACGTCTACTTTCATAGATGCGCTTGCCGGTGACGAGGTGAATCTAAATCCCTTTGGAGGCATCTCCTCTGCGGTAGCCTAGCTCAGTTTTCGGTCGTGCACGGCTTGAGTGAGGTTCCCTGACTGGACGGCCGGGTTGGGGCCGCGTGGCTTTCGCTGACGCATTATGCTTAAAACCCTTGGAAATGAAAAGGAGCGTGCCCCATTGTTCACATTGTTTGGGCTTTTAAATGAACTCTGTAGATTTCAAACGCTGTCCAGGCAGCTGCAAACAGCTGGGAACTACTTCTGGCTGCAGATTAACACACAACCTGCGCAATGGATTCACATAAAATGTACCACGGCGTTCGATTTAAAGAGAGATGGTGGAAAAAATCATTGTAGGAATAAACATAGGTATTATTGTACGTGGCCAAAAGGTGTCTCCTTGTATAAGAACAGTGCATTAAAAAAAGACGACAAAAAAAACGGACACTTTTCTGGGCGTGCACCGAGGCTTCTGTGAGTAGGCGCCTTTCAGAGGACGGGACTCCTCCCAGCACACAGAGCAGCCAGGGCTCCAGGCTGCCGGCAGTAACCTCCCCCAGCAGCTCCCAGAGCACCTTCATATCCGTAAGAGCTGCTCGGCAGCCGCCAAATGAAAGAGGAAGTTCTCTGTGGCCGGGGGGAAGTGACGCTGCTTTAATGCCTCCAGAGTGATTTTGGAGCCTTCGCACTCGTGGGCCAGAGCCACCAGGTTGGTGAGGACCTCTTTTGTCTTGACAGAAATGTCCTGTGAATGAACGTTTGGTGGGTTTGTCAGATATAGAGCTGTTGCCACTCTCTCTGGGAGGCTTGGATGGGTGCCTGTGCTGTTCTGTGGCGGTGTGTCCTCACCTTAATCACCTGGCTGTCGGACCTCTCGGGATCCTCGGCAGAGTGGACGATAAGTTGCCCGATGTCTTTGTGCAGCTTCCCCATGGCCATGGCCTCTGCAGCGAAAACACAGGAGGATGAGTCTGAGAGTGTCAAAGCGTAACAGGAAATAATCTTCGGCTTTTCTGGACGTACCTTTGGCACTCGGGGACACTGTGATGACGCCCTCTGGGAGGTTCACAAACACATCAAACAAGTCCGATCTGTTGCTCACCTCTGGATCTACAAATCCCGCTATGTATCCTAGGGGGAGGAAAGCATGCCGGCGCGTAAATAATTCACCGGTGCCAGCATTAGAAAGCGGAGCAGATGGTGGCTGATCTCAGCGGGAGCGACTGCTTTCTGCTACTTGGATGAAGGAGCCGGGAGGCGGCCTCACCGGGGCATTTCTTCAGGTCCTCCAGCTCAGCATCGGTCAGGTGCTCGTACGGGTGCAGGACGGACCAGTCTTTCCTGTGCCACGTCAGAGCCGGCAGAACTCTAACCAAGCACAGTAGAGAGTGAGCGTCTCGTGAAAGCAGCCTTCGCAACCAAGAGGGGATCGGAAAGTACGAACTTTCACCTTGTAAACTCCAACAGCGCTTCAATCCGAGGGTGATGGACAACTATCCTCTTCTTCAGCATCAGGGCCGTATAGAGGATGATGGTCTCCATGCCAAACTGAGACACCACATCTGGGTCGGAGCAGAGAGATGGGGACAAACTGCAACAATCTGGGTCATTTTAAATCGGTTTTCAGCATTTAGGGACAAAAGAAAGCACAACGCTCTGTCTCAAAGTCTTCATGAGATTTTTTTTGTCTGTTTTTCCCACAGAAATAAAAAAAAAATCACTGCAGTTTAAACTGTGTGTTTGTTTTTTTCGTTCCTCTGGTCTTTGTACAATTTCTGTGTCTCATTGTTGCACAGATTAAAGTTATGATGTTGGTCCTCTAGGAGTTCTATGCAAATTGGAAAAAGACTTGTTAAAAGCTGACAGTTGTTTATTAGATTCTAATAAAAACATTCAACTGTAAGTTTTTTGGTTGCATTTGGATGGAGTGTTTAGGAGAAAAAGAAACTCAGGCAGGAAGAAACATGGCGGGTCACGGTGAGCGTCGTGACAAAAGCCATGTTTTTACCTTTGATGGAACCGGCCAGGTACGCTTTCCGAACGTCATAGTCCTTAATGAGGAAGGAACCATTTTCGTCGCTCTGACAAATCCCCTTGGTGAGGACGGTGATGTAGGCCTCCATCATCATCACTGGACTGCCGTGTTTGATGTACATCCTGAGTGACAAACAGCCCCGTGTACAGACTTGCCCATCATCAAACAGAACAGATTCGTAATCGACACATTACCTGCAGAGTATTCGGCTAAGCGCGGCATACTTCTCAGGGTTGAAGTCTCTTGCCGTTACAACTATTGAAAAATGAGTGACCTTTGACGGAACAAAGACAAACATACCAAATCAATACAGATACTCCTTAAAACTATTTACTGAGATGTGTGAGTAGTTCGTTCCTGTTTTAGTACCTTGTTCAGAGCTGTTGGTTCCTGAACCTCCACTGTGGTGATGTAGTACCAAGTACGACAGAACTGGCCAAACACAAAGGTGTGGAAGTCCCGGCCATCCAGCGTCAGGCAGCACTTGCTGAGCAGGACTTTCCTCAGCTCAGAACCCACAGATGGATAACACCACACCCACAATGTGTCTTTATTAACGTCTTTTTCTATTGAAAGAGAAATGTGTTTTTTTTTTAAAGAACACCATGAATGCATTTTAACATTTTAAATGGCAGAAATAAAAAAAGCAGCCTATCATTCATTCCACGTAGAAGTCTAGTAGTTCATGTATCTAAGACCGGCTCGTAAATGAATAGAATCAATGAACCAGTGAGAAGATACTGAGGAAACATGCCTGCATCACACTGCTGTCATGTGATTTCCCTGCACGTTTAGGCAAGTCAGAGTCGCGAATTTCGCCGTACAAATAGAAGTCACCTTATATAAATAGCCTGCCAAAAAAAAAAACTTACCGATTAAACCGACGCTTAACATTAGCTGCGTCTCAGTCGTTGCCATATTCCATACCTGAAAGAGTTCACAACCACAAGTTAACAGCAAACCGAACGCCGGCCATCTTCCTCTGTGGACTTAAATGCAACTCTGAAGTACCTCGAGAGCTCATGCAAAGGTGAAATATCACAATGCCATGCAGAATAGGCTCGATAAAACACAAAAAAATTATCTAAAAAGGGCCACTGGCCTGGACAGGATTTCTGCTGTCAACAGACGTTTCCTCCTCTTTACGAAATCTCTTCCCTCTTCCGGGACGGCTCGATCGTTCGGGCGGAGCTACGCTACACAAAGCCAATCAGAAACGGTGCGTTTACTGCCATTGAAAATAATAGTAATTTTATCCCGATGAACGGTTTCGCGCAATTATTGTCATTAGCCATTCTTTGCAATAGTTTATGGGTCCCTCAAAGTATAGACATTTGTTATTCCTCTTAAAATATGATAAAATAGAGTCACTGTTTAAAGTAGAATGGGGAAATATTAGTTTTAAATATTTATATTTAAACATTTATGTTGTTTATTGAGTTGTTGGTTTTTACTTCTTTATCTATATTTATTAATACTACTCTCTATATGTTTCAGCAACAATAGGATACATCTGTTAGTCATGGACTGACTTTAAATTGAGACAGAAAACAACGGAATACAAGCGGCTAGGATTGTGCTGTGGAACTTCTTGAGGGTTATGAACATATCAACAGAGAGAGCATACGGGAACTTTTGTCAGCAATAGCTGCCAGATACACGAAAAAGCCCCGTTCAGGAACGCTGAACTTGAAACACTTTTTTGCATCTAAATACGCCACAGGAACAGTTAATATGATGCAAAATATCAAATCTGTTTATAAAACCAATGAATGGTGTATAAGGTTTCTAAAAACCCAAGTATACCTTTCAATTGCTCTCTGGGGCAGAAGTTTTATGTGAGACGTATTCTTACTTACCAAATGTAAGGAAGGAAAATTAATAATTAAATTCTACATTTGAAGTCTTAGTACTGATACATATATTTCCGTGGTCTTGCCTATTTCCTCGGAGACGAAGTAAAAAAAACAAAACAAACAATTTTACAGTACTTCAGTGTTTGTTAATATGGGGGGTGCAACTCGCGAGTCGAACCTGGCAACCTTTGCTGGGCCGCTCACGAGGGTTTTCCTTTCTCAGCCAGCTCCATTGCTGCCAGCGAGTGCGTGGCCTAGATGGACTGGTGAAACTGTCAAAATTTAAGTCAAGTCAGTCCAGTTTTGCGTTGAACTCGTGTCACCATCATGCCGGCGTATTTTCAGCGGCCAGAGAATGCTCTCAAACGAGCGAACGGTGAGTCCAAACCCTTATTCTTATTTAACAGATGTCACACGCCAGTTATGCTAACGGGCGTTAGCTTCGTCACCCCGGCGCTACGTTGTGGACAGTTTGGCTAGCAGCTAACTCTAGCATGAATGGCGGGGAGGCTATATCGCCTTCTTTAGCTCATGTTGCTAATCTGCTAGGCCACGGTTTTTACGTCACCGTGCTGCATAGAAATAGTGACATTTAAGAAAATACCAGAGGCGTATCCATACACGCGAAGGTTCTTAAGAGAGATTGGAACGCCGTTGACTGTTAAATTGTTTCTGTCATGTTACCAATACGATTAGTCTTTGCTGCGTCTGGTTTTCCAGATGCTAATACCGGTCAAGCTATGTCGGCTACATTCAGTTACCAGCTGTGTGACGTTTTTTGTGTCATGTGCTTTCACAGAATTTCTTGAGGTTGGCAAGAAGCAGCCAGCTTTGGATGTTTTGTACGATGTCATCAAAAGCAAGAAACATCGAACATGGCAGAAGATCCACGAGCCGATTATGCTCAAATACCTCGAGCTGTGTGTGGATCTCCGCAAGAGCCACCTGGCAAAAGAGGGCCTGTACCAATACAAGAACATCTGCCAGCAGGTGTGTAACGGGGAGAAAATGGGGAAAAAATTCTTAACATATTCAGTTGCTGTGATGCTTTGTCCAAACTGAAACGGTCTCCTCCCTTAGGTGAACATCAAATCACTGGAGGATGTGGTTAGGGCTTACCTCAAGCTGGCAGAGGAGAAGACTGAGACGGCTAAGGAAGAGTCCCAGCAGATGGTTTTGGATATCGAGGACCTGGACAATATTCAGACACCTGAAAGGTTAGAAACAACTTTACAGATGTGGTGAAACTTTTTTCTTTTGATCGTTGAGGTGTTATTCATGCGGAGCTTGTTGTGGTCGTAGTGTGCTTCTGAGTGCTGTGAGTGGGGAGGATACCCAGGACCGTACTGACCGCCTGCTGCTCACCCCATGGGTAAAGTTCCTGTGGGAGTCTTACCGCCAGTGCCTGGACCTGCTTAGAAACAACTCCAAGGTGGAGCGCCTGTACCATGACATTGCCCAGCAAGGTAACGGCGCTTCCTGCATTTCACATAGAAAGCATTAAGTTGTCATTGTGAAGGCCGAATTAAAGTTATTATGAATAGAATCATTTCTCAGACCTGAAAAAAAAAATCCAATTTTTGTTTTAAAAAAAAAAAAAAAAAAATTTGCTTCCCAGTGAAAATGACCTTGATGGTCTGAACACATATTAGGACAATTAGATTGTTTTAAATGCTGGCTAAGGACAAACTCACTTGTTTTGATGGAACAATTTTGGCAGATGGGTCATCAAATATGTAATCCACTATGAAGGGTGTGTTTCATAGGCCCAGAGGTGCTAAATGGTGCACATGATTTCTTATTTTTGTCTGCAGCTTTTAAGTTCTGCCTGCAGTACACCCGCAAAGCAGAATTTCGCAAGCTGTGTGACAACTTGCGTATGCATCTGGGCCAGATCCAACGACACCACAACCAGAGCACCGCCATCAACCTGAACAACCCGGAGAGCCAGTCCATGCACCTGGAGACCCGTCTGGTGCAGCTGGACAGCGCCATAAGCATGGAGCTCTGGCAGGTTCGTAACTACTGACCAACTTATTTACAGTTGAGATATTGGGGGATGGCGTATAGTCTGCGAGATGGACAGTAAAAACAGAATTACCTCTCTGTAAACACAGATCTGATCTTTTTTTCTCTCCAGGAAGCATTCAAGGCTGTTGAGGACATCCACGGCCTGTTTGCTCTCTCCAAGAAGCCTCCAAAGCCTCAGCTTATGGCCAACTACTACAACAAAGTTTCTACTGTGTTCTGGAAGTCAGGAAATGCCCTCTTCCATGCCTGCACCCTCCACCGGCTTTATCACCTCTCCAGGGAAATGCGCAAGAATCTGACCCAAGATGAGATGCAGAGGTACTGTCAGAGGTTCATGCTTCATTGAGAGGTTGAGTGAAGACATTTAAAGAGCTAACGACAATCGGAACCATTGATTTCAGGATGTCGACCAGAGTCCTTCTGGCCACGCTCTCTATTCCCATTACCCCCGAGCGCACCGACATCGCTCGCCTTCTCGACATGGACGGCATCATCGTGGACAAACACCGCCGCCTGGCGACCCTCCTGGGTCTGCAGTCCCCCCCGACTCGCCAGAGCCTCATCAACGACATGGTAAATAGTGTTCACAAGGAAGAGCCTTTTTTACATTCATAATTACACAGCTCTTTGTTTTTTTTTCACACCATGCATGATCATTCCTGCTTTAGGTGAGGTTCAATCTGCTGCAGTATATAGTACCTGAAGTCAAAGAACTTTACAACTGGCTGGAAGTCGACTTTCATCCTCTAAAGCTTAGCGGAAGAGTGACTAAGGTACACCTGACAGCCACACGCTTTCTGACTGTTTGCATGCCAGTTATTTTTTTATGTATTTCAATATTCTGGAATGCTTCACAACTTTTGTAGGTGTTGAATTGGGTAAAAGACCAGGCTGAGAAGGAGTCTGATCTGCAGCAGTACGTCCCACACCTGCAGAGTAACACCATCCTCAGGCTCCTGCAGCAGGTACGTCCCCTTTTCCCGCTGACCGTCCTGAAAAAGACCACGAGCCTGTCAGGGTTGTAACCTCGGCCCTTTTTCTGGGACCTTTACCCCAGGTGGCGCAGATCTATCAAAGCATTGAATTCAGCCGACTGGCCTCCCTGGTTCCATTCGTAGACGCCTTTCAGCTGGAGCGCTCCATTGTGGATGCTGCACGCCACTGCGATCTGCAGGTGAGTTCAAACTCAGGAGGTTATGGCCGATACTTTTTAAGGTGTTCTTCCAGTGACTGGAAGGTAAAGCTGAAGCGTCTCGCACCTGTTAGCAGAGATCATCAGACGTCATGTTTTGTCTTGTAGGTTCGAATAGATCACTCCTCTCGGACTTTGAGCTTCGGCTCCGACCTCAACTATTCTACCAAAGAGGATGCGCCTGTGGGTCCTTTCCTGCAGAACATGCCATCAGAGCAGATCAGGAACCAGCTGACTGCCATGTCTGCGTCGCTGGCCAAAGCCATCCATGTCATCAGGCCCGCCTCCATCCTGGTGAGTCTCTCCTCCAACCCAGCGCCTTCCAGACAGGAAACACTAACATTAATGGGCTGATTATTGTTTGAAACCAACCACTTTCTGGATTTACACATCGCTCACATGCTTCATTAAAACATATATCATATCAGTTATCATAACGTCTACAATTCCAAAGGCAGTAAGCAGCTTTGGCGGTCACTCTTGCTACAGATGGAAAACGCCATGTTCACGTCGCGACAATCTTAAAACTGTGTTTTTTGTCCATTTACAGCAAGAGCGGGAGGAGCAGAGCCAGCAGGCCATCGCTGCCTATCTGAAGAACGCCCGCAAGGACCACCAGCGCATCCTGGCCCGCAGGCAGACCATCGAGGAGCGCAAGGAGCGCCTGGAGAGCCTAAACATTCAGCGAGAGAAGGAGGAGCTGGAGCAGCGAGAGGCTGAAATGCAGAAAGTCCGTAAGGCTGAAGAGGAGCGTCTGCGGCAGGAGGCCAAAGAAAGGGAGAAGGAGCGCATCATGCAGGAGCACGAGCAGATCAAGAAGAAGACCGTGCGCGAGCGGCTGGAGCAGATCAAGAAGACCGAACTGGGCGCCAAGGCCTTCAAGGATATTGACATTGAGGTAAAATGAAGGCCGGGGAAGCGAGCAGATCCATTCGCCAGAGCTCCGCTATCTATTCCAGTGGAACTAACGTGTTTGTTTTGTGCAGAATCTGGAGGAACTGGACCCCGACTTCATCATGGCCAAACAGGTGGAACAGCTGGAGAAAGAGAAGAAGGAGCTTCAGGAGCGCTTGAAGAATCAGGAGAAGAAGGTGAACAGAAGAACAGCTTAAATGGTTTGTAACATGTACGAGGATGGGGCTCTGAGCCTTATTTCTGTCCAGATTGACTACTTTGAGAGGGCCAAACGCCTGGAGGAAATTCCCCTCATCAAGAAAGCCTACGAGGAGCAGCGTGTTAAAGACATGGAGCTGTGGGAGCTCCAAGAGGAGGAGAGGGTACGTTTGGAGGGCGAGAGATCATAGAAGCTGGGCCCACTGTGCAGCTTCATCATTAAACACATTTAGCTTCTCTCCTCTTTTAGATAAACAACATGAAAGTGGAACGTGAGAAGGCCCTGGAGCATAAGAAGCGCATGTCCAGGATGATGGAGGACAAAGAGAGCTTCCTGTCTAAAATAACCGCCGCTCGCAGCTTCATTTACGAGGTAACGCCCAGTCGGAGCGCCGGCCCAAGCCACATGTCACATGACTATACCCTTCTTCATTTTTCTTCTTTTTTTTTTTTCAAAGGAAAAATTGAAAGCATTCGAGGAACGGCTGGTGGAGGAGAGGAAGAAGCGTATGGAGGACAGGAAGAGGCAGCGCAAAGAAGACAGGCGCAATACATATTACCGCCAAAAAGAGGAGGAGGCCCAGCGCATCCACGAGGAGCAGCTCAAGAAAGGTTTACTTTATTCTATTTGTCCACGGGATTCAAATGACTGATTTAACATGCCACAACATGTGAAAAGATATTATTATATTTATTTATTTTTTTAATTTAAAAAACCTTTTCCTCTTCCAGAACGAGAAGAGCGCGAACGTCTGGAGCAAGAGCAGCGGGAGGAGGAGGAGAGGGAGTACCAGGAGCGCCTGCGCAAGCTGGAGGAGCAGGATCGCAAGCAGCGCGCCCGTCAGCAGGAGATCGAGGAGCGGGAGCGCCTCCGCGAGGAGGAGAGAAGGGTCCAGCCGGAGGACAGGGCCAAGGTCAGGCCTGAGTCTCTTTGAGCTTTTCGGTATCGCATCTAGCAAATTGTCGAAACTATGGACCACTCAACAGTTTGGGAAATGTTCATTATAAAGGTTTTACTCAGTTGTTTTATTCTAGTGAGCTTTTAAAAGGGGGCCTCAGCTTTGCCTCACTAATGAGGTGAAGGCTTACCGATGTGTCTTTGCATGATAGGACCGGGGTGAAAAGGAGGAGGGAGGCTGGAGGAGGCGCACTGAGGGAGGCGACTCGGAGTGGCGTCGTCCGGTGCCCGACAGGTGCGTATCCTTCCACCCTGCTCTGCTGTGCAGTGTGAGGAGCTGCCCGTGACGGCGGCTGCTCTGTGTGCAGGGAGTGGAGGCAGGAGGGCCGAGAGGAGGACAAAGATGACAGGGAGGGGCCCTTCAAGCGAGACGGGCCCCGCCGGGGCGGGGAGGAGCGAGGGCCCCGCAGAGCCTTCGACGATGAGCGAGGCCCTCGTCGCGGGGCCGACGACGAGCGTCCCCCACGCAGAGGCTTGGATGAAGATCGTGGCCCCCGCAGAGGGTTCGACGATGACCGTGGCCCACGCCGCGCATTTGATGACGACCGCGGCCCGCGCCGCGCCTTTGACGATGACAGAGGTCCTCGTAGAGGCATGGATGACTCCAGAGGCCCCAGGCGAGTGGCTGACGATGACTGGGGTCCTAGAAGAGGGGATGATGACAGAGGTGGAAGGAGAGGCATGGACGATGGCCCCCGTCGCGGCGGGGACGACCTCAAACCCTGGAAGCCCCTCGGCAGACCTGGTAAGCCTGTCCCTGCTCGGACATATTGTTTCTCTGCGCTCGGCCCTCAGGACGATGACTAAACGCTGCCCTTGCAGGTGGCTGGCGTGAGCGGGAGAAGGCCCGAGAGGAGAGCTGGGGGCCGCCCCGCAGCGGCGCCCAGGATGATGAAGAGGAAGGGGAGGACGAGGACAGATCCAGTGACCGCTTCAGAGACCGTCGTCCACCCAGGTGAGTCTGATTTTAGCCCTGGTGATGTTTGGATTTCCTCTCGGCTACTATTCTGGAGACTCAGCTGCATTCCGACACTGTGCCGTCGCAGGGAGGAGAGCAGCTGGAGGAGAGGAGGCACAGAGGAAACCAGTAGCTGGAGGGAGTCTCGCAGAGAGGAGGCCGACCGCGACGATCGGCGCCCCGAGCGTCGCGAAAGACCTCGGGAAGACCGCGAAGTCCGGGCCCCACCCAGAGATAATGATGAAGGTCAGCAGACAACCATTTACTGGTCCTTCCCAATTGTAACTGAGAGGTTTTTCATCAGTGTGGTAGAACCTGTCCAATGATAGGACCAGTGTCAGATTATGGATTTTTACAAATGTTGTAGATGTCACACATCTGTGTCTGCTGGACAAGGAACAGACGATTTTTAAGAGTGAGCCCAGTTTTCTTCTCAGCCAGCAGAGGTCACTGTTGGCTTGTACCATGCCCAAAGGTTTACCTCTAGAAACTTGTGAGCAGATGTTGCTCAGGTACCTTATTTTTCCACTTGACCTCATCCCTTAAGCCGTTTTTTTTTTTTTTCCCCTCAGGTGGCTCCTGGCGCCGTGTAGGCGAGGACAGGCGAGAGGAGCGGGAGCGTCCCAGGGAGCGGGAGCGGGAGCCTGAATCTGAGGGGGAAAAAGCTTGGCGCACCGACAAAGAAATTCCCCGTCGCACAAAGAATGATACCGACGACGACGGCTGGACCACCGTTCGCCGCTAAAGGAATCCCCTGTGCTCCGACTTCAGAAAAATTACAATTATTATTATCATATTAGAGTAATATTCAAAGTCCCATCTTCCATTTGACTTCAGTGGAATTAATGGCTTCAGTCTTCTGAAACTCTGGTTTTGTTTTTGAAAAGAATCTTTGTAGGACATAGATTTTCTGGGGATTTATTTGATTTTTTTTTTTTTTTTTGTCTTGTAGTTTGGAGAGGAATAAAAAGGTTCATCGCCACCTAAAACATTAACCAGCAAGCTTGCATACACTCAGACCTTAAACACCACTATTCCACATTGGTTAGCAGTGTTTTTTATCTTACATGATGACCTGCTCTGAGTCACTAACTGCCTCTTTTAACTACTCCTGCATTACATGGAAGTGATGTTATGGCACAGGCGATCAGCCCGTGGTAGCAGCGATGAGGAATCTGTTTCACCCATGTCTGCTCTTCACCTGATGGGAAATGCTTCTTAACCTGTTAACGAGCTCATGGAATTTACATTTGGATGTGCATGCTTAGAATTTTCAAATGTCTGCTCTGTATCCAGCGTGGGCCTCTGTGTGGCTGCAGCCGGTGGCGTCGCACCAGGCCGCACGTCTACAGTGAAAGCCATTAATAAAAAGATGTTTGATCACCACTCCCCTGAATCAGTTTGTCTCTCGTCAGCATGAAAAAGATCCAGCCCGCTTTTGTATTTTAAGATGATTATAAGCACTTTAAGTCTCTTAAGTGGCAACAAAACAGCCCTCTGGATTACTTGGGATGAATTAGAAAGCCGGTGTCTGGCTTTGGATTGAAGACCGGGGAGATGATGTGAGCGGGCTGGGCGGCGGTTCCTCCACTGACCGCTAGAGGTCAGTAGAGTACCGCGCAGGGGCCGCCACGCCGCAGCGCGTGTGACCAGACCCGTCGGATTCAGGCTCCTCCGTGCTCACCAGAAAAAACAAAACAAAAAGCAGAGACGGTGAACACGGGGGTCATTTCCAGACCTGAAACATGCCGCCACAGTAGTGACAGAATAAAACACTGAAATACAGTGGCCATGTTTCCATTCTCGTCTCGTGATAAACACAAAAGCTTTGGCTCCTCGCTCCATTTATGCGCCACCGCAGCCACAACAATTATCAGCGTTAATATTTACTCTCTCTCTTTTTTTGTCACCCAGAGAAGCTATTTTCCTCATTTGAAATTTTTAAAAATTTGCTTCACTCATCAAGTTCAGATAAAAAAAACGCGGTTACATCCTGAGATGTTTATAAAAACAGAATGTTTTATTTTTTGAGATTTAAAACAAAAATTTTCTGGGTTAAAGCTCAGAAAAAAACTTTTGTTTTAAGACTTAGTCTGTATTTTATTCCACTGCGAATTTAGGAACAGAGGCCAAATGATTTATTCCTATAATTACTTGTATTATTATAACAATAATAATTGCAATAGTAGGCTAATTCATTTAGAATAATTTTGATTGTTGTATTAATAATCACATTTTTAATTATTTGGGTTGTATTAATATAACCTCATGTTGAAACAGTTTAAACATGAGCTCATATTCACTTCGTGACCAGACCAATCTCACAAATGAATGCTTATATATTTTTACCATGGGGGAGGGCACTAATAAAGGCTATATAAAAATGAGTACACGGACTGTTGGGATTATTTGGGAGCAAAGCAAAATTTTCAAAGTCTCCTATCCGCATAGAATTTCGCGGCATCCTAAAACTCACACGGTGCGTTAGGCGCTGCATGGACGCGTGTCTGCTCGGAGGCCCCTGCTGAGCGGCCGCGCACGCAGCTTTGTCCCGTTGCCCTCAGCCCCTGATCCATACGCTGGCACACACACGCACACACACAGACGGGGAGTGACAGCCTGCACGCAGGTACATGAAACACCTGAGCGTGTGTGCACTCCCTCTCACACGGTCGCTATACCCTTCCTAAAGACGTCTGGCACACTTGACGCAAAGCCTTCCGATCTTGGATAAAACTGGACTGCGTCTCCAGACTTCCGAACATCCAGACACTGGGAAAAAAACAAACCAACAAAAAAAATCCACTGTATTAAAAAAATATATGTTAAACACAACCTGAAGAATAAGGCCAAGAATACAAATATCCAGCCAGTAAACCCCAGAACAGAAAGAAACTAGCAACGAAGTCCCTCTACTAACTGCTGCTTGATATCATCCTGAAAAATAGACTTGAACGGGCCTGATCTGGTGATTGAGCTACATTTTTGTACGCCAATAAATTTTTTTTAAATCCAAAAATAACAACAGCACAGACTCTCACTCCTAAAATCTCTTATCCTCTCCTAGGCCTTAAATGCAAATACGCATGGCTTCCTTGAGCTTCTCTGGTTAAGATGAATGAGTTAAATGTCCTGGAGACATGTGCGCACGCACGCACGCGCACGCGGGGGGCTCCTCTCTGGACGAATCCGTTCCGTGTTGCGCGCTGGAGTCCGCCTCTCCGCGCCCCTGCTTCCCCATTGACGCACTTTTTAAGCGTCTTCCCCCTTCTCCACCTTAAGGCGAGCAGCGGCGGCAGCGACCAATCACCATGCCATTACAGCCTTCAGAGGAAGCTGTTTATGGGGCTGCACAGCTAATTAGGCTCATGAACTAACAAATCTGCCTGCACGAAGCCGGCGAGGAAAACGATCACATCCATGGATTAGTCTGGGAGTATACAGCCGAACGCGTTTTTTTATTTTGGCTTTCTTGTCACCGCCGCCTTTCTGTGTTTTTCGCTCCCCTTCCCACCTCAACTTACTTTCCAGCGCAGAAAACTTTCGCCCTTTCTTTGGGTGTGGAGTATTTTTTAAAGCGAGAGCGCCTGGCGACGACTTCAGCCTAAGCTGGGGAACCTGGACTATCAGACCATGTTTCAGCCCACACCCAAGAGGTGTTTTACCATCGAGTCTTTAGTGGCGAAGGATAATCCCGTACCGGCGTCCCGCTCCGAGGAGCCCATCAGGCCGGCGGCGCTCAGCTATGCAAACTCCGGCCAGATGAACCCCTTCCTCAACGGCTTCCACTCCGGCGGCAGGGGCGTGTACTCGAACCCGGACTTAGTGTTCGCCGAGGCGGTCTCTCATCCGCCCAACTCCGCCGTCCCGGTTCACCCGGTGGCGCCGCCGCACGCGCTGGCCGCGCACCCGCTCTCCTCCTCCCACAGCCCGCACCCGCTTTTCGCCAGCCAGCAAAGGGACCCCTCGACTTTCTATCCCTGGTTATTGCACAGATATAGGTACTTGGGTCACAGATTTCAAGGTAAGTTGTCTGGCAGCTCCAGCGGGCTCGTGCTGTGTGTGTGTGTGTGCGAGTGTGTGTGTGCGCGCGTGGCGGGCGGCTGCGGGGAGAGACTCGTTCCTCCGCCGTCCTGCTCGTTCTTCCCCGGGATACAAAGCAGGGCGTCCAGAAAAGTCCAGCCGTGCAGCACAGCAGATATTTATTTAAAGGGTCGTTTCGATCTAAATTTTTAAAAAAGAACCAGAAAAAACAATCTGGCGATCATTTATTTGATCGAATTATTAAATATTGTGCTAAAATAAATCATTCTTAAAGCTGACTACAGTCAGGAGTTAAAAAACAAAACAAAACAACGATCACTACAAATAGTGACACTTTTAGAGGCGGACAATGTTAATCTGCAGTTTTTGGATTAAGAAGGGAAATATATTCTAGTTTTGAAAAAGGGAAATAATTTAATTTAAAAAAGGATGTATTTGCTCTTCTGTTGAAATTTCACATTTGTAAACAAAATAAAAAATCGAAAAATGAATGGACTTTCTGGATGCCATCTACTTTTCCACAGTTACCACAGGGCGCATTTGCTGTAAATCTTTATTTTGTTGGGACACTCTGGCCTGCACAGTGGAATTGTTCGTTACTTATTTTGTGGATTTTCTACAAGAGTTTATCGAGTTTATTTCTCACAAATGAAAGCAATGCGCTCAAATGGGCTTTTGACAGACTGTTAACACATCTCTGCTGTGGTTTTGTGGTTTTATCCACATTTTTTCCCGAGAGTTGACTTTACTTTATTTCTGGAGCTAATTAAATTAAGCTCAGGATTATATCTCTGTTTTTGTGGCTAAATGATAGATTGGAATATTATAACATTAAGGAATTATTTCCAGCGCGCAAATTTTGCACGTTATTCACCTTGTTGTTATTTTTTGTTTTAGTCTTTTTTTTCTTATTATTATTTTCTTCTCCTTGTTTTTAAAACGCCAGCGTTTCAGCCCTATTTGGAGCACTGAGTGCCCCGGCCTGTGTTGTCTTTTTAACGGAAGCGTTGAGTCTGCAGGCGTAGTGAAAGTCCTCGTTCTCTGCTGGTTTGCAGGCAATGAAACGAGTCCGGAGAGCTTCCTTTTGCACAACGCGCTGGCCAGAAAGCCCAAAAGAATCCGGACAGCTTTCTCGCCCTCGCAACTCCTGCGGCTCGAACACGCGTTCGAGAAAAACCATTACGTGGTGGGAGCGGAGAGGAAGCAGCTCGCCCACAGCCTTAGCCTCACAGAAACTCAGGTAAGAGCCGAACACCGGCCCGCGCACCCTGTCCCTGACGCGCAGCTTTTTCGTGTTGTTGTTGTTGTTGTTTTTCGGCACCACGATGCGCGGATTGTTTGTGTCATGTTTTACCCCCCCTTCCAACCCCAAAAGCCCTCCACACTCTCCCTTTATTGCCATGTTTACATGCAGATCGTCACTCTGGGCGCTGTGGGCTGCACAGGGGGGTTTGTTTAGCTCTTTGCCCATAACGTTGCGCAATAGTGCCTTTAAAAATGACAATAATAATTTTCAAAAAATTACAAAGACGCTAGTCCAATTTTTTTTTATAAGAATAACCACACGGAAATAGTTTCTGCTAACCATGTTGTCAGTGGAAGACAAGGGAGGGGGGGTCAGCTGGATCAAATCCACCGTCATTGTGCAGGCCTATAACCTCATTTCAGGAGGGCTTGAATTACTTTGTTTTGAGGAGGGGGCGAAGAGAGAGAGAGAATGTCGTCTTTTCAAAATGGAGGGCAAATTAACTAGTTAACCATTTTATGGGAGAGGCGATACAAAGACCGAGGCGGGTTCAGTGGATTGCCCCCCCTGCCATATTCAAAGATGCCGTTTGAGCCCATCAGGCCGCTGTCTTTTGTCCGCTGCGTCTGCTTTGGACTGCGGGGCCTTTGGAGTAGCTGAGGGGAGAAATGAAGCGTCACCTACTTCAATTAGCCCACTGAAGGCTTATTAAATGCACCTCAGTTGCCATTTAAGAACTCAAAGGGCTGCAGAGTGACAAAGCAGGAGCAGATAATTTATCGATTTAGGTGTTGTTCAATCCCTACGGGGCCGATTATTGACAGATCCGAGGAGGAGAGGAGTGTGTGCGCGTGTGTGTCATGCAATGTGTTGATATGGCGCTTGTTCTGGAAAAAAAGGACCAACTTTTCGATTACTATGAAAGTTTCCATAAATAATATACATTTTAAGCATTTTTTGTTGGTGTTTTTTAACTTATATGCGCGTTTTACTGCTTTAAACAACTGGATTTGTATAGGTTTTTTGGTATCAATTGAATATCATGAACGAACACAAGTGTTATCTTTGCTTTTCTTTTTTTTTTGTAACGCTGAAATTGAGCTTCTACTCTGATGGATCTATCTTTAGTTCGGTGCGGTTTTTATTTCCACTGCACCAGCTGCGTATTTGGCCCCATTATCCCTTTTCAGGTCTGCGTTTTTTTTTAACAACACTGACCAATCGCGGTTT
>JABUIW010000010.1:3177652-3223493 GCA_013363375.1 Menidia beryllina
CTTTTCTTTCTCCCTCTCCTCCTCAGGTAAAAGTGTGGTTTCAGAACCGGAGGACGAAGTTCAAGCGGCAGAAGCTGGAGGAGGAGGGCTCGGAGTCCCAGCAGAAGAAAAAGGGATCGCATCACATAAATCGGTGGAGACTGGCGACTAAGCAGGCGAGCCCAGAGGAAATCGATGTCACTTCGGACGATTAAAAACACTGACTACAAAATATATATTCGCATTTACATAAGCGTCTGAATGAAGGAGGACACGGATAAAGGATGCCGCGTAGAGACAGCGAGAGGGTACAAAGCCAATGTCAGGTTTCAGGTCTGCGGAGGCCGGCGGCTGAGGGGGAGACAGACCCGGCTGGCACTGCTGTCACCACGCGGGCGTGTCGGCCCACAAAGCCCAGGAAAGCAGGGCTGGCAGAGCCCCAGTCCCCACCCGAACCCTCCAAACTCCACCACCACTACCACCCCTCACGCCACCACCCAATTAGGTTTTTTTCTCCAATTCACACGGGACGTTTGCACTTCACAGAATTTCTTTAAATTTCTTTTTTATTTCTTTCTTTTCAAAAAAGAAAAACAAACACCACAACGTTTCAAGATACCAAAACACCAAACTATTATTTTTAATTTTTTTTTTTGTAAAACTTGAATTGCATGGTATAGTATTTTTCCTGGTATTCCTTTTTTTGATTTGACACGTTTCCCCAAAAACCAATATATAAAAAAATGAAAAGAAAAATAAGAATCAGTTTGCTTTTTAACTCTATTTTCAAACTGAGAGATGTTGTGCTTATTCTTCTTCTTCTTTTTTTTTTTTTACAAAGTGTGCAGTCTTTTAATTAATGATTCTCGTGTAAAAGTGATTGTGAAAACATATGAAGTAGCGGTGCTGCGTTATTATAGTGTTTTTTTTTCTTTTTTAAAGAAAGGAAATCAAAAATGATTTTCGATCATAAAGAAAAAAAAAAACTTTCGTGAAGGCTGAATCAGACCACAGACCCAGGATTTTAAGGGAAAGTATCGGGACATTCCTTTAACCTAAAGCTTTACCATTAATGTGTCGCTGTGGCCCCGTGTAGCCTTCTGTCAGGACTTGGCCCTCAAGTAAAAGTTACAAAGAAGGACTAAATGAAAGAATTGACAGGAAAATGAGAAAGAAAAAAAAAACTTCAAGCACTGAGCGTATTCCATGTACAGAAAAGCTAAAAGTTAATGTTTCTGTTAAACCCTCTTTTACAGAATGTACATAATTTTTTGTGTTTGTGTTAAGTTTGCTACAATTTTAACACAAATTATACTTCCAAGAAGTATGTAATTGTCAATATTTTGTCAATAAAGTTTTATCAATATGTTGCGGCGCAGTAAAAAGGGCAGGCTTTTTGATTCCGGGCCTCAGACCAAACCCCCGCGTCGTCGCAGCACTTTTCGCCTTTCTGTGCGTCAAAGTGCCGGATTTTCAATTTCTTTTTCTTTCTTTTTTTTTAGATCCGTGCGCGCAGTGTTTTTTTTTTTTTTTTTTTTTTTTTTTTATTGGCCGAGGTGACGTCGGGACACTTAAGTTTAGTCTGATTTGTGTGAGGCTGCAGCGGGCAGTTTGGGGTCCTCAGCCCGACTGTTTTCAGGGGCCGCGCGTCTGCTCTGCCCCGGCTACAAAGAGGCTCTGCCAGCTTTTGTGAAAGTGCAAATCAGTTTGGGCAATTATCATGCGAGTAATATGAGTGAGTGAGTGTGTGTGTGTGCTGAGGGGGTGCGTTGCCCAGTGGTCCTCTTTAATCTCTTAATCCACGGATCCAAAGGGGCTTGGTTGGACATAATTTAGTACAATCTGACTACCCCTCACGACGCGATAAGGGAAGGTTGCAATGCGCCGCAAAATGGGATCTTTGTTCCCAATCTGGTGCTCCACCGTGGTGCTGCTCTGGACTGGACGGGAATATTACCGGACTGCTTCTTCTGTTTATTCTTTTTTAATATTATTGGGGCCCGTGACGCTCACAAAAACAAACAAACGATATAAAAAGATGCGGTTTATAGCAGGAAATTATGCATTAGCACACAAACAAAACTACGCATATTGGAAAAGAATTCTAAATTGGTTAGGATTTAAAGGGAAAAAAATAATTACTTCAAAACAAACCAAACTCCTTTTATTTTTTTAAACGAGAGGTGTATGTGTTTTGGGGTTGCTAGATTATAACAGCAATAAAAATCTAGAGAGAATACCATCAGCTTTGGAAAAAAAGAAGAAGAGGGGGAAAAAAACTAAAAGCTTTATTACAAACCCTGCTTTGAAATAGGGGGGATTAGAGGACTGAAAGAGTCCCACAATAGTTAGAAGAAAAGGTTTCATGCTAATGAGGTTAATGCCCTTTGTATCTCCGGACTCCACAACTTCATTACTCCTATCTCGGGCAACACCGAGCGGCTCAGAGCTTCACAATCCACTCGAGCTTTTCCCTACCCTGCCTATAAAGAAGGATTTGATAGCAGTCCTGTTCAAACTAGATAATTATATCTTTTCAAGTTGGAATTAAGATAAAGAAAGTGCAGTGGAGGCGGTGAGCCTTGATCCGCCGCAAACAAATTTGGCGCACACTCTGCCCACCCCCCCTTATTCGCACCCTGTGTGCGCCTGTTTGGACACACAGGAGACAGGACGGGCTTCTCATTAGAGCCACGATTCAATTAAATCCAGATTCACCTTAAAACATATCTTTTGGGGTGAAAAAATAAGATTAGTTCCGAATTTTTCGCTGTCAAGTTTGGATTTTACTAAAGTGAAATGTAAATTTTACCCATATTTTTTTAGTTTAAAATGGGAAAGCTATATTTATGCAATTTTTTCCACAATGTAACACTCAAACGTTGAAGTGGGGAATAACAGTTTTTCCAAATAAAATCAGTGGACGACGGCTAGAAACAAAAAAACAACAACAAAAAACAATTACAGAAAAATACGCATGTCCAATATTCAGATGTTGTTGTTTTTTTACATCCCAGAATTTATAGGATGACGCTCAAACGCAATTTCAAACCAGGAAATAGCATGAATATAACTGGGATTGTGCGGAATTCAAATGTGTGTGTGTGTGGTAGGCCCTCACATCAGATCCTTTTCCCGGACGCTCGTATTGGACGTTTATGACCAACTTTGGGGACTGTTGGTGATCCACATATCTAAACTCAAACCATTCCACTCGTCCGCGCAAACCTCCCCCAAACAACCAACTCGAGTTTGATTATACCTTCAAATCTTCCCAACCCGTTTGGACATTTTGGACCTGGCATTGAACATTTAATCTGCGACGTGGAATGACGATCCGTCACTGAAAAGAGGAGTCGGCCCTATCAAGTGACCCCACTGACCCGAACCCCTCTAATCTGCAATTAGCAGCCATAATTACGTCCGCTGACACCAGGGATGCGAGCAGGGGCCGACGGAGGGAAGAGACGGAGGACAGGCTCGGTATCAGTGCGCAAAGTCAATAATTGATCGAGCTGGAATCTCTTAAGTTGGGAGAAGTGGCTTTTGAAAGGATGGCTTTAGATAATTTGTCAACATGTTCACGCACGGAGCCCTTTTTTGGTTCTATTCCAGAGGCCGTCTCATCAGGCCCCAGTGCGCGTCTGTGAGGTGGCACCTGCGGGCCGACCCTGCCATGGAGCCACGTCAGGCCTAACCTGATCCGTCCTGTTTCACAAATTGGCTCTGAAATGGATCCTTGAAAGGGGAGAATCCGCCCTACACAATTCCTCTGGCCTTGACATAAGGTGCAGCGATAAATATACAAGACTAATGAGCAATTACCATACAATCACTCTCCAAATAGCTTACATAATAATAAATTAAACATCCCGGCCTCGGATTCCGTTTCTTTCTTTATTATTAATAACGAGGGAGGGGTCGCGATGTGCTCGCATGATTATGTTTTCCAAACGCAGCATCTTCCACATTTGCCATGGGCTCCAGTCGGCGCGAGCTGACTGTAACACGTGCGCCGAATTTCCTTTGGCGTCAAAATAACAGCGCAGCCGCTGAAATAACTCCCGATCCTGTTATCTGGATTCGAAAATAGTTCCAAATTAGATTCTAAAGTTGGGGCGTTGAAATGTACGGTAACCGGGAAGCTCAGAGGGGGGTCTTAAAGGCAATGCTGCGTTCAAGGACATCCAAAAAGAAAGTAAACCGACTGGGTTTATTAATCATACATATTTTTTAACTGTGTACTGAAACGATTTGGGGTATGGTGTCCTATTTAAAAAAAAATCCCCTCAGATTGAATGCATTCAGAGCAGGGTTACATCTCACAAGGAGAGTCTGGCACTCACTTGCGATTGTTAATGGATGAAAGAAGCCAAGAGCCACATTACAAGCTGCTCTGTCACACCCATGAGGAGTTTCACTCTGGAGGTTTCGGTGCTCCCCTGACTGAGGTCGCGACACGGACTTCATACAACCAAGAGGGGTCAGACACCTCCACGAGACAAATGGGCATCTCATGATGAAATATTCATCAGAAACACAAAACTTTTTTTTTTCCACCTGTGCACATGTCTTTTCCGTCACATGTCAGACCCCCCCCCCCCCCACCACCTCTCTCTTTCCTTGCCCCCGGCCCCCGCCGTGCGGCTTTCAGACACCTCCAGCATCTGCCTGAACCTGGCCCGGCTCCCTGCGCTTACCACACAGCCCAACTTAGCTTTTTTGGAGGCCTCAGAGAGTTTAGGGCCTTTTTAGCCAATTTTTCTACTTCTTCTTCGTCCATTGCCAGAAACAGAAAACATATATATATATTGCTGCATTAATATTCCTATGGCTGACTGCAATCCCGGAGATTCCTTGTGTTTATTTTCTTTAATGATACTGGGGCAATTTGGGGCTGTAATTTGCTGCAGTTTCATTTGCATATAAGTGTTTCCCACGTATCCAGGCTCTGATGAGAGCAATTGCCGACCCCCCCCCCGCCGACCCCCCCTCTTCCCACCCCGTCTTAAGAAGTTCCAACCTCCAAACATTTTATAGGTTGTATCTGCAACCCGCGTTCCCCTCAGCACACTAATGCGTAGCATATGGCGGACTGTACACCTGATAAAATACCTCAGGGGCCCAGCAGTTTGGAAAATCCTCAATTCGCTCTCTAAATAAAACAAACAACGGCCTCACTAAATATATCACATGTGCCTGCTGAACTGTTGTGACTCTCTTGACCTGGGCCTCCCCTCCCTCCTCGTCGCCGCTGATCTGCTTTCCGGACAGCGGCGTGGCGCTCAGGTACTTTGGATGACAAAGGCCGGGTCCGGCGGCCGGCTTTGACCCGCCGTGGGCTGACCACCGACATAACCCGCTCAAAGCTGCACGGCTCTCGTGTCTCGGCCTGTTACAGCAGCAGAGTCCTTCGCCCCCTCCTCCCACCCCGTGTCAAGATGTGCTCAGGACCAGTTTAATGAGCCGACATCTGAAGCTGGAGTTTTAGGGGCCCTCCCGGAGAGCAGAAAACGCGGCCGTGATCTGAGGTGAAATGTAAAGTAGCTGCAAGTGTGGGGGTTACTCAGCAGACAGGTGAAATTATGGGCACCTGTTCTTCTGCCCTCTGTGTGCACCCGCCTGAGCTCTGCTGTGTCTCCCCCTCTTGGTGGCCTGAAGGGAGAAAAGGAAAAAAAAAAAATCTGGCCCCCAAAAACATGACATATCAAGTTTCGGCCGGTGGAGTCTGACAGCAGTTGAGTGTTTAGTGTCTGGAAAATGTGCAGCGGCATGAAATACTGAAGCGGCGGTTTTAGTCAGGGGTTTTTTGTGTGCTCTTGGATGAAGAGCGGTGCGTTGCTTTCTCCTATTCTTTTTCAGCACAGGAGTCAACTCAGGCTTTGACACGAGTTTAAAATGTAACTTCTGCTCTTCATTAAGAATCCCGAAAAGTCTCAGCCAGTGCCATACTTTTTGGACAGTTTTTTCTTATCCATAACAAAGCAAAAAACAAACAAACAAAAACAAAGTAAAATCTTGTATAAAGCAACATAACCTTAAATTCCCTTACTCGGTTTCACTCGTTCAATTCAAATTTAAGGTAACTGTAAAAATAAATCAATAAAAAACTGTGTGTTTCTTAAAATTTGCACACACATGCATTGCGTTGATCAGAAAAGTCACCTCCTAAGCTAGTTCATAGAAGCTTTTACTGCATGATCCTTTTTGTTTGGGCACACAAAAGACAGTCTGACTGGTTTGAATTAGGTTGTGACAAAAACAATGCAGAGGCACGACAGTCATGAAAACCAATAATGTTTTTTAAGTGAAGCTATCTATTCAAACAGGAAGTCCATTTATTTGTGGAAAACTCTGCAGAAGTCATTCTGCAACGGATGAAAAAAGCATCTTACTGGGCGCAGGTGTCTGAGCCGTTATAATAAACCATAAAATAAGGAATATAAGGTTATTTCTTCACTTAGTATTCCAATGTAGACTTTTTCCTTTTCAGTTTGTTTTTTTGCCTAGACCATATTCAATCCTGGCTAAGTTGTGGGGTTTCTGCTGCTCACCAGCGGGATCCAACTCTTGCCCCAGCTCCAGACAGCATTCCACACAAACACCAAAGTTATTTGGGGCATGGGTGCAAAAGCTGTGCCAACTCTCCGGTTAGTTGTGTCATGTCCACCCCCCCCCCCCCCTCCCCTGTGCTTTACAGGCACTTGATGCTGACTTTAACATGACTAATACTCGCAAACAATAGTCTCTGTGGGGCTGTGCGTGCTTCTCTTCTGTGTGTGTGTGGGGGCGTCCACGTGCAGTTGTGGGAACTTTCACAGTCTCTGGTGTTGCTGATGGAAAAATGCAGTTCAATAAAACAGTCTGCGGGCTTGCCTGGAGAAGCTGGAGGTGGATGTCCTCGGTGGGGGCTAAGAAACACCGACCTGGTCGCGATGAGCAGAAACACCTAAGCCGAGGCGTCCCTCGGGTTCCCGGGCCGAGATTAAGCGCGAGCATGATATGAGACATGAAAGCAACATAAAGCACGAGGCTTGGAGATGTGAGCGGAGGGGCTGGCGTTTGCTGCAGATGTTCTAGAATTCCCCGTCGTAAAAAGAATGCGGCAATGTGTTTGAAGCGCGCTGTGGGGAAGTGTTCGGCCTGCTGAAGCGTCTGACATTTAAACGACGACGCATTTTAAAGAATCTGAAAAAGAGGACGCGGATGGCTTGGGCTATTTGATCTGAGGCATAAAGGTGGCGTAGCAGCCGGGAGTTACGGCCTGGCCCTGACGGGCGGGGGTAAATGATTGGTGGCAGTAATTCAGGATGTGACATCTATTATGGGCAAATGAACAACTTAGCACCTCCACAGAGAAACTAACCCAAATTACACTTGCTGATCATTCACTCATAATGTTCTTCCTCCAGTATACACAGCTTAGCTATTGAAGGAGAGGGATGCTAACACTGCTGGAAGACCTGAAGTGGAGCTTCCAAGTGCTGCCTTCTAATTACTAACAAGCATAACTTCTTGGTGGGGTGTATGTAAGCTTAAAGTAAAATAATTACTTCCCCCAGAAGCAGTACTCGCTTCTCACCCACCCAGAGACTTTGAAGTCTGACCAGTGACGGTGAGGACCTCTCTCCGACATCACCGGTTGTGCAGCACTCGATTATGCATCAGCACCCTGTGCCTCACTTGACTCTAACTGGTGCTAACACTCCCCAGTGCACCATATAATTGCAAGCAGTGTGAACATATGAACTCTAAATGCATTTAACCCACAGAAATGAGTGGCAGTTGACTTTGAAGCCCTGAGATGTGTGGCGGTTCTGCACCGCCGTGCGCCGCCTTTTTCCTCCAACGTGGCCGGAGTAAACAGGTGCCGTGTGGGGAAACGCGGACGAGAAAAACGGTAATACGCCTCTTTCCCAGATCAATTACCAAAAAGAGCTAGAGACAGCTTTTGTCCTCCTCTTCCCCCACCGGCTACCGTATGTGTTTATAGGCAAGGTATAATGGTAGCGGGAAGCGTTAGTGCTGCAGGTTATTTTGTATTGGGAGGTGAGGACATGGCAAATCAGACCACTTCACACATGAAAGGCAGCAGTAGGTCAATTTAATTCTCTGTGCCTCTCTTACTCTGGATCTTGCTGTCCTTTTAGAGGGACTCCAGAGGCTAGTTAAAAGGTGTCTGATTCTCACCATGAATCTAATTAGATCTCTTGCTAAGGTCTTAACATCTCCTTTGAAAAAAAAGAAAAAAGAGGAAAGGGAGGGGGGAAAAAAGCAAGAAGGAATAAGGTGCTAAAGAACACACCCTCTTGCCTCCGCTGCACCTTGGCCCGAGCTGTCCCCTGCTCCCTCCTTTTCTGGAGAAACACAAAGTCCTGCAGGCTAATGAAGTTTGTAATTAAGGAGATTCTGTCAGGCTGAATGAGCAATTAGGACGGGGTTTCTCGGGGGTGTTGATGGCGGTCAGGCTCTGTGGAGCATAGGCCAGCTGCACAGCCAGAGAGAACACTCTTTCATACCTCACCGGGAAACATGAGGGAAATAGTCAGCCCTGTTTCCGGCACCGCTTTCTTACAGCTAGGTCTTACGATGTGTCTTTGGCGTACCTCTTTTATTGTGGGGAAGATTTACAGAGTCATATAAGATCAGAAACATAAGGCAAAGGGGGGAAAAGTCGAAGATGTCTCCCTTGCTTATTGCTTCCAGATTATGTTTATATCATAGCTATAGGAAACATTACCGCATCCTCAGCCTATCTCGTTTGCTTTCAGATTTCTGATGTGTTGTGAAATCAGATATAATTTCAGGAAAATGGCTGCGGGACAGGACCAAGCTCTGCTCTCGGTGCAGGCATCTCCATTCTAATTATCACATTTACTTCAGATTGGTTGACTGTGCTGCTGATAAAGAAAGTTCACCTGGCCTCAATTAACTATATTTATCTCAGATTATCCCTCTATGAGATTTCTGCTCTGGCAAAAAGATTAGCATTATTAAGAGTCGCATATGCAGGATGAATACCTTCTCAGACAAAGTGACATCTCATAAGGAGGAGAAATTAAATCAATGAAGCTGCATGTTCCTGGGCCTCTCTCATCGCTCGCATATTTTTTCCCCTCTTGCTGTAATATCTCGCTTAGCAAACCTCTTTTAATTTGAGGAAACAAATTGAAAAATTGAATGCGATAATAATCTCGGGTAAAATGAGTTAAAACAGGCGCAGAGGTGCTGAGGTTTGGCCGGTTTTATGTCAGCTGCTGAATTTAAAGACACTGCGTCAAATGAAGAGCAGATTATTGCCGCTAATGTGGTGACGCACAAGACAGGAGGGCGTCTTTAAATTCATTTGTACAGTTTAGACCGTGAAGGGTCCTGCTGTGAGGCACAACACCTGGGCTCTGAACCCATGACCTCACATCTGAGTGCTCTTGATGAAGCCCCCGCTGCCTCCCGGTCAACCAGAGGATCAGCATGGACAGACAGACCCAGAACTCTTCATTTCCTGTTTCGCCTGCAACCAACCCCTCACCAACTTTAGGAGCAACCCCCCCCACCAAAAAAAAAAAAAACTATGTGTGTTTCAGGTAATACGATCAACATAACCGAGGTATGACCTTTTGTCAGGACAAGTCACGATTTTGGCTGTTTTGCGAATTAAGCGCCTGGAGGAAACAGGACAGGGGTTCGGTAATGTTCAGTTTGTAGCTTTTGATGTGGTCATTCCAGGTATTTCTTTCTTATGCGCGTCTTCAGACACAATAAAAGAGAATTCAAAGCAATATCATCCCAGGTTTTTCCACTTTATTGCCGGTTTTGTTTTCTTAGGATTGCCCTCGCAGACAGAGAGGGCTAAAGGCAGATCTTGGTTGCAGACTCATTACAGGTTAAGTAGAACAGGTGTTTGTCAGCTCCAGGCAGACCTACGTGGATGAGGCCTTTTCATGTTGGCTACTTCCTCACACATTAGTCTTCAGCCAAATTGCTCTGAGTGGAGGCTTTGCCCGGCCCATCCCTCATCGTCCAATGTGACCCCTCTCCCCTCTGCGCTGCAGGCAGGGCTGGAGATAAAAAAGCTGAAAAACGGCTTGAGGAATCCTAAATATTAGTGGTTGTAAATCAGCCCCCAGTGACCTATGAATAGCAATTATCTTTTTCACACTAATAAATCCCCCTAGTAACAGATAAGATGGTTTCCTTTCCTAACCTGCAGTAACAACAGCTGAGTATTGAGCAAGCAAAAGAAAAAAAAAAGGCGGGGGGAGGGTTGCAGCAAATAAATTAGAGTTCTTTAGCTGTAGATTAATTGCTGCCACAAGAGAGGAAAAAAAACTTAGCCTTTTATGCTAGCGGTACGGTATATCATGTATGGAATGAAAGAGAAGCAGGACTTTGGGAATTCAGATCATATCAAAAAGCGCACCGGCGATCCTATCGGCCTTATCAATACCTGCGAGACATGGCTCACTTCAGTTCGCGGCGACTCACAGCTGCGCTGACACTTCCTGAGAGTACAATCCGGCGAATGATAGTGAGTTTTAGCGAATCTGACAGGGAACATGGCAAGATTTTGATCTGCAAGAGGTCATTGCAAACAAGCTGCTTCAACTGCGTTTGGAGCAGAACTGAAAAACCAACTTCCCACCTCCTCTGCTTGCTGTTACCTCTGGGAGTAAGTGCGTGGTGCCTCTGCACTCCGCAGGGACTGCAAAGACTTAATGGTCATCATCTATATGGTTGAAAAACACAGCAATCAGCAGCTTTTCTCCCTCTTTGAGGTGACTGAACTCCTATCCCATGTAAAGACTCAAGTTAACCTCATTAAGCCCGCTCACACACAAGATACATAATTATCCCTGAGAGGATAGCAAGTGCTAATACAAATTAGAGAGATAATTAAGCTACAGAGACTGGCCATTGCATCTCCCTCAGCTTTAGACCCATAGAACCATTATGGTGAATTAGAGCCTTTGTTTACAGCCACAGCAGGAGTCTTTTACCAGTGGCCATGTTTTTGTCAAGGACTCCATAAAACCTGCATTCATGTTTCCTGCTTTTATTCATTTACCTGTGATTACTCCAGAAGTTGGGAGACGACCTCACTCGGGTGTTAGAACAGACAATAGATAACATGAATTACCTCTCTTTGCACAGCAGCCGTCCTTCACTTAAGAGGCAAGAGCCCCAAGAGGGGTTCAGCAGGGCCAGCCTCCAGGCGTTCATAAAAACTCAGTCTAACTGACAATTCACTTCTGAGGTGTGCAATGTACCTGGTCTCCTCTGCTACGAGGCATTTTAGTGCCCTGGAAAATCCTGCTGTTACTTCAAAAGATACCTTAAACGCCTCCCCGAGCCAGAGGAAACATTTCCGTCCTTGCCTTTACGCACAATAAATCTGGCTGATTTCTACATTCCTCTTTAGATCCTATGATACCCAAACAGTTGAGTAAAATCTCAAACTGCTCCAGTCTGTGTGCCACAAGCATACGCCATACACGGCTGAAGCTGGACTCAAGGCAGAATAGTGATTAGATCGGGGCTGAACTTTTTTGGCCAAAATATGTCAAGAGAAAAAGATAAGTACACACAGCTGGATGCATTTTGGAGTGCAATTCCCTTCTGTCATAGGAAGAGTGCACTCTGTTGTAAGGCCCAAATGAAAAAGCCCTTGCATCTGAGAGAAACAAAAGCAATTGTGGGGGAAACTGTTGCATAGACTTGTAGAGTTTAGCTTGAAAAATGCAGCTAAACAGCTTGCGAGAAGTTTCTGGCCATGCCCCCCCCCCCCCCCCCCTTTGCCGAGAGGAGTATGAAGAAGAGGAGCAGGCTGCTGGTTGTGTGCCAGCCCTGCCTCCTGTGGTTTCACGCATAACAACCTTGCATGTGCACAGCTCTGAGTAAAGCATTGATTTAAGAAGGTACTTCTTCTTTCCACAGCTCTAGCAAAACAAGCTCCTATGTTTGGATAGACCCTGTAAGCAGCTCACTGACCTGAGCAATGGGTCAGATTAAGTTAGACCCCCAGCTCCAAATCCACCCCTCCCTGCTTTCTTCCCTTTTCGGCCCAGCATTGCATGAAGAAAGGGAAAGTGCTCTTCGGGGCAGGCAGGCCTGCCAGCCAGGTCAAGGGAGTTGCTCAGGAAAACAGGAAACTGACAAGAGAGACAAATGATAGGTCTCACCCAAACATGGGCATTTGACAAAATGGCTGATCATCCATAATTGCAGCAAGGGTGATACTTAAAGGATTTCAGAATGGTGCACGTCTTGTGAGACTTAACATCAAAGAGGAACTCTTTTCCACAAGCTATTATAACATGGTTGCAAATCCTCCGTATCTCACTTTCCGTGGTTCACCGCCGAGCTGTGGTTACTGAACTAGATGGGTTCAGGGTGATCCGGTCCAGGTAAATCTGTGACCACCGGGGCCAATCCGTGATTAAATCCAGATAATAACCAATAAAGGAGCTCTTACGGTTTGTCATGAGCGCAGCAAACCGTCCGTTTTGATCCACAATTAAAAGAAACATTAACTCTGCGTGTATTTTACTGGAAAACCAGAAAGCAAACATTGTGGCAACAGACTGAACTGATATTATCTATTGACCCTGCAGAGAAACTGCGCACAATAAGTTAGTTATATGTTTTCTCAGGACAAGCTGGAGTGTGTGCGTGTGTGTGTGTGTGAGCAGAGAAGCTGCTTTTGGCCACAGGCACAGATAAGCGAAGGGGAGTGGAGGTGGTGGGAGGGACACAATAGATTGAGCCAGGCAATCAGCGAGCGATCTGAGGCGGTGTTTAGTGGTGCTGTAAGATCTGCTAAACTAGCCCTAATTTACCCAGTTGTAGGAGATGTGTGAGTTGAGGTAGAAAGGGGGGGGGGGGCTACGACTGTCAGTGTGTAGTTAATCTGAACCTGGGGCAGCACGTTCACTTTTGATGGAGGCCAGAGATAGGACGCCAAAGCTGCAGAGGAGTGCTGGGAGGATGAAAGATCACCCACACCTGTGAGGGGCTGCCGAAAGTTACAACTCACTCACAGGGGCCTCTCTGCTGCTGGTCCGTTTATGAAGGACGGTGTGGGCCATGGTGACTGGCTCTTAAGTCTGTTCCTGTTTTTTGCCAGACAGCCTCAGGACAACCATGGCACGCAGATGAGTCTTTTCCATGTAAATCTGTTGAAAAAACAAACAAACAAACAATAAAAAAAGCGAATATAAACAAATATCAGCTATTTTTTTCCATATTTAATTGACCGTGGGATCTTTTTGCTTTCAAGAGGTGTCTGTCCACAAAATCCCCCATAATCCTCTTGGAGAGAAATATGAAGAGACACCCCTTGAGGTCTGCCCTCTTTGGCCCTGCATCCTCCTCCCATGCTCTCCAAGATTAATCTGTGCAATCAGGAGCTTTCGATTAACTTATAAAGCCAGACTGATTAAAGATCCCCTCTGTCTTTGTGCCATAAAACACTGCGGTCCAGAGCAGAGAGCTCCGTCTCCGGCATCATAAACAGTTATCATAGGCAATAATTTACTATCCAAAGGATTTAACGCAGATTTTCATCAACTTCCAAACGAGGATAAGGGATGAACACTCACTCACTCAACAATCATGAATTGTTTCAGGGTTAGAAACCTTGAGGCAGGTGCAAAATAAATTTAGGTGTATCAGAACAGCATCCAGACTGGGCTCTTTGCTAAAGTTAGCAGCGGTCCAGGTTATGAATGCATTTTGGGCAGTCGTGCTGACTGCAGAAGGGCTGTAAGTGTAGGTTTCCAGTGAAAAAGGGAGGAGAGCATTAATCCCCCTCTTCTGTCTGTTTCATCTGGCCTTTCTGCTCTTTGCCAGGGAAATGCTCTGGCCTCAACTGGCAGCTCAGTCTGCGCCCAGAGCACAGGCACATCTGGATCTGAGGCTGAGGGAGGGTTAGTGTATGTGAGTGTGCCTTATATAAACGGACGAAGAGCTTATGTGCGTGTTGGGCAGGTGGGCAGCACCACGTGTACGGGCATATACTCCTAACTATCAAGTGTGTCCCTACATGACAGGGTGAATTCCCAGGAAGAGATACCTGCCTATAAACAAAAACATATGGTGAGGTAAAGAATCATAAAGATTTTGTTTCCGCTGCCTCGGAGTCCCACTGAGACTAAAGTATCAACTTAAGTCAAAGAATGGGCGTTTTTTGCAGGACAGCGAATCTGTAAATTATTATCCAGACAAGAGGAATAAGTATTCCTGCTAAAGGAAACAAGACAAGCTCCCAGTTGGGATTGAAAATGGTTATGTCCTACATGCGTGTATCTTAAATGAGTCATGCTAATCGTGCACTCATGTTAACATATTGAGATGTTTTACAAGCTCTCCTTTGCTTTGACGTTTCTGCTAGATGCATTACCTTTCCCGATCTGCAGTGCTGACAGTGCCGCGGACTCTTATGTGGAATGTTGTTGTGGAGTGTGGTTTGGATTTTCATGCTTTTGAAATTTCACTTGCAATTCAATTTCCATATGCTCATCTGCCTGGAGATCGAAAGTGATGTGTATGGATGGAGAGCAGTATCAGAAACCAGAAAGTCTTTTTTCCCCCCGTATTCATACAAGACTCAACTTAAAACAAACCGTATATCGCCCAGTTTGACGAGCGGACTAAAGCCGTCTTTTATTTGCACGTCTGGTGTCAGGCTTGAGGCTTCTATTGAATCGTTTGCGAGAGAAAATGTAGGACAGAGCTCCTGGTGAAGCTAACAAGTCAGGGTATGTCCACTTTATAATGGCATAATGTTGTGAAAAACAAATGAGCCGGCAATTCATGGATCCCATTTCACACCAGGTCCAATTAAGACTGCTTTAAATAACGTCAAGAGCTGATGGATCTGTCCTCACCCTTAACACTATAACCATGGAAGCATGAGTGCTCATTGCCCTGCAGTTTAGCAGCATGTGGCCAACAGCAGTCATACACAAGAGAGGCTTGCAGAGAAAAATAATGGGCACATCTTTACACCTTCTAACCCTTTACACCTGCAAACAATGTCTTCAACTCTAAAGTGGATGAAGTGGTGGTGTTAGCAAGAAACAAGCACGTTCCAGACTGAGTCACCTGTGAGAGCCAGCTCATCCTTGCCCCTCTGTTAACGATTTTTTTTTTCCTTTTTGAAAAGGTACCAATTCGGAGTGATTGTGAACAGCTAACGGGCGATGCTGGGTGTGAGAAAGTGTTGCTGGGATATTTTGCCACATGTAGGGAGGACCAATTGTGTGTACAGCGCCATCTCTGCAGGGATTAGTGGAGCCATTAAGTGGCGATGAGCTGCAGTGGGGGGCCACATCCCCTGCTCCCTAATTAAATCGCCGGCAGCTGCCCTTTATCACAGCCACCATACTGTACCATCAGCACCCTCACATCGCACATAGTGGCAGCCCGGGACCCTTGGCCTTCGTGAAATCTCCTTTAGAAGCTTTAAGAAAGTTTAATTACACACTGTTGTGAGAACAACAGATTCTTTCCCCCACTGGTTTGCATTACTTCTGCGCATTTATCGTTTTCGTTCACGTAGGACGAGACGAGGGGGATGTCGCTCCTTCAATCTGTTACAAAAAATGAATCCATCAAGTTCTTCACACACGAAAGGAAAGACAGAGCTCCCCCTCATGCATGTGAGACTGCTCCCCCCCTTAAATATATGCCAAGGTTTCAAAAGGGATCCATAAATATTTCCGAGATCTAAACAGCTTTTGAACAGCGTAGACAGAGGTGTGTTCAAACGCTACCTAGAATGCCATGCCCCAGGCAGCGGCCACAGGGCAGAGATGGGTGGCTCTGCTGGCAGAGGGGGAAGATAATGGAGGTACTGTCAATTATGACAAGCTCTATGTGTTTTTCTAAAAAAAAAACAAAAAAACACCTTCACCAGAAGCACCCTTTATTTCTGGGAACATGGCAATATCTCTAAAAATGTTGATTATATACACTGAATATAAAACCAGTCTATTTTAAAATGAAGAATTGTGTGTTCCCACCTTTAAAGGCGCCTGTTTTTTTGTCCTTTGGTAGAATAGTCTAAGAAATAGGTCTCCTCAACTGAACAAACCTGATTAGCTCTCAGTCTAATACCAGTTCTCGCTGGGTGAGCAGCACTTCCTCCTCAGCTGAGTTGACAAACACTGACCGCTACTGAATTTTGTGCTGCCCAAGGTCCAGGACCACATATGAACATATTTGTGTTTGTGAAATCTGACGGAGGCAAGATGGAACAGAGTCAGTGGCCTATTTTGGGGTGGCTTAAGCAGGAGAGACAGTAGCCATCATTCTACGACCGAGCATCTGCATAATCAGTGTAACAGCACTAAGACTGTTGTGGAATGACACGTGACAGAAAAAAGATTTTAGCAGCCGTACAAACTAATATTGAAGCACAACAGACCAAATATTGAAAGGACAGTCATGTCAGAGATCCATAGGAATATAATGGATTGTATGTGAGTCTAATGTGTATCGGGGATGATCAACTGAATCAGGGTAGCTGGCGGCTCACAATGAAGTGAACCTTTATGCACAGGGGTTCCTTTATGTAACACTGGAGCATGCAGTCTAACCCCTTGGAAAGGCTCTGTGCTTCAACACGTGGCTCTAATCTGGCTGGAATAACTAGCATAGGACTATGCAAAGATTGACTCAGGCCTGTCAGAATTCCAAACCTAATTCCTCATAAATCACCTGCTGCACATATCTGCGTGACCCGTGCCTTTTTCTCTACAAAAAGCATTGCTAATTTCACATAGCTTATTGGACACTTGGTTTAACTATATGAAAACATATTAATCCATGAGAAAAAAAAGTATTTTCTGATTCAGGGGTCCAAAATGAAAACATTTTGAATTTTGTGACAGGTCTGGATTGCAGACAGAGTTTTAGTTTTAGTTTTTGAAGCTCACCTAAATCTGGCCCCTAACAATGCCCTTGCAAAATGTATGCACAATGAGCTCTGGCTTTGTGTTGCTGAAATAAGAAAGGCCTACTTTGCATGTTAATCCACATCAAAGCTAGATGGTGTCTTTTAGATGCTTAAAAGACAAAAAAGCTAAAATATTAAGTGTTAAAAACTGGTGGTTTGTATTTCATATCTTTAGTAAAATGAATGAATCACCTTAAAATAAACAAATGACATCCATTTACAAACCTCTCTACATGGCACAATGACCACATCACCAGCACAAAAGATTAAGAGGAAAACATCTCGATAGTATCAAGATTTTCATATTACATGATGTGAACAAGGACCTATGGATAGTCAAATGTGTACAATTGTAATAGTTTATTCTAACCATGCAAGTTAGTTCTGACTGTGACCACGTGTGTTATTTAATAATGAAGATTAAAATAAAATACCATGTAAATTCACAAGTACCCCTAGACAAAAAGTGAGTCCACAGCAGGTTAGTGATTTTTCTGCTCTGGCCCCTCGTAAATAGTAAATTGGCCCCTGAGGCAACAGGTCAGGGGACAGCTTTCAGAAATACAATCGCAAACATGTGAATCTCGGGGAATCAGAGTTTCACCTAAAAGCGTGCATTTACAAGAGGTGAATATCCTGTTTGACTTAGACGCTTAAGCATTACACGCACGAGCTTGGAGGCAGAGACAAATGCTCGCATCCCTGCAATTTATGCTGGAGGTGTAGTATTTCATATCAAGCAATCCAGTTTTGTAATTTCCTTCACACCTTTCGATGGATAATCTACTCCATCTTGAAACAAACACAATTTCACTGATATGCTATAAGAAAATACAAACTGATATGCAACGAATGGCAATCACCAACACAACTGGTGAATAAACAAATGAAATCTCCTAACCTATGTCAATTTCTGATATCAGCACCATGGAATATGAGTCTAATTTCAAGCTAATTAAGATGATCTTTTTCCTATTTATTTTTTCAATTTACGTGCCTTTTCAGTAATATCTTATTCCGCACATCACCTCTGGAAATAGTTAAATCAAATTTGTATCCCTTGAATTGGCTATATCACAAACCTGATTGCATCTGCAAATCCACCTATTTTCTGGGGTTTGACTTTAGTCATGCTTTGTGTGATTACATGGCGTGGGACGGGGAGCGCGTTAGAGACAACAGAGTAGCATCGATGTTGGCTGAAGTAATCACTGGTGCGCGGCGCTGGAGTTTCTATGCCGGCCTGAAGTTTGCAACTCCCTCATTGTAGTGGAACAGAGATTGGAAAGATGATAGATGCCACTCAGGCCCTCCAATTTGCCACTGAGTGCTTTCCCATTACCTGCAGAGCTGTTGTAGTTAAAAGAGAATAACAGCCATAATGGAGATCTCTATCCAAGGTTGCATATCTGATCGAGGGGCTTTAAAGATCAAACAGTCAAGCAAACATTTGGCATTCCACACAGAGTTTCTTTTGATGGTTGGACCGCCTCTCTTCAAAGGTGTTGTCTTCATACCACCGTTAAGATGTAAACATTATTACTGTTAGTCCATTCGGTCATATTCTGTTTGCTTTCAGGGCAGAGTCACGGCCATTTCATCCAGAATAACCCAAAGAAATGCTCGGCTCGCTGACCATTTATAACCCTGTTAAAAAGCGAACGTGAAGAAAATGTGAAGGAAACGCACGGTGGGGCTACACAGCTAAATAACACGTACTTTACTGGAACACTTCCAAATCTAAAAAAAGAAAGAAAATACTTGCGGTTTATTCTCCCAAATTTAATTTAGGGCAAATACATTACAGAGAATTAAAGATCCCCCTTTTTTACCAACAAAGTGCACGTTTATGTTCAAAATATATTCCTTAAAATGGCACGTTTCACTACATTTTTATTATAATCTTTTATGTGGGTTACATATTGAAATTTGATAAACACTTTGGCTGAAATTAGTCTCATCTTTGACTCGTCTTGCATCACCTTGATTCTTCACTAATGACGGCACCTATTATCTGGCAAATGATGTCTGAAATGCTGAGAATATCAATGATGTTGCTCATGCACGCCCAATCACTTCCTGGAGAAAATTATGGAGGATTATTTCTGAAAAGCAGAGAAACATGCCGCTTATTAAATCATGTCCCCCCCCTTTTCTTAATGCTTTTCATGGGTGGTCAACAGTAATCAGTTTACCGTCTGGCTCTTTCAGAGTGTTAAGACATCCACTTTTCATTTGCACAAACAGTATGATAGTTTCAAGCACCCATTTAAATTAATCCCCCTTAAAGTTTTGTGCAGTCCGTCTAGAAAAAGAAAAAAAATACACACACACACACACTTTTAATCTGAAACCTTTGGTGTTTTTCTTTTCTTTTTTTTAATTTGAGGAAGAGAAAAAGGATTTAAACATAATTCTCATTGCCTGCGTCCCTTCCCCCCCTCTTGCAGAGAGCACATCTGCACCCTTTTTGCTCACACGCATGCAGACCCATACACGTACACATGAACACACACTGTATAATTTATAAAGCCTAAGCTCTTTCAATACTCCAAAATGCCAGATAAACTTTTCTCATTTGCTCCTAATTTGGTCACGCAAGATAATGCCAACATCTGAAGGCTTTTTAAACTGCTTTTTAAAATGCATTCCTGAAAGGAGCTGGCACTGGCACCTCTGCACCTTGTCAGCTCCAATAATTATTTCCAATCCGGGGCTAGCCCTTAATGTGCTGATTAATCCAGCCCTCTTCTTGCTGTGAGATGCATTCAGCTCCATTAATTTTTCAAAAAGGCCTCGCTCTCTTTTGCTGGGAGCCCTGCAGATGTCAGGGCTGTGGCAGAGAAAGCCATTAGAAGTTAACACCTCCCTCTCCCCAGAGACTGGCATGGACTTTCTCCTTCCCCATTCTAATGCCAAGCAGCCGAATTAAAGACGTCAGTTGCCAAGTCCTGTATTGCCTGAATTTGGGCATCACAAGCTAATCACCACCACCCCGAAGCCCCCCCCTCTCAGTGTTAAAAAAACAACAACGAAACAACAAAAAACAGCCTTAATCAGAATGTTTTCATGAAAGCGGCATAAGACGACGGAGCTCTCCGGCCTTCCTTCAGTTTTCTTGGGCACATGTGGGATTTGAGTACATTCTCATGTCGTGTGTCACTGGTCTTATGCAAACTCCCGGCTCAGAGATTCCCAGCCAGGTTTCAGATCAGCCTCTGTGAAAATGTCCTTTAGAACAACTCACTCGCCAGTGTGTTCCAATTCAAAGCGATTTGAAATCTGTGCTTCAGCCTTCCATCACTCTAGAGCTTTGTGAAGCTTCCACCCTTATGCAGACTGGTTACAAGCTGTCTCAATTGAGGAAATCCCCCCTCCTCTTCCTCCCTCCCTCACTCCCTCCCCCACTCCCTCCCCTTCAACTAGCTTTTATCTTCCGATAGGTAGGTGAATGGTGGAAATTAGGATTCCTGGAGAGACTTGGGATGGAGAGAATAGAAACAAAGACTTCCCCATGTCGGGAACCGATGTCTCTTTTTCCACTGCTTTTCCCTTTCATCCCAAGGGCTCCTGTCAGACAGAGGGAAGGAGAACGAGAGCACATATAATACCTTTTAAGAGGCTGCCAGTTCTCTCCCATGCGATAAGCTCTGCTCGAATCACAATAGAGTTTTAGGACCCTGCAGTCACTCCACTGTAGGCCTGAGAACACACTAAGGCACACAAGACCAACATACAAGCCACATTTAAACGGAGCAGTGTGGCTAATTATACAATCTTGGATCTGTTTTTTGCACTAAAGGCTCTTTTCTGTTGTTGACAGTGCTTTCCCGTCATTTGCAGGGCTCAACTGTCGCCTCTTAAGTCATGATACAAAGTAACCAACAAACATTTCAACTTCTGCTCTTATAGCACACATAATCATCCCTGTACAACACAATGCTTAAGCAGTAGAGTACAGAAGTGCATAATTCACTCAATAATGGAGATACTATGTATACAGTACTTTGTATACAATCCCCTCTGCAAAGTATTCAAAAATCTGTATAAACAGAGGCAGTGTCAAAATCCCAGCCCTTTTGAATGTTAATGAAACGGAGGTGTTAGGATGTCAGAAATCTGTCCAACAACGATAACAGCACAACTCCTGTTTACACTGAGCACGCTTCAGCTCCCCAAACCCAAAGTGCAGCCTCATTTACGTGCTAATGTGGGGAGGCAGATAAAGGACGGAGAAGCGATCACATGCCCTGTCAGAGAGTCACCCTTTGAACCATCCCTCATGCTGGTGAAGAAGGGGGAAATTAAAGAGCCTCAGCAGGTTTACCACCTTTCAAACACAACTCACCCTCCACTCAAGTCTTCAGGTTTGTGACAGCGAGTAAAAATACCTGCACGCCACGGCAGCAAGATGCAAACACGAAGTTTTGCATCTCGGTGCGGGCGACTTTCTCTTACGATTAATCCAAATAATTGTTTGGTCTGAACAGAATTAAGCTGCAATTGAGGTTTGTCTGCATGACACAGAGTTAAACACAGTAATATGAGGCATTAAATGGCTACATTATATTCAATATTTTTTAATGTCACAGGGAAAAGGGTAATATGAGGTAATACTGATAATCATACTGGCACCCAGCTTGACATCTAAAGCTGCTCTGATGAATATAACTGTATAAGAAAGAAAAAAGACTCATGCTCATTTTAATCTTTTGATAATGTCGGCTCACTGTTTTGGCTTTGTTATCCCCGGCTTTACAGTTTGGTTCAGTCTCGGGGCCCCTATTCATTATGTTTCTAGCAAAAGCGGGCCTCTGATTTCCACATTTCCACATGGTAGCACACATATGTGTCTTTCTATGCAAAAAAACCCAATCTAAAAGAGGTAAAATCATGGGATTTACAGTAATCAGCACATAAATGCTGACGCTTCTCCAAGACCTTATAGGTTCCCTAAAACATCACATATTAGTTTGTTGTTTTTAAAAAAAAATGCTAATGAAAATAAGTAAAATTGAACAGAGCAATAGTCTTGCATCTAAATATAGTGTTGAAGAAGCTTTCGTCATGTTCATCAATTATCTTAATCATTTTTAATTGTATTTATGAACTACACCACTGGAGGGTAATCAAAAAGAAATCATCTTATCAGATAATCGCAGACGAAGGACCAAAAACTAGAATTTCACTCCAGGATCTGCATTTCTGATGGAAGATCTTGTCTTGGGTAAGTTTTCCTCAGTCCGAATGGTTGTGTTTTGTTAAAATGATAAAAGCAAGTTTCAAATCCAAGTTACTGACTTCCAATTACAATTACTGCGTATCATGGCCCACAAATCAGTGATGACGTTTTGCTGTTATTTTTTCCAAGCGAAGTATTCTTTTACATCCTTTACAATACTGCTAGCCATCCCTCATTTCTTTATATATGTTCAGGGGGATTGGCTCATGGAAACATGTGCAGACATAAACATCATTAGAGACAATTTGAAACAGTCTGATGAGGTCAAAGTAAATGTTCACTAAGACCCCTTTTATTCTACAAAACAACTAGAAACAACCCTCTTGGATAAGCTTTCTTCTACTCTCTTCAGGAATAATTCTGAAGCTCTTCTGGGGATGTTGGTCTCCTTTTTGTTCCATTATTTGCCAAGATGATCCCACATAATTCCACAAAGGTTTCACCTTTTTTGTTATTACCTCAGCAGTCCTCCCTTTCCCTTCTTTAAGAACGGCTTCTTGACATCCACCCTTCCAAGGAGACCATTTCTGATGAGGCTTCAGAGAACGACAGATGGATTAACTGAAGAACATCTCTCAGGTCCCCTGTCAGGATATATTCTATGAACACTCGTTCAAGTTTCGTGTTTTCAGTGCTTAAATAACACACAGATAAGTTTGCAGGGAAACAAAAACACACAAATCTTTGTCAAGTACAAGAACAGAGCTGAAAATCTGCGAAAAAGTAGTGTTAATAAAAACTTTTGGGATTCTCCTGAGGGCCTGTAAAACTATTTCTCAACACAACTATAAAAGAATAGAACAGAATATAAAGGCATTAGGTGTGGCTCTCGACTTTAAGACAGTGTTGTATTTTTATGCAAAAGGGGGTATGAAATTAAAAAAAGAACAAAAGACGTGAATAGAGAGGAGGACGCCACAAATTCTATGTTGTGCTGTAAATCGTAGTGAAATAACATCTAAAAATAACGATTTACTACAGCACACACAATGCGTCAATGTTTTACTCTGACTTGCTTTGAGGTCAGAGAGATGAAACATTAACAACATAAAGTCAAAAATGACTCAGTGGTGCTCTTTGTTTAGGACCTCTTCACTCTGCTGCCCCAAGATGGTGAAGACTCAAGAACACCCACCCTACAGTACATATCTCTACCTGTTTAGTGTAGAGAGGAGGTGACTTCGGACTGATTGAGGCATGTAGATCATCCTAGCTGCACTGCCTTCTGGTGGGGTGGCTGCCCTAAATCAGGAAGAGCGTAAAAAAAAAAACCCTCATGCGGCACGGGCTGATGGTTTGAGGAAATCGGCCTGGATGTTCTTCATCACCTTACACTCCAGCCCTCCTGCCCCAGTCATTTTGCTAATGAGAACAGCCAGCTAAGCCACATTAGAGGTACTACATTAACTGTTCCCACATGCTGACAAAATTTAAAGTAATGCACTTGTAATTTTTTTCTCTCTCTCTCTCTGTTAATATTTTACATGCAGACTCGTTCACACCTGCTTACAGTTTTACAGAGCCTGTCCGCTTTAACTTGTAGGCGATTGTGTAATATGCTCACATAATTCATATTAACACCCACATAAAAGTACACACTCTAACTCAGAGGTCACCTAATAGTGTAATAACTTTCCATCTGTCTGATTTTGTCCGTGTAAAAATATCACAGAAAACACATGGCTGATTGCGAACGTCCTTTACGGCCAAGGCCTGTTTTTTTTTATGTACATGTTTGTTGTATTTGCCGTAAATTAAAACCGTGTTTTCTGGCAGCATGGACCTTTTTTCTGCCCACACAATAAGAGGCAGATCTGATTTACAAGATACTGGTTCCTTTTCCTGTTTTTCCTGGAAAAGGATCAGTTTCTCAGAGGCAAAAACGTAGAATACCATTTCTGCGCGATTATTCAGAGGAGATTTGGAACTGCAGAACATTTAAGCCTTTATTCTATGTATCATACGGGGAATTAACAGTTAGACAGGCTATTTGCACTTGGCATCACCCCGGTAAATACCCAGAATGAATGAACTACACAAGCTAGAACTTAACCAAATGCAATCATTAAACTGAATTTTCATTAACTTCTTAGAGCTGTGTTATTTCTCTGGTGGGGTGTTGTTTTTGTGGGAAACTGTAATTGGCAAAGCAAGTGCACCTTGTACTAACGATACATAGAACAACAGCCACACTGTGGAAAAAAAATACAAAACCGTGCTGCTCGTTCTTTCTTTTATTTTGAACATATTGGCTGTAACAACAAGGAAAAGGAACCCCCAATGGCAGGAGTTCAGAGCGGGGTCAGACCAGATTGCAAAAGAATTACTTTGAGTGGTGAATCGGCATTGCAGGAATTTTTTAATTTCCTGTTACTCAATAATTCTCCTCTAGTTAGGTCCTTAGACAACATCCTGCACTGTACCTTGTCTGATCAGCTCACTCTGCTAGACAGATGCAGAGGAAACATGCCTTAATCCTTTATCATTGGCTCACAACTGGTGGCCTTGTGCGACTGGCATGGTAGAGAACGAGCGTGGTCAGTACTCGGATCATTACCCGACTGCGAACCCCCCCCCCCCCCAGGCGTTTTAAGAGCTTGTGGTGATAAACTGAAATAATTCTCCCATCTTTTACTGGCGAAAATAAAGAAAACAGTCAGATGAGAAGCAGAGCTAAGTGAGTGGTAAGTGCTTTACAGTGGGGGCGTCGACTTCCAGGCCTCCAGGGGCTGTGGAGCTGGATTTCGGCTGAGGGTCTTCCCTTTAACCTCCAGTCCACCGCCCTCCCCTCTGCCTGCTCGTCATGGCTGTTCAGGGTCAAATAAATCACCTGCCATTGCAGGTGCTGACCTGTTGTTTATTAGTAAATGTCTAAAGGACAAGCTTTGAGAAGGGGGAGGAGTTGGACAGAGGTAGTCAAGGGGTTAAAGCGCCAGTCTTGGGTCTTAAGGTTGATTTAGCAGGCCCTTTGGGAGGCTGCTGTACTACCCTGAAGAAATGAATGCCAATAAAGCCTGCAGTGACTGATGTTTTAGAGCGTCTTAATTGTCTTGTTAAAAAGAGTGACTGGGGTATGCAGGGAGGAAACCTGTTTCACCGTGCTTTTTCAACGGGTTTTTCGACTAAGTAAAAATGGGGCATTTTGATCACACCATAGCAGAGGCCGTTCTTTATCTTCTTCTGAGTTTACGATCAATTTACACTTTCATACACTACAAACCTTGGTAAATGACGGTTAATGCTAACTAACAAACTAATATTTTTTAGAAGTCACTGCTCCTATCATCAAATCTTATTTGTGCAAGCACAGGAAGATTACTTTCTTTGAGGAAAATCCTGACAGTCAGAATGTAAGACAGAGCTAAGGGTGCACAAACTTTCTTCCACCGCTGATTCATTACTCAAACAATGCAGCGGCATGTAGTTTTATCTTTGAAAAGGCCCGAGACTGAAGGCACAACCTGATCTTCGGCTGTCTAATAAATTACACCACTGTCTCCCGACTCTTGACATAACTTCCTGAAGCGTGTGAGCTCCAAAAAAAACAAAGCACCGGAGGCCTTAGCAAAACACTCCAACTGCCACCATCTAACAATGACTGGCATCATCCACCAAAGGTAAGTCAACCTTAACATTTTTAAATTAAAATAATGATTGTCTAAACATTTATATACTTGATTTCTGTGTACATATACTTTTGTCTAGACACTGTGTTGCCATAAAGCAGGCAAAACAACATTAGCCGGCGAGAGCGCTGCAAAATATCGGTATCAAATGATGTCATCTGCCCATGTAATGTAAAGCTAAGATTGAACTCGATCAATTAGGATTTGCAGTGGAGCAGAAAATAGCTTATGACAGAGCTAAGGTGGAGGAATGACTGAAGAAAAATAAACTTTTCCTCTGCTGCACATTCTCTGCATTTGCAGATTTATCGCCGCAATGTATGCAATCATGTCAGAAAGACATATTTCATATTTGCTAAACTGAGATCTGTTTACTGAGTTAACAGCTCCACGGGCAAATGCTTTTTCTTTCTTTTTCCGAACGATTTCGTACAGCGGCAATCACAACATTGTCTATGAATTGTTTCTGTGGATTAACGAAGAAAAAAAAAAAGCCATAGGTTCAGGCAAACTGTTTAGCAGTTAGTGTCGTGCAACATCCCACTGCCTGTTTGTTTGACCTTTCTTTTGTGGGACTTTGTGGTTTCCCTCATTTTAAAATAACGTCTTCTCAATTTTGACCTAATGCGATCTCCCTGAAGGAGTACAAGTCTTTAACAAGTCTTTGCTCATTTAACAGGATTGTGTGTGACTACCAGAGCGTGCTGAGGTGGGTGGTGTGGAACTTCAAAAAGAGAAAAACTTAATAAACACTTGTTAAACTACAAATAGGTAGCCTGACCATTTCTGACTCAAAACAGCTTTTAACGGGACAAGAGCTAATAATATTCACACATAATAGACTGTAAAGTGCTTTGTTTCATGCTTGTTTTTTGGCAGCATCTGCGCGGCTGCGATGATGCCAGCTACACAATTCCTTTGTTTATATGAGACAAACAACAACTACTACTGTAGGGAGGAAAAAGTGCGACACTTTTACGCTCTGGATTATCTGAATTTTGTTCAGTTCATTAGTTTGGTTTCTTCGGCCCGTTTGCTTTGCAATTAGGAGGTGCGGAAAGGAAGAGTTGAATGGAAACATTAAACAAAAAGGGAAAATTTGGAGAAAAATGAATAAATGCCTCCTTGGGGGGGTTTCTGCCTGTTTCAAAGAAGACTTCACGTGCATCCAATTTTCCAAAATTGCGGCTGACCTTGCAAATATCTAAATCTCCACCACTTTCTTGAGATTTGTTTCTGGTTAGGATGCACTGCTTCTTCAACAATATCTCAGCAGCATATAACCTGTACAGCATGTTGGCTTGTTTATTTCTCAAAGAAAGTTTGTGTAAACAAATATAATTTAAATTATTAACTGTGTTTTTCATTTTCTTTTTGTCTAAAAAGTCAGCCCTGGTCAAGGATAATCTTTTTAGGGACGCTAAAAATGTTTTCCTGATCACTGAAATGAGAGTGGCATAACAACTTGTGCTTTTTCTAGCGCTTCAGGCGTCTTTCTCTCCTGACAACACAATGTTTTTGTAATAAGTCGCAACTATACCCAACATCAGAGACGGACTTACAGCTTTATGATATTTCTCTCCTTAACGCTTCACGCATATGTGTGTATGTATATATATATATATATATATATGTAAATTGTAATTGTGCATCAGAACGTCTTTGCCAGCTGTTATACAGGAAAGAAAGAAACAGTGGCACAGTTCTCTGTTTTGAATGTGGTAACACTATCTTATAAACACCAACATATGATCAAATGGGGACTGAACATCCCAGCTGGGGCTTCGAAAATATGCAAGCTAAAAAATATTTGACTGTCACACCAGTTAACTTGTTAAGTCTTCAGAGCCCATAATTTGTAGCTGATATTATCAGTGTGGATATCGGGTTGTCAGAGGAAGTTAAATAATGAATCAGTATAAATGACTTATTAGGTGCTCAATCTGGCTTATCATCTTGATCTTCTTTCAAAAGTATTGTCGTTTAACAGAAAACTTCCTCGCGGTAAGCAAGTCTGTGCAGCAGGTCATTCCATTTGGCAGCTCAAATCATGTTTGTTATTGAGCAAAAGGTTGGGAGCCATGGCTTGACAGGCAGGTGTAATAAGCTGGTGAGTTGAGATGTCACCCTTGGGTGCAGCCTCGGGGCCAAATATTGCCTGGTGAGCGTCAAAGAATTCCAAAGCCATAATGTAACTCTTTGTTCAAGATGTACTTCAGAAATGGGGAATATGTTCATGCTTGACGTGTTCTTGTAATGCCCCAGTAATGAGTGTCAGGAAGCTACAGCTATTCCAAATACCTTTGGCATCATGTGAACTTTGGTGTGAAAAGCACCATCCAAACAGCCCGGTGTGAATCTATCCCGGTTTCTATCAACGATATGAAATGCATGTAAGATGTCACATCAATCTATTCTATTTTCGTAAAAGATATCATGTGCATACCTGTCTCTCAGGAAAAACTAGAGTGACGTTGGTAAAACTAACCGTCCTGTGCGTTGTTACGTGCACGGAGAGTGACAACAGCTCCTGATATGTGTGAATGAACCACTGATGAGTGGCTCATTTTCAAGCAGTTAAATATGATAAACATGACAAATGCGTTTTATCTTCCTCGGTGTGCATTACCAGAACAAAGTCATCTTTCTGTGTAATTTTTTTGTTTTTTTTAAATTTCTTTATCTACCATATTTCAGGGGGCGGGGTACACTCCACAATGCTAAATGCTGTTAATCCTGGCCCCGGGCCTCAGACAACAGAAATACAAATTTGCGGCTGCCTTAATTAGCAGCTTTCAAAAACAAACAACAGAAAGGCCTAGATAGAGATGCTGGTGGAAAATAAACAACCTCTGCGGTTAGAAACGGTTATTATCATATCCTGATGTCATCTGGAGATTATTCTAAAAGTCTTCCATCACGTTAAAATGGCCGTGAAAGAGGTATGCTGCCAGCTTTTGCTCTGTCAGAGCTTCTTTACCTTTTAAAGTGGCTGTTCTCAAGTTGATTAAGAGATACATGGCAGTCACTGAACAAGGTGTGTCTGTTTCACGCAAGAGCAGTTCCTCTGGCAGTACAAAGATGGGCTCTGTTCTGTCCCGACCACCCGAGCCCAGCTTTTGAGGTTTTGATTATATTTTATGAGTCCTAATTGTGACTGACCTGGCCCACTGGTGGCTTCATTTCATCAGAGGGAAGCAGGGTCCAGTCCCTCTTTCTGACTGGGGCGTCTCGGCCGATCGGCATGGACGTCTGATGACCTCCACCTTCACAGGACGGTGAGGGACACGTCTCAAGTTCATCCTCCCCTTGGGTGGTACGGTTCTCAGCTTACCCCCACCTGCCCGCCAGGGCCCGCGCCTCCCTTCACCCCTCCGCTGCATCTTCTCTTTGAGATTGCTTATCATACTGGACGCGGCTCCTTTTACAGCTCTCAAACCAGCTCGCTGCCACTGTTTACCAACACTGCTCAGGGGGAAGGCAACGCTTTCAAGTCCCGAGTGCCGTTCCCCCACGCAAAATGTCCAACGAGCTACAACACAACGGAGTGTAGCTGAGTATTAGCTTAATCCTCAGACAGAAATTCAAATATTAGCCCAGAATGAGGCAGCACTAAGTGCTGCATTTACCCTGAAGTTCAGTGGCGGTTGCTTTCTTTAGGTAGTAACATAAGAATGTGAGTCTAACCCTTTATTAAACTGCAGATTCCTCATTGTTTGTATAACCCCAAAGTGACTCCGCAGTCACATTTGTTCTCTAGGCCTCCGTACAGCAGAAAATGGCCGCTGCATGACCAGATTCGCTTTGATGCAATAATGAAAACAAATGAGTGTAACATGATAATATATTGAGGAGGGCTGCAGTTTCAAAGCTGACATGGAGGGGAATTGAGGTGCAACCAGGGAAACGCTAAGCTATGTTTGTCATCACTCTCGACATTGTCTCTAGCACAAATTATTTCCTCCAGTTCACTTCAGAGTATTAGTCTTCTTAGGGGTTCAATTAATCAAGAGAAGCACAGTTCCATATGCCTCTGCAGGGCGACTCGGACTGACCCCGCCATCACCAGGACTTGCAGCCCCACTTCACTGTTTTCCTATTGCAGCGTTTAGTTCTACGATTCCCCACTTTACACTCACGTACAAAACCATGTTAGAAAAACACCATTTGCAAAGTAAAACATTTTAGTGGTGCCCTTTTTGCTTCAACAGAAATGACAGATAGGTAGGGGTTGTAAATATGGTATGAGGACTTGACCCAATTCATCAAGCTTCTCATCCTATCTTCTACATTTCCATAAACATAATTTTTATCTTTATAGACTCTGGATTACAGGCTATTCAGACACATTCCAAGTTATTTTCTACATGCTCACCTGTTGTTCTCATAGGGAAATCAATGCCACTCTCTGGTGGTATAATAACATTCCTGCTGGAGAGTAACAGCTTAATTCACTCTTATCACTTTTGGTTGTCTGGCTTGCAGTCAAGCTGGGGTCCAAGAGGCGAAATGAGTTTGGCAACCTCAACTCCCAGCGCGAGAAGAGAACACACATCATGGTACAGTTAGTGGAAAAAGAGGGGGAAAATTGCCTGCATAAGCAGGAGAGATAGAGTTTCATCGTCAACCCACTAAAAACGCACACTCGTCTTTGGCAGACTTCAAACACTTAATCGGCAATCATTTTTCAATGAGCCCCAGAGGAGCACATTTTAGTGCTCCACCAAACAGTCTGCTGCTTTGTGCTCTCTAATCCCTCACGGTTATGCATCATGGGGAGCCAGTGGTCGTTCTTCAGGCAGAGGTTAACCCCCCACCTCCAAACTGGCAGACAGGGACACAAACGGACAGACAGACACACAGACAGACGGACAGAGGAGCAGCCCCGCCTCCAGCCCTCCTCTGCGGCCTGTGCTCCGCTTCACCCGCAACATCTGTATCCATCGAAGAACACTCACGTTCTATCGGTGCAGGCCTCAAATTAACAATGTCTTTTGATCTGGAGGCTGGACGAAACGCAAATGAAACGTGATCCCATAAATGGCCTTCTCATCTGACTCGTTAGGCTCTGTGGAGAGGTTTCACCAGCCACTCGGATTGAGCCCTGAGCCCGTATCACACATGTGACTGCTTCACTTCAGAGACTACCGGCCCCCCCCCCCCCCCCTCCCCCTATCTGTAGCACAAACACACACACAACAGTCTTCCTTTAACTTCACCTTCACTCCCATCTCATCTTTTGCTTGTGTCCACAATCTGAGACATAGTGCACGGAAAAAAAACTGAAGAAGAAGAAAGAAAAAAAAAAGCATATGCGAGAAAGCCAATAATCTAAATACCACTTAACCTGGCCGGTGGAGGAGTGTGTTTGTGTGATGAGAAAATCTCCTGGCTCTGACTCAGTCTCATTAATGAGAAAAGATGAGCGTTCCCCACTGCAATTAGGAGTCAATCTCCGGCATTAACTCACCGCCCCGTGGCCACACACACAGCACAAAGACAACAGGCCATCCCCTGTCACTCATATTGCTGGGGTGAGCAGTGCAGAGAGCACTCCCATGATGGACTAAATTAGATGGCGTGTCCTCCTGGGCTCACCTGCTGAAACCTAAACTTGGAGAATGTAACGCTGGAAGGAAATGCAATGAATGCAGCTCTGAGCCCGTTTGAAATCTGATCATGTTGTGACGATCAGTTTAGCGTAGTGTCCCAGAGAATCAGTCCTATTAGAATCCTACGCTAAAAGACAAAGGGCCTTTTTCACTCCCCACATGCGTGCTTTTCATAGAAGCAGAGCACAGGTAGGTGTCACTAATGAATTTCGCTTTTAAAGCTTTCTCTGCTGGATTCTCATATCACTGGAAATAACGACAGTGACACATGAAGCCATTATTATTAATTGGATGCGACTAAATGAAATTTAACCATAATTAGGATTCATTTCCACCTCCACACTTTTCAAACTGTGACAAAATGCTACACGTTAAAAAACAAATAATAATTGGGCCAATGGCTGACAGACAATACCAAAGTTTTTCCTTTTTTTCTTTTAAGCTGTGACATCTATTTTGAGAAATAAATTAATAAAATAAGTTAACCATTTCAAAGTATCTTATCTAGGAGGTTTACAGCTCTCATTTTAAAATGATTCATTGCACCAAGTAAGGGAGAAAAAAAACATTTCCTTCATGGGACTTTCAACAATGTATTTTATTCTGGTTTTCAGTTTCTTTATTGTTAAGAAAAAATCAGGCTTCTGATTCTAGATTACTTAAAGTGGATAAAAGTTATTGGATGTCATGCCTTAATGAAAAGTAAAGTCATGCAGGCTCTGTGTTTTTTCTAAACTTTAAGCGTGTAATAAAGCTTTGTGTTTGAGTTGTAAATATTCCTGTGTTTTTTCAGATCTGGTTTCCTTGACCCATGTGTCCCTCTTGTATTTTGTGGTTGTAGATTTTGGGCTGGATACCTTGCGGTTCTGCCGGAATTTTGGAAATGATGTCAAAGCAGGCACGTCTTGTGAGTCCTTGTCTGATATAAAGCAGAGACGTGCTATTTTTCTCTACCACCAAAGCAATTCCCAGTATTTAGGTTTAAAATGTGTCAGCGTGGCTAAATAATGGGACATATATTGCATTTGGGGTTGTTACAGTTCATAGGCGAGCATGAGAAAGCAGCATAATCTGAATAAACATCCAAGTAAACTGCCATGAACTAAAAATCAGGTAAATCTAATTTCAGTCCTAATTTTAGACCAAACCCAAAATATCCCTGAATAAGCATACACACAAAAATAAATTATTTACATATTGGACTAAATATATGAGAGTCTTAAAGGCCTCTTAGCATATTAAACAATTGCAATATCAATTAAGTTTCACTGCTTACATGGCCATACGTATTTTGAGTCCAGCAAAACAAAATGTTAAACAAAATTAAAATGAGACCGTTTTCAAAATCAATGGTTAGGTAGCAAAACCTGGACATACAGTATTGATCACAACTATCTACCGATTATAGTTAACAAGCTGATTATCATCTTGAACCAATGTTAAATATGTCCATGTAGACCCTATATACATATATAAAATACAACATATTCAATACAATAAAGAATACACACACACCTATAATTTGCTGTGCTAGCAGGAACTGCGGCTGCAGCCGCTCCTCATCCAAATCTCTGCTGTTCTTCCAGGTGACAGCTTTAACCTCAGAGAAGGCCCACTGCTTTTTCACCAGAGTTAACGGAAAAATCACGATTTTTAACATTTTTGTTATAGAGATTATTCAGGGTCCCCCCTCGAATTCTGTCACATCATTCAATTTCTTTGACACATAGCTGTATCTTTATTTTCATGCTGCGGCCGCCAGTGACTGACTTTACAAAAGAGAAGCTTGAAAGTCAAATGTGAAGGGAAACAGCGGCATGATTAACTGCTGATTACCTTTAAAACATTAAAACACACAAAAGGAAATCGCTGACCGTGTCATAATGAATGTTAAGATGGGTTTGAGCGACTGAACGCTGTTCTTTTAAAAGCAAACATTAAGCAGTCTAAATGTCATAGTCGTCAGACACGATTACTGGAGCACTCAAGAAGCGCAAGCAACCATTTCAAAGACAGACGGTGGAAAGTCTGAACAGGAACAGAGGATGACCACGGCTGGATAAACCAAGCTTTACTGTTTATTATGTTACATCACCGTCTCTTTGGTGGACTATAAGACCAAACAACCTCATAATGGGGTTGTGAGACTGTGTGTGCCGGTGTATGGCGGTGGCCATGGGGGCAATGGAGAGTCTTACAGAAAATAAGAGACAAGTGGAGGAGATTGGGTTGGGGTGGGGCGGGCTGGCTGGCATAATGAGTGACATATTGTGAAATCTTTACCTACAAAGCAGAGTCTTCTTCCATGCAAATGAGACTCACTTGATAAAGATCTGTTTGATGGGACACATGCAGAATACGAGGCAGTTAATTCCCTCATTAGTATTCAACAGAGCTGATTGGTAAAGACCAGAGAGCCAGCCGGAGAGCATGTCTGTAAAACCCAATATTGATTTGTTTAATGGTGTCAGGGAGTCAAAATTCACAAATCTCCTGTCAATTGTTTATGAGGCTGTTTAGCGGGCCAATAGATGCCCCTCGCTTAATTAATACCTCATTACGGAGATGTGATTATATGCTTGAACTGTTAATGGGGCCCCTGAATTTCAAAGACCACCATAAAAGGTGTTTTAACAAACAGAGCTGGGGAAAACGCAGTATCTGATGAGCCTCAGTGTGTTTGTTGATTTGGGAGCTTTTGTTTGTTTTCTTCCCTTTTTATGCTTCCATTATTTACAGGGCGGCGGTGCTTGCAGGCGCTGAGTTTTACCTCTGGTTATATTCATTCATCCTTTTTATTACTGTCAGCGTCGTGGTGTTTAACTCCAGGGGAAAAAAAAGAAAAAAAAAGAGCCTTGCCTTCCATCAAAGCTATTTCATGTCAGTGAGCAGGATAAACGAGTAGCAGCAATCAGAGACTGAGCAACATGCAAACACCACGACATGTGTACCCAAGGCGGGGTTCTGTGCTCAGTGACTGCGATGATTTCAAAATCATTCTGGACAAAGAGAAGAATCTGAATGTGCATTAAAAGCCTCGTTACAAGAGGCAGAAAAGCAGGGGCTCACCTAAGCAGGCCCATGCTGCTGGGCTGAGGGGCTCTCTGTTTAACTGCCCATAAAGAGGGTGATAATGGCATAGGTTTATGAGGACTCAGCCCGGTGAGAGTTGCTGTTACTGCCGTGGCTGCTGTTGTTGTTATTCCCACTGTTCCTCGATGGCCACTAAAGCGGAAAAACGGATCCGCACTTTGGGCTGAAATACGAAGCTGGGCTTACTCTCCCTCTCTTTCTCCTTTTTTTTTGTGTGAAAGGCGCCCAGGCATTTTCCTGCACGGTGATGGAGTTAAACGCTCAGCTCCATGGCTGGGCTTCTGCACGGTTCCCCCCTCTATTTCATTCCCCCTGACAGGATTAGCAGGTCTCCAGTGTTAGAAATACATTAAGTGGACCTTTGCAGTCACTTATTATGCCTGATTATGCAGCTGGAATGGGGAAGGTGGGCTCTGTTTGTAGTTAAATAACTTCTCAGATGCTTTTTTTTTTCTTCTTTCCAGCAGCAATCTTCAAAGCATGAACGGGTCAGTGGCTCAGGCACAAAGCTGAGATTGATTTCCACCCTCCTACTCTTTGTTCCCGTGGTTTAAAGAGGACAGGTTTTACTAAATTAGTTTGTCTGTGTTATTAATGGCCCAGCCAATTAAACTCCCAAGCAGTGGTGTCACGGCTAAACAATGCAGCTACACAGCCAGCCCCCCAGCAGTGGTATGTACCGCAGGGTTAATGAAATGGTTAACTTATGCTGATGTATTGATAGGATTAGGATCCATCTGGGCAGTGTGCCACTCTATTAGTACGAAGTCTATACTCTTGAAATACCACAGAGTCCTAACAGCTGTCCATTTTCTCAACAAGGACAGCAATTTTCTGCAGAAGGATGCATTCCGGGAAGGTCTCTGGTCGAGTACATGTTCTAACGCTTCCTCGGCATCACCCACCGCTGCAAACGTGCCCAACGCCGACTCCTCCAGCTTTAACAGCTGGGGGAAAAAACAATCTGAGGGTTCAGAGCGAAAACAAGTGGACAATTCACACAGTCTGAAAAGGTTTCCATGAGACCGGCAGAGACGGCGTGATTGACGGAGGGAAAGAGACGGGGAAATTTGGTCGGGAAAGTCGAGCAGACACGGAGAAGGTGCGTTTGTGTGAGGAAACTGGAGGTTGGGTAGTTGAAGAATTTACTGTCAGTTACATCAGAGCTCAGAAAGTCCCAAAAAAAAGGAGCAAATATTTGCTGTCGGTCCAACAGCGAAGCCTGGTCCCGTGTTCTTCCCACTTTGTTTGAGTTGTTTTCTTTCGCGCCAGAACCTGTCGCGGTCTTGCTTTTCATTCATTATCCCTGACAATGTAAATGACTCATCACATTCAAACTGGCTCCCAAAGGTGACGAGAACCTCAGTGTGATGCGAATGAAATCATGGGCATTTAGGTCGCGGCCCAGGTCCCTCGGCTCAAAATTCCAGTTAAGCGTCTCAGACAGAGCAGAGGGAAAATTAGTCTTACCCACTTGATGGCTGTTATACTTGGCCATTTCATGACCCACTGTGAATAAAGCTTCAATTTATGGCAATTATCCATGTTAAAGACAGCACCCATACATATTAGAAATAATGCCAGAGGTGATGAGAATTTGCAAGCTTAGGCTGCTATTATCGCACCCTGTGACTGGAATACCTCACATGTACAGCAGCTGAAAATAACTTGAAACGTGTTATCTATAAGAACTGCCATAGCCAAATTTGTAATATTCACTATTCATGCTGTCCATAGAAGGAATGTATGTGCAGCAACTGGGAGGGTAAAAGAACAGAACAGCTGACACAAGTGATCTCTTTTTTTTTTGTTGTTGCAGGGAAGGTCACATGGGGCCTCCACACATCACACACCTCAGGCCATGACCACTCACCAACGCCCTCCCCATCCCGGGCTGGGCCCTGTCACATCTGGCCTCAAAGACCTGGGACGCTTTCTTTCCCCCCTGCTCAAAATGCACCAGTGGTTCCCATTTAACACCTGTTCGGCCTAATTTCCATTTTCGGGGACGCGGTGGATTTCAAATCATTTATCACTTCCCAAAGTGCTTCCACATGTGCGCTTGCCTTTCCCAGTGTGCAGGGTTCCTGCCTCCGGCCAACCTTTTCCAAATGTATTAAAATTCAGTTTGGTCCAAAGAAGTTCAGACACTGATGTTTCATTGTGGTGATGTCTGGTAATTATTAGTCTAAATTACAGCTCCGGCATGTGACTTGACAGGCTGGACTCCATGTTTAAAACGAGAGATGGGGTGAGGAGGTAGGGCCAAGGTGGTCCGTCACGCTCTGCGTACTTTTAGAACTGCGTTCCCCAACACTGGGATGTCAGTCAGAGTGAAACCGTTTCGCCACCGTGGAAACACTTGTGTGGTTAGGGACTTGAGAGAGTCCACTGGGGCCCACTGTGGGGCTGCTGGGTGAAGGCTGTGTCAAAAGTACTCCACTGTGAGGGGGAAGACTCCCACATTGAGCTCTGATGAACATTAAATACCAACTGCAGTCTGCTCGATATTCAGGGTCAGAGGTCATGTAGTGAAACCAGGATTAGATCTCAAAGTGGAAAACCATTTGAATAGAAGTGAATCAGATTATGTCTTGGTTCCTTAGTCAAGAGTCCCCGAGCTTAACAGCACACCAATGGTGTGTAATTGGCAGTGACAAAACAGGATGGGGAACATGCAACCTACTCATAAAAAAGTGTAATGTGATTATGAATATTGCTTAAAAAAAGGAAAAGTACTGGCTTGTGACAGGACAGCTCACATGGAGCGGAATGAGAATGACATTAGCATCAGAGTGAAGTCTGGGAATGAGTTTAAGCCTTGGAAAAGTTCTAAATAAGAGAAAAGAAAGCTCTAAAAGAAGAGGAAAAACTGTGGGGCGCTAATTGTGTTGCCATCGTATAAAATAATAAGCAAAACTCATAGTAGGTAATGAGAACCTTATCATCAACACATTTTTCATCTTCAAGGGTATGTTATACAGAAATGGAGAAAAAAAAAGAAGTATTTCCATAAACACACAAGCGCGCACACGAAGTATTCAAATTTAATCTAATTAAAAAAAGGAAATTGCAACATTGGTGTTTACAAAGTAAGTTTTCTGAGGAGCTGAGCTCCATCTTCAAGTGGGGAATGTTTGAAACTGTGCTGTGAGTGCACTTAATTAAAGCAGGCTGTGAAAATGTGCACTAATCAGATATGGTTGGTAACAAAGTCCATGAAATTACTAATTAGAATTTCATTAAAAGGTACTGCTTTATCATCTGAGGAAATCGTAACCTTTAAAATGCTTTCAGGAAGGCAGTATGCCTCTTTAAATGGGCTAAAAGAGGGAAACGGCTGGCTTTTGATGTAATATCTCATTTAGGATTGGAGCTAAATTGGACCATTTAAACATGTCATTGTTTTGGACGTAATTTATCAGACTAATTAATGACAGTTATTGCCTGGGTTGGGTGGCTGACAGAACACCAGGCTCCTGCAGGAGGAGATCACACAGACAGACGTTTGGCTTGGATGAAAACACACCATACGGCAGCGTTTGCCAAGAGCAAGAGTCTCCCCCCCTCTTTTTTTCTAGTTCTCCTTCTGTGAGACTATCTCAAATGATTAGCAATCATAAATCCAGAGAACATCCAGTTGTGTGGTGCTTATGCTAACCTTGTGTGTAATTTGCAGCGTTATTTCAATTCTTCAAAGCGTTGACAATCCCGGCCCAAAGGAAGGCAAATTCTATCATGGATTTCTGCTAAATGTACTAAATTGAAGCTGAATCTGAATGCTCGCATTAGAGTGCGTCATCTGCATGACCTCCGTCTGATTACTATTCCTCCCATCAGTTGGTCAGGATGGACTGAGTTAATTGAATGGATCATATGTCTGTACTCAGGCCTGTTTATCTGAAGGACAGGCTCGGGAAGAAAAGACAATCTGTTCCACCACTAATGACTCCTTGATTTTAGGCAACACAAAGTTCACCCTTTTCTACACAGGCCTCCAAGAACAGAGACTTACAGGCAAGCTGTCGACATTAGGAAGATATGTGTAGAAAGCTGATTAGTTGATGGTTCACTCCGGTAACACCCATGAGTCAGAGGTGAGCGTGGGTGAAAAGTGAAAAGTAATACTGTGGGTTTCCCCTGTGTCGTGGCCTTTGCAGAGGTGCCGGCCTGCCGCAGATGTTGAAGAAGAGGGGCTGTCTGAGCGGGGAGGTGCGTTGCATGGCCAAGGCTGTCGGCTCTAACTGGTCGAGTTTCAATTCCGAGCCAACTCTAAACAAAATCAGGAAAGTGGCGGGGCTCTCCTGAGGAACTAGCATCTCGATCAAAAGCCAGGCTCTAACCGCCATTCTAACCGCCAGCATGGTGCAAAACAAGGCATGTCGGGAATGCGGCTGTTTAATTTGCCCTGCGGGCTTCATAAACCTTTGCCTTTCAAATACCAGCCGCGGTGGCAAGGTTCTGCCTTTACGTCTGTACGTGTGTGCACATGCAGCCCAGTGCCAAGCATTTCCCGTGCAACGCAAATGCTCTCATGACAAGCAGCTGGTTCTGGCGAATGAAGAAATAATAGGGGGCCCTGTTTAATTGATTTATGGGATTGCTCTTTAATTAATGCCGTTTGGCCCCTCAAAATCTTAAAGACAAACACACGGTGAAGGCGGATATTTTTTAGCCGATTGTGTTTTGGCCTGAAAGCCACTGATGTCATTAGTTTGATTTGTGGCGCGCCCTGGATCCTCAAGTGGACAATAATTTGCACCTTTGCGTGGGTGACACTTAGGCATTATCCTGAGTGTGTGTACCTGTAATTAAGGCAGATGGTCAAATAACCCTGTCAGGATTGTTAACAAAGTAGGGCTTCTGCATGGTCCTAATTCCCCGCCTGTGGAGCACAACTGTGCTTGGGCCAATTCCCCCCGCACACTGTTGCGGTTGTTGTGGAGTTGCTTTTCATTTAGTTTAGGTCTTATTAGAGCTGTGGCTCTAATTAAGGCGTGCAGTCTATACGCTTGGTTCTGAGCTGTAGAGGGGACATTTAGGCGACAGTCTCTGTGACATGCCAGATATGGTCACAAATGACTTGAAATGAAGCCTGTTAATACCAAGCCGCCTAATCTCCGCTGCACAGGTACTCATGCTGAATAGCCTTCAGTCAGCTGCCGTGGGGAAAAGTGTCATTTCCTCGATCGCTTCTTGGAGTCAAAAAAGGGGAAAAAAACAAAATGAAAAAAAAGGAAGAAGAAAGAAAAAAAGAAGCCCTCCATGGGAGGTCACTAAATTAAAGCTGTGACGGATCTGCAAGTTGGTGTGTGGTTTGGCTTGTTATTTGAAAATAACCGATGAGATCCCTATTAGGCCATTTTCTCTATTCTACCTCCAAATTTATGTTCCCAGCCTCTTAAATTGTGAGATGTGTTTAAAAGCACCATACTGAGATATGTGCTAAATACCAGCTGCGTGAAAAAAAAAATCCCCATATCTGTCATTAAAAGGATCATAGAGTATAATCATCATTTTACAATTGGAACACATGCTGTAATAGCGCATTCAGCAGTCCTGTGCAGTCACTATACTTTCTGACATGATACCACAGCACATAATGCAGCCTGTAATTATCTGTTTCCTGAGGGTGGAGGGGCTGCGTAAAACTGCCATGAGCTCCTGTGCGCCTTTCATAAAAACGCTTCTCTCCTCATTGGCAATCACTCGTGCAGACTGACTCACTGGCCTCCGACAAGGAACTTAAGCGGGTTCGCGCCGGGAGGGGCTCTGCAACAGCAGCCATGTGGTTAGAAAACAAAGACAGGTTTAATATACTGCTCACCCACACCTCACATTCTGCATACCACGCCATTATTCTTTAGCTTTCTCGCTCGTTGGGGAGAGGCTCCGCCACTCTCTGTGGCGCTCGATATTTTGCAACAGACTGGACCGCTCTGGAGCTCCCTCCAAACCGGCGGAAATTTCGAGTGGGCCAGGTTTCATGGCGGACCTCCACCCCTCCCTCCCCGCGCATCCTCACGGGCTCCTCGGAAACATTCAGAATACATGGCACCCCATATCAGCCTGAGATTAGAGTAGTTAAATAAACCCGATCAGCACATGCAGTAGTGCTGCTCCCCACTGCCTTATCTAAAAATACTCTTGTGAGACGTCATCATCATGCTACTCAGATTGGTGCTTAATGATACAGCAAAATAAGGTAGGGAGGGACTGCTAAGAGTGTGTGTGGGTCTGTGAGGGTGCTTGTAGTGGTGGAGCAAGAGCAGCAGAGAAATAGAGGGTAAAAAACATTAATTATTAGCCCCAGTGGGATCTCTTATAGTCTGTCTAGCCTGGACAACACCAATTAATACAGCAATTATTATCCTGGCCCGTAGCACAGGGTTGACTAAGCTGGCTTGCCTTCTGACAATTATGGCGTGAGGGGAGGCAGCAGAAGAGAGGCATGCTGGAGCGAGATTATTCATCTCACACTAAACCCCTGCTTTTATGATGCATGGGCGATGGGGGAAGATAGAGCCAAAGAGTAATTTAGTCTGCAAATTTCAACTCAGCATTACAGCAACACAATCTCCCTATAGATTAATTTCTGTTGGGTGTCATCTTTAGGGGTGTCGGGGAGCACCGATTCGATAAAGAGCCGACCGCGCAGACATTTTTCACATATTTCAAGCCTCCTCCGGAGCAACAAGCGGGCCTAAAGCTGCACTTTAAGCACGAGAGCCTCTAGATCCTGTGTGACAGGTGCACGGTTCACAGTGCTACTTCTCTTCTTGTACCCCCAAGGTCTTATTCTAGGCTCTGACCCAGCCCTGCACTGCATTCATTTCCTAAGCATTGCCCCCCCCCCCTCCTCTCCCGGCCCCTCATTCCTCCTGGATGCAGATGTAAGCAATAGCTCCACCTAGTTTCTGCAGCTCCTCTCCTGCCTGCGCGCTCCTCATTTGAGGGCAACGCAAACAACTGAATGAGGCTTGTGCGAGAGGGGATCTGCCATTTCAAATGAAATACTGTTCCTCTGTTATCCCCCTACTCCAGTCACATTATTCACTGTGCTCCATTCTTCTTCGTCATCCTTTTGGACAGCAGAGCTCTCTGTCTCTCTGTTCTATTTTTGCGCCTCCCCGTCCCCGTCCCCGCTCCCCTGCAGTGACAGACCTTGCAGGAGCATCCTAAGCGCATCTACCCCCTTTTCCCCACAGCCACTGTAAAATCTGTGCTGACAGCCAATGAAAACAACATGGATGCTTGCATGTTATCTTGACATGGCCATGTTAAGCTTCGCTCTCATGATGCTAAATGGTCGTCATAAACCTTTTAAGATGTGCGCGGCCTAATATGGACTTTTATAAAAACATTATGCTGTGTAATATGTTTATGCTCAGAGAGGGCATGCAGCAGGCGGCCGGCGCTCGCTCCGAAAAATCAGGCATGTTATCAAAACAATGAGGTTGCCGTATTCAAAGAGGCCCAGCAAGGTGTTCTCACAGATGCCCATTCTATCCCCTGAATGTCGTGTTTTCTATGTCACAGCAGATTTCTCCAGATTTTCATTTAGAAATATCTTAAGATTTTGAAATATCATGTTTGTGTGAATGTTCCAAAATATTATTCCTCTGTCTTTTGCTCTCTAATCTATCTGTGCCTTTCTGTGGCATCGATTGACAAAACAATTACCGTCTACAGGATCTTGTCTAACAAGCCCTCGGAGTACTAAGAATGATTAGATGGCGGGTATTACATGAGGAACCCATCTTTGGATTAGCAACGAACACAATAAATTCTGAAATAAGTGGAGGAATATGTACATCCCTTTCATGGAAGACGCTTAGGTGACTGCTGCCACGAGAGGATTTGTCAGCATAACACAGGATCTCAAACAATAATGTGCGTGTGATAGGACACCATGGAACACATTCATCGCCGCATTCGCTGCCTGTTGTGTAAATGGATTTCTCCCCCATGAAACCGAGCGAGGGGCCGGAAAGAATGCCTCTCAGTTTCATCATCGTTTAGATGAATACATTAAAGCAGCCTCACCATCGTCTTCTATATTCAAGAGAAAAGAGAAAACAGCATTTATGTCTTAAAAAAAAAAGTTAAATGCTTGCCTCCCCCAGATCACAGGTTTTAGCTTGTAATTGCCACTTGCTGAATGTTCTTTCCAGCAGGACTGTCTTTTATTTAAAGGGGGTGATGTGTTGGGTTTCAGTACAGAAAACTGGCCGGGCCTCTGAGAGGAGGCGCTGTCATTGTCACTGTGAGGTGTAGGATAACGGCTCTTGAGGAGGTTGTAATTAGAGTGGCTGGGGTGTAATGAGGGTGCACGATTCCTGCTCCTGAAGCCGGTGCCAAACCGGACCAAGGTGCCAATGGTGCGCCGCTGAACGGCATCCCAGCTAGAGTGTTGATGTCACCCTTTTCTTTTTTACATTGTGACTTTGATCAGCACAGTGGACAGCACACTGACAGCTGCCTCGAATCGCAGCGAGTTTCTCCGGGCTGGAGAGGCTCCTGGCAGGTGGCAATGATAGCAAAGATAATGGGCCTGAGGAATTATAGCCGAGGTGTTAAAGTGGGATGCAGAAGCTGTGTGGGACATGTAAGCGTTTGTTGATTACTGATTGACTCGTGCTGGGCATTGCCCAAAAAGGCCAACACTTTGCAGCCACTCCTCTCTTTAAGCGGTCACAGCTTAACCAATGTGCGTCCAGTGCACTTCCCCACACACACGTATGACGCGCACAAACGGGCGTGTGTGCACGTGCACGCCGCTTTTTGCTCTCCTGGCAAAATGAAAAGTTCTGTCAGAGTCAGATTGAAATTTATATCAGTTTGTCAGGCGAAAGCCAAAAAATGATCTTAGCGCGCATTATTTTGATAAGTTTGGTGCCAGAGATAGAGAAGAAATGGAGGAAAGAGGGAGGAAAGTACCCCCCCACCCCAGCTCCACACACCAGATAAGTGCAGAAGCCAAGATTCCTTTCGCTGCTCCTTCAGTGAGCGCACAACCTGCCCCTTTATTATAAAAAAGGGGGAAAAAGATCAATTTTTAAAAAAATATATAAATATCTCTTTGAATTGCATTTTATTCCTGGATTTACAGTAGAGTTTTTTCACAGGGCAGTAAAAGCATCCATCAGTGGAGACTCTCAGGGACAGTCCAGCTGCACAGTGGGATGTGTTGATCTGACAGCTAAACTGAACTTATTCTATCTTTATATATTGGATGCAGGTGTGAGGCTGCTTGGATTGCTAACCGTGATGTGTCAGTAGTTTGTCAAAGCACAAACTGCCACTGCCTCATGTGATAGAACTTTCTAATAAGTTAGGGGGCACTTCACTTCTCCGTCTGACACATTGCTGATGGTGCCGCTGAGTTATAATGGAAAAACAAGAAAAGCTTGTTATGTCAACAGTGTGCCAACATATCGCTTCTCTGTCCTTATTTACTTACATGTTTCCATTGGAGGAGAAACTGGTCTCTATCTGAGGTTGAACCATCAGCATGAAATTCTTTCCCCGGCGTGTGTGGCGTTCAGCGGTTCTGTGGCAGAGCTGCAGCGCGGAGCAGTGCGTCTCATTAGTGCTCGACTAAGGAACATAACCACAGTAAAAACCACCGCTTTCCACCGCGGCCGGCAGCAGCGCCAGCCCTGATGCTTCTGTCTGGCTCTAGGGGTGAAAGGAGTGGGCAAGCTTTGCTCTCAAAGAACTGGGTTGGGTCAAGGTCAGATTTTAGCGTGACATCACAGAATGGGAAACAATGCCTGACAACAGGCTTTTGATGCAAAACTTTTCTTTTTTTAATCTTTCTCGCTTTATTTGCTAACACAGCAGCTGTTTGGAGCAAACTCGAGCTGAGGAGTCGGATGTGTGGTGAGGCTTTCTCCAGTGGGAGCAGACCCCTACAGGCCCCTAAACTCCATAATGTAGGCCATCACTGCAGCTAGCCCATGCAGGTCTGACATCCGAGGGGCTTCCAAAATACCACGGCAGTGCTTTCATTTCCCCGGCTCTCACCAAGCCGCCGCAAGAATGTCAATACAAACGAAAGAATGGCTCAGGAAAATGTCGAGGGGATTAGTCAACACCTGCACCGCTTTGGATGTGGATTTACAAATGGCTGCAGACGAGGAGACGGCACGAGCCGAGCAGCGAACCGGCAGCTCTTAGCACTAATATCACTGTCAGCAGTTTTGTTTTTTGCAGTTAATAACGCAGGAAGGGATGATTTACCGAACGTGCTGTGGTGTTTGTTTGTTTTTTTTATATTGCCAAATCTGTAAACATTCATTTAGCCAATCAGAAAATAGCACTAAAAGAGGCACGAGGAATGCTGCACATCTACTTCCCTTTTACCACGCCAATAAGGGTGATGGACAACAGCACAACGCAGCACATACACAATTCTTCCATAGTAAGGGATGGATGTTTGACTTAAAGGTTGATTTTAATCATCCTCATATTCAATTGGTTCGGCAAACTGTCCCAAATGTTCCTGCTCACAAGCATAAGAATGACAGGTATCACAAATGTGCTTATTAGTGCTTACACTGACAGTCCACCGCCATCACTCTCATTCTAATGGGCGCGGTTTACCACCTCGGCACGACATGCTAACTCTGTGACCTAACGCTAAGTTATATGCAGCTACGCTGTTTGTGCTGGTAGGTAGAGAGAGGATGGTTTTATAAGGTGATAATGACCAAACCAGCATAATTGCTCTGCCAGTTGGAGACCTGTAATCACTTGGCTGTGATTATCTAATGTGCTGATACGGAACAGGTGAACTGAGAGCCAGCCGATTCGTTTGGTGCAACTGCAACAGGGACTTTTATGACAGATTACGGTGCTATTAGGGCAACAAAGGTAGGACAAGAAGGTGACACTAATACCGGTCTTGCCAGTGATAGCCAACATAACATACAAGTAGATGTCGTAGTAATGCATGAGCAGTATCCAGTTTCTAATCACATTCCTTCATGTGTAATTAATTTTAGTTTAATGCATTTCCCAGAGATGTCCACCAATGGAAATTCTTTTCTTGTGCACGTTTTATGACTAACTAGGATGCACATGTGCAGGAGTGGAGTGCAGAACTCATTATTACACTTTAGATTAGCACCATACATTGAAGTGTTTGTTTACACAATGCAAATCACAAGGTCGTTGCAGTAGTAAAAAAATTATCTAGCATAGCTCATGTTTTTCTCATACTTCCTTACTTCATGTGGTCTCACAGGAGAAACATATCTAATGCCACATATCTATCTATCTAGATAGATAGATAGATAGATAGATAGATAGATAGATAGATAGATAG
>JABUIW010000010.1:3223503-3253494 GCA_013363375.1 Menidia beryllina
GATAGATAGATAGATAGATAGATAGATAGATAGATAGATAGATAGATGTGCATGTATGTGAAAAAGAAAACTATTTGTGACTCCTTTGTTAGATTTATAACTTGATGGAATTAAGAGCCATGGTCAGTTTGCAGAATACTGGGATATGCACCTAAGCATAGTTTAATTGAGGGTTGTTGACATGAATAACACCACTGATTCAAATTGGACATGGTTTTAACATGGTCGTGATGCTTTAATTGAAAATGGCATCTTTTCAAATTTGAAATTCATTAAAAGTAATTCATAAAGTGGAGGGAGGTCAGCCATCAGCATTCCCACAGTTGGTTTACCCTCCTGGGGTCAGCCTCGCAATGACGACGCTATTAGTACCCTGAGCCATAAATCCTCAAAGTAAATGAAGAGATCTCAATCTCCAGCACCCCAGTTACATCACTGGCACCCACTTGTCTTCTTTGCTGTGTGTCAGGTGAAGGCCGCGGTGGTGAGAACGTTAAGCAGAGCTCGACCTCCCTCACACTAACAGACAGTGGACCAGGCTCTCCCCTCACTGATGGAGCGCTATCTTTCTGCCCAATCGGGGAAGAGCCATGGTTCCCAAGCAAGGTGCAGCACACGGCTGTCACTGCCCACCCCTTCATTGTTTGCACCTGCTAAAACATTTGAGGTATTTGAGCAGCAGGGAAACACATTTGCTTTTCATTTAACCTGCCTTTGGAGACCTTTGAAGTACATAATAGCGAAGAAGCACAGGTCCCCCTCCCACCCCCCTTAATCATTTACCTAGTGGAGGCACATTCTCTGCATCTGACCCATCAAGCGGAAAACGAGTTTGGCCCACTATTTCTCTCTTCCTCCCTGCCCCACGCCCCCACCTCTCCTCCCTTGCTCTTTCTCTTGGCCTGTTCTGCTCTGTGTGTGTCACTCCCTCCCCTTCCCATTGTGAAAGCCTCCTGCAGTCACTCACTGACTCCACTGTACATGAATGAGGGAGGCATCCAGTCAATTGTTGGCCTCATCTGGGCGTGAAAGGTTTCAAGAGATGCCCTGGCTTGCAGCCCATTGATACAACATGGCTAATTATCTTTTGCATCCAATCGTGAGGAAACTCATTGGCAAAGGGAACATAATCTTTGTATTTGGGGCGAGATAATGAGACATGAACATGAAAAAGACCTGGTTGTAAATTTGAGCTGGGACCGGAGCCAAATGTGGCCTTAATGTTTAATCATCTTCAGTGATAATAGCATATGCTTTAGTTTTGCCTGTGAATGTCCTCATTAGACAGATTGGACTCTCGTTGCACGAAGCTGTGTGAGTCCGAGAGAGAATGTAGAGACAATTAGAGTAATTCTGTCACAACGGTAATTTGATTATGATGTATTAGATTAAAACGATTGGCCTTTTGCATGTTTTTTCTTATCGGAGTTCACGGACATGAAATGGATCCTGCAAATCAACCCACAATTTGTAATAAAAAGAACATGTGACTTAGCTGATTTGAGTCAATCACATGCTTGTGTGTTCTGGGGAATTTGGGGGAGAAAGACAAATGCTTTGCTAGGCAGTATAGGTGAGAAATGCTACAGAGTGACTAAGGCCCTCTGTGTCCATGTGCCTGGACAACACCACAGACTGGAAAAGAACTCCTGTTTTTCTAAATTCCATTTTAATTTTAGCACAGAAAATACTTGCTAGCAGCCAGTGTCTGCTGCAAAAGCAGCACATAGTTGGTTATTGGCAGAGGAACTGCATATTTACCATAATAAGAAGCTCTAAACAATTATTAGCTGTGCAATAGTTTGGAATTGTTTGTCTTATTTAGGCCATTTGAACAATTGGAGTTGCACAAAAGACGTCTCACAGAAATGTGAGATGCCTAAAATGCTTCCAAACCAGGAACATTTTTACACCATATTTATAAATAAAATAAAAAACAGATCAAAGTCTCATAATCATTTTTTACAGACATTTGAAAAAAAAGTCTGTATATTTAATACAGCTGAGTGCTGAAAAAATTGCAGCACTCAGCTGTATTAAAGCTGGTATGTGCATGCTCTGATGTCTACTTCGGTTATTAGCACTGTTAAGCAAAGCCATTCTTTTTTAGATGAAAAGAGAAAAGGTTCTTCGAGGCAAATTTTTGTATAAAAAGTGATACAACCTTCTAAAACTATTTTAAATTATTTTTAAAAGATCGAAGATAAACACATGAATTTTATAAATATGCAGCGATAAACTGTACCAAGCAGAATCACAAACATCTAGGAACAGAAATGTGAACATAACTAGGTCTGTTTCTCATTGAAAAATAGAATAAGCACAGCTTTAGAGCGGTTTTGACAATATTTGGTTATATCGTGATTTAACATAGTAGAATAACATAAGTCTTATATGATTTAGTTAAAACCACCTTATACTGTTGAAACTGAGATCACAAACAGGAGAGTGCAGTGCAGTCTAACGTTCAATATGCATTCTTACTGACAAACATTAATTATTTTTTTCACACGAGCTCAAAGCAGCAAAATGGAAAAACAGACAATTAACAAGAAAGTTACTTTAAGAATGGTTGTGAAGCATCTTCCATCCCCTCTGGCCCACAAATACAGACTGTATAGATAGTTTAATTTGATCTAACAGACAAAAGGTGAGGATCTGGTAAAGTGCTGTGACACTGTGTTACCCTGTGGAGTTATTGTGTGTTTATGGCACTGTAAAAACATGCATAACGTAGCGGTGGAAAGGAAAATAAAACCTTTTCTCCAGATCGCTGTTGTCAGTTGTTTTTGAAGGAGTAGAGATTTCAGTTATAGCCTCGTTAGCCTGTGCAATGTAGGCTCAGGCAAAAATAAACTCCTACATGTGCTCGACGTAGCTATTCTAACAACCCACCTGACCAACAGATATCCTTTGCGAAACAAAAACTTTCAAACAGAAGCTGCAAGCGGGGAGTTGAACTAACGCATGATTAAAATCTTAAGAGGCAAAACAGACATTTAGGGGCTGTGGGGTTTGTGTCCATATCACTGGCTATCAGGACACTTAGCCTTTATGGTGCTATCAATGTCAGTCACATCTCCTCACTCACGTTTTCCTGGGGCCCCCTGAGTGGTTCCCTTTAATGCTCAATTTAACACAATCACCTTATGAAAGGACCACCTTAGCCACCTAGGTCTTTCCTAAGGGAGAAAAACGGGGCAGAGGATCAAACTCTTGACTCTGATAACTCGAGTTGTTATGCACCCTTCCAAATGAATCTGATATGCATACTTACTCCTTTCCTCATATCTGGCTCATTCAGGCATCTTACAGGGTCTACCTGATTGACTTCCAAAGCTAATGCTAATGCTAGTGCGAGTATGATTCTGAGACAGGCAAAAATGGGAGAGGAAGATAAAAGTTAAGATCACTTCAGTGAAGTCGAGCGAAATTACCCTTAAGAATAGAACAGGAAGCTTTGGTATTTGTTTGTGTTCTAAGGAATGACTTCTTTTCTCTATGTTATGTCATCCAGAACTAAAGGCCTTGTTCAAAAGGGCCAATTTTCACCTTATCAACAAATTCCAAACAATAGAGCAAAGATGCACAAAAAAAGAGATGAAAAGAGGCATGGGGCTTAAAATCAAATAAATCACACCTGGATTCCTGGTAAGTACTGACAAAGTGCTCTTTATATTGTGCTCAAATTGCTCCATTTGTTCCCTAAGATATTTTAATCCTGTCTGACCTCAAACTTCCCATGAACCAGGGCCTGAACAAAAGGCCGCCCACTGTCCTTGCAGTAAATCTGTTGTCTCCCTTCTGGGCCCTCAACAGGGGATCATAGATCAGCGCTGCTCTGCAGCTTGCTTCAATTTACTCAATTAACTCTGGCAAAGCACTTGTAAGTTCTGCAGATGTTGGTTTATTATCGAGGCCTGAAATGTACAAGTGGGTTCAGGAGCTGGGGGTACCGGCAAGGTTCACAAACAGGGGAGGGAGAACTAATATCAGCCCAGAGTTTTAGTAAAGATCATAAACATAATGGATATCTTCTAATGGCTGAGGGGGGTTTACATTTTCATTATCACCCAGCTCAAAACAAGGGATCTTTAAAGTAACTTGATGGGACACATCCAGCGTTTGTTTGCTGCAGTGGTCATGTTTATTTAGGCCACTGGCAGATCAGGGAAGCATACAAACTCAGTAAAGAAATAAGATTAATTGACATATCTACTTGTTATCTATTTTTATTTTCATTTGAGTTATTTCCTCCGCTGCAGCTGTCAAGACTTCCAACCAACCTCCCTTAAGAAATTTCCCATGAAATCTTGGCTGCGTGGCGTGGTTTAGCCCCTTAGCCTGAATCATTTGCAGATGACCAGCTGTAAACGTGATCGCACTATCACAGCAATGAAAACAGTTTTCCCTGCCCCTACATAACTTCTAAAAGTGGATTTTATACCTTCCACTTGTTGGAAAAACTCTAATGTGCTCACATATAAAAACACAGCAAACTCTGCTGATGGAAATGAAAGTAAGAGGTGTGCACATTACACAATATATAGAATGCTTGAACGAGGACATGGTGAAGGGGCTTTGCTGAAACAGCGTTTTTTCATCTGGCTGGCCACTCAGGACACATTGATCCATTCCCACAGTGGTGGACGCAGCAGGCAAAGTGGGGTCAAGTCGCTTACCCAAGGACTCTTTGACATCTGGCTCAGGAGGGCCAGCTTTCCCATTAAGAGGCTCTTCGGCCACGGTCTCCATAAAGACGTGCTGACCGTTGCTGCAAAGCTTTCTACCGACACCATATGTGTGAGTGCTGTGTATTTTTTTTTGCTTAGCAGGCTACATTTTAATTAAGAGCAACGTCACTGACAAATGACCTTCTCCTGTCAGGCTAATATTCCATAACTGTGGGCTTGGCTCTGCTGAGCAAGGGCTTATCTGTGCGCAGTTGGTGCGTTAAAGGCCAAGTCGATTTTGGGAGGCTGTGCGCTGGTTTTAATGGCCTGCCAATTGACGTTAATGTGAGAGGTGCTTTTCTTACACAGGTACAGCGGCTTCAGCCAGGGCGAGCATTCCTACGAACCTTGCAACTCATAAACACGTCAAATGGGAACGCTGGCAGTGGAAGCGATCTCAGAGGGGTTTGATCTCTCCTTCTAGATGAGCCACAATCAGCTGTAAGGGAATATTGAGTTGATCGTTTTGAATGGAGACAGTTTTGGCAGCTTTTTGTCAGTTTAAAAACTCTGCCAGTATTTTTTCACATCAAATTGTGATACATAACAGATGGACCATGTAAACAATTTGAAATACTTTTTTGGTATAAGGATTATTATATCACAGAGCTATTTGTTTTGGAAACTTAGTCTGGATGCTTTTTAATTTTAGGGTAAATTATATGGAGTTTAAAGTGGATGTGACAATAATCGAGTATCCGTCTTTTTTTTAACATAAAGTTGCACATCAGAAAAAAGTTTGAGGGGATATGGCAAAACTCCAAGGGGAAAAAAAGGAGAGAGGAATTTATGCTCTGGATCATTCAACTAGTTTAGGGAATATTCATGCTCTCACATTAAATACTTATTGACTTTACAACTGAGGCAGTCGTAAACCTAATTTCATTAAATAAATAAGTACAAAAAAAAAACATCTTCAATACCAGCTATTTTGATTTTTGGGGTTTGGAAGATTTAAGGAGGAACAGCAATTATCTCCCACGGCATCAGAGGCCCACACAAAACTGTTTCATTTGGTTAACGTTTGAAAGTAAAAACCCATGGCAACTTGGAGAGGATGTAGCAACAGTAAGTAGGCAAAATCAGTTTGCAGAAAGATAAAAAATGATAGACTTATAAGAGTGGAAAAAAGAGAAGGAACATCAGAAATGAGCAATGCCTTATGTACCAGCCGGTATTAGCTGGCTGCTTCATAGGCCTTTATACCTCCAGCACAAAGAGGGCGACTGGAAGAAAATAGGTTGTGAATCCTACAAAAGTGAAATTACTGTAAAATTGATTTATATCTGCTGACTGGGTGGATAACGTGTGTTTTTCATAATTTCTTTAATGTTATATTTAATTGAAAGAAACTCCTGCTTGGCAAGAGGGCGTTTTCTCTGTAAAACAGATTATCGCAGCATAAATGCACACTGTGACACACAAGGCGTCGTGAAAAAGATCTGTGTTACTATAGAAGCTTCCCCACATTATGGAGATGAAAAGTCGGACAAAGTCTTTTGGGAAGCTATGAGAAGGAATTCCCCAAATAATATTCCCTGTGGGTAGAATGTAATTTATTCACGTTAATGCGTCTTATTTTCTGTTCAAGGTGTATGCCACGGAATTAGCAAACAAATTTAATTGTTAATCCATCTGCTCTGAAACAACCAAGATCTTGTTCGGTAAGCCCTGAGTCAGCCTGATCCAATTATGCTAGAACGGAGACATTTGTAATCATTTGCCATCACGCCACCCTTGCAACCTACACAGATACACGCACAAAACCCGGCTTAAGCTGTTTGCGGGCAAAGCATGAAACTTGTGTTGGGTGAGCAATAGAGTAACACAAACTGTTTGAAATGAAGTAGTGACCCCTGAGAATTTAAGGTCAAAGGTCTCGGGGTAAGAATAGTAAATGACATGTCCACCCTGGGGCTTTTCCTAATAACTTTTTGAGGAGAGCATGAGGCCTCATTTCTCCACTGCCTTCACTGACAGGTCTTTGGGGAGTGATATCCAAGTATGAAAGTGTAATGAACTTGTTTTCCTTCTCTAAAGCCCCTTGCTGTCTCTTAAATCACTTGCGCTGCACATGAGCCACCATCCTCTCTCCCACAGCTGCACTTGCTCTGTAGACCCGAAATACACAGAGTGGTGTAGATTGTAAGCAGATACTGACCTTCTGTCAGGTCCACTGCTGAATTATTGGCCGTGTGGACTTCATCCCTTAATGTCGCGCTTTGTGGATTTTCAATTATTGTTATGAAATTTTACAACCGTCCTGATTATAGAATTTGCCCGTTCATTTATCAGTGCTTCTGAATGAACACTAGACGCTGGTTGTCACAGACTGCTCACCAGAATTCATATTGATGCCGGAGATTTCCTGTGGAATCATCTCGGTTTTAGCATGGGATAAAAAATGGAGCTATCTCTTTTCTTTTTTCTCTTTAAAAAAAAAAGGCAGAACAGTATTCCCAATTGATCCTTTCTGTTACTTAATGTTTGAAATTTGAATCAGGCTGTCCAACGCATGCAACGCTTCCAAGTAGAAATTCTTGGAAAGGGTTTCTGTTTTTCACATATTATAATCTAGGATGTAATCCACACCAACTCCAGAAGCATTTTTGATAAAACTCTATTTGCAGATCGGCGCATCAATAGCTGCAAACATTCACAATAAAAAGAAAAATCCCCAGAGCTGCTTTGATCTTTCAGCTCTGTTGTTTGTGACAAAGATACATTGTGGTAAGTGATGGGTGATTACCACTCCAGCTCCTCTAAACACCTTGGTCTGTGAGGGATGTGTGATTGCTGTTTCCATCACATCCTGGTCAGGGTGCATAGGTGGGTCAGAACCGTGTCTGCTCCTGCTTAGCTGGACTGATCTTAATCTCTGGGGTAGACTCGGCCCAGCATCTGTGGTATTCAAAGAGGATTGATGGGAAGCATTCCTTGATTTTTAGCCCTGCCCTCCTCTGTGCCCCTCTTCATGATGACATTATCAATTAGTCCCCATTAATTTAGCAAAAAACAAATAAGCTGTTCAGTGCACCTCCCCTCCAGCATGTGGTTCTGATTTCCTGTGAGTTTGTCAGTGGCTGCTGTTTTGTTAATCCTTTGGCCAAGGTGGTGTGGCCAAGAGAGGTCATGCCTTTCTCCTCCCTTCATCCCATTTCCTCCCAGTCCTCTGAAGGATTTTCTTTTAGTTTCTTACCAGCTATTGGCCTTAAAACGTGTGTCCACTTTCTGTTTAAATAGTATGAGAAAAGTATACCAATGTAACTACAATATAATAATAAACAAGCTGGATATCAAATCAGTAGTGAGGATAAAAATTCACAGATTTTTTGCTTACAGGTCATGGTGGAGAAATCATTTCCATAAAAAGTAACAATTTGAAGGTAATTTATCAGTAAAATCGTCTCAATGAGAAATTCTATTGATAAAAGGAAAATGTTCATGAGAGTCCCAATACTAACCAGTAATTAATGAAGCCCTCTGGATTAAATGGTAAAAATTCAGCGGGGTTACACTAAAAACAATAATTTTTAAGAGTATTCAAGGCACATGGGAGCTTTTCAGATGAGGATTTGAACTCAGACGCTTTCCTCACATAACGTCTTCAGTGAAGCAGGGTGAACTCGGTCACGTTTCAGATGTCTGTGAAGATTTACTCAGATCTTCCTTTCTCAACTTCTCACATGGTTTTAATTGAACAAATGTTCAATCGATCCATTTTTCAAACCAGTTAAAAAGGACCAAAGAAAAAACGTAAGACACATTTTTCTATCAAAACCTTTTTGTTCATTAATCATCTTATGACCCCTGTATATCTAACTGTATACAGTCTGTTATAGTCTTTTAAAGACCTCACAAAAGGTCTATTTAATAGCTTCACCTCCAGCAGTGGCAACGGTAAAATACAGTTTGTTCACTTTTTTCTAAGTATACAAATTTAATAATGCTCACTGTCTCTACATTTGAGTCAGATGAATCATTCGCTGCTAGAACCTTGCCACTACCCCTAGATATCTAAATCACTTTTCTGTGGAAGTATTTCAACACTGTACTGTTACTTTATCTTAGAGGTCTAATACATGACCTTTGGAAACTCGTGTGTGCGCTTCTTGAGCAGCAACAACTTAGAGCAACCCTAACAAAGCCAAACTTGAAAGGGAAACCTGAGGTTGGGTGTATCAAAGACCACATAACGTCCTCTGTAAAGCATAGAAATCTGGAGTCTAATCTTATCTTGGTGGGAGACTTTTAAAATGAAGCATGTGGTTTCTTCAAGTGGGAGAGAAGTTCTAAAGCTGCACACTCTGGTAGAGACTCACAGGTGCTATCCAGCACACAAAAAACACGCTGACATGGCCTCCCTGCTCCATGATATGAGATTGAAATAGGAGGCACACAAAAAATAGGCTAACTGTGAACTCTGGCAAGATCACAGTTGTTTTATGCTGTTTTGAGGTGTTAAGTATTGCATATTATCCATTAAAGTATATGATCAAAGTTTGTTCTACTATCATAGTTTGCAATAAAGGAATACATTTCTGTGAATCTATTGTTAGTTGTTGTTAAAATGAGCTTATTTGGCAGCGGATAAAATTGAACCATTTCCCACTTTTTTAAAGATGTGATGAGTCAATTGTGACAAAACTAAACATACAATAAAAAACAACCTGCTCTATCTCTCCAATCTAAGTAAGTTGTTTTCAGTCATATAATGCATCCTTTTTTTTAAAGAATGCATTTGATAGATAGTTAGAAAGACTTGGACAACTGAACTTATGATGATGAAAGATATAAGGAAGCCCTGAAACATTATAAAGGGATCAGAAATTCCTTTTCAGTCATCTTTGTGATGCTTTCAGTTGTAATATGTTGGTCTATACCACTAAAAATAGCGTATCTCTTCTTCATCACCCAATATGTTTTTTTTTAAACCAGCCACATTTTTAACATTAACCAAGTTCCTAAACCTAACTAGGGGCTATGGTTCTTAATGTAGCTGTTTTTATTGCATAATGTGACGCTGGTTCTCTTAGCTCACATCTGTTGTGGTCACCACGGCAGGTCTTATCAGTTATCAGCTGACCACCACTGCAGAAACATAGGTGACACAAAACAGGGGGCAAATCTTCCTCTGTGTGTGGAATGGTAATTTTACTGTCAGCTCGCAACGGGCTGTTAGCACAAAGTGGCGCCCTACAGAACGGAAAAGAACCATTACACTAGCCATGCCGTGAGGGAAAGAGAAAGTAAACAGAGAATAAAAAAAAGGAAATGGGAAACAAAATGAAAGTAAGCAAAGAAATAATTGTCCCGATGTGTTCTGGACTTCAAGACAGAGGAAATAGTCCTGACTGCTGTTTGGAATGTTTGCCCGAGTTGTGTAATTTTGTCCCAGCTGGAGCGTCAGTATTTTAGAGAAAGAAAAAAAAAAAAGAAAAGAGAAAAAAAAGTAAAGTTGACGCCCGGGAAAGCAAACAGGTTGACAAGTTCAAATATAAACACACATAAAGGCAGATTTGCGCTTCGAGTTTAAATGTGTATGCAGGCCAGTGGACTTCCTGTTAAACGTGTGGTGGCTTTGTTTACACATTACACTGACAAAATGACAAACCCAAAAGGCAGGCAGAAATTAACACAACACATCAGCGCAGATGGGCAACAACAGCCCACTCACAGACTCTAACGTGACGGTGGCACCTTAAACACCACTGATCAGATAACTTACAGTGGGTGAATATTTCTTGGTAAAAACAATTGCTTTTCTTTCTTTTTTTCTCCCCTTTTTTAATCTGTGCTCAGAGTTTACCATAAACTTTGAACAAAGGTTTTTAGTTTATAAGTGTATCAGAGGAAACTGGTTTCTGTTAAAAAGTATAAGGTGGGGAAATGCATACTCAAAAATATAGAAACAAATAATTAACATTACTAAATGAAAAAAGATGTGTAAATGATTTGCTCTGAAACACAGTTGAGAGGAGACAGAGCCTGAGGGAAAAGTTGAAACCTCCCAGGTCTCAAAAGAGCAGTTCATACGTTAATACCCGACCCCTGCAGGAAATTGGGTCTTTCCCTCCCTGTATCTCTGTAAAACATATTCCACTGTCACAAAGGAGAGCTGATTTTTTATACTAATAATGAGGTTAGGATGACTGACTCTCAAAGATTAGACCACAACGTCTGGCTGCACAGCCTGAAAAGATGAGAGGAGCTGAACCCCTTCTGTTTCTGACGTAGATCAAACAGATACAGCAACAAAAATTAAAATCTTTGATGCAGTTTTTCGAAATAACATTATGTTAAATAAAAAATTCAAGGAGAAATTTCATGAGAAAATTCATTTAGTCATATGCATATGTGCCTGTTGTACAAACTAAGTCATATCTGCTCTGATTTTAAAAAATGAAAAACTTTCAAAGCTTCCACTTTGAATCGATCGCGTCAGAAATGAATAAATCAGTTATTTGTCCCATTAAATGATTTACTGAGTAGTTGCTCCCACAACAATAGACAGCCCACATGTATCTACTTCACTAAATACAACTTTCTTGGTTCAAACTGAACAGATCTTGGCAGACATCAACAGTCAGCGTCTGGCTCAAAATAAAAAACTGTCTGATGAAGCAACCTGGTAACATGGAAAAACATCAAATCATTTCATCTGTTGATTTGAGACTGCAGACATAGTGCTCGCTGTGTTTTCCACACAGAAATAACATAACAGAGTAAAGCACTTTGGCAGAATTTTATCAATTAGTCATGTCCAAACTATTACTTCACAATATACCACAAAGACTTTGTAGACTTATCTGTCTACCAAGTGGGAAAGCCCTGTCCAGATGACTCAAATATACGACACTTTGAAGTGTCATTTCTGCCTCCAGTCTGTGCTTCCTTGTGTTCTCAGTGGCTGCTGAGGGGTCGCTTTTCACACTGCAAGCCTGATTATTTGACAAATTATTTGCTGTTAAATAGCTTTTAAAGCGGGGAGGGGCAAACATCTTGGCTGGCGTTAGAACCCCCCCCATGATGACATGTCAGACCACAAAATGTTGCTGGATGAACGTGCAAAATGGTCCTTTAAGACCCCGGAAATTGAGTGCAGATTCAAAATGAACAATTAGAGTAAAATGTCACGTTCGCCAGTACTGATGAAAGTATTCCACAGGGTCACAGTATAAGTCACAGGGTCAAATTAGATCGCAATTGTAAGAAAGAAAGAATAAACAAAAGATCACATGATCATAGAATGAACAATCATAAACAAAAGGAACCGAGCAAAAATATGGGCAAACATTATGGATCTTTACTTGAGCTAACCTGCACTTTTTATTCGGGTGCTGACCGGATTTAACTCTGCACAATGTCCAAAGAATTGGAATATTTGTCTCATAGGTAATGCCAGGGACCTGTACAGGCCGCTGGACATGTGTGTAACAGCTGTTGGGATGTACAGTTAAGGCTGAACACTGTTCACTTTCTCTGCAGGCGCCATCTAAGAGTAAAGCGCCTGCAATTGAGCCAGTGAGCAAGGATTAAGAGCAGAGGCTCTGCTCCTTTTCCTTTCAGTAAATCTTCTGTCTGAATGGCCCCATGCGGCCCCCGGTGAGACCACATTGACAGCTCTCTGTGCCACTTCAGTACTCATAGCTCATTTACCATCCGGGAGAGTTTTTATTGTTTCCGGAACTCCACTTTTCAAAATCAGTGACCTGCTCAACTCAGCCTCAACTTTACTTATCGTTTCAAAAATCACCCTGGGATGGGAAAGGTATAAAAAAAAAGTTTATCTGAGGGCAGATTAAATTAAACACCAGTGATTTTGGTTATGACACAATCTTAATCTAGACTGCTGTGTTTTCTCGATAGCAGAGCATGTGTTGGTTATATGATTGCTTTCCCCCTGTCTATCCTATTTACTTTAGACTGAAGGGAACAAATCTCCTGCCTCTCCACCTGGTAGCCACACAGTAATTCCTGAAGAGAAATCAAGTACCCTGAAGCGTGTTAATGCTCACATATTGAAGTCTTACAGCATGGTTAAGATACAGTACCTGTAGGGAGCACAGATAAGGAGGTGTGGACAGTGATGCGAAGTTTCTGTAATATTGCATCTAAACACTTCAAACTTGGTGGGACTCATCTCTGGACTTTGCACCTGACTTAGGCCAAGCCAATCAGTAATGTACATATTTATCCCAGAATCAGCTCTGGATTAGCAGCTTTATAGAAAGCACTTCAGAGATTTCTGGCAAAAAAAGGTGTTGAAAGTTTAGAGCTGAAAACATCACTGAATACGTTTCTGAAAACAGCCTTTGAGGTGAAGTTATACATTTTCGCTACATAGATATTTTCTTGATGAGACAAAGTCTTAGACTTGGGTCACTGCCTATGTAAATATAATGCATTTTGACTCAGTATGACATTGCAATAAATACTAACCTTTATATTGTGTATGGCAAAAACCACAAACAGGTAAAATAAGACAATGGATTCTTTTATTTTTCTAAAAACGTACAACCACTGAAGGGGATAAATAATGCTTAATTACAGTTGAGGGCTCCTCACAAAAGGCATTTAACCAGTGCGGCACTCCCAGCAGGGGATAATTGTGCTGACCCACGACATTGTGGTCCTGATAGAAGCAGAGCCAAGCTTTGCTCTGGCAAAACAAAGAGAGGCTTCCATTGTGAAGCCATTGGAATGGCCTAGTTTGTGCATTTGTGAGCAAACCCAGCACTCACTTATCGTGGATATTCTTTAATGAGAGCATGAGAAATGCGTTCACCTTAACTACATATGTGCAAAACTGTTCGCTAACAGCGCCACGTTAAAGTCTGAGTGAAGGCCAGACCTTTATTTTATAAGTCCAAGGTACTTCTTTAATGTGTGCATTTATCTTGCCTGCCTCTGGTAGCCTGTGTTTGTCTGGACGATCATTTCTGAATGCTCTTAAAAGACTAAGCTACAAGCTACAATATGTAGGTGACCTTCAGGGGTGGTTGGAGGTCAAATTTGACAGGATGTTGGTTCATAGTACTACAGTGATGAAAATAGGGGGGTAGTACTGAAGACAATCATGTTGGGAGAGATCACAATTAGCCATATTCTGAGAATAAGACCTGGCTGCTGCAAATGACAAAATTGCTGGTGAAATGTTTCTGGCAAGAGATCAGAGCAGTTATTTGGAAATGTCCATCCACGGAGAAAAACGATGGAGAAACGAAGTACGGATGGTGCCGGTGGCACAGGGTTTTTTTTTGGCCCGAGTCATCTGGTGTCCCCAATCTTCCAGTAACAGGCGTAGTATTCAGGCACTCCGCCAACAACGGAGCAAATTCCTCACGTGAACGTGTGGCGACAAAGCAAATGTACTCCTGGCCTTGGTCAAATACCTCTTAAAATAAGGTCCATACAAGGACTCTTCAAATATAAAAAAATTAAATAAAGTCCTGTTGTTGCCTCTATGAGTTAAGTGCCTATTGTTACGCACCCTAATGCCTTATTCCTAAAGCAAACTGCCTTCAGGTGTGTGCATGTATGAATGACTTAACCGTGTATGCTAACAGTGCTTCTACTCGTCTGATGTCGCATTCTGCATCACCCAGATATTAAAACCGCTAAACGTTAATGGACCTCCAACCTCCTCTGTTTGGCAGATAAATGTATGACCCACTTATGAGAAGAGCCACGGGGTCAAATTTAGCTTGTTTCAAGGGGCCAGAGAGTAACTTATCTTATTTTCTTATTATTTTCTTATTATTGTCTAGAACAAAAATTGATTAATTAAACAATCTCGGATCAATCACAAAACTTGAATGGAAAAGCTTAACCCCTCTTTGGTATGTTACTGAAAAACAAAAACATAAAATCCACATTTAAAGAGACAAATTTGATACAGCTACCTACGACCTCTGAAACTATCTATTCTAAATGAAGGCAAAACTTATTCAAATCTGTCGATGGTTTACTCTGCAACTGCCCAAAATGACAGCTGAGATAGGCTTGAACTCCCGTGACCCTGAATTGTAATAGGTGAGGATATAAAAAATTCTATTTTTCATTTAAGTATGTTGATGAAGTGAAGTCATCTTATCTGTACGTACATCAAGAATCATTCACTATTGCATCGCTACCACAATAATGTAATAACTTCTGTTTCTCTTCTTCCATCATGCCCCCCCTCCTCAATAACCACAGCTGCATTGACATGGGGGAAAAGAGAGAATGGAATTTCTACCTTGATTTATACGATGGACCTGCTTCTGACCCAGTCTTACGGCAGGAAACTTGCAAACACCTCATTTTGTTATCTGTAAGTACTTGAAAGTAATCTGTTAACTATTATACCACCTTTGGGTCATTTTCGGCAGGTTGGGTATTATAGGAGTACTGTGTTTAGTCAGCTGCATGAGTAAATATGTCATATGAGCTTGTACTTGCAGCTTAATTTATTAAGTATGAGCAGAATGGCCAGAGATGGCCTAAATTCAGGAAAGCTGTTCCTGGTGGAGCTCCTGTTGGAGTGGTCGGAGCAGTCGGAGTTGATGAGGACTCGGAGTACAGTTGCTCCTGCCTCTTTTTATCTTTAAAAGAGCATTGTAAAACCTTCCAATGAACACTTGTAACATGTCTTTTCGTAAGCTGTGTAGAACTTAGATAAGCAGAAAGGAAATCTAGAAATAAATAAAGTGGATTAGGTCCTCTGAAAGCTCCATCTTTGCCCTACAGCCGACTGGGTAGCTCTCCTGTCTGCATGATAATGCTTTTGTCAAGGCTTGTGACCCAGTTGGTACAAAGCTGGAAATTACGTCATTTGCAAATATGCTTTATTCCATGATAGTGTATAATTGTACAAATGAAATGAGATTATCTCTCTAGTCCTCCACAAACAGCCATGCAGCTTTACAGGGGGGGGGAATGGAAGAGAGTGATAATTTGCACCAAAAAAAAGAAGAAGAAAAAAACATGGCGTGGAACCATGTACTCAACCTTGGGCCCAGGTTATTTTAAGGAAAAGCCAATCTTTGATCAGCCAAGCTGAAATGGCTAAGATAAGTGGGAGCTACATCTCGCGGCAGGACTGCGCACCAGTCTGATATTGCTATTTCCTCCCTGGTTTCTCAAGAGCGGTAAATAGCTGCTGCCCCCGCCACTCCTCCCGCCTGCACGCACACCCACCTCCTCCCCTCCCCCTTATCTACTCCCCACTTTCTTCTGGAGATCTCTGTCACTTTAATCCACAGAGTCTGCCGCTGGTTAACAAGGAAATCCTGTGTCAATTATCACCAACCACTTCCTGCTGGGAGAGCAGCAGGGAATCAAAGGGGCCTGAGAGTCTTTCACACCAGAGAGGAGCAGTAGGCCTAATTAAATGGCCCTTGTGTCCCGCTGGCTGCCGGTGGCCGGGTGACAGATAGCCCAGCCCAACGATAACCTCCTTCAGTCGATGATTGTTTTGATAGGGAAGCTGGTGGACACTTTGGGTGCCATAAGGTTGGCAGATTGCGATCCAGGAGCCCAAATTAACTCACATCCAGCACACAAAGGTTTGTGCTAAAAAAGAAATGCCGGACAAAGGCATGTAATCATAATGTAATGTGGGTGTAGGCCAGCGACGGAATCACACTGAAATGAGATCTAAGCTGTTAAAGCTTTACAGCACATGTGATTTTTTTTTTTTTGTGGAAATTCAGTATAAGCTGTCACCACCAAAAAGAAGAAGAAGAAAAAAACCCTCTTAATTCCAATCCTGAAGAACCAGTCATTAAAATTCTGGTTTCATAAATCTGAGGATGTGAACCAACAATCCATCCATTTGCACACTAGTGGGTAAAGCATGCAAATTAAGATTTGATATGCCACCGTTTATCTCGCTTCTCAAAACCCAGCGTTTATGGGGAAGGGAAACTGACTTGAAGCTGAAATATGCAACGCTCAAAGTGACAATTCCCAGACCACTTTCAGGTGGAGGTCTTTGAAGGCGCAACTTAAGGTTCAAACTGCTTTCTATCAACTTTTAGCATCATATGGGGTCAGTAAATCACCATCCTGCCTGCCTTGTAGTTGTCATTTCGCTCTTAACTGTCACTTACAGGTGTCTTGTGTTGCCAGCATAATGTCAGATTAAGCTACCACTCACAGTAACTGGTAAAATATTTTTTTCCTCATTAGAAAAAAAGTTAGCTTCTAAAACATCTCCAGAATTATCATTTCAAATACTGCCTGTTTAAAATATGGCTCCCAGAAATTGGTTATGGATTTTGTATGATTGATAGAATGGGAAATTTAAGGGAAGGGATGACATAAAGGTGAATAAATGTGCGCAAAGCTGCAATTTATACAATATTTAACATTTAAAAGAGCTAAATACAGGGCTGGAATCTGTCTTTGGTGCTAACATTCAGAGCAGAAAACCTGCTGCTGGATATAGTTCATCACAGTGTCCCCTCTTTGCCGCCTCTCCTGTTGGGGACAACCTGAAACCCCCCAGCCCCACCATACCTTGCCCACCTTTAAATTTTCATATGGAGAGAGGGGACTGCAGAAAAACCAATTTACTAACAGAGCGACATCATCTGTTTGGCCGTTTATCTCTGACACACCACCCCTCAGTCCAGTGTTGACAGTACATGATATTCCATTAATCTGCCTAATGAAAATTTAACCAGTGTTATAAACAAATAATTGGCCATTATCCTCTCAAAGATCCCGAATAAATTACTTGGGCGTTTTTCATGGCTTCTGAAAGAAGAAGAAGCCGGCCCCTCCTGATTGATGTTGGAATAAATGCGGGGCCGGCTCCGACGCTGCGAGTGGGTCTCGGCTAAGCCTGTGATTGACTTAATGAGAGTCTTTGGGGTGAGTAAATGTTCCAAATTGCTCAGTCATTAGCTTTTGCTCGGCTGTCTGAAGATACCCCCGGATCTGCAGCGCGGGTCTCTCCTCTTGTACCATTCCGCCTGCAATTACATTTTCATTTAGAGCAAACCTCTGAAGTCCGATAGGCAGGCCCCTTTTCATTATGCTGGCCTCCTTTTTCTTTTTTATCTAAATGGTGTGAAATGTCTCTTCATTTAGACCAATTAAAGTTGAAAAAGACTGCGCTGTAATGAATTATCATACAAATTATTTACTTAATGCCACAATCTCTCTCCCTTTCTCCCTCTCTTCCTTTCTCATCCTGCCCTCTCTCTGGCACCAGGGATGCACAGAGTCCGCCGAATGGGAAATACGGAGTGAGAGGAGACATGGTGGGAGTCCAGCACGGAACGACTTTGAAAATGAAACTTTCTCTCTAAACGCTGCACGCTCTGTGCTGAGGTTACGTTTCCTTTGAACGGGCATCGATGTGCTGTTGCGAACCGAGTTCGAAATATGGACCATGGCAAACGGAAGGGGCCAGGGAGCCCAATATCCCAACAAAAGAGAACAGTATGCTGTCAGTATAGCTCATTTCAGATATTTCATTTCAAGAGATGTCTAAGCTCTTCTTAATTAAGGACAAGCTTATGGTTTCAAATTAACTCATTTAATTGAGGGGACTGGTTCTTGTCTGGAAGACGGTGTGGAGAATGACTCCTTCCCGAGGCTGCTGGCTGATACATAAACACTGGAAGAGTTCACAACTATCACAGCAGCCCCATCCATACCTCTGGGACTGCCTCTTTCCCTCTCCTCAATGATACACACACTGCCAAGGCTCGATCCATTAGCTTTTCAGGAGCAGAACAGCAATTCAGCTCATATTCTCCTGCCATTATTTGTACTAGCAGCCAATACGCCATATTAGGGTTGTTTTTCACCAAAATGACATAATGAGAAGAGGAATGAAACGGTATATTTTTCTTTTTTAATGGCAGTCAATTCAAAGGCTGATCATGCTGGGTAACACTGGTGGAGCTGAAGTGACTTGTCACCATGGAGACAGCAGCTTTCTACTTCATGCCAGAGCAGTTCTGCTAAAGCCCCAAAATGAGGGGGCAGCAGAAAGGGGCTGGCACTCGTGCCCCTGCCCAGACACTTTTTCCCCAGCTAGAAACAAGGGAGTCCGCCTTGATTTTAAATGGAAGCCAGATTTGTCACCAGAGGCAAAGAAAAAGGAAGAAGAAGTAGAAAAAAAAAAAAAACGTTCAAGTTGATTAAATGAAAAGTTCCCGTCTGGATTAATGATCTTTGTGTGAAGCAAAGCGGTTCAAAATCTATGTGGCAAAATAAACTTAAGAGGGGTCAGTTTCAAGAGGTGTCAAACTGTTGCTAAACCCACAAGGCAATAATTGTAAGTACTCCGTGATTTGCACTAATTGGTATGAAATCACCCTGAGAGTGCAGCTACCGCTTTGGTTTGCTGCGTCTGCTCTGTGTCAGGGCCGATTCCTTCTGACAGCCTGGAAATACAAATGCGAAATTGCCATATGGATCGCCCACCTTTGATTTTAAGTCACAGGTACAAAGCGGGAATGGATTTCCACCAGAAAATCTCCTCTATTGCTTTTGGCTTTCTTATCAGCAGTGAAGAATACAAGCGCTATTTGCTGTCATTATCAAGAAACACATAAAAGCTGCAGATATTCTCTAATGCAAAGGCAGCCATTCAGAGTGCTGTGACTTCAAGTGATTTAAACACACTGACGGGATTGCTGTTTGGCACCTTAGACAAGCAGTTACAGCTGGAGGAGTGACGCTATGTCACAATGTCTCCAGAAATGTTTTTATACTGCAAGATGTGTTGCCTTCGAGCGGGAGACAACTGATTATGACAGCAATAAAAAAAAAAACTGCTCTGAGGACACTGAGGAGATTGATGTCAAAACCACAGCTTAAATGAAATCCAAACAGGGCTCGAAGAGGCCATTTGTCTATCGAACGTGAAATAATAATAACCAAATGCTCATTATGTGTGGCATGCACCTTAATGCATCCTAATTGACACTTATTTACCTAATACTTCCATTAATAGAAGCAACTCCTTTCCAAGCAACATATATAAACAACACAGCCATTTATAATTCTCGATAACAATTCCGGAAAGGTTGTGCATCTTTGACATTAAAGAGGAAATCACACCAGTGCAGATCTGCAGCCAGCTTTAATGAATGTCTCTTAAGCGCTGCTCGTGGCTGCACTCTCAGCGTACAGAAGATTCCGACAGGTTAATCCCAAGTGCTCGTAGCAAGTGGGTGTATCTTCAGTTCCACTGCACCTCAGCGAACAAATGTGATGACTACCAGTTAAATAGCCCCTGTCACAGGGCGTCTCAGTCTCATTGCAGTGTCATATGTTGTGTTAAGCAGTTAGGTGACATGAGGAGAAATTCTTTAGAAACCTTCCGGCTAACATTACCTCCCTGGTTCTTTTAACACAAAAGGGGCCGTTTCTACACTATTAATAACCAAGGCTCACCTCGAAAAAAAAAGAAGAAAAAATAATAATTTGAAACTATGCATACAGTTCTGAATAGGAGAGGGTAAAACTATTAATTAAAAGTGGAACAGGTTCTTATTTTAGTGGAAAGTGCAGAAATTATGAGCCTTTGTTGAGGAAGGCCCAGGAGCAAAGCTTTCATTAGCCTACATGCATGGCAAAAGCAATTCATCAACTGTAATTTTGCCTCAATGGGCAAAAAAGAGGGATCAACCTCAGCATGCTATTTATGGAGATTTACGGAAGTCTGGGAAATGCTAATGTGATTAACATTTATCTACAACATGTTTCGAAATGGCCCTCATGTCCACGTTTTGCCTTTAAGATTAAGTTATTGCACTCGCTCTTGGAAAAAAAAAGAAGAAAATTAGTGAGTGATACAGAATCTGCTTTGCAGTGCAAGAGTACACAATGATGATTTTTTTTTTTTTTGGGGGGGGGAGTATTCGGTCACATTAGTGGAGGATTTCTCTTTCCCCTAGATACCCTCCCCTCTCTAAATATCTCTCTTTATGTGTGTCTGTCCCCAGATGAAGGCGCGGCGAGCAGAGCCACGCTTTTGTCCTACCAGAGTGTCTCTCTCGAAAATGTGAACTGTTCCACGGATTAGCTGAGCGGAGATTTATTTAATGCATCCTCATAGAGTATTGTTGAAATCTATTTTGGGATATGGAGCTTGCCAAGCTCTAAGCCTGGTAATATATGCCTGCTACAGTTTAAGAGAGTGGGGTTCACAGACCCACTTTATGATGGGATCATATGGATCATACAGAGTCAATGAATGTGGGGACGCTGTGTTGCACGTTCATTCTTTTCATACAGGAACCACGGAGGGTTTGTTTCCATGCCTTTCCTCCTGTGTCCTCTTTGAATGGCTTGTTTAAATATTTGATGTCCTGGAGAATGATTGTGATACTCGGCTGATAAGGTACTGCACATGCATATGCCATGAGAGGCCCCTGTCTAAGAAACCAGCTTAAGGTTCTGCGAGGCCAACAAAGCCACGGATGGAAGGGTTCAGTGTATTTGCATTTAAACTGTGGATTTGGGAAAAGCTAGAGCTCAGTGAATGCTAATAATGTATCTAATTTAAAATGCTAAGTATTTACCTTTGAATTCGTTCAATCTTTTGAATGAGCGGCGAAAACGATGGTTTGTACAAATTGTGTGAAGCATCTCTTTAATTTACAACACATCTATTATTGTTTTTTTTGTTTTTGTTTTTTTACTTGAATGAATTTAAACTGCAACGCTCTTTGATCAGTCCAAGTCCCTGTAAAAGGAACCAACAATCCACAGACTCTGACTACACTTCCCAGCATGCCCCGGGGGGATAAGGTTTGGACCGGTTCTCCTCACAGTGAATGTGACAGAGAGTGACACAAAAGAGGAAAGCCAGGGGGTGTGCAGGAGTGGGGGAGAGGGAGCCGGACAAAAGAGAAGACATGGGCTTTGCACGGAGGACACGATAAAGCCAGGAGCATTATCGTCAGTGTGAAAGACGGGGGCCATACTTCAAACGGGATTTTCTCTCCATGACAGGATACTCCGCTGACGCAGAGCAAATAGCTCTCTGTAGCAGCATATAGCTCCGGGGCTTCTAGGGTTCTTTGTAAATTCAACAAACTACGATGAAGTGATAGGATCTGATACAGGGAGAGCATAAGGTTAGTTTCCAAATTATAGATAAGTAAATATAACAGCAGCAAAGGAGGAACAGGACAATCCATAAGTGGAGAACAAACAAGATATCTCACTACATTCCATTTAATTATTTAGAGGAAACTGTGAACGGAATAAATAAATGAGACTTTCTTTAAAGCAGCATCGGCAACTGATGCCTTATTCTAAGCACTATTCTGGAGGCATTAAGCTTTGCAAAGAAGACTTTTGCAAGGAAGCCACGGGGTTCAATCAATTAGTCTGTGATTATTATTACTTCTGTTGTTATTACTAGTCCCAGCAGCCAGGCTGTTATGGTAACCCTAGATGCGGTCCATACTACTAATCCTTGCCCCTTCTCCAACCTTAACCTTTACTCTCTTAATCAACATCATATTCTGAGCAAGTGGGCAAAATATTTACATGTTATCGCTCACAGCGCTCAATGAGAACTGGCTTTCACTCTGGGAGTTCTCAGCTGAAGCTGTTTACAGGCTTGTGTACATTGCTGGGTGTTTACAGTATGCGCATGAGTGAATGTGCGCGTTCTTCTGTCCGGGCTCGAGTGTGGGTTTTTTCGTCTATTGTCTACGTTGAGAGTAACATTAAGGTCCCCGTAAATTAGAGGAAGAAAGGCTCCCGTTGTAGATTGGCTGTCGTGGGTGGTGCAGTCATGGCTTTATATAGCTCTGTCTTGCACATTATTGTGTTACTGACAAATATGAGTTTAGGGTCAGCCTTAGAAGTTTGTTAATAAAGAGGGAGGAAAAAAAAAGGAAGAAAGAGAAGAGGGTAGCACTGTAACCGCAACTAGACGAGTTTATATCCCAGACGTGTGGAAAAAGCTCTTCTTTTATTTAGTTCAATATTCATCCCATCTGTCCTCAATTCTGCAAAAAAAAAAAAAAATACACTATTGAGGAGTTTGATCCAACTGCAAATATAAACTGGACAGCAAGATAAAGGAAAAGCACGAAAACACTGAAGCAAGCAAACACCAGAGTGAGACAAAGATATTTCCTATGCAAAGCTTGCACACAGTGTCATGTGTGATAGCGACGAATCCCGTCCAAGTCACACGCAGGGGGGTTGGTGGGGAGACAGAAACGAGGTCGGCTGCCTGCATCTCCCAATGATTCCCCCTCTTAGCTTTGATTCTGCTGATCCACTATCTCGCCATATAGCAGGGGACACAAAGCAGATTTCAGCTTTGGGCTAATCTCATTAAGAAACTCTAACCACCCCTATGAGTAGTGGGGGAAAAAAAAAAAAATACCCAACTCATTCTGCACCATGCCTGAGCCAAGGCTCAGAGAGGCAGGTGTAATGTTACATAATTAGCCTCTAAATGGTAAAAAGGAGATTATTGCAAATGGCCTACTAGCCAGCACATGCAGTGGACCTGGTCCCCCAAGACCCAGCAGTCTAGTGGCGCTGACAACATCCCTGGGGGATTGAAGTGTGAAAAAGGAAAAATAGGTTATTTGCCATAAGTGTGTGTTGCTGGGTGGTCAAGACCCCTCGTAATTTGCTCCACTTTAACAAATGAGCGCGAGTTTGAATAAGGTTTAAGCAGCAGAGTGCCAGTTTAGAGCAACACTCACTGCTGAGTATGAAGCAGGAGCCCGGATTGACATGTCGCCCGAATGTCTTCCATCTTTCTCCTCTTCCCTCTTAATAGGAGGAATTATTGCTTTTAAATGCATAACAAATGCAGGCGGGAAGTGGAGCGAGGCCCACGTTGGTGCTCCTGCTGAGATGTCCTGTCAGCCACCGGCAGCGCATCTGCAACTGGGGTCCGGCACAGGAGGGGCTTAGGGGAAAATTGATAGAGACAGGCTGATTCAGGGAGCTCGCACCTAGTCACTCATAACCCCGAGACTGGACTACCATGTCAGATTGTTGCCATATGCGGCACGGCGCACAGCTCCGCCAATGACAGTGATCAACTGCAACCATTCACCGCAGCCATCCAGCAAACGTTAACTGTCAGAGTTCAAACACAGAACGGGCTCGAATTAAGCAGTTCTGGACCGCAATCCTCTACAATAGCTATATTGTCCAGCATGCATGCTAATTAGTGAAACAGATGATCTGAAAGCCTCCCTGGGCAGAGCCGGTTTGGACAAAGAAAGAACGGCGGCATTCCTTTGTTGAGTCCTCAGACACGCTGAGGCATCGGCTTGTTGTTACATAAAGTTGTATAACAAATGAGCCTGGGCTCTTTGAACTGGCTGACCACACAAGCCTGGAAGAGTCACTAGGAGCCCAACATGTGGCAGCAATAAGATGGCCCCGCCCTCTGTGAGACATGTGGGAGACACTGCATTCCAGAGGAGCTCATTAAAGCTAAAAAACAAATCCAGAAAACACTGTCTCAGTCTCAAAGGAGGAATATGGAGTATGAGGGACAGCCTGTGGTCTGCTACTATTGCCATTTATTAATAATCTTGTTTTTAATTATCTTGTTATTTCTCCAATTCCACACACAAAAAAAAGAAAAGACATTAAAAGTGCGCACCAATCAGCAAATTACCATGATCAGGAGTTCCCCGTTGCGCATCATCTTGGTGACTTTAACCAATCCGTATGAGTGACAGCTGATTTTTCAGACACACTTCAGAGACAGTGACATTTACAATGGCTTTTATTAAGTGTACAGATGTGGTTCAGTGTTTAAACCTGTCACTGGATTTGGCTTATTTATAATACTGTTTGTTCCACCAGTCTGCCCAGTTAATCTATGTGCTGTCTGTTTAACTTGGCTATAAACGGACAGTTGCTGACTGTTTGAACTCCTCCTCATACATTCACATGAGCAAAGGGCAGATTGGATTTTTTTTTCTTCTTTCCCCTACTGTTATTGTAAAATGTGACATGATATCCAGTTTGTGTACATGACTTTACAACACAAGGCAGTGCATTATGAGGATCCCAGAGTGTTTTCTCTTAAGATTGATAAAAACTCAATAAAATCAAATGCCCAACGGGGAGGCAGTCTCTATGCTGTAGCAGACATCTGGCATGATTATTTTCAGCTCTTCAGCTAATCCCCTCTAAATGTAAACTGAAGAAAAATGTGCCAAATGGCTTGAGAGCAAGACTGAATTTTGGACTTGTGAAAGATTTAAATGAGTTTTATAGAAATGTTAGAGGCATTATTGGAAAACACAGTGAGACAATTGTAATTAGTTTTCAGCCTGTCACATTTATAATCATTATCCCACTTTTTAGACATGCCAATTTTTGACTCCTGTTAACCACTGCAGCTGTGGAGAAGCCACATGATGTAGAGCAGGTCCCCCCCCCCCCCCATGTTTTGATGTGCTTTCATCTGCGTTGCCGGGCGTTAGATGTTTGATATGTAGCGCTGTGACTGGAAACGCTTGAGTCGTGTGCATGCCATTCAGAGGTGGCCCAGTAAGAGCTAATCTACTTGTCAGGGTTGACTGCCAAGCATATCAGCCCACACACTTCACAATATGACTTTATTCATACAGTAGATCTGGGACATTAACTGTCTCTGCCCACCAGAACACAACACTTACGCCTACCGCTCCCACTGAAAGAAATCTGCATTAAAAGCCTGTGCAAGTGATACAAACAACTGATCCTCTACACCTCTCATCTTCAAACCCCCATCACCTTAAGACTACAACTTGAGCCTACAGACTACAATCCTGATCTAAAATTTTCACCTATTTTAATTTTTTGTTCGAGGACTTAGCAGCCTCCGTGGCCTCAATGCCCTCCAGGAAAATTGTCAGTCTCATGCACGTACAATACAATAAATCACTTCTCAAGCAGCTACATTTGAAATAACAAGGCTTTAGAGCCCACTGGGATTACAGCGGCTGTATCATTAGGGACTACTCAGATGGCTACCACCATAAAGAGTACAAAAGACTCAGAAACACAAACACTTTGAGGAAGTCAAACCAAAAAAATGGATCTCGTGGTGACTCTGACGGATATGGTGACAGCTTCCAGGCAGATGACCCGGCATCATCTGAAGAAGAAAAGCTGCTTGTCACATAGATGTATTTGATCAGGCCTGAAACACCTTAGGCTGTAATAAAAATAGTTGGCATGATCAACTAAGTTTAAAATAATGGTGCCTCGCGGGCATTTCATAAATCTCTAATAGGGGAGTGACCTCAGCCGCTGACACATAATAAATCTATATAAACAAAACCGGAACATCAAAACACACATAATACATTAAATATGTCTAATATGTTTGCTTCAATTAAATAAAGTGAGTTCAGGTCAAGCTGGTAAGGATCACAAATACTCTACAGACTGACCTGTCGAGCAATTATTTAAAAACTAATAACAATTGATAAAAAAAGAAGGGAAAAAAAGGATACATCTGTTGTCGATTAAATCCTTGCAAATTTACAATGATACAGAAGAGGGATGTCAAGCTTTCACACTAATTCAATACACAGCTTCCTGACCCAGCTATTACATGGGGGGATTTCTTTTTTGCGTAACATATTGTAATGATAATTTCAACTCTAAACCATTAAACAGAAAGGCTGTCACAGAGATGGCTCCTGCCAGATGGAAGAAATATCACCACGGGCCGAAGTGCAGCAGGACAAAATGAAAATAAAAACCCCTCCAAAGTTCACAAAAGCAAAGCTATTCAAATAAACCAATAAATAAATGAGTGTACAAATGTGTAAGCCTCAGGGCAAAGAGAGGATCTTGCTGCCAAGTCACAATCTCAATCTCAGTTTGTGGTGCGCCACAAGGGGCAGTGTGCAGTGCATGGGGAAGGAGGGCTGCTGCACCGATCCACATTTGATTCACTGCAGGGGTAGTGGCACCGCAGTCACTTAAGGTTACAAGGCGTTAGCGGCTGAGTTTTTCAGAGGCCGCGCGTTTAGAGGAGACAGAGAAGAATCAAGGGAATCACTGAAGTCAAATGCATAAATAAGCACATTTGTGCTTTATACACCTTCAGGTGCTTATGCTGACCCAAAACCTGAGCTATAGTCCAATAATTCCGAAAGGAACTCACGACTTGAAGGTGGAGGGAGAGAAATGCTTTCTAAGACCAATTCAGAGTTTATTTGATCATGGTTTTAAGTCAGTTAAACTGCTGATGGACTTTATTTAAATATGATGCACAAATAGACTAAACAGATTTTGAATGTATCCTTTTCCCAGTGTATATGTTCCATCATTGAATTGTGAGTACAGGCACATTAGAAATGTACATGATGGAAACAATGCTCTTCGTTCTACTGTTTAGGTGCGTGGTGTAGGGGACGTCTGCCATAGGCTGTAGTCTGAGCACTATTTACAAAGAAGCAGCGGCCGCAATTTGCACAATGAGAAATTCATCTGCATTTACAGTTTTTTAGAAAAATGGTGGGGGGGGCAGGAGGAGCATGGAACTTGAGAGCGAAAGCTGAATTACTCTGCATCTATGTGTTAAATTAATGGCGATGAAAATACGACTTTTGGGACACAAAAAAGACACTTGTCTGCAGATTAATGTCTTGAATGGAGGCTTGTGAGGGCGCTCTTTGTCACTAGCCTCACATTGTGCCCCAGCCTTCATCTGAGACTAATGCTGAAAAAGACCCTGAAATCACACTGGGCAACACAGCAGAAACGGGACAAATAAAGCCATAGTTTATCTCACTGAAGTGTTTCTACAGATTGCGGTTATTCAGGAAAAAACAAAGGAAAAAAAACAAGTAAGCCAACTCATTGGAGGAATCGCTGCTACTTCAACACTGTTTGTGTTACATTTAGGCTCTAATATTCCCAGAGAAAATGAATACATTTGTTGACTAACAGCATGGATAAAACTCTTAAATATTCAGAATTTTTAATCTGGTTTAATATTTCCACCCGTTTTATGCAAATTACAGTCTATTAACATAATCTCATTTGAGAATACATCCTTTTAAAGTGAAAGATTATAACCTATTTTTTAAGCACATATAAATCAAATGTTACATTGAAATGGTAATGTTTTAAAGTCTGTGTGCTCTGCAGAAAAGAAGTGCATTTACATATATACTTTTCTTTTTCTCTTTTGCATTAGTGGCTCGACGCAACATGAAAAGCTGCAAAACGGAGCTAAAACCTCCGTGAGGGAAACCGTCCAAAAGCTTAAATGTCTTGGCAAACATGGAACATCCATTTAAAGACCCACAATACACAAAAACAGCAAATATTCTTTGTGAAGTCTTGTCTAACATATGCGGTGTGTGTCGACATAATTTCATCTCTCTTACTGTAGACACTTCAGATACCAATACCGCTGTTGCCAAGATTAAATCAATTTTCCTGACAAGGAGTGGAGAGGAGAGCTGAGAAGAGAGACAGGTAGGACATTACTTTCAGGCATTTAGGTGGAAGCGGAGTCTGTAAAAGCTTCAGCGAGATATTGAGGTGGATAAAGATGTAAGAAAGGGCCATTATGCTGCTGAGGTTGGAAGTGAGGGGGGGCCTTGGGGGGGGCTCTATCTGTCTCCATTCCCTCCTACTTTGCTCTTTACATCTGCCTTGAACTTGTAAGGAGTTCAGCAGGACTGAGCTTACGGTCCAGACAGGCCTGTGGAATGCAAGCGCGGCCACTCAAGCCCGTCTGACCTGCCACCACACCAGCTCCATTTCACTGGGCTAACTTACCTATTCATTTACAATGGGACTTCAACTTTATCTTCCCTTGTAACACAACATTAACTGCCAAAGAGCTGGAAATGCAGCCTGCCTCAAAGCTTGGATTGCTTCCCTCATAAATAAGATCATTATACGAGTGGTAATCCCATTAAATAGATCATTTTGCAAATATCTAAATCCAATTAATAAAGTGTTTTCAGAGGGGGTGCAGCAAACAGTGCTTCATACAGAGCTGACATGCTGTGACTCCAGCTCTTTGTTCTTCACTCCCTAAGAATCAAGGGTGATATTATTAAATGCAACCCAAAGCCTAAATTGCACTTTGAAAGTAAAACGGGGTTCAGTTTTGGCTTGCTCTGCTAAAACGAAAACTAGGTGAACAGTAGAAAAAAACATTTTACAGTCTGAAGTTAGTTCACATGCAGCCTTGACATTTTCTTTCCATTTTTCGTATCTACGTGTTTAACTATCTTTTTGATGCAAAGCGCACTTGCTTGCATAATGGGCTTATAGGATGTTATGATGTAGTCCTATTAAAAAAAGAGCACAAGGTAAAATCTTTCAAATGACTGCCAGATGGTTTAACAAATGATCCCTTTATGGAATTAATCCAAACTAGTTTCCAAAATCATTACCATAACTCATCAGCAGAAGTACCCTCTAAGTGCCCTTAAACTTTTTGATATGTGCTCCTGCATTGACCATCCGACTTTTTCTTAAACCAGTAGCCAGGGCATATGAAAGACAGACTAACAGTTTTACTAATTAATAACCCTTGCATAAACTTACCATCTGTCTGCAAATGAGTCAACATAATCCCAAAGTAGATGCCCCTCAAGTGCTTGCGTTTGTTCCACTGAACTAATAAAGTGCATAATCCGATAAAGGACGATATCCTAAGCTTTGATTGTGCCTGAAGTGGTTGTTTTACCTTTGTGGAAAGTGCGTTTGGCATGGTAAGAATGTTTTCGTATCTTTTCATGGTTTTTAATTGCCAGCTGAAGCTGTTAGCGAAACCCTGCTGCGGTTAAATGAATTAGAAAACAGTGCCCCTGGGTGTTGTTAACACAGTGCTCTGTCTCATCCAACGAGTATGTAAAACAGCAGCCAGTCAACGATCTGTGTGTCATTTCTATGCCTGTTCATGCTGCAGACAGGAGTTCTAATTAAGGTTTTGTATGTGCCTGTCAGTATGTTGACATTTGCATTGTTTCAGAAGATGGATTTGATCGTTTAGAGATGATTCAAGCCACATTTGCTACAGTTTCTAATGGAACTCAGCTCAAGAAAAAAATCCCCATGCCAAGCATCTGTTGCTATCAATACATATGAGATCATTTGTAAAAGTTTTTAAAGCTCTATGTGTTCAAAGAGCGCTTTCCAGGAAACCATTATTTAGCGTCCTAATGCGGGGAATCATTAAAAGAATCACAGCAGTAATTGTGTCCTTCATCAGGGGACAAGTCTGAGAGCAGGTAGTGAAAAATGAAGGCTGAGGCCATTCTTCCTCTGCTCTGCTCTGCCT
>JABUIW010000010.1:3253594-3297244 GCA_013363375.1 Menidia beryllina
CCCCCCCCCCCCCCCGCTTCTAATCTGTCTTTTTCTAATGAACAGAGGGAAAGTGAGAGTAGTGAAAAGAAGGAGATGTCAGGATTGAGGTTGGCCGCCCCCCTCACGGGGTCAAACTCGACGGGTTAATACCTGGTGTCCGACACTGCACATAAACTCCGCTGAGCTCATCACACTAATTAAACAGACACACATCCTCTCGGAGCTCCGATGGCCAATCGCTGCCAGCTAAAAAAGCAGTCCATTCATGGAGGTTGGCAGGGTTTGCATGTAGGGTGGGCTTGGGAAATGCTACCTGCCCTTCCTCAGTTTGATTAATGTGAAGAACAATGGTGCTCTTGTGGCCCGCCAGCCTCACTCCACTTGGTTCTGGTTCACTGCTCGAAGAGAGCGGACTGCATGTTCCGAACTCATACCCCCCCCCAGACGTACCACCACCTAGCTTAAGAAGTGCTCAGCAACTGCCGTTTCCTCAAAACACCTCATTCCTGCGTCAAATGAGGTGGGATCAATGGAGAGAGTAAAAGTTAAGATTTCAATTAGATCACTTTATTAAGTCTGCAAAGCAACAGTTGTTTTGAAAATGCAAACAGGCTGAATAGTCGCGACAAATAATTGCTCACAAATGAATTTTGTGAGGCGCTTAATCATCATCATCAATAACTGAAAAATTATCATTCCAACTCTGTTGGAGCCCATGGATGCAGCATCCTGTGGACTGAGTGGACTAAAGAGGACAGGGACCAACTTCTCAGACGATATGGACGTGAATTAGTGCCAATTTACAGTTTTTTCAGTCAAGACTTTGCATCTTTTAATTCCAAACTACATTCTGTATCTATTCAAGTTGTTTGGCTTCCAATTGGGAGAAGCAAAGAATGAGAAAGCACTACAGCATCTGTCTCTTCAGTTTCCAGATCGTTGTTAAAAGAAGGGTGATAACTGCACCACATAGCCCCGTCCCAACCTTCTTGAGACATGGGGCTGCTGTCCAATTCAAGAGGATATAACAACATTTCCTAAAGATTTTTCATGAGATAGGTATTTAAAGAAAAAAAGTTAATTTCTTTGTGAGTATAGAATATTGTTTTTTGAAAATGGAAAATTATTGTACTCGGTTTTTATTTAGAATTCAGACAGGAAGTTCCCTTCTAGGGGGATTTTGTAGAGGGAAGCACAATCTGGAATACAGGAACGCGTCACTGATCATTACCTTCATGTCTCACTCGGTTCCTCAAAATAACCAACATCTAAACAGCTGTCTCGCTTGAAACTGAAGCCTAAAGTTTTGATGTTTCCACAGTGTGTTAACTACTGTTTTGTGGGGAGCCTGAATAGCGTCGGCTCGTGTTTCTTTTTCCCCTCTCGCTGTTGTTTTGATGAGCAAAGCCAGCAGCCAGCAATTGTATTCAGGGGAAGGAGACGTCAGCGTCACCTCTTGGAGAAAGTGACAGCATAATTTTCTGTGTATCAAAACTTGGGGGACATAATTAATTGCAGCACTCCTCTGAGCTCCAGGATCGCAGGGTTTTGTGAGCACTTTTCCTTGCCTCTCAGTCTCGGCTGTATCAAAACAGAGAGACAAATTGAGCCACCTGCACTTCTCCGAAGCTTGACATCTCATCTCACTTGCAAATTGCATGCATTTTACCCCCCGCCCCAACAAAGGAGTTCATACAGGCTGACCCGTGTCTCACCAGGCTAAGTTTGATGGGTCTTCAGTTGTGTGACACTTTAAAAACAGAGGAGACATTCCATAATTTTTGAAGCTGGAAAAATAGCACGAAAAGTTTTAATGATAATAGCTCATACGGCCAAGATACATTCGGAGCTGAATGGAAAAGTGTTCTGCAATTATTTGCAGTCAAGTTGTATTTGAAGAACAAATCACGATTTAGATACCTCAAACGTATCAATTTAAGTCTGACAAAATTGTTTTGTTTTTTAAGCATAGAGCTTCAATTCTAAAGTTATTCTTTGTATGCTGGTGACAGTCTGACACATCTGCGCAGCATGAGTAAAGGTAAGGCATCTATGAACACGTCAACTGGCTCAATAAGGTCAAAATGTGTAAACAGTATCTATTTGGGACTGTTTAAAATGATTTTTTAACATGTAGTCCAGTCTAACTCCAACTACTCTTCATGACCCAGTAAAATGCTGGCTTTGCTGTAAGACTGAAAGTAAACGCAGAGGCTGGTCCAGTACTAAAAGGACACGAGACTGTACCTAAAGTGGTGAGCAGATCTGTTCAAAATGTCTGTATATGGTTGACATTAGTTATATAAACACACTGTGGCCCATCCTTGGTATAATGAGTGGTAAGACAATAAAGGGGGCTAATTGTGCTTTGTGTGAAAAATAAACTTATTTTCATGTACTAAGCACATACGTGCCAATCTGGAATTTAGCCTTAGGTTGCAATTAAGGAGTGTTTAAGCAGAATTATCTAATCTAGTTTTCTAGTACTTCCAGCCTCAGTATTTTCCCACATCTGCACATACTATATTAACAGAGAATAGAGAAAATGGGGGAAGTAACCGAAAGACAACATAATCCACAATGCTGTGCAGTTGAACAGAGCACATATGCCAGGCTGTTCAGCTGTAATCTTAGTGGTGCTCATGTTTTGGATGAAAGTCTGGCTCAAGCAAATGGCTACACCTTCTGGTTTGGCTTCCTGACGGGCAGAAAGTTGATCTAGACTAGCTACTGAAGTTTGAAAGTGAATTCAATGGAATTAATTCAGCCATATTATAAAATTGTATCTATGGCCAGGAAAATTTTCATAAATGTAACCCATATTTTAAAGGAAAAACAAACAACTTTGCTATAGTGTGCACATGAATTTGAGCACCGATTCACAAAAATGCTGCATTTGAAAGGTGAGTTTGTAAGAAAATTCAGTGAGTTCAAAATGATTGAACGATTTGCTGACACCAACTTCTCTTCAGGACAGTATCGCCTCATCATTGTCAACATCCTTACTGACATTGAGCCAGTGAGTGAACGGGTTCACGGTGAGTAAGGATGTTGGCATTAACTGTGTGCTTATGTATAGAAAAGATGGCTAGTGTCTCCTGTGCACAACAAAAACAAAGAGAACACAACAGAGGGGCAGGGAAAGACATCTCAGTTCCACTTAAATAAACTTCTTACTTTGGATTTCAAATGGTATTGTAATCCCCCACTATAAGCCATTTCATTAAAGCATAAAAGAGTATTTATCTCAGATTAATTAGATTAAAGATATTTTAAATCTCCTCTGGTGCAGAGCGCCTATGGAGCTTCCCTTTTCACAGCAGAGTAACTCCAATGGATGCCTCCTGACGATCACTTTTTGTAGATTAGCGGATTGTGATAAATTGGTCAATTGGCTGATTGTTCATTTTCCTAATTAGTCACTGGCAAAGAATTACAAGGCCATTACAGTGACCTGCAATTACAGCAAATGGGCTTGTCACACAGGTTGAATTAAATGATGCACACATGCGCACGGAAAAATACACATTATTATGCAGAAGTGTTGTATTTGTGTGTTAATAGATTGAGAATTTAAAAAATACATTTTTAACTTGCAAATGGTTTCTGTTAATATCTACTTATGCACAAATCGTGATCACAGGGCAAATGTGGAATGTGCACAAATGATCAAATTTCTGTCTTCATTGATGGGATTTTTTTTTGTTTATCTTTTTTTAAATACACCTCGTTTCTTCGGCAAACCAGAAAATTCCGATTAGCATTTTTCCGAAGAAACCAAACCTTATCCAGCAATCAAAAACTAATGCTTGCTATCTACAGAACTATCAAAGATATTTATAGGCGATTTTGCAATGGCAACTGACATAATTTCCCACAAGATAAGCAGACAATTGCTTCAACATGCTCATCCTGTGTACTATATGAATGTTTTCAACATCTTTTAGAAATCATGCTACCTGCAAAACTAAAGGTAACCAGTTTAAATGCCGATCTGATATCCGACTGCATTGTGTTGTTTTTATGGCATCACTTTTGAAAGCCTCTTCACTTAAATCCCACAGGTAAAGACATAATTCAACCCCCCTTTTGAAACGTAATCAATTTCAAACCAACTTTATCTGCATATAGATGAAACCTCTTATTAAAACTAGAGGCTGCAGCAGGTAAAGCCGTAGCCAACTCACTAAATTATCATCTTAGTAACAGGGTATTGCTCTCTACAACTTTAGAGTGCTGTGATGTCGCACAGCTGTCAGATAACGGCGGATCAACAAGGAGCTCTGTGTGAGAGACCACGTGGCCCGACTCTCAAAGATGCTGGCAGACTTTGCTTAGCTCAGCGCAAATGTTCAACAGTCTCCCCTCAAACCTGAGCTTGTTTAGCTGCTGGCACCAGAAGGCGTCAGTCAGATGTTTGCCAGCTGGGCTGAAGTGTGCCCGCAAAACACACAGACACACTGCGGCATCAGCACTAGTGCCCTCACCTTGTCTATCTTGGCACTTTTTGAATTTACTGGGAAAAATGGCGCATTGCAAATGACAAGTCAATAGCCAGACAGCATATTTATACATCTTAATTAGCAATAATGACGCCCAGAACCTGCCAACAATCTGATGCCAGTGGTTAACGTGTTGTGTTGTGTGTACCAGACTGTGTGTCTGTTGTTTGGCTGCCACTTCACCCAAAACGGCACCAATAAAAAAGGTGACAGGGTCGTTATTTTAATTTAGCTCTGAATCCATTAGAAACCATAACGTTTAGGGATGAATATATTTACTGAGTAAAAGCCTGTTGCGTGACTTGATATATATTTACATACAAAGCCACAGCCGGCAAAAACTACAGCACGCTCGGGATGCATAGACAATGAATGAGCAGAAAATGTTTAAGTTAAGGGACCTGTAAGAAGTACAGGAGAGTCGGACTGCATTTGAGGTCCGTGTGATTTTAAGCCATGTTTGATTACAAACATGTTTAGATCCGTCAGGCACAATAAATATGAGCTCTGCACAGCAAGACCGTCATTATGGAGTTATGAAAACGGGGATCTTTTTTTTTTTTTTTTTTTTTTTTTTTTTTGTTGAAACCGTGAAACAGTGCTAGAGCCAGCCTCCTGACGTCTGGATTTATGGCCTGGTAATTCCCCTCTGGAGTAATTTGGCTGGTACATCTGCAGCTTAGCAGCATTCCAGCAGAGCTCTCCTGTGCTGTGCAGTCGGAAGATGACTGATTGATTGATTGTATTACTCTAGTTTTAGTGTGGCTTTACCGAGCTGTAGCAGTGAAAGTTTAATATGATCTATTCGGCAAGTAGCCTTGGTGCCTCTGGGTGTGCCTGCTGTTATCATCACAAATCATGGCTGAAAAGTACATTTTGTTAAGTGTAACAGGGCCATAACTTTCAAATCTGACAGCCTGTGTTTAGGACGACGGGACAGGAAAACTACCCTCTTCACACGCAGGGATTGTGTGCAGGTTTCAATATTAGCACTAACAAACTTTGATCATGAGTTGTCAAATCCCCTTCACCACCCTTTAGGGGGGTAATTATAGGTTAAATTTACCAGATGCAAAGTCCTCTGGTGATGTTCCAGGAATGCAGCCGTTCAGGAACTTGTCCGGTGGGCCTAAAACTTCAACAGCTCCCTCAAAACAACAAGGTCTGCAAAACATTCAAAAAGCAAACACTTTACCATTTGTCATGTTATTTCTATGTTGATAACTTCATATGCTTAAGACACTTAAGTCACATGTTTCTGTCATAATTAACATTTCAATGTAGAGAAGAGAAAAGCCTATTGAAGAGAGGGAACCTAATCAAAAGTGGAGTTTAGTCAAGTATTTATTCATTTTTGGCCTATGGGTGCAGCTCACACAGCAGCAGCCACGGGTCCTTATAACCACAAGTTAAAAAAGTTTCTACTCCGTCTAAGATGAGCAGAAAAAGGGGCAAACCCGGATTCTATGTCCAACGGTTATGGAGATTTATTATGGAGGCCTTTTGTGGATTACAGGGACACGACGCTAAAATTTTAAATGTTTTGCTAGCATTATAAAAAGTATTAATTTAAAGAATGGAGGTGAAATACTTACTTGGACAAGTTTTTTAACAATTCCTTGGAGTCAGCTGGCCAAACATATTTGAGCTGGTTGTGGACCGAAACCTCCACCCATCCACAGCCGCCTATTACGGCGAGGGTCGCGGGTGGCCCAGAGCCCAGCGCCGCGGTCACTGGGGGGAGAGGCGGGGTATCCCTCCGCGGACTGTCCGCCTGTCCAACACTGAGGCGAACGAGAGACAGCTGTGCACACAAACACAATCCTATGGTTAATTTAGCGTCTCCAATTGAAGTGAAATGCATGTTTTTGGACGACTAGACGTCGAGAGTACCTGGTAAGACACACAAGGACGAGGATAATTCTTCCAGGTGGTGGCCGTTGCGCGCGGGGGAACGCGCTATTAGCCAAAATCAGCCAATTAAATGTTCGTTAAGGATCTAGCAACTTGCTAAAGAGCATATATTAGCATTGCAAACGGCCAATTAAACGATAAGTTAATTGACAGTGGCTACATGTACGCTATACACCGGCGGAATTTCATTACAATAATTTCACCATACTATCAGGAGATACACAACATAAGATAGTCCTTTATTAGTACCTCAGTGTTTCATCACCATCGACATTAAATATAGCAGGATAAAATATTTTTGTACGTGCATGTGAGAATTGCGCCATGTTGTTTATAAATTCCTATGAAAGAAGATTGCTTATTAAATGCGGAAAGTTAAAATATGTAGAAACTGGATAAATATGGGATGATATTTACAATGTAAAGCAACTCAGTGATTTTGCATGGAGATAGAACCCACGATAGAGATTAGATGATATGGTGGTGGGTATTAAACCACAGTGACACAAATTTCCTAAAGAAAAGAGGGAACATTATAGCTTCTCCCATGTTAGAGGAAGATATAACCCACAAGCCCTAATTTTCCCAAAACTGAAAACTGAGGAAGTGGATTAATAAAATACTACATTTAAATACATTGAACAATAAACACTGTTGGTGACGAAATGGACACTCAGCAAATTCGAGGTTATGTCCTGTAATTGATAATTTAATTTATGTGTAGGTTACTGTTGACCCATTTTGAGCATCTTGAGTTTTTCATGATTAAGTTAACAGTCAATATTTGAAAGCCATTCTGCACAGACTATATATTTACCTTTGTACTGGATTTGTTGGTTCATAACTGGGTAGGTTAAGGTCACTTTTCGATGATGGATGTCTCAAAGACATTATGAACACCCACCAGAGGCACCATGACCACAGATTACATAATAATACGTAATGAGTGTAACTTTTTCCTCTAGAATAAATGTAAATGTTTATCTGAGGAAAATATCTGTTGGCGCAGTGGTCGTGCAAGTTTTTTACTGTATATTTTGCTGTTGTCATCTCTGCGGCGTTGACAGATTCTCTCTTGTTCTGGATGTCATCTGGCTTTTGTTCACCCGATACGCGACGCGTGGCAGCTATCAGAGGACAATACCATCAACACAATGCACAACACGGGGATCCCAAGCACGTTTGACACCTGATTTAACTCAAGTCCCATTCAGATTAGTTAATTAGCCAACAAAGGAGTCCTGCTTTAGATCTGTGGGTGGGGTCTGTTACTCATGGGAGCCGGTGAGGTTAAACTTGACATCTGGCTCACGATCACCCGGCGAGTTCAGGCCAGCTGCCTGAATGGGCCTGGTTTTCTCCCTTAAAAAACACCTCATCCATCTGCTGGATTTCTTGTCATACGAGTTTCGCCCCGATGGCCTGGGGCACTTTCATTCCCAGACGCGTGCGGGGTGACACTGATCCCTGCTTTGACGCCCATCCATATTTAAAGGGCTGCGCAGGTGACCTGTGGGTGGCTCTTTCTGGCACGCTTGGGCTTTTTTCCCCCGCACCCGCAAAATCTTTTGGTGACACATTTGTCTAAATATTTCTCAAATTACAGCCAGGCGATGTGATCTATGAGGAACTCCCGGGCATCAATTCAGGAGGCACTCGGATGACGCGTGCCACGGCCGCCCTGAAGATGGGAGCTGTGAAACTCAAGCCGTTGATGAATGAGTAAAGATGACAATGAGGATTGCCAAGATAACTTATGGATACAACAGGTGACACCTGCACAAAGCCCCAATTACATGCTTAATTCTATTTAGTGCCATGTCAGGGCAGCTCCGGAGGCCAAGTTACAGGAAGATACATCCTTCCAAAGAGTTCTTGATGAGCCAAGTGGCATCTCAATCGCATAATAATAGTTTCAGGTCTTTGTATTTTTTTTTAGATATCTAATTAAACAAATTAGCTATAAGCTGTAAGCAGGTGAATCTTCCTTGGGTCCACGGTAACCGCTGTTGCACATCATCTAATGCTGGGGTTTGCACTGGCAGCTGTTGCACTGTCAAGAAGCCCCTCTTCAGGGACGACTAGATTGAGGTGACATGTTTTAACCTGCTGCACGGCAGCAAGGCGAGGAGGCGAAGAAACAAACAAAAGCATCAGCTGGTGAGGCCGGTAAGAGTTTCTCGTCCCGTACAATGCCGTGCAGCCCTGCTGCAAACATAGGCAAATTAAAGAGGAGTTTTGACAAAGAATTTAGCTCCTCAGTCGTCAAACTATGCCTCTTCCCCCTTTGGCCGGGAGGGCATGGGAATCTTTCAGGGACAAAGAGCTCCTCGGAGCAAAGAGAAAGCCTAAGCTCGACTCAAATCGGCACAATTTGCAACACTAATTGAGGTTCAGCTGCCAGCCAGATCAGTTAACGGAGAGATGAACTGAATTTATTCCCATGAACAATAAGCCAGGTGTCAGAAGAAAGGAAGGGCAGCACACGGGAGAGAGGTTATGCGCCGTTAGGTTAAATGAATGGTCTCTGTGGAAAAGCATTGTTCTACAGTAACTTCTTAAAAAGTAAGGAGGATACTGAAAGTGCAGTTACAGTAGTTTGGACTGTAACTTACTCTACTAAATTAACTTTTACTTTACGCAGTCTGCTTTTTTTTTCTTTTTACATTCATATTTCAGGCCTACAATAAAGCAAATAGGATGCTGGGATAGGACGGCTAGCAATGAGGTTCTGGAAATGTTTTTTTTTTTGAGGAAGGAGGGGAAGAGAATCTACTTCTCCATAACAGATGTGTACTACAGCACAACACATACTGCCTCTGCCAAAAGGCCATAGAGCAATGTACAAATAACAGATGTCATGTGCTGACCTTGCTCAGTGGCAGCACCAACTCCTCTGGCCTTCGGGGGCAACAGGGATAGACCTTCCCAGAGCGGAAACGGCCCAGTCAGTAATCTAGATCCTATTTTAGATGAAATGAATGCTGAGTTCTTTCATTACAAAGGCATTGCTGACAAATGGGAGAGTCTGCCTTCAGGCCTCACTCCTCACTGAGAGGAGATTCGGAACAAAAGTGACGACTACATTCTTGTAAAACAGGATGACAAAAAAAATAAATACGGAGAGACATGTATATTAACTGCTATGAGAAGAAGAAAGAGAATTATTACAAACTGGTAAAGGATTTTTCTGGCCCATGTTCTTTGGAGATGTGTTTACAAATAATTACATTTCAATGTGTAAAAAAAAAAAAAAAAGTTCTATCAAAATATCATTCCCCTATCACCCCAATCTTTTCCAGCTTTAACTTGATTTCCTCTGCAGTAGTAGGCCTTTGATCTTCATGCCTCAAAAACAAAGAAAAAGACAAAAATCCCCCCATGATGCATCCCATTTCCTTTACAATTACTTTATTGAAAAGGGCATTACAATCTCGTCTGTGTCTTTCAAGCTACATCCAGTGTAACGTAGAAATTCGATTCTAACGGTGGTGATGAGTTCCAAAAAGGTTTATAGTACAAACGTTATCATACAGAGTGTCCAGATAACAAGAAATGTATCGCCAGTATCTTACAAATTAGTTCCTTTGATGGCTCCGAACATACCTCATTTTTTTTAATGGTACATTTCAAACAGCCCAGTGTTTTTACAATATGCATAAAAAAAATTAAAAAAAACATTCTTGAACATTCTCGTCCCCAAACATTTAGGTAAGACAATCTTGCATATTAGCATTGTATGAAAAAAATTACACATACACACACACACTTTACATTGCTGACATCAACACACAAATGTGGCTTAATTAAAACAACAAAAGGTGGAAGCCTTCAAATTTGGCTGATCTTAGTGTTGGAAAACCCACAGTGACATACAGAAATGACATAAAGTGTTCAAACATTAAACTTGCTATATTACATTAGATGTGCCTGAATAACCTGTGAAACCAGTACAGCTTCAGACCAGTGTGTCAGTTTGAGGATACCATGTTAGAAACCCCACTGTGTACAGGGGGTGGGGGCAGTAAACCCAACCTGCTGCTTTTTATCGTCTTGCTAACAACCACCGCGCCCATCTTGGTTAACTCCAAAGACGCTTTGGCTAACCGGCTGAGATCTTTCACAAAAAGTAATCGTTCTTAACTGTGCACCAAATTACACGTACCGTCAGACGATTCGGCCGAGGCTTACGTCTTATTTTCTGGCAAACGCGCGTGGCCTATGGCGAGCAGCAACGCATTGTCAGTGAGAGACTGCCGGGGAAGACTGGGAGATCTGACTTGAGGCTTTGTGTCACCTCCATAAAAAAAAGGCCCAACGCACGCTTTCTAAAAGCATGTGCGGACATTAACAGATGAAGTTTTAAAACCAGTTTAAGTGCCTGTGGAGTACAAATTACACAAAGCTAAAATCATGGCGAGACACAAGTAGTGGTGTTCTTTTTCTTTTTTAAATACCTTCAAGCATTGTGAGTGCTTTGCATATTCACTTACAGGCATTTGTAGAATGGCAAATATGTAGAATTTGCAAGACAAACAATGATAATGATCCAGTTCTTATTCCTTTTTTTTTTAAAACTACGTTTGAGAATGAATGCCTTTTAAATCTGCATTGCAGTGTGACATCTACCAAAGCAACAAATTACATCGAACCATAATAAAGCTAGAAGAAAAATAACTAAATGATAGGCAGGGTTAACTCATTAGAACTACTCAAACCTATCTGTCGTTTGTACTAAATAACCCAGGGGATCAAATTTATTTCACGTCGAGTGTTTTTATGCTTTTACGTCTTTTCTTAGGTTGTCGCCGAAACCAAGAAACGAGACTCTGGGGCACGAATCACCTGCTGCGTGCTTGGCCGGAGATGCGAGAATTTGCTTTGCTCAGGAGACAAATGAGCTATAAATTGAACTGAACTCAGTCTCCTCACTTCAATATCAAAACTAGAATGTGAATTTGCAATGTAAGTGATTGAATCTTAAAAAGATGGAATCAGAAATACACATTTGAACATTATACAGCAGCACAAAGTGTGCAAGAATAAAGAAAAAAAAAAGGAAAAAAAGGACTAGAAGTTAGCTTACAAAGTGACTGTACAGTATGTACAATGGAAGTACCAACAGTTTGGGGAGGTCCATGAACACCTGGCTGTCTACTGGCACACGCAGCCGAGACAAAAGATGAGGACAAATTGAGTGCGAAGCTTTTCCGTTGCGTGATTCAAACATTTTTGGCATCAAAACATACGTTCCAAAAGTGGCTTTTCCCTAAGATCGCTTCTGAGTTCTGTCCGTCAAACCAGAAAAAGAAAGAAACAAACAAACCACCTAAGTGATCTCTTTGGATAAACCAAATACTTTAAAGGCAAACGAACATCAGTGTCTTTGACCTTGTACCACATGTCAATTTTAGACATATAAAAGTTTGGCGAGAATACATTCAATCAAAAGGAGATTTTGACCTGGAATTCAAAAGAAGAGATCACCTCCAAACGGATAATTACTTAAACAGCAGCATAAAAATAATAGCTCCAGTTTTGCCACACTCATGAGAAAAAAAAAAAAAAAAAAAAACCTGTTGTGTATAATAGACATTCAGCAGATAAACTGTGGCAGGCTGTCCCACCTGTGATTTGGCATCGTACAGTGTAAAGGTCAAATATTCATAAGACTGTAGTGTACATAAAGGATATGAAGAAAAAGTGAGTCTTTGATGGATGATTGAATGACCACTGGGATGTGAATTCAAAGAATATCTAACACTGAAGATAAAGCTGAAGAAATGTAAACCTGACTACCGGTACTAGTAACTGCCGAGCATCTCGCAGAAGGACCGCTGCTTTTTTAAAAACTTTTTTTTTTTCCAAACAATGCTTGAGAAGAGTTTTGATTTGTGTTGTCAACCGGCACTGAGATCCATCCAGCTCATTAAGCAAATGTTCATTAGAAACTGATAAACTGACACCGTCCGGGGGCATTGTTAAACATGGAAACAACATCATGTTGTTATGACATTTAGCATCTCGTACAGAGGTGAGAATGGGCTGACTAAACAGCGAGGTGGGGGCTGTTAGGCCCTCTAGCTGAGCCTGAAACCACTGAGGAGTCTCATCCTCTGTGAGGCTGTGAATCTCACCCCCTTCTCATTTAAAAACACAATCCTGTGGAATATTTATTAAAGAAAAATGCAGAAAAACACCTATATGCAGTGCATATACGTGGGCACAGAGTTTAGCATGGGGGCTTCTGAGGCGATCGACAGCAACAGGGTGGAGAGAAAAACGAAAGCCGAGGACTTACTTTTCACTCCTTGTCTTTCCTTTGAGAGGAAGAGAAACAGAGGTTTTTGTTGCCAGTGAGAATACTGTCAAGCTTTTCAGAACTTTGACACAACACATAGGTTTTTCCAAACGCCCCTCTGGTTTGCCTGGGTAGATCGGGTTGGCCATACGTTTTGTAGATGTGTAAACCCAGTGCATTGTCGGCACGGTCGAATAGAAGACACTGGGTTGTGATACAGTAGTGCTGTAAAGTACCTTCAAATAATCATCAGGACACTCAGAAATAAATAAATGTACAGCATATGCCCTCATGTGTTGCTGGACTAGTACAATCCCCAGCAAAGTCTCTATTAAATTAAATATAACGGTCTGTGGAACAGTAGAGGCTGTAACAACGAGCTCATTTTTTCTACTGATCGACTGAGAGTGAAGAGATGAGTTTGACTCAGTGTAATTAATATGTAAACATGGACATTACCAGCAAACGATAAAGCAAAAAGTTTCAGTAATGATAATACAGTATTGCACTTAGAGCCTCCAAGTTAATCACTGTGACCAAGAAACTTGGATGATGGTTATCGCAAATAAAAAGCAGAATAGTCTGTAGCTAACGATAATGCAGGGCGGGGCAGATTAGTAAACTTGACTCCATGGTTATTATAAGAATAACCATGGATCACGCAGGATGGATGCATCCACACCAGCAGCACCGAAAGCCTGTTGACTTGGTTTTGTTGTTTAGGCGGCAGGTTGAAGACTTGCAATCGACTGTAAACATGTTAACAAGGCCTTCATTTTCAGAAACCGCTCCACCGCATTCCCCACATACAGCACAGCACGAACTGTGACTACAGCATCTGGTAAACCTGAATTTGGCAGCATTTCCTCTGATGACAGATTTCTGTGGGTTTCGCAAGTGCATTCGATACAACACAACATTGTCTTCGCCGAAAAAAAGAAAAAAAAAAGGAAGATAAAAAAAGAGTGGACCGTTTCAATTGAGAGCAACTGACAGGTTTCTCAAGTCTTGATTACGTACCCAAAGATTCATGGCTGAGTATCAAACTAATTGAGAAAAGACAAATGAAAGTAATGAAAATTCTGGAAAAAGCCTGCACGACTTAAAAAGAACCAAAAACTGTACCCACTAAATAAAAAATACACATAAACTCAATAATTACTTAGATCGCTCCTATTTGTAACAGCTCCTTCAAATACACAACACTGTTAACCCTTCATGTTCAAATTCCAATCCAGTGTTTTTTTGTTCTTTTTCCTTCCTCTTTTTACTTTTTGGAAAGTTTACCGGCCTTTTTTTTCGGCTCGTAGGGTGTTCGCAGAATGCTCGGCGTCTCCTCCATGACGCGCACCAGCAGGTTGTCGATGTAGTCTTCCAGCTCGCGGATGTGGGCGTCCTTCTTTTTCACCACCTCCTTCTGCTTGATGAGTTCCTGAACGACTTCCTCAAAGGTCAGGCTGCTGTAGGCGGCCACGCTTTCCTGGGTCGCCTCCTGAAATGGGGAGATCCGTCATTTGGCTTTGTGGACGGGGGGGTAGGTTAGACGCTCAAATTTGTTAAGTTAAAACTATTTAAATTTTTTTTAAATAGGATGGCGTGTGGGAATGAGTTGTTATATTTGCTCTCTGGAGGCACAGACAAAAACTAGGCCTAATTGGGCATGTTGGCCCGTCATGCCTTTATATTTCCTTGTGTGCTGGCTAATTAAGACCTTATAAGACGCGGCTGCTCTCTGGAGCCTTACTGTCCATGCATTCCACAAGGGCAGATGGCCTTTCATAATACATATCAAATAGGTTTAGAAGGGATGGAGAGCGGGTGAACAGCCCTAACTGGACAGGGCCGCAGCCGTCTGGAGACAGCTCTCCTTCTTCCCCTGTGTTCCAGACTTTGAAAGTGCCGTGCTGCGTGTTTCCGCATTTAAGAAGGTCAGACTTGCAAATACCAAAATAAGGACGCAACCCGAGCCCCGTTTGTGCCCTTTGAGGACAATGTGTTTGGACGGCGCTGTGTGGTACGGTATGTGCGGATCACATTGCGCGGGTACGAGAGGAGCCGTAATCGTTTTTAATGAGGGACCACTTTATCGCTTCGGTGCTGGGCATCCTCCCCCGAACGGATAGGGCAGCAAAGCCTCCCCCCCCCCCTGTTTAAAATACCACACTTATCAGCTTCCACTCCCATGCACCATTCAAGCCTCGGCTGCTGCTGGAAGAAGAAAAAGAAAAAGAGACAATGTGGTGAGACCTGGAGCGGGACTGCTTACCAGGTATCTTATCGCCCCTAACAGCACAGAGGCTACAGTGGGGCGACACCAACCCAAAATGAAATATTTGCCTCGGAGATTAAATGTCCAACGTAAGGAAGGGTTGCAGGAACAGAGCTCAGTAACTTACTCCGCGCACACACACACATACACACATCACACTGCAAGATACTGCACTTAAGCCACCTGAGATGGAAGAAGAGAACAGACAGCCATGAGGAAATTGATGTTGCCTTCAAGTACGAGTGTGTGCGAGGACGGGCTCCCTCTCTCTCCCTCTCACACGCATACACACAAGTGTGGCGTAATAATCAGGAGCCTTAGTGGCTGCTGACAAAGGCCTGGAAATGACCATGAACTGGCAAAGTAATGATGACCATTTTTCTGCGATCAGTAGTGGGGAGAAGATAAGGCGCACACTTGGCATTCTCCAGTTGTGTCATTACAGTTTCTAATGAGCTCAGCTTCGAGAATCTAAAAGCTGGGTCCTTTGAAATCTCTCGCTTCACCCCCCCTCCCCACCCTGTGTGGTTAATTAGGGCCTTGAAGCAGATGAAATGGGAGCTGCCATTTCTGGAAGGCACAGCGGCGCGCACGAGGGCACATGTGTGGATACCGACAGCCCTCAACACCCTCAGAGAAAGGTGAGGAAAGCCATTATCAGCATTCTCCTTCTCATTTAGGCATCACTTTGGCCGCGCCTCACACTGCCCACTAGTACACGCTGCTTTGGCGGCGTTATCTACGGCGAATTTTGTCCATCCTCCAACTGGATATATTTGAAACAAAACAGAAAATTAAAGATAGTGGGGGGGACTACAGAAACTGCTAATAATTTGACAGTCTTAGAAACAAGAACGTGGTCGGTGGCTTTCCCTCCGCCATCAATTACGGGATCGATGCGACGCGCCTATGCAACTGACCTTACAGCTTGTAATTTAACACCACTTCAAATTATGAATCAGATCAGGCCTGATGACCGATGTGTGCAGCTGCTAATTAGCCGAGTGGCACATCTGAATTTTCTGAGGCCTCGCGGATCGATGTCACCAGCTGCCGCGTGGAATGAAACTTAAGAGTTCTCAATTAAAAACCCTCATAACGGTCAACACCGAGATGACAACGCCGGCGCAATTAGTGGGGTCAGTTCTGCTTTTCTCAATTCAGTCTCATTATTTCTGATTTATTTATCGTTTTCTTTTTGAGATAAACTAAATTTGCTTTTGGGAAAGGTGCGCTTTGAAGTTTTCCTTACATTTTTCTTGCCAAAGATGTCCTTCCTCTTCTGGCCATACGTGAAGCCGTCATTTCCGGTCTGCTTTTTGTCGCTGTGAACAAATCACACAGGAGGTCAGTCATCATGGGAAAGCACAGTGGCTATTTTTGGGTAATATCAAGCTGATTTAGAACCCTAGTGGTGACCTCCAGAACGAGCCCTTAGGGAAGTAAAATAAAGATTGCCATTTTCCTTCATTGTAAAATGTTCATTCTAAAGGGGAACATGCATTGTTGCATAAATACACCCTACTACTTTTTTTTTTGGCCCTGGACCTAAAAGATGACCCACTGATCTCTGTATAACAAAGACAGCAGTAAAGATGATGGACTAGTGCCTATAGAGATAAGCAGTTAATTGGGTGGTCTATCTCGGCAGAGGATCTCATTACTATAGCTCAGAGGCCTTTGTTATCAAGCCCAGGCCCTCTAAAGAGCCACTAATGACACCTTCCACTAAAAGATAAACCAGAACTTAGCCGTCAACTCTTTTGGAAATGTAGGAATGAGATGTTACCTGCACTGCCAGGATAAAAATATCAGACTTAAGAATGTAAGAGAGGGAAGCGGGCCTTTTAGGTGGTCATTACTACAAAAAAAAATAATAATTTAGATAAATTTGTTTCAGACACATTTACAATGTCCAGGCATTTAGGTGAAATGTGCTACGAGATTTGAAATGCTTTCAAACTGTGCACAAAACGCCGGCCATCGGTGGTTTGACATCATTGTTCACCTCTGCGACCTCCACAACAACAAGCCAGGAAGCCTTAAATCTAGAAGGTTCAGCCGGACCTGAACGAAGGTGATATCTCTATCAGAAACGAACATGTCAGGATGCCATCCGTTTTATTTTAAAAAATAAAGGAATAAAGGAAGATGGACGACATTAGGCTGAGTGAGATGTGCTGTATCGTTTACCAAATGTGGCCGAGCAGGTCGGAAAAACAGCTGTAGTGGAGCAGGGGCACGGGGGCAAAATAAAGCAAAAAAATAAACAGAGTGACTACCTGATTTTGTAGTGCGAGCTAAAGGGGTTGGTGTCTGCCTGAGAGTCGGCACTGAAGGGGTTGGGGGTGCGCAGGTCTCCAGAGCTCCCCGAACGCCCCCCGTAGTTGGTCTTGCGGCCTTCCTTCTTTCCCGTTACGCGTTCCAGTAGGCTGACCTTCTCCTTTTTCTCCCTCCGCTCCCCCCGGTCCCACAGCTGCCCAGGCTCCCCCTCAAACGGGTTGCGGTTGCGTGGGAGCGTGGCATACTTCTGTGGCAGGGTGTCACTGATATCAGTGAAAGGGTCACTGTGTGCTTCGCCGTCCTGGTATCCTGGCACCTCGCTCTGGGAACGCCTGTGAGGGCCACCTGGATTTCCTGGAGGGGAGGCCAAAAACATTCAGATGCACTTGCGGCTGTGATAAGGTGATTCACGGAAAGAACAAATAATATTATCAAAAAGGCCAAAACACTGATTCTGCGCGGCCTCATTATTTTAACGTGCTCTAAATCGTGAGACGAGGGCGTTTCATCCCTAACATTTGGGAGATAACTGAGCTTAATGATTTTGACTTATAGAAAAATAGCATTTTTGTCAAATAAAAAAAGAAATAAATAGAAACAAGGAAAATCTACTCTGACTAAGATCTGCTCTTTTAGATCAAATGATATCAAGTTTTTTTTTTTTATGAGCCCTTTTGGATCCTCACCGCTCTCCTCGATGGAGTTCATGGAGTCCAGTTTGGGTCGAAAGTGGGTCCCAATGAGATCTGACATGGAATGGGCTGCTGAGAGCTTGTGCGCCCCAGACAGCAGCGGCCTCTTGACCTTGGCGTCAGGCTTGGGCTGTGGTTCGGCGGCCAGAGACTGGCGCCTGGGCTCTGTGTCGCAAACGGCGGAGCGCGGCAAGATGGCGGAGGACGTGTCGCCTAAGCCGCTCTCGTGCTTGCGGCCTTTCATTTTGTCCTTGAGCTTGGAAAAAGGCGAGCGCGGCTTTTCCTTCATGGAGAGGTCGAACATGCTGGCCGTCATGTTGTTCCTCATGAACTGAATGCTGACTTGGATGCGGCCTCGTTCTTTCCTTTTTTTCCCCGGCTTTGATTCCAAGGGGTACCAGCTGGAGAGAAAAAAGAACAGGAAGATTATGTTTAGTGAAGTCAGTGACAAAAAAGAGAAAAATGAAAAAGGGTTACAAAAATTCAACTACAACTAAAAATCCTTACCACTTCCTTTCTAATAAGCTGTACCTACTTCTCTATAGACCTGACCAAAAGGGCTAATTTCAGCAGACTAATCCGTAAGCTTTTTTTTTTATGACAGAAGTCAGAACACCATTTATCATTCAAAGGATAAACTTTACTCTTTGAATACTGAACATAAGAAATAGCCTGCTGAAGAATAATAAAAGGCCATTTTCGGGCTGCTCTTTTTCTTCTATTTGTTTAACCTCTCCGCTCTCTCAACTGGAAGTAATGGGATTTATGCCTTTGCTTTGAGCAGAATAAAGTGGCATTTGCACAAATCTGGCCTTTGTTCAGAAATGCAACGACAAGCAACTGGGAAACGGAAAGTCACAGCACAGGGCGACACAACAGTTCATACATGCTAATGAGATATATCCTATGCATTCTATGGCCGGTGGCAGCATCCATTAGCAAGGAAGCGCGGGGGTTCTCGAAGTGTACCGTCTTACTGCATTTTCAAGCCAGCTGTGACATGTTATGTAGAATATCCACGTCAAGTTAAGCGGTCTGTCTAATTAAGACTCTTCAAACAGAAAAAAAGAGGACACAGCATTTATTTTAGTACAACTATTGATCTTTCCTACTAAAATTTAAATCAAGAAATGTGGTAGCCCCTTAAAATTCCACAAGAAAAAATTGAGTTTCTATTCTTTTGTTTTTTAATAATTTAAGATAAAAAATAAAAGATAGTATAAATGTTTAAAAAGAGACCGGCAGCTGCCGAATTCTAAACTGCCAGGCTCTTGACCCAGGAGCCCAGACATGAAAGGGCCTTGCTGGTTCCAATTCCCACACTGTGCGCCCTGCTCGGGCTGATCAGCAGCCACAGCATGCTGCTGCCGCGGGGCCGAGGCTGCGCCTCACGTGTGTCTCAAGGCCAAGATAAACCTCCCTCCTTTTGCCTGGAGCCACAATTCTCCCACTCGGGCTCAGACCGTTGGGAAACTCCTCATAATCAACAAACACAGGTGTGCGATAATTATGGGGCTGCCTGCTCAGATATCAGGCCGGGCTTTCCTCCTCAGTGTGTCCACTGGAAAGCGCTGCCGACGAACACGGAGCGCGTTGAGGATGCGGCGCCGAGGGTCCAGGCGTCGCTGTCAGGCCTGGCGGCAGAGTGGGATTAGGGGCAACAGGCGGCACCAGCTGATCCGTAGAAGGACCTGTGCCGGGCAGGCACGCGGCCCGGAGGTGCATCAGTTCCAACAGCTAAATAAATACGAGCCACGCACGCTGATTATGACATATCGTGATTCCCAAACTGATGGGCGGAGAGGAAATGTGCTAATGTCTTTCCATATGGCAGCAAGCTAATTAACACCAGACCCAAGCTGGTAAGGCAGTTCCTGCTCACTTAATGGAGGGTCAAGAAATGCCTGTGCTGGACATGTAAGATTCAACAACCAAAGTCCTTTTAAATGGGCAAACTTTACGAAAGCACAGTTTCACTAAAGCAGGTAGACGGCCACATACCTCCCCCAACATCACACCCACAAACATTTAGAAAAGGGAAACAACATTCAGCGCAAACAGATTCAAACCAGAGCCTTTAACTAAAGCTGTAGAGAAAAGAGACTCTTCTTTTCTCACATCTGACTCCACGTGGGAATGACTAACAGGACATGTTTGGCCAGCTCCACTAGTTTCAATTAGGCCATGTAGTGCTAACCATGTCAGCGGTTAAGCTAAAAATAATCTCTCAACAATTTAGGCCAATTCATTGCTAAGCCTCAAACAATACACTGTGAGCAAGATGGAAAAAAAATAAAGTTAATAATCAGTGAGCCCTCACCGGATGAGTAAGAGTGAAAGACTTCACTTGCGGCAGCTGTGTGAGATCGTTTAGAACAGAAAAAAAACAATCCTGTGCTTTAAATAGCCCTGTTAGCACACTAGGCTCCAAACAGTACTCAAAAGCAGATGTATTGGATAAAATAGACGTGTAAAACAAGTGAGGGATTGGGGGAATGGTGTTTCAATCATGTGGTCACAAACTTATTTCAGAACAGAAGACAGACACGCAAAGCCAGGCACACTTGTGGGTCTAATTTAGCAAAAACACACATGGCAAAAGTGACCAAAAAAAAAATCCTGATTTAGTCTACACTCATGACTGGAATGATTGTGTAAATATTTTCCACTTCCCCTACAAACAGGACATCAGTGGCTCAGATGTTGGGCATGAGAAGACAAATGTTACAATTCAAGCTATAAACCCGACATCTCAAAGGACTATTTTAGCCTGCCTATTGGACATTTTCTGGGATTTGTGTTGTTAGCTCAGCAAGAGTGCTATTCCTGCCACATATGTATATCTGAGTCAATGTCCCCCATCCAGTTTGAATGAGTAAATGCATGTAAACATTTCTAATTAAAAAAATAAAACACTTTTTTTAAATTAAAAAGGTTGTGGTGGCATTTTGTATTTTTGAATACGTTTTGACAGATTTATACACAGCAAATCAGTTTCTCATGGAAATCAGGGCTTGACACAGGAAAAGAAAACCAATGTCATACTTACTCAATTTTCTTTCTCTCTTTGTTATCAAATATTTCATTCAGGTTGATGGACCTCTCACCGAGGAACTTGTCCATCCCAACCAAGGACCGATGCATCACTATAAGGCAGAGCTCATAAACTTCAGGATTGCCCTCCAAAAGAAGACCAGGTAATTCAAAGGAGGCCTCTTCTCTCCATACGGGGTTAACCGTCTTCTCTGCCACTGATGTGGAATACTTTTCCTTTCCCAACTGGATGATCGTGTAGGCATCGTTGGTGCCATTTTTGCCTTTGGGCTGTAAACCGCTTGCTTGAAGAACAGTGGCTTGGACATGGGTTGGAAACCACTTCTGAGACTGCTCGCCCAGTGACATGGTCAAAGCTGTTTTTTAACAGAAATCCATTCACAACTAATCAAAATATCGTGTTTGCAGGTAGCTGATCTAGTGCTGGCGTCGTGCAAAAAGCAATAATCATGATTCACTATAGTCTGTTAGCCATGTCGGTGTGGTTTAGGTGACAACAGTAGCTATGGTTACAAGCAGTGACATGTAGGACAAGCTGAGCACGCCTCATCTTCTATCAAATCACAGATGTCCAAGCCACTGATGAGTCATCTGCAAAAATACATAAAGAAAAAGAGGAATGTCAGTTTGTTTCCCAGAACAAAAATATGACTCATGAGGGTGATCAGAGAACATTAATATTGACCCAGTTAATCTCAGCCAACTCAGATTGACATCCACTTGCATTAACAGAGAATTTTAAAGTGAAAAAATGGAGTAAAGACTTAAATAGATGCTAGATTCTACTACTTGCTCATGTTTGTATAAATATACTTTCTTTAGATGTAGGATCAACACAGCAATGTGATGATCTCACCCGTTGACATTAGTGAGTCACTCAGAAGGATGATAGCTCGTAATATTAAGTGACTAAAATGGTTCTGATAGAAAAGAAGACAGCACATCCAAGCAGAGTGATCCTGGGCTATATCAAAGTATCTTTATATCAAACACTTTAGAGGTCTATCATAGCTGTATATTTCCAAAGCCGATTTAGGTGGTAACATAGCCAAAATAGACAAAGTAGGGTGTGATTTTCCTTTAAGACAGCACATTTCCACGTTTGCCGTAAGGAATTGACATTAAGCTGACAACAATAATCACAAAATGTCCCAAAATATCAGAAATACAGCAGTAAAATGTACACTTTAGACTGAGTTTTGCATCAAAATATTTAGTTAAGCTGTGGGATAACGTTAGCACTATGCAGCTAGCTGCTGAACAGACACAGCATCACACTCTCACAAGGCTGCTTACCTCGGTTTCATTTTCCCCGACACGAGATGGACATTCAGCACTTTAGCTCTGTAGAAGCTGCTTCCATAAATACATTCATATCGCAGCTGCTAAGGCTGCGACGCCAGCTTCTCTCACTTGTCGCTGCTAGTTTTGTAGCAGTCCATTGCTATGCTCTGCTCTGGCCGAGCAACCAGCTTTACTTCCTACTCAGACGTCACTTCCTGCTCAGGCTGTTAAAGGTCAAGCAAATAGTTGTACGCGCTTAGTATTTTTTTTAATTATGATTTTATGTAGCTGTTTACTTATTAATATTTTTTGTTTAAATTATATAGTAAATGCATATTTATTTAAATTAGTTTTAGATATTTTAATTTTAAAAATTCCAATAAAAAAAAAACAGGCGAAAAACGTCGTTGGCGGTATCCTTTACTGGTAAGGCTTTGAAGGACATTTGCTAACACGTTTTACTTAATGTATGCGTCTCGAAACAGTAAACGTGTGCTCGTGCGTGCACTTACTCGAGAGGGGTAAATCATACAAACATGGGGAAGTGCTTTTCATGAGTGGGACATGGAGGTGAAGATAAGGGGTTCACTTGAATGAACACAGACATGCTTGTCACCCCACTTGACAAGTGCATCTTAACCAAACACACCTGCCTATGTTGGTTTTATCGTGCTGCCGCAACCAGTGCAGTATGTACACACCACTGGCCCGAGGCTCAGCCCGGGCCATCCATCAAGCTGAGATTATTGCTCTTATCAAGAGTACATCTCTGAATGAAATGCTCCGGCTTAGTGAAATATTAGGTTGTACAAAGACGTGTCTGATGCGATTTAATACATTTGCGGATCTCAGCTCTCATGTTTTATATTAACTGTGATGTTGGGTGGATATTAAAGCATAATGTCACTTTGTGACAAGTTACAAAGGATGTTAATGTGCCAAAACATAGACGATATATCCCATTTAATGTTGGAAACAGACTTTTAGACCCCTAAAATTAAATTACTCATGTGCATGCTTCCAAAAATGATTCAAACCAGCACACTGTCGACAATTGGGACCACATTTGTCCTGTACTAGCTTGTTGCCATTCTTTGTTGAGCTATATTAGCTGAATAATAATCAGATTCTAGGCTCCAACTATTTGTAGCTGGTCTGCTTCACACGTTTCTTTGTGTCGTGTATCTTTAGATACGTATAAAAAACTAAACAAATTTGGACATATTTGGATATTTTTATTGCCGTTTGGAGTTGGTTGCGTGTTAAAATGTTAACATCGCAAGCTAACCAGTGAATAGCTGTAGCAGCTGCTGTTATTTCCGTGTAAATTTGTAGCACGTGTGCATACAAATAAAAACTAACCACTTTGGATCTGATTATAAACCATCATGAACATGTGGTAAGTTGAAAAGAAAGTGATGTAACTTGATTCATGTATCTTTTTTTCTATGGCCATTCATATTAATAATTTACATAATGATGTTAAATACTACGTATATCAATATCTAATGAATTGTACTCTGAGAGAAACATTTAATTTTTATTTGACACAGATTTCAGAAAAACAATATCCAAAAGAAATCAGTGTCAAAAAGAGTTTTATGACAAACAAAAACCCCAAACATAAATGGGAGACCACTGAATTGCCACCTGAGGGCCAGATCTGATAAGGTGTCAGAGTATTCACACCGCACAGCTGCTGGTTGGCTTCCAAGTGCTGATGATTTACCCAGTTCCATCACTACACACATTCCTTTTCAGGAATATTTTATGATCTGTTGTGGTTAGCCTTGTCAGGTTGAGTTGTATGAAATAACAACGACAGGCATGCAGATAAACAACCTGGGTCATGACACTCTTCCTTAATTTGACAATAAGTCAAACACATTCATATATTATGCTCTGTAGGAATATAATAACCTAGTGCTTGTCCTCTGTGAGATAAAACCCTTAAAAGACAACATTCCAGCATCACCTATGGTTTTTTTTTCATTGTTTTTATTTTTGTAATGTAGGGAACTCATTGGAATACTTTTGAAAAAAGATATCACATCATAAACTAGCGCGGGGTAACTTGAAGACGGCGTCTGCATTTGGAGGGAACCTGCACTGAAGGTCATAAACTGCTCACATGCGAGTGAACTTCCCGCCTGGCTGGGGCCACATGTTGAACCACATTAGCTGTGGCCCCTAACGGCCGCCATCCATTTCATGCACATGGTTCTGGTTTGGACTCCTTTCTCCAACACTATATAGGTTGTATTACATTTATTAAACACTTAAAAGAAATCACTGGCTGCGAGGTTGTCCATCTGTTGAGGACAAGAGCAAGTATATGAAAAGGCATGAGGCAAAGTGGGGAGAGTGGAAACAGTTGTGATGTCAGCGCAAGTCTTAATGTAGTGCAGGTCTAAGCTCTGGATGGATGACTGATTTAAAAGGTATAGCTTTTAGCTGAGAGAACAGTTAGATCACAGATGAATTCTAATCAAAAAAGAAGGAGAAAGGCACACAAATCACCTCCGCTTTGCTCTCAGGAATGTTTTTGTGCATGGCTTTGATATATAGGTGCAGATGTGCGACTGCAGCATGACGAGGAGAGCTAAAAGGGGCCGCTAAGCTGGGGTACCATGTCAGCCCGGTGACTCCCTAAAGCTCTTGATTTCTTCTTCATAACCTCAAAAAAGGTCAGTCAAAATAACACGGAAAAACTAAATTCCCACTTGACACCGGCGCATTGTACTTGTTTACTGACTTTTCTTCCTGTTTTTATTCCAAAATGGAAAAACAGAACCTTTTTTAGGGACTGGTAGAGTCTGAAGCTTCTGCTTTAGTCAGTCTTTTGATAATGTTTAGGTTTTTCCCCTAGATGCCCACTAGTGGTTAAAAAAATGCGTACCTAAGTGTGTAATATTAAAAGAAAACACACAGAAACCAACTAGCACAGGTTTGTTTGTCTGTTTTGGCTCCTCCAAGTCAATCACACCTATGTGCACAGCCCTTTACTCTCTAAACGCTGTGTACACAAGGCGCCCTTTTGCTTGGTTTATCGTGTACAGCTGCGCCAAGGTAAAGCGCCCCAGAACTGCTGTTCTGGCTTAATAGAACAAGACTTTGTATGTCAGGAGTGGTCGAAGCCAGGCAGCTGGTCTGTGCCGTTCAGAGTAATTGTTGTGACAGTGGCTGCTGTCTGACTCCTAAGAGCCTATTTTCCCATCCGTCTGAAATTGATATTTACTTTTGTGCAGCGGGGATAGTTTCTAAGAGGTTGTTGCTACTTGGCTTTCATACACACACAGTTCCTGGCGTCCTCTGCCGGTCCTCCCTTCTGCCATGATCGGAGGATTCTGACATTTTGAAATCTACGTCACACTGGGCTGTGACCACTACCTACCGTTGTCCTGGTGAATCCTTGGACTAATAGTCCTTTTCACAAACCTTGCTATCTAAAATGAAGGCTGTACACATTTTTTTTTATTTGGAATTTTCATCTTTGGTCTCTTACTAAGATCATTGATGACTTGTTACTTAAGGTGGGATGTTAAGCAAAGAAATCATTGTGACCTCTTTCTGGGAGCGTTCGTTTTTACATCACTCAGTCCCAAAGAGAGGTGCTCGTGTCATATGCGACCTCTTCTTCAAGCAGCTGGTGAAAGTCGGTGACCCGACCGAGTGATCGCAGGACATCTGTACATGCAGCAGTGAGCATTTGAGTACAGAAACGCAGTTTTTAAAGTGGAGCAGAGCATATCCTTATGCAAGCCGGGGCTTTTCTCGAGGGTGACGACAGGGTTTGGAAGCAGAACAGTGAAAAGCAAGGAATTCTGCCCTCAAATTAAGAAGGTGTACTCTCGATTGAAGATGGTTATACATCCCTATAAAGCCTGAGCTTAAAAGAGATATGAAGGGGTTGTGGGAAAACATTAATCAGTCAGCCAGTGCCCCTCACGACCTTCTCCTATGGGTTCTTTCTAATAACTTAGGGTGGTTTGATCTCAATGGGTGGTTTAGTTATCTGAGCTCTCGGACACTCCTCTTTAAAGATATTTGACGTATGCCTGACTTCTTTATCTCGTGTCACCTTCGGTTATTGAATGTTGGACAACAGATGAACTTATTTCCTTAAACGCCTATTTTTGAGACCACACAATGACACAGACACATGTACAAACTAATGAGTAATCCTGTTTATTTCCTGATGCGCCCTGTTTTTCTCAATGGCCTGTTCGTTAAGTGTGGCACAAGTGATGGCTATTTTCTTGCACCTGCACAGACGACAGTGGACATTTAAAAGAAACATTCACTTGCTAGTTATCCACACCAGTTATCCATAGCATGAACCACATCTTGCCACATTTTTATAGATGTTCCTCGGAAGTGTCGGGGAACGAAAGCAGAAAATGGGAATCGAGATTCCTTGGACGGGACGACGGGACTCGAGCGATGAGGTGGGTACTACAAAAGTCAAAACTCGAGAAGTAATTGGAGTTTCTTTGGATAAGTTAGCCGACTAACACTCTTTTGCTTGTGGTCTTCATCCAGGTCTTCCAGCCGGACACAGTGGTATGAAATTGCCAACAAATCGTCAGGGTAAGATCTGGAGTGGGATGGGACCCTCTTTCGGCTCTTTGTTATGTCTCTTTGCACTGTTCCCGAGCTGTGTTGTGTTGCGTGCATTGTTATTCATTTTACCTGTCAGCTAGTTTCCTGTTGGCTACAACCCATACGGAACTGTCAAGAGACCAAAAGTGCTGACATTTTTCCATATGTGAACAACACTGTCTTGCTTATCCTTCTTAGAATGTACGGACGAATATTTGGGCAAGGGGTTAGTCGTAATTTATCCTTCTGAAGATCAGAATTAGCGCGTTTTCAAAGCTCACAGTTTAATGTCAGCAGCCCAGTCTGGGGTCATGATTAACAGAGCAGGGGGAACAGGTGTCCACCCTCCAACAGAATGAAAAGACTCAGCCCCGCACCAGAGGAAGCACCTACATGTGTATGCCCCGCAGTCAGCTCCATACAGGATGAAATAATTCATCAGAACTGCGCAGAAGAGGCATTGTGAGTTAAAGTTCAGAGGCATGCTAATGACAAGAGCATGTTCGCCGGGAAAAGGAAATCTGTCAGCGCTGAATGAATTGGGAATGGCAGAACAGAGGATAGGCCATCGCAGACTCCTTATGTCTTTGTGTAATCCACAAAGAAGACTTGCAAATGTCTGAAAGAAATTAGTTGTTTAGCAGCCGGGCTCTCCAGGCTCTTGGAAACACAGGGTAAGAATGTTTCACATTTCCATTCCCTTTTGATGCAATGAGATTTTTTTTTTTTTAAGACGGAAACACGAAAACACGGGCAAATTTATTTTACCCCCCGCTACCAGACAGTTTGCATACATCCAAAGTGAAAAGGCAGCAGCGTTTTACAGTGAAATGGCTTAACGTAATGAATTACAAGTCTTTGCAAATTGCCTTCCTTTTTTTTCCCAAGAATGTGTAATTCATCAAATTTGCATTCGCAATTCCTTAATTGTAACAGTGATAGATTTTTTTGTACACACAGGGACACACATTAAACAGAAAGTGCATTAAAAACACACACATATACAGTAAGGGAGTATTACTTTAGCTCTTCAGGAAAAAAAGAGATGAGTGGGTCGTATCATTACGCTTACCAGTCTTCAGTGCTCGCAGCCGAATGCAATCATCTTATTACCAGTTTCTACAAGGATAAACATCCCACACAGCCACTCCGTCTGCATAGTTGTGTAGCAATTTCCCTATATTAAGTCACAAATTAACATCTTTCTTTTTCTACACACATGTACACGCATGCTGTGTAGTCAGACCTACAAATATAAAACTTAAGGAATTACTGCTGGTACACAGGCTCACAAGGCACAGAATCACTGGTAGAAATATTTTAGACATGAGTGAAATCATGTGTATTTAGTTGTACAAACTGAGACGGGGAAAATATGGCAAAAGAAAAGAAACAAAAACTAAATCTATTGTTTCTCGCGTCAGAATGTGGACGTCACAGTGGTTAACTTTTTGGGCGTAAATTTAAATACATGAAATTCAAATTTAAAAAAACGTACAAATCCTTAAATGAACGTAAAATCTCAATTTAAAAAGGAGAATTCCATTAACCGCATTAATGCACAGGTAACATCAGCCACACATCCTGACCAAATGTGATGAAACTTACATGTTTTTAAGTTTAGATATAATGAAGAACTGTTAAAAAAAACATTCTTTATTCAGATGAGGTTCATTTTAAGAGTTTAAGAGTTTGATGGGTTGTCTGGTTCAGTATCGTCTTCAGCTGAAAAGGGATCACCACTTCCACACTGAACTGACCCGTCTGACTCAGATAAATCTTAATGATGGAAAAATACATTTAAATAAAGTAACAAGCCAAAAGTCCATATTTGTCCTCAGAAAAGTTTTTTTTTAAGTTTTACAAACATGAAAAATCTATTTAAGCGCATAAACAGTATTTGTAGTGTTTTACCGAGTATTGAACATAGCATGATTCCACATAATGATAACTGAATTGTTTTCTTCCAGAATCAGTAAACAAAGCTGCATATATTTCTGCAAATGTTTGTATCAAAGACTACAGCAGAGCACCAAATGTCCACTTGCGGTGAATGTATTTTACATATGTGGGTACACTTCATTTAGTGAAAATGAAGTCATGTTCATTAAGTGGCATTCCAACCGGATTATTCTGCGGGTGAATACAATTCCAGCTCGATCTGGCCTGACTGAATGAGCAGCGGTTATGTGTTCTGCTTAAGTAGTAATTGAATTAGATGGGTGATAAGAGGACGGAGCGCCGGGCCTGCTTTGCTAAATGTGCTGAAACAAAAACTCGGCTGTGGAGTAAATTGTGCTCGTATCGAAATGTGTTTATGCTAAATTGAAAGCTGCTGACAGCAACTCCCGGAGCCCGTTGAGGGACTGAGTTTTGTTTGTGCGCCTACGCAGCCAGGTGAGCGCGGAAGGTGACCCGAACGCCGCCGCTGCATTCTCATCCGAATCCATGCAAAAGGCCGGAGGACTGTCTTAAATGTTTCTTTGGCAGCTGGACATCAGGGAGGTCACGAGTCAATAGATAACGTCTCTCCATCTTTTTCGAAATGCAGGCCCAATTAGATGACCTTTGTCTTCAGTGTGGTAAAGGCCAAGGAAGTGCGAGGGCCCATGAGACGTATCACAGATTGTGATAAAGTCGGCCATGCAATCCACCTGCTAACATCTATAGCCCATGTGGTGGTGGAGTAGCAGTATGACCACAATGACCACACGTCTGCGTCCTCGTCCAGCGGCAGAAAAGAGACACCGACCGGTACACTGTGCGTGCTACTCTTGGGTCGCAGGTGTCCGCTGAAGGTATCTGGTCAGTGTTCCCCAGAATGGTTCCCCACTCAGGTCAGACGCTCTCCCACTCGGTCATCATCCGTCTTGCCGTTCTTCTCCACTACTGACACTCTGTAATCCCCACTCAATACATCACGACATAGCGTTGTCCAGATGTTGGAAAGGCCTTAGCACGTATGCAGCCATTTGTACTTTTTCTTTTTTTTGAAAGTGTACTTCTACACTAGGAAGCAAAGAAAGCCGTTTAATTTCATTTGATATAAGTTCTCATCCTTCTGTGAGCTGATGACATACTGATAATTGTCATATTGTTGATGTGACAACAAAGGTCAAGGTTTACGATGAAGAAATGCCTGAGTATTGTCTCATTTTTGTGTCATATCAACCACAAAAGGTTACCCAGATGACATTAAGCCGAGCCGACATCTCTGATTGGCAACTTGAGGCTTCTGACCTTTTGTGATACACCCAGTCTGTACTGTACTGTGGTTTCCTGACATTACATTGTCTAATTTTGGTAGATACATGATTCGTTAGAGTTTTTAAGCTTAAGGTATGTAAGGTGTTTCAATTGAAGCCAGCTCAAGAGTGTGTGTGTGAGTTTGTGTGTGTGTGTGAGATCCATTAAAGCTGCTTCTCTGCTCCCACACGGCCGCATTGACCTCCGGAGAGGTTATCTCCTCGCCTCGCAAACACAAGCTTCCTTTTTAACAATATAATTAGGGGGGACTACGTCTTCGTTGGATGCGACGTGGGAAATTTGGTGAATCAGAACATGCGGCGCGCTTCCAGCCGGATAATGTGTGAAGCAAACTCAATCCACATATGCTAATCGCCTGAATGGGAATCGCTTCTGATAGCAAGGCTGTGTGCATCCTAAGCCCCTCCATCTGTTTGCAAATAGTTACCCATTTTCAATTATGAATATGTTTAAAACCTCTCTAATGCCTGTAAAAAAAAAAAAAGGTCACAATCAAACACGGCTTTTGCCGCAAACATGCTATTTTCCAGCAGAAAGGCCAATTTGATGCTCATCATGTGCCCTGGTGTACCTAAGTGCTGTTTAAAGAACATCAATGCAAAGAGGGATTAAGTATTCCTGTATTTTGCTAATCATTTATGAAATGCATAATTATCTCAGCCGCTTGTTGAGTGGATTAGGAATCATTGATTCTCTCTCTCCGTGTATATATAGTGTCAACCTAACCCTGTCAAACTCCCCAATAGAAATATTCCGGATAATATGTATGCATATAGTTGGCAGAGCTGCACTCTGGTTCATATTTCATGCAGTGTGAGCGACTAATCCATGAAATGTGTGGGTGGGATGATTAACACAGACACCAGCACTGAAAATATGTTTGCTTTGAAACTCTGAATGTGATACAAACATGAAAGTATGAATAATTGGTAGAGAATGGGAGCCTGTGTAGATTTAGAAGTCAGAAACGCAGTTTATGACTAATTGTGTTAAGTGAAAATGAAGTGCACTTTTGTTCCTGGGATAATTAGCTTTTTAAATATTGCGAGGGTGATCGCGGAGGCTCTCCCGGGCGCCGCGGCTCTTTGGAGGGAGCCCTCTAGCTCTCCCATGGGGTAGCAGCACTCATTACAGGCAGCCTGCCGGCCGGAGGAGAGGAGGAGGGCCAGCACTTGTTAGGCGGCCGCAGGAACAGCTCGGGCTGTCTGAGGAAAGTGTTACTCCAGCCGGAGCCAAAGGTCGCCGCGTCTCTTTCAACCCTAATCAGGGTTGCTACGAGGAACCGCTTCATTCAAGTCCCCCCCGTTTTATTGCATAGGTTTTACACTTCCTCCGGATTTGGTTAATGAATCCGCAGTTTTTGGGGGCACAGACATAATTTTGTTTACTTTCAGGAGTGTGATGCTGGAAGAGAGAAGTGTGTGCGGTTTCATAATTACAGGGCTCCGAAAAAAAATAATGTTAACACCACAGTAGGATAGAGTTGCTTTTAGAGGAACTAAATCCTCATTTTAAAGACTCGCACTGTGCAAAGTCGTGTTATTTTGAAATCCAGCTTTCAGCCTGCGCAGGACCTCTGTGTCCACCATCTTATCAAGTTCCTGTTGATCACCTCCAGTCTTTTCGTTTAGGTATCAAGCCAAAATTTCCCCTTTGTGACGAATGCAAACGGATGACTTAAATTCTCTTTTCTAAAAAGTTACCTTTGGTTAATCCTGCCTGAAGACCTAGCCCTGGGATGCGTGTGCGAATTCCAATCACACGCCGAAAAAACTTCTTCAAACGCCACCAAAATCTCTTCACATAGAAGGGAGGGATGAAGCTTCAGAGAGAGGTGAAGGAAGAGGAGGATTTGGCGAAGGGACGGAACAGAATAGGTGGCGGTGGGGAGACGGGGTGAGTAATTACTTGATGTAAAGGCCACAAACGGAGCTCCTGCTGTCGCTGAAAAATCAAATCTGTCAGCAATTAGAAGGAGGCCAAGCAGCACTTGTCAGTAGACAATGGGCCAAGAGGAAAGGGGGTTAGCAATTATTAGAGCTGATAGAGTACCTTTATTTATCCAAACAGCAGGTTAGTTGCCCAATCTCCTCCTTTGTCACTTGTTGCTTATATCAAAGGGGCACCACTTAATCCGAATAGTGTTCCTTGTGGCGACCAATGGGTATTATACCGGGGGCCGAGGGCTGGAGAGGGCTGCCTTTCAGAGTAGGGGAAGAATAATCCAGGGCTTGATCTCATGCTCTCGCAATGCTTCCTTTGCTCAAAGAGCTGATCAGGGTCCCTTATGTTTGAAGCTATTTATTAGAAGTTTGGAAAGGAGGGGCCGTGGGGGGGGGGCGGAGGGAGGTCACCGGTCGAAAACATGTAGTCGTTATCAAAGACTTCTGCTCCTTCAAGGGGCAAAAGCCCGCAGGGTCTCAGGGAAGGGATTTGAGTTGTGTGGGACTTATTTCCATCTAAAGCCCAGCGCAAATACAGTCCACAGTATCGGCTCTGTGGTTCTCACAGAAATATAACAGCCTCGTGTAAACAGGGAAGATGGCCCTTTGTTGTGTTAATGAAAGACACAGAGACGTGTTAGCAAGTGTTGGCTCGGAGAGGGAAGCAAAGGGCTCTTATTAGTGGTTGCTTAGAATGTAAACTTCTCAATTAGTTTAAGATTACGGTTTAATACTTAATAATATGCGGGGCCAGATATCAACATCGTCTGAGGGCTTGTTTTATAAAAAAAAGAAAGTGTTTTTCTGCAGCTTTGAGAGCAAAGTAGTGAGGCCAGCATCACAGATCGTTGTGTAGCCCTTTGCACTGCACAAACTGTTTTAGAACATGAACTTCCTTCTATGTGTGTCGCATACTTTTTGAGCTTTTTTTTCTTCTATGGTCTTTTTCTTCTATTTCCCTCAAAACCTTTGCGTAGAAAAAGTTTCCAGTCCTTTGTCAAACTTATTTACGGAGCAGGGCTCAGCTGACTTTCTTTAAAAAAAAATATATATATATATATATATTATTTTTTATTGGACCAAAGGTTAAGTAAAAGTGTGTTCGTGCAGCTGTTTGCAGCTGTAACTCTCAGGTGCAGAACGCAGACGCTTCGCCCTTACGGTTTTGCAAGAGTAGCTTTTGTTTGACAAAGTCGGCCGGAATCACGAGGGCAGAAATGCTGGGGAGCGTCCATCAATTATTAGATAAACGGTTAGGTTTATGATTCTTCAAAAGAATCCTGTCCAAGAGGCTAAACTATGTCATTTGCAGATGATGGGAATTCATCTCATTAATGACGCTTGTGTGTGTGTGTGTGTGTGTGTGTGTGTGTGTGTGTGTGTGTGTGTTTGGAATGTTTCCACGTTGAACTGTGAAAGTTAAGAGCTGGGAAACATTTGCTGAAATGCGCAGTATCTTATAATGTGCTCGATAGCTCTTGTGCTGACACAGGCTAATTTCCTCAAACATCTCTAACTGGGTAGAAAATGAAAATCAGCCTCGCTCTCAAATGGCCTGTTGTTCAATTAAAATGAAAGTAGGAAATTTTAATAACGTCGTTTCGACAAACTTTGAGACCGAGAGGAATTGACACACTTGTTTGAAGAATAGTTTTCATGAAGCAGTGCGTCATTTGTGGATAAAAAGTTGAAGTGTCGTTCAAATAATGAATAGAAATGAATAACTTGCCAGTAGTGAGCATCTAAAATGGCCCGGGGAGCAGGCAGTCGTCCGCACTGTTTTGGTGGAGTTATTGTGAGGTTGTTACTTTGTGTTGGTGGTTGTTACCTCCTCAGATGTGCCCCACGCACACTCCAAACAGCTCTTTTAGAAATATCTTTTTTACATTTAGCTCCTAACTCTTAAAGAGGAGGATATTTGTGGCGATACAGCGGGATTGTCAACGAAGTATGCGCAGAGTAGTAAAGTATTGTCTTAAATATTCCTGTTTATATGGACTCCAGATGTGAGAAATATGAAATCCAATAAATCACCGGAGGCTGATTAACTCTCTCCATTTGGCCGTTGAAAAATGTATAAGTACATCGCTCATGGCTCAAAGCAGATTTCTAAAGATTACAGAGATGCTTTTTCTTTTTCTTTTTTTCTCTCCCTTTTTCTAAATTGTGGCAGGTTTTAATGTGGTTTGTGGAACGCGCACGTGGGAGAGAAAAGCAAGCAAGGCTCATAAACCGGAGACACCGACAGGCCGATTCTTTAGGTTGACATGTCGGTATTTGCCTGTTTCTCACACATAAAAACATGTGTTGCTGAGACACATTACTGACAGGGTATGTGAGGAACTCATTTGTTCTCATTCTTGAATTAACCTAAAAGACTAAAAGCTCAGTGATATCTATTTAGAAGTTGTCAGGCTGGACCAAAAAAAAAAAAAAAAAGATTTGCCTAGATAAGGACACACAGTTGGGGATGCACCACACCTTTTGTGTGGAAAAAGTATCCATTTTCTGCCCTCATTTGTAGGAAAATAAAGTGTCTGATTGGAGAAAAACCAGCGGTCAGGGGGAATGCTTGAAAACCTATTTTCTTTTTTTTTTCTTTTTTTTAAATGCTTTCACAGCTTAAACAAATTTAATAAGACTTCTTTTGACTGACAGGAGAGCGATCTCCCACAATGTCTTCTTTTTGCTCTCACATTCCTCGTAAGCAGCTGTGTGCCGTTTTGAATGAGATGAAGGCTGGAAATCTGCATCACACACACACACACACACACCCATACTCACATACACATGCCCGTGCTCACACACTATCGACTTGGAACAAGTGAGACTTTTATGCAAGCCTCTGCAGGTCTGAATGTGCTACTTACGACACATTTCAAAAGTTATTTTGCATCCCTAAAAGGTTTACACATTCAGCCGCTTTACCGGCGGAACCAGGGCCGTGTCGCAGGAGTTGCCGCTCGCCCGTACTTTCGGGTCAATAACACGAATCTTTTAATGAGGTGTTTAGATTTTCTTTTTAACTTGAATTTCTGTAGCTTGCTCGCAGAGGATCGGTTCCTTTTTTGAACGTCCCGAGGCCTGAAAAAAGAAAGAAAGGCCACCTGTAAACGGGCCGTCGGAGAACCTCTTGGCCGACCCCGGGGCATTAAAAAACACACACACGGCAGCAACAGGCGCAAACTTTCAGACGGCTCACTCTCCCGCTCCGCGCGAGTGCTAGTTATGTTTGTCAGGTTTCCCCCGGCCGAGGCTGAGGCACAGTGGAGGTCTGTGCAGGTGGCACGGCTGCTGAGCCCTGCGGGGGTTTCTCCGCTTCCTTCTCCTCCTTCTCCACAGGTGCTTATTAGCACATATGAGCTGCCACATGTTCCCAGCCCGGCCAGCGCCCGAGGGGGGCAAAATCAGTCTTCTCCCATAATCTCCCCAGCCTGACCAGGCCCTCACTCTCACTAACAGGGGGGTGGGGGCGCACGGCGCTGTGTTTATGAAGCGCAGCAGAAGTATTCTGTTGTTTTTTGGGGGTTTTTGGTCCCCATTCCCCTCCCCGTGAACTTGCGGGTAACCTCTGCAAGCGTCTTCCCCCTTTATTTCCATATTCCGAAGTTTGAGGTCGGGAGGAAAAGAGATTCCGATGCAGCCGATGCCCGGGCGGCGGAGGGGGTGTCTGCTCTCGCAGGCCAGGAGTCCATCGGCCTTATTTAGTTGCAAACCATCTCCCAGCAGATATCAAACGGCTGAGAGAGTGTAGCCGTCAGTCCAAATGTGTTGCACCTGGTCAGAATGACAGAAACCCATTGTCATCTTAACAGCCCCCCCCCCCCCACCGCAGGATGGGTGCTATCATGTTTGAAGTGGGCATATGGGGCTGTCGCATTTGCATTTAATGCCCTTCAGATTACTTGTTTTAACTCGCGCTAAACACCTCAGCTCGGTTTGGGGCTAATTTGATGAGGTCATGGCGTGACCCCATGACCCCGCTCCCTCTCCACGTTTCCTTAAGTGAAACCAGCTGAGTCACAGAGCGGGAGGGAGGGGGAAGGCAGGGCGGGTCTCCAGGACCCGCGGCCGGACCGAGGCTTTTACAGGGGGCGCGCTCGCCACTCGGCCGGCGCCTTCTGCCAAGAGCTCCGCCGCCAAGCGGCTTCTCTCTCCCAAGCAAAAGCACCCAACCACAACACAATCAGGAGATCTCCAAAGAATAACAAATGCCCTGGCTTTTTTTTTTTTTATCGTCCAGATCTCCCCTTTTGTAGATGGTCAGAGAGGATTGTGCCTACATACGTACAGCCAAACAGTGTGTGAGTCTGTGTGCGTGACCTGCGAGGCCCCTATTAAGGCATTTATTTTTGTTTGCATGGCCACACTTTCTTGCACATCTCTTAAGATTTTTAACCGCGACCTCTCTCTCCAATCTTAAATCTGGCGGTTTGGAGATACGAAGCCTGTCTTATTGCATTAAGTTGTAATTGTAATATAATATTTACGTGTCAAAATAAACTGCCACATACAAGCGTATTTATCTACATTTACACGTGCAAACACACACACACACACACACACACACACACACACACACACACACAGTCCTCTCAACATGAAAGGCTGTCCGTATGAGAAGTAAAAGCCCTCTTATGGAATGTTACTGAGGCCTGCTGAAGTACCGATCCGCGGCGGCAAACCAGCTCTTTTCTTTTTTGCTGCAGACTCAAGTGTTGTCCAGACTCCAGAGAATAGTCCCGCTTGGTCTGAGGGGGCCACATTTTCCTAACCTTCAAGGCCACCGCCGTGAAGGCGCCTCCGGAGAGCCCCTCTCGTGTCAAAGGGGGAAAGCCATTCAACTCAAGAACGGCCCCCGGCTTTTGATCAGTTCACAAGTTACAGTTTTGCAGAGCCCCCCCCACTTTTTTTTTTCATGCAAATGGGAAAATCTTCAAACGCTGCGCGGAAATGCGTCTCTTTGGGATGTACCTTAATAGGTAGCGTTCTTAACATGGGAACTTTCACAGCCAAGGACTTGCTTGAAAGGCTCCTCAGAGGAGTGAAAGGGGCGCTCCTCGCCCAGGTGGAGACGGTTCCCTTTAAGAGATTCCCTGTGTCCCGAGTTCCCTCCGGCCCCGCCAGCCCCGTACCCTCACGGGAGACTACATTGACTCCCAATTAAGGGATTAGGACCAAGATTATCAGAACCATTTTCAAAACACATAACACTGACAGGCTTTCCCACAGCACTTTGGATCGCCAGGCTCATTTTGGCACACTTAGACTTTATTGTTGTCGATGGAGCAGCTGTTTCCGAGCCCAAAGAGTTAGCCAGACTGTTGCTCTAACACTCACAGCATCCAGTATAAACAGTTAGCATTCCATTTGAACAAAATGGTCATTTTTGAAAAATATTTGTGTGGTTTTGTGCATAGTTTTTACATATATATATACATATATATGTGTATGTGTATACCCTTTGTTTTTAATCCATGCGTACTCCTAAATTGAGAGTCTGTTTGCAGTCTGGGGTTGTGAAAATACAGTAGGAGAGATCTTTCCCAAGTGGGTTGAAATCCAAAAGGTGTTGGAATGTCAGGTTTTATTTGGGGTGTCCCTGTGTTTCGTGTGTTTCTCTTGGCTTTCTAAAATGGCCAATTATGCTCCTATTAAAGTTCATGCTGCTGGAATATTGGAAAAGAGGAGGGTGGGGGGGGGGGGACCAAACTCTCGTCAAGGTCATGTTCCAGTGGAGGGAGCCAACAATGCTGGCGCTAATCCCTCCTCCTCCACCGCGCTCTGACCCCATCCCGTGGCTTTTAGGACTCTGTGGTGGGAGAGGACAAGAGGCCCGACTTGTTCCTACACTCAGCCCAGCTTTAGGCAGCCCGGAGCTCCTGGATTATCTGCCAATTAGCACCAATTGTGCCGGCCAGCATTAATGTAATGTTCTATATTTTTTTTAATACCCTTTAATTTTTCTCTTTTTTTTTTTTTTTTTCTCCTGCCTAATCAAGATAGTCCGTGCCCCTCTTTTGCCTTTTCTCATTTAAAATAAAAGAGTTTGGGGTTTAATTTGGCATTAGGGAGCGTAGAATATGCCTTGCCAGCAGAGCGTTTGTTGGAGGCAGAGAGTTAGCGGGGGGAAAAGGGGTGAGAGAGAGAGAGAGAGAGAAAGAAGGGAGAAAATCATTTTAGGGGCGATACTGTGAAGGACTTGTTTGAACAGGCCGTGAGCCTCAGTGTCCTGCTATATTAGTGGGGAAGTCAGCTTTGTGCTGGAATAACGTGTTGCCTCACCATTGTGCCCCCTATGGTGGAAGGGTTTGGTGGGTTTGGATTAGTTGACTCCATTACATTACCCTAATAACTGGATAAAGCCGCCTCATCCAGTGCAACTGATCCTCAAGTATTAGCGCTCATGGCTTGTTACAGCATTTCAGCAGCTGATCTGCAGTCAGTTGATTTCTCATTATAACCCACTGATATAGCCGTAGAGGATGGTGTCTGAGCAGGCCATGATGTGCAACTCAAAGCTGATGTGCGTTTCTTTCTTCTCCTTTTAAAAAAAAAAAGTTTTAGTTTTTTTTTTTTTGTTCAAGAATTCCACGAGACTGTAACAATCGCTTTCCACTGATTTTGATCAGCCCGGCAATAAACAACGTCATCCAAACCTCCCTTCAATTTCAGAGGCTAAATTATAATCTTTAGTCTGCTATGAGGGAATTTCCAGCGCGATGAATTTTATTTCACTTCACCCATAATTGGGTCTGTGCTGCCTATAAAAGTGGCTCATCATTATAAAGCATGGTAGTTTCACACAGCGTGATTATGCATGGGTTGCAGGTGTTAGGGCATGTCAGAGGCTTGATTATGAGAGTGAGCGTGTGTTTTTATTGTGGCATTTTTCCTTTTCTTTTTTTGTTTAATTTGCTCACCCACTGTGAGGGAGGGAACACCAGAAAAAGAGGGGGGAGAAAATGAAAGAACAAGGTAAAAAAAAAAATAGGGGGAAAAAAGTGTGTAATACGGCAGCAAACCAAGTGCTGAAAGCAAGGGAGGAATTTTTATTAAAATGCTAAATTTTTGTCATTATACATCAAAGTGAATTTATGGAGAATGACCTTCATTACAATGTTAGAACGTATTTGGGGGAAAAAAAAAAAAGCACAGGCATGAGAATCAGAGGAGCGAACAGATTACATATAAAGCCTGGCTTCTTTGATGTTAACTGTCCAGCCCAATTAAGCCCGGGGACATGTGTGAATCCTGACACTTTTCATGGCTGGAATCACGTCTGTGTGCTGAAATCACACTCCTACCTATCCCAGAATTATTTTCTAAATTAATTCACTTTTTCTGCTATCAATTTTCTCCCCCTTCCAACTAACGTATTTGATTTAATTTTTTATGCGATTATAATAGTTTCTGGTTTAGAAAAAGTATGAAATGATCCAATTAAAGCTAATATCCAGTCAACATCTCATCGCCAAATGTAAACAGAATGCGCCAAAAAGCCCCCCCCCCCCAGAATGAGCAATCATAACTCACACCGTGTCCAGAGGAGCGGGCGCTGGATGGGAGGAGCTCAGGTGAGGCCAGAGGCCAGCGGTCATTAGCGATCCAGCTTCCCTTCGCAGTGTTAATGTGAGGTCAGGCTGTGGAGCAGGAATCCGCAACCACAGCTGGCCCGTTCAGCGTCTCCACGGTGGCTGTTTTTGTAAGGCGAGGGGAAAACAATCCGCCCGCTGTTCCCCGGCCGGCCCAGTCCAGTGGGGCTGACCTTGCCCTTGGGCCGCAGCGCCGTGCAGCCACCCCAGCTGTCGGCGCCCTGCAGCCGCACAGAGAGCGCCGCCCCGCCCCGCCTCGCTCGCCTCGACTCCGCTGCCCTCCTCGCTGGGGCCTTTGTCTTTGCTGTGGGCCCTTCCTTGCAGGTGTGCTAAGGTCCTGCCTCCCCCCCCCCCGTTTGATTACAGCACAGGCCAAACACCCGGGCTCTCCTCCGCCCCGGTCCTGCGGGTTTGGTTCAGGGCCTCCAAATGCCTTTTAGATCCCTAATCCTAAACACTTAAGCCCTTCCTGATGGGTTCAGCTCCAGGTCCTGGTGATTTAACCAATCCAAATAGTGAGTGCACCCAGGGGTCGACTTGCTTTTTGCCCTCTCTTTTTTCTTTTAATTCAGTGTAATAACTTGTTCTCGCCGATTGAAGATCTGCATGTGAAGTTTTGTAAACACAGGGGTTATTGTAATTTAAAGAAGTATTACTCAACACTCCTTTTGATTCTGAGTCCGGTCCATGAGAGTCTTTTTTTTATTTATTATTCTTTGTGCTCAGTTGCTGAAAAGTAATATTACAGTTTAACTGGGTACCTAAAACGAATCTTGCAAAAGATTATTTTGAGATGTTAATGAATCCTGAAAACAATCGGGGCCAAGTACAGTGTAGACGCGACCAAAACCGTGTCGGGTCCATTTCTCCTCCCTGAGAGTGTCTGCCGGTTAGATGTTTCCCATTTTCCTTGTGCTGTTTCAGTAAACAGGGCTGTCCGGGCCTCCACCTGTTTCAGGGTGCCTGAGAAATGGACTTTTCCTGAAAAGTCTGTGACCCCTGACCCCTGCAAAGCAGGAAGGGGCTGCCAGCAGGCAAATGCCCTTCTGTGTGGCCAACTGCCATTTAACCCCATAATTGTTACAAGGCAGCTCCCGGCCCATCTAAAAACTTGGTTTCCGGAAATCGCTCTTAAACAATCAAATAAACGCACATGCAGGGGAATTCACTGCGCCCAAGGCATCAAGATGGAACATGTGAAGCAGCTATTACAGATTCGCCGGCAAGACTCGACACCTTTTAAAACCGCCCCCCCTCCCAAAAAAAAAATAAAAAATTTTAGAAATTCCCAGCAAAGGGAGAAATATTTTAAAAAGAAATGTAGAAATCACGGCATATTTTAAAGATCTCAATCTGAATAAAATATCATAAAAAGATTTTGTTTTCCAATTCAAAATGCAAATTTGGCTGTCGGATTTGGACAAACCTGTGCACTTAATCGTGTATTAATTGCGATAAGTGTGTGAATCTCTCCCAAGTTACGATCGCTCCATTTTTGTTTGCTGCTGAATGGCAGTCAGCCCCCGGCTGTGTTGGAGATACAGTATCCACTTTACCTTTATCGTGCTGTGCTCTGGCCCATCAGCTTTCTGTGTGGTTGGCTGCACTTGGTTATTTTCTATCCCCCCGCACATTTGCTTTTTTTGCTGGGCGCTCACCTCCAGACTCGGGCTTAGAGTGTTTCCCCGGCAGCCTTTCTGATAGCGGCTGGCTGGGTGATTGCTTCCCAGGATCAGAGCGGCACGCAGCACGAGCAGGCGGCTCGGCATACCACACATGCAGCCAGATCAAAGGTCACTCTTGGAAGCCCCGGATTATGGGGGGAGGTAAAATTCTATTTTTTATCCGTCCGCTTTGTTTTTAATCACCCCATCTGACCCGAGTCAACCTGCTCTCCCACACCACCTCTCAGCACGGCCCTTATGCTCAGGTGTTAGCTTTCAAGAGGGGCTCCGGGGCTGAAGGAGGGTGGAGGTTTCGGTAATGTACAAAAACAACAGGCAGACTGGACGCAACCTTGAGGTGGCGGGTATGGAAAGGGCTGTAAAGAGACTCCAAGGTCAGAGGATGTGGGAACCGCCGCCGTCTCCTGGGTCTGACGGAAACAGTGGCCAAATCAAAGACGGCTCATGAGTGATGCCTTCACTGAGGTCACAGCTATTTATGCCAGCAGCAGGAGGGTGTCGCACGCAGCGCCAGCCCATAATGGAGGGGGACATTAATGACACCTGACGTATGTCGTCAGCAGGTGCGAATGACTTGTCATCTCGGAAGTTATTACCCAAGTGTCTGCGGCTTAAACAGCCGCGTTGCACCCCGCTTTACCTGAGTGCGCGCGCGTGGGTGCAAAACGGCCGCCGTGCCTCCGTTTCTGTCTCGGGACCCTCTCCCCCCCCCAACTTTTAACAACAGAGAGCCCCGGCTCCTTCGCGAAGGCGCAGGGTGTGAAATTAGCAGAGAAAGCGCCGCATTGTGTTAATGTCAAAATTGTTCAAATTTGTAAACAAATAAAGCACACGCACAGGGAGAGTGTGTCATTGACTTAGTCTTGTAATTTCAAGGCTATTGTCATTAATGTCATGGTGCTCTCCACCATTGTAAGGACGGCCGACATCAAACACGTACAATAAGAGTGAGTATTATAATTATTAAATCACAAAAATGTCCGCCTGTGTGCCACATGATGTCTCTGGGGCTTATTTGTTTGGTAAATATTCTCTCACATGCATTTGCAGCCGAGCAAGTGTTCATTCATCTTTCCCGAATTAATTACGATGTTTAGTTAATGCTGGATTTTATGTTTACATTTAGGGAGGTCAGACTTTCTTCAGTAGCGCATTTTACCCCGGATGAATAGAAAAGTAAAACAGCCGTGAACTATGAAGTAAAGCTGAGGTGCATTATGCAAAAAAAAAGTACACTCCGCATAAAGCATGTTCCGAATTTAGATAGAAATGTGAAAATTAATAACAGTGTTGTAGTTCTACCAGGCTGAAAAAAGTCATGCTAATATTCTTCTGTAGATTCTGAAAGTTCGGCATGCTTTTTGAAGGACAAATATACGTACGGCAGAGTAGACTTATTTCTAAAAACAACTTCTTATTGTCATCCCACTAATTTGATACTGTCGTGCGTAAAAAGAAAGAGAGGAAACAGAGTGAAGAACATTTTGTTTTAACCCCCCCCCCCCTCTTTTAAACTAAACGAGCAAAGGCATGCTCTCAGAGGAGCTCATCCTATACGGTCAGCTCGCATGATTTTATGGCATTCTGTGGATGAAAGGGGCGAGGTGAATGAGCGGCGGCGGACGAGACCCCGTGGAGAGGAGGAGGTTGCTCTCCGTCTGATTCAAAATGCTCCGACAGAGTGGGAGCGGACCATTAAGTGGTGTGTTATTTACACATCATAAGCCAGTCTATTATATTGACATCCAGACGACCCAAGTCCTCCACTCCTCGGGCTCGCGAGGCGGCCTTGCTCTCTGTTTGCTCTCACCGCCGGCATGCTGATTGGGTGATTTCCTGATATGACATTCCAATGCTCCGGACTATGTGCAAGATCTTTTCGTCTGAAATGGTCCAAAAGCATTCATTACCCACCGAGAAATGAGACAAAAGGTCAAGGAAGCTGCGCGATTGGGTGGAGCCTGGAGAAGTGGAGGTGGGGTTTACAATCCAATTGGGGATTAAGTTATCTCTTATATCTCTTACTTACAATAAATCCACACGTCTCCATCTGAAATGTCTTGTTTAAACTGTAGAAGAGCATGAAGCAAATGTTTGACTTTATTTAAAATTCATTGTTCAGTATTACATTGCCGGCTGGGGTGAGCCCCAAGATTGCAAAGGTGAGCAGACCCACTCTCTACCCCCCTCTCTCTGTCTCTCTCACTCTGCTGTGTCTCTATACATACACGCGCACACACACACACACACACACACACACACACACACACACACACA
>JABUIW010000010.1:3305498-3347700 GCA_013363375.1 Menidia beryllina
ATCTATCTATCTATCTATCTATCTATCTATCTATCTATCTATCTATCGATCCATGTTATGTCTGTTTCCTGATACACATAGCCTGATTTTTCATTAAGCAAGGACGTTTACCGGCTCAAAAGGATGGACCATTCTGAAAAACGCTGCAAGAGCCACACCCAATGGGAAACTTCCATCTTTCCTCTGGCTGACCCCTGGTTTACCTGTATTGGTCAGACAGCAACAAGCAATCCTGTAGGGGCTCCAGACACCAATGTACAATTTTTAACACACCTTGTTTTTTGTAATTTTCTTATTCTGCACAACTCAGTGAACAAAAGTAAGCCTCCTGCTAACACGTTTTGTAACTTCTGTCTCACTATTCTCCACTAACCACATTGTCTTACCCACTCCTATGCCTATTTACAAGACCACACACTTTTAATTTCCCGGTTCTTTCAGGGCTCCGTGGACAGTTACAAAATGCTAGAAAACGAAGCGCAGGTGCTTAATCTCTGTTTTTGCGAAACCGAAGGTTTCCCCCTTTTCATCTGGACAAGATGAAGTCGTTTCAGAAAGGAAAAAAAAAAAGAACCCCGGCCCTGCTCGGCTTCAAAGTGTCTGTTTGAGGTCTCAGACTGGACACCTTGCTGCAGGTGCAGCGTTGGAAACACTGACGCAAACAGCAGAAATGTTCAGCCCCATTCCATGTGGGAGAGGGAGGCGCAGCACAGGAGAACAGCGAAAATCTCCCCATGTGCCCGCGCGGGCAGGCGGAAATTCAAATTTTAGACATTTGAGGACCTTTCAAAACCGAACTGCATAAAACCGAGTGGCGAGATAAGATACTTCCCCTGGGTGGCCAGGTGAAAGTAATAAAAAAATCACTCTGCTGCTCCTTCAGATACAGTGAGGCTACAATACGTTAGCTGAGGATTACGCTGTTAAATAGCCAGAGGCTTTGCTTGTATCATCAGCCGGGATAACTGCACTGTTGCACACCACACAATCACGCATTGCCAGTAATGCGGTCTGTACTCTGAATTACATCCTGTAAACTCCCCAGTGATGTATCTTTGTAGGTTAAAAAAATTAAATACACTGATCCACAAGCGAGATAGACGTACTTACCAAGGTCAAGGAGGCTCCCCGGCGTAATTACACAACCAGCAAACACAAAGGCCATTGTTATTGGACAAGTATAATGCCGCACATTACCAGAGCAACACAGCTGTTTCTATCAGCCAACACTAGCTCGGGAAGACATAGGGCGGGCATCAATTTAGCCTACTTATCTAAAGTCTCTAATTACTTGGTTTATTTGATAAACAGAACAAGGAGAATCCTTAAATGATTCTGCGAGATCCAAAGGGGATTAATTTCTCACTCCTTGAAAAACAAATCACTGGTAGAATCCCATATTTCTCTCTTTAATCACGCATTAATTAGGAGCAATAGGGCACCAGCTACACTTGGCATTTGGTGAGATTGGAGGAGAAGGGAAGGAAAAAAGGAGGCCCACATTAGCCTCTCCAGAGGAGGGGGGTGGGGGGGTGAGCACATCAGGCTAAGACAAAGACGGCACAATCATAAGCGTGAGTCGGGAGAGCCCCATTCCCACACAGAGCAGCGTCTTCTCGGGCTAAAAGTTGGTGACTAAAGCGCCCACTTCCTGTGGTGACGCTCTACCTTCTCAGCGGCTATATGTGGACAAGACTAAGAAGTGACCAAAGGAGAGCTGAACTGTGGCTGGCAGGGCCAGCCGGATGAGAATGGCATCAGGGAGAAAGGCTTAGTCCGAGGCACCAGGCTAAACACCTTGGCTGTGTCTGCATGCATGGACTGACTTAATGAATGTCCAATTAAGCTTTGTTTTGAGCGACGCTATTTACAACCAGCTAACAGAAACAAAGCCAATAAGGACCCCTTCGAAAGTGTAAGCCCTCAGAATTAGACCGTTTTTCTTTTTTTGCGCTTGCGATGGCAGAAGCAAATGTTTGTGTCTTCTCGTTTTTTGTTTTTTTTCATATGAAATTGGATTTGTTACAGATACTGGTGTGAGATCTGTAATATCTGGCCATGTTGCATTTGCTTTTGAATTATGCGTTGTGAGCTCTCATGTTATCTAATAAACATGTACAACCAGCTGTGACTACTACCCCCCCCCTTGTATATTTATATCATGTCATACACAGCTGCTCATTGAGACTCTTCAGTTTGTCTTTTGTTTCTTCGGTCCAGATGTTGTAGCCACATTCTTTTGTCACCGCTTCCATTAAAACAGCCAATTGGATTGAGCTCTCTCACCAGCAGACGTGGTGCCGAAAAATTGAGTTGAAAATGTCATAACGATCTGATGAAATTCAGCTCAAAACGCACAACTTTGTCCCATTAAAGTTGAACATGCATATATCCTTATCCTGTGGTATGTTGGCTCTGCTATACGTGGTTATGTGAAAGATGGGGAAATGAGGACCATTGAATCTCTAACATTCCAGCACCTGAACCCAAGTACTTCTAAATGTCCGTTACGTGGCTGGCCCAAAAAATATTTCGGTCGACCCTTCATCTCTGAGATGAAAACCATATCAAACACAACGGACAACCCGGGCTGTAAAGTGTGTTTTGAAACCATTTTGCTCTCGGGCTGTTTTCCGATTCCACAAGCTTAAATAAAGAGGTAGCTTCTCAAGCAATCTCAGTCTTGTTTGTTTAACGTAATTACTACTTGTCCTCCCATCCTGCCGGCCCAGATGATGCATGAAAATTACCATTCCCCTACTTCAATCAAAGCAGGAAAAAGAAAAGGGAGAACGGGAGGGTGGGGGGAGTGGGGGGGGGGGGGGGGGGGTGGGGGACAGAGGCGAGCAGATGGGGAGGGGGAGGCGGTGGGCGAGGAACTCTGTGAGACACACAGAGCTCCCTCCCTGCATAACAAGAAAGGGCACTGTCTCTGATTAATTAGCTGGAGTTGGTAATCAGTTTAATAAGACTGAAGTTGATGGTGAGAGGTCCCCTTTGGCAGAGCCACGCTAAGCTTAGCACTCTATTCGGGGCCTTCGCTTTCTTCCATCAAGTAAACACGCAGTGTCTATTTACATAAACAGTTTGTTTCCTTTTTGTGGGGGGCTATTTTTTTCCCCCTTCCAAGCCGCCTCAAAGCCCGACACCAGCGCTTAAGTCATCCCCAACAATGGCAGCGGGGACTGCTGACAAATTCATGAATTTTTCAACATCTGAGAACTAATTAAATCGCAGGCTTTTTTTCTTCGTTTTTTTCCCCTTTTTTTAAATGAATTTAGTGTGTGGTACTTACTGGTCCCGCGCACACAAAGAGGGTATAATTCAGCGATTGAATTGGGGCTCGATAGCGTTGGGTCCTTTGCCACGGTGAGCTAGACAAATGGACAGGGGTCCTTTTCATTCTTTTCCGTCTTAATGGCAAATCTCATTACTGCAGTTATCACTGCGTGGTAGAGGAAGCAGAAAGGACGGGCCTCCGAGGCACGTGGTGCAGGAATTTGGTACCTGGAGGACATGATATCCCACGTTCAGATCGCTGAGAAAATATCCAAATAGCACTACTCAGAAATAGTTGCTCCTTACACAACATACAGAATACCTGCATTCTAATTTTTCCCACATTTTCTCACTTGCAAAGCTTAGAACCAAACGTTAGTAGTTATCGCGGGTCCCTCGACGCAAGATTGTTGCCAGATCTGCACTGGGATCCGTGTTTTCTTCCACTCACGTGCTATTGTGAGAAGTTTGGGGAAACCCACTGGAGAAGTGGAGGTTTGTGCTTCTCCCATAGTTCAAGAACAGTCCCACTGTGCCTGAATCAAATGGTGGCAAAGGGGGGACACAAAAAGATGGACATAAAGCAAGGGCAGAGCACAATTCAGACTGCGTAGAGATTTGAGTTTCTAATCACAAACAAATTTCTTTCAAGTGACACCAAAAAAGCTGGACTGTGGTGCCTGACATTGGATGGGTGGTGCTAGCCTGGCCACCAGATGTCAGCTCAGTGGTTAGCTTGCTCCCCCTCGTACTTGCTCCCACCGACCCCAGTTTTGACCAATCATCTTGATCCCTCAGAGCTAGAAGGGCCTTTCGGCATGGCGCCCTCTAAGCCCTCCGGGTCCTTTGTTCCCATGTTTAACGCTGCTGATCTGCATCCGGGGCCGAATAACCACCAAACGCACTTTGCACAGTAGCGCAAATGAACAGGCATTTCCAGCAGACTCTGATTGTTCTGTCTGCTTTGCTCGCTTGGTTGTTAGGTCGAAAGAGACTGTATTTCTCCTAATTTGTGTACAAATTAGAAGGTTACTTGGTTTGTCTCACTCAAGAGGGAGAAATCAGGGAGACGGGGGGTGCTCTCCAACGTTTAACCAAATTGTTTTCCCGTGCAAACAGTCGCGTCCTCAGCTTTCTCTCTGTAATTTATTTTGCGTTGTGGGCAAATGTGTTTATTTTCCTTTCTCCATGTTTACCCCTGACATCTTTTCACTTCACATCATCTCTTGTGCTGTCATTGGTGGAACTCCTCCACCAGCCATTTGCTCCGGTATATCAAACATGCAGGAAACGAAGTCGATTAGCGGTCGATTAGCCTCAGATTGGTGTGCTGAGGGCTGGAAACAAAGACATACGCCAGTGGATTTCTGAAAGGGTCTGACAAGCATTTCTGATGTGGGTCACAGCATAAGAAAAACTGTGTGTTCATACACTGAAGTATGCAACCCACCAACAATAGGTTATGATTCAAATTAACACATTAAGACAATTATAGCTACTGTACATTTTGGTGGGTTTTGGGGGAAATTAACTTTCAGAGATGAATAGCTTTTCATCCATTGAGCTTAATGGGGACAAAACATTGTATACTCTGTTCTCACGGAGTGACGTTCATTGAATAAAGCTGCAAGACCAAAGCTCCAAAGTAGAATAGTGGCCGTGTGAACGCTCTAAAATAGCAAAAGAGCTTTGAAAGTTTAGGCTTGTTTTCTACATTCTTCCTTTCGTCATTGCCCACAAATCTAATAAGAGACTTAGACTTGTTGCTGTCATGGCGGAGCAGTTTCCATCTAAAGCGAACTCTAAGGACCAAATTGAAGATAACAAAATAAATAAAGCACCGTATTGCCGTTAATGATAGTCCACTGTTGAAGCGCATAAAGCATAGAGCAGCAAATAGAGCACAGGCACGATTTAGGCTTTGCTGAGTGTCCCATTGTCATTCAAATAATAAGGCGTGCTTGGCAGAGGTTTAAAAGTCACTTTTACAAAGCAACAGCAATTGTTTGCGCGTAGGCAAGCTTCTAAGAGGCTGAAATGGCGGGAATGAGTTGGGAGAGCCCGGAGCTCCTTTGGGTTTGGTGGCAAATTAGTTGGCTGCTCATGGTGGCAACAGGAGTGCTGAGACAGCGCTCCCCACTGATGACCTGAGAGTCAGGGAGAAGATCGTTTACAGTTTAGTTCTCATTACTGAAGATTTTCAGTGTTTTTTTGCCCATTTATGGTTTGGTACTGTGTGCATTTTGCATTTACTTTCAGGTTAAAAAACTATCTATGCCAGGCGTACATTGTGTAATATGTTTATACATCCATTTATGAACAAAAAAGGTAGATTATCATGCAGGCACATCCTATTTTCCTTCCGTATTGCTCTGGAATCACAGTCTAAACTGATAAATAAGACATGCGGGGCATGTAATTGTCTACTCTACAGGTGGTGAGTGTTGTCTATAGGGACTCACCACAATAAATGGCCTCATCAGGTCCTTTTAGGGCAGCCGTGCCCAGCTCCAGTCCTCGAGGGGCCGCTGTCCCGCAAGGTTTTCGAGGTCCCCCTGCTTGAGCACACCTGATTCTGATGAAACGGATCAGTTCAAAAGCTCGGCGGAAACCTCTAAAACCTGCAGGACGGTGGCCCTCGAGGACTTCAGACACCCCTGGTTTAAGATCAGACGGCCACAGCCGTTTAAATTCATGGCCACGCGTGCATTGGTAACTCTGGGCCACGACGAACAGCTTTAACCCATGAATACATCTTTCTGTTTAGCACAGGCTAACCCCACCGACTGTCAAGCTAAATAAAACTTTTCTTTACCTTTTCACAGGTACTTGCCCCCCGCTTAAGATGTCATTACCTCTGTTGGAACTGTTAAATGGTTCCATAAAGAGAGCTGAAATATTCATTAACTTGGTTAATAATTCATTCAGATAAAAATGGAATATGTGCTTTGCGGAATGAAGATGAATACAAAATGAGTGCATGCTCAGCATATTTGTGCAAGGGAATGTTTTTGCTCCACGATAGCAAAAGAGGAAAATTAATTGAAAGTTCATTCAATTTTTCTCTTTTTTTTTTGTTCTAAAAGTTATGCTAAATGATAAAAACCGATGCTTTCCAAGCAGTTTTAAACTAAGAAAAATGTATTTAACGGACATTATATGGTATGGTTTATTTTAATTGCGCAGAAAGTGCATTTAAACAGTTTTTTTTTCTTTGGAAATTCTAGTTGGCTTGACCTAATTCCAATTCCGCCGTCAAGCACTTTGTTCTTCGCTGCCTGTAAATTGGAACCATGACCTCTGCTTATCGTGCGAGGGGAGCCCGCAGAATGAATCGGCGTATTGATAGATTTGCGGGAGCTTTGGTCTCCGCCGGTCGCTGTTGCGCGCCTCACATCAAACGCGTCCCCTCTCTCCCGTCCACAGGCAGCTGCCGCTGTGTCCAAGCGGCCTCAGTCCACAGCCGGGCGGCTGTCACGTAAACAGCCCTCGTCCAGACACCGTGGGGCTCACTTCCTCACACCGCGGAGGTCCAGTCTGCCTTTCAGATGAATCAATTCCTCCTCTTAATTATCGCCAGTGACGACGGGAAGACAGTGGCGCCGAACAAACGGCGTGTCTTTTGTGTGGAGATGCAGCGCATCTCGACAAACACGACCCGCTGAACAACCCCTCGGCCTTTTTTCGAGGGGCGGCGATTAGGCTAATTAAAACCGCTAAACATCGGAAAGGGGCCGCAGACGTGCCGGAATTAAACAGGCCATTAAATCAGCCCAGGAATATGTCAACATCCCCGCCGTCCGCCCGCTCCCCCAGCAGAGGAGGGAGTAAACAGTGCACGCGGTGCTTGTTAACGACACGAACCCAGGCACATAAAAAGAAGAAAACGAGGAAACGTTGTGACTTTTTTCCTTTTCTAGGAACTCGGGATTCAGAAACGCTGAAACCGAGCTGAACGCCTTTAAACCCACGCGAGGTGCGAGCTGTTTCGAGCATCGCTGGCCTCTATCAGCAGCATCTGGGAGATCTCTCCCCCTGCCCTAATCCTCTCCTCACCGGCGATAGCAGCGCGCGATAGAGCCGGCGTCCCGTTAGCAGCGACACATGTTCCCTTTCATACGACGGCGGCTTTGCAGGCACTTAATGGGATTGTTGTTGTTGGTTTTCTAAACCCCGCTTAACAGCACATTCTCTTCCTAGAAGAGGCTCGACTCTGCGCCCAAGGAGTTTGTCTCCGAGTTCCACAACAAACCAGCCGGGGTCAGGGGCTAAGACTGGCCTCCGGTAACAGACTAGTGAAAGCAGCTTCTCGACACGACGAGAGGGGGAAAGTGGATTTTCCAGCTTAAAAGCAGAGTCGTGGCCGCTCGGGGCATTATTCCGCGTTCAAAGAGATTAATAAAGAGAGATGGCATCGATACGCAGCTGTGCGCCTCTCGGATCAACTCGGATCACGTTTGCTGACATCTTCGAACCTTTAAACGTGGCTCCATCAGGAAAACACAAATATTGAAGCTTTTTGGCTTTCTTTTTTTCTCCCTCTGAGCTGAGAAATATCCTCCATCAATGGTGAGAATAGAATAATTCAACTGTTACCTCCCAGCAGTGGCAAAACGTCCCTGAATTGTGTAGATATCACACCCTCATTGTGAATCAGTCAGTAAATAAGTTTTTCTGAGGCACTTATGTGAAACTTGACAGAAGTCCCCCCCCCCCCTTCTCCCTTTAATGAAGCATCTCTGATGTTTCCACACTCCTGAGTCAAAATATATTTTTCAGAGGAGTCATCAAAGTGAAGCAATCCCACGCTGTACTTTGATGTGCTTAACACAGTTTTAACTTGTGTCTCATTACAGAGATAATTAATAGTTTAATTAGCACCAATTCTCACCAACTGACATCTTTCCAGGCGCGCAGTGAAGGGATGCAGGAAGGCTCACAAAACATCTTTTTTTCTTTTTTTCCTTCGTTTTTTTTTCTTTTTCTTTTTTAACTCCAACCCACATCTCGCACCCACGGTCGGATTTCCTGGGCTGAGGTGTTTTATATCAAACTTTTTCTCGCTGATGCCGCATTAAATCCGTCCTCCTCCCGATTCAGCCGGCACAGCGGAGCTATGGGAGCGGTGTCCCGCCCCACCAGGGGGACAAACTGCTCCAATATGTGCAATGCAAACAACTTAACCGGAGTCATTTTAATTCTCATTACCTTGAAGCAAAGCAATCATTTTCTATGGTTTGCGTAAAAGAATAAAAAAGGGGGGGGGAATAGCAAGCATTACGTATAAAAGTAATTATCTTTTTTTAGGTTTTGTGAATGAGCATTTTAGGAGCGGCGAGTGGCTGTGAAGGCAGACGCTGCAGATCTGAAAAGATCAAAGCAGCAAGCTGCTGGAATCTGTGTTTTCCTGTCTTCTTTTAGACGAGTTTACAGATGCTAAAGAGAGCTCAGCACACAATGAGTATCGAGTGTAGGCTTGGGGGGGGGGGGGGACAGCGCGTGCCTCTTGTTCAGGCCTGAGAAACAAAAGCGCGTCTTCCAGCATTGGCAAGGGCCAACGGCAGAGCGGCGGTTTGAAACTTCCAGTTTACGACCGCTCACAACAGTTTACAGCGGCCAAATTTCATTTTCTGCTCGCAAATCCCATCGCACATTATCCTGTACATTGCATTAGAGCCCTAATCTTTTCTTTCTCTTCCTCCGAAGAAGAAAAGAGCGCCTTCATGATTAACCCACTTTACAGCAATAAATAAACGCATCATCCAGTAATGTACACCAGATTTAATTTGGGGGGGGGGGGGGGGGGGCAGAGCTTTCAAATCACTGAAATGTAATGAAAAAATAACACAATGCAGACACCAATGAGAGCCCGAGGAATTAATTTGAATTCTCCATCATTTTCTCTCTCTCTCTCTCTTTCCCTCTCTTATTCTTTGAGCTGATTTACTCTCAGCCATCCACCTGACCAACGCCCCCCCCCCCCCCCCCCCCCCCCCCCCCCCACCCACCAACATACACCAAAATATATATTATAAAAAGAAACAGGATGGCTCACCATTTTTTAAAAAGTTGCCTCTTTATTTAATTAGGTGGAAAAAAACAGGACTTCTCCTCTTTTTTTGGACGTGCTCATCACATGAAGCCCATGTTGCTTTTGGTTTCCCAGCGTTGCTTTGCTTCAAACCTGCAACAGACACGCACACACACTCAGAAAATGAGCCCTTCATTGGGGGAAATCTGTAGAGATGGGTGTCAGCAGTCAGCTGAAGTCACTCGAATACGTCGACTGTTGTTGAACTCCAGAGCACCGTACATGCAGGCTATGACAAACAAGGAGGACAGGGACGGCGTCGTACCCCCAGGCTATTTGCTTCTTCCTCTTCTGTGCTGCTCTCAGAGCTTCCTCTTCCTGTTTTTGTTGTACAAAGTCACGGCAATCAGCAGCTTGAGCGATTTTCACAGCCACCTTTATGGAGACAGAGAGGCCCAGTAGAGAAGAAAAATCAGGTTTATGTTTAAGAAAAACAGAGACATCTTGTCACTTTTATCCACAATTAAACACAATGAGCCATTCTGGAATAATTAGAGGATTGAATATTATGCCCAAGCAGACACTGACCTGAGTGGATCCTATGTGAGAGGATGCTAAGTAAAGCTAAGAACTGTAATGCTTGTTGGCTTGTTAAATTGTAATTAAAGTCATTGTCATACAATGTTGAACAAGACAGCTGTGTGTTAAGCCTAACTTGTACTTTAGACGTGTTTAAAGCAAGCTGATCTTTGGTGTGCACGTCTGTAGGGTTTAAAGCAGTGCAGATGCAGCCATGGTCCTATAACTGCTCACCCTGGACAGGACCCCTTTACTGGACATTTGCAGGGCAATTTGTTGTGTTACACTCCATAATTGTAGGGGGAGCCAAAGAGTAAAACATTAGCCAAATTTGATGGTATTATTATTTTTGTGAATGCCGTCTTTGCAGAGTAACTTGTTTTGGTTCAAGCAGTGGGTAAATCTTTAAATTGGGTATTGTAAATATTTTCTTTTTGCTCTTCTTTGCTATCAATCAGAGAGAGGACCATAAGGCTTGTCTTATTGCACAAGTGTTTTTTAAAGCCTTTTGTTGGAGTCTTTTTATAGCCAGTTTAACATGTCTTGCACACGTCAATTCTTTTCTTCTTGCTTAAGAGTAGAATGCTAGTAATCATTCTGGATTAGATATGTTGAGAAGCAGCTGGTGATGAGCACCAGACAATTAGAAAGCATATAAACCATTTTACCTTCTTTATTTCTTTTTTTTAAGAAAGATTCTGCTTTTACGTGTGTCACCAGTCTAAAAGAGACCTTTCTGTTTGGGGTAATGCAAGCAGTCCCTCAAATCAGAAGTGAAGAGAATGACCGTGACTGCAAGAGGCAAACATTCAAATCCCAGGGAAGACATGTGTGCATTGTGAAGCAGAATAATCCCAATAACCCCAGTCAAACAGAAGCCCTGGAAACAAAGGGAAAAATCCTGCCGCTTTTTCACTCCTGAGATAGGTTTATTATTCAAGCAAAGGCAAACTTTGATAAACAACTTGGAACAATTTCACCAAACCTTTGGGTAATTCTCTGTAATATTCAGAGTACAATCGGGGGGGAAGGAGAACGTCTTAAGGTAATGAAGAAATGTGCCACCACTGCGCCACTTGAAGGGAGAAAAAAAAAAGGAAAAGACCTGCTGGAAAAAAAATGTTTCAATTATAATTAAGTGGGATAAACTTTATTAGAAAGACTGAAACTAAAATATCTCCTAATGCATGCTGGGATTAAGCAGGTCAGAGCGAGCAGGCAGGAAAAATTAAACTCTAAAGGCTTTTTATCACCATATTTCAGGAACCAAGGGTGTAAAATGTTCTAATTTGGGATACATTAAAAGCCATAAAGGTCTTTCAAAAAGATTAATGGTACTTTGCTTGGATTTAAGATAAGGGCTTCGGCTGGCTGCAAGTACTGGGCTCCGGCTGGGCCCTGAAGGCATTCATCTATACAGTCACTGGAAGATTTGTAAAAGCGTCTGAATAACCTGCAGCGAACATGCTATGACAGTTCTCCAGTTCTTTGCCATTTTTATTGGTTTTAAACTCCTCGAATCATGTTTTCCCCTCTTAAGAAGAGTTATAGCCGAGGATTGCTAAAAAAAATGCCGCATCAGATTTGCGGGCAGATAAAGGCTCTTCAGGGTGTTCCCTGCTCCATGTTGGAGTGGTGTAGGTGCTTAAATGCTTCTGATGCACGCTGAGATTAAAATCCACGTGACTTTTCAATTGTTAATAAATCCTGAAAACAGCTTCTGCTTTCTATGGTAGCAAAAAAAACAAACAAACAAAAAAACAACATATTGACTGATTCACAGAGCAAATCAAATGAAACTGCATGATGCTAAACGGTTTTATTTTGAGATTTGCAGACAGAGATTTTTTCTTTTTTCTTACACTAGGATTACCCACATTAACCAGCTTTCCTGTGGGGATGTGTCTGAAATGCAAAAGGTCTTGAAAACACACCTTTTAAACATTCCTAAAGCTAAAACCCTCATTCTGTGGACTCCCACTTTAGAAATCACAACATAGCCTTTAATTGTAAGCATTAAAGGTCTTTAATTTCCTTTAATATTATTATTATTATTATTGTTATCAGTTTAGTTTACTTTCCTATTATTGTCTTTCTGGGGCTCAACATTAATGTCAACCAAGTTACCTAGGAGACCGAACAGATCAAAGAGACAAAAAAAAAAAGCCCTCAAATGTCTGATTAATCAAGCCTGCAAACAGCTTATTTCTTTTAGCCTGCATGCAAGTATGAAAATGAGATTCCGAGAGCAGTACATTGTGCAGATTTGTTCATTCTTATCTGAACAAAGCCAGCGGCAGCTTATTTCATGGATCACTGGCACTGTCAGCGCTGTGGCGCCGAGCAGGTGACGGCTCCTCTTTCTGTGGCGAGAACAAAATTAGCAAAAAGTCGGCACAAATTAGCCTCTCATATTTTCGGTAATATGACATTATTTTTCATTTAGTTTTTTTTATCCATTTTTGGGGGATTTTTTTTTTTTTTTTGGGGTCCACCTCCCCCTGCGTGCATCTTAATGCCAAATCCTTCCACGTCAGAGTCTGCTGGAAAAACATAAGAATGGGAGTACAAAGCGGGAATAAAAGACAGAGACGGGAACCCTCCTGGATTCTTTGTCTGCGTGGCACGTAAAAAAAGCATTTCTCCTCACTCCAGCTCATGTTAAGGTACCATTAGGAGTCCATCACCAGCCCGGTTCCCCGGTCTTGTGTGGCCTGTGCGCAGGCCCTGCTAAAAACAAGGTTTATTCAGAGGATTAATTCTCTGACCTTTGGAAGATTTGCAGGCAAAAATAAATAAATAAAAAATTCATCCTGCACAATGCTGGCACTGCAGCAGCAGCAGCAGCGGCAGCAGCTTAGGGCCACTAGGAGGGTTAAGTCAATAGCACCGCTCTCTGTTCATTCATGTTTGGGTCGTCATGGAGATTCGATCGGAGACCCAAACATGGAGCTTTGTAAAAAGGGAAAGAAAAAAAAAAAAAAAAAACGCCAGAAAGGAAGAAAAAAATAGCCCCGCCGCCGTATAAACTCTGCCCCAAAAAGCGAGGAAGTCCATCTCGGCAAGGTTTTCACACTTTTCTTTGAAGTGCCTGTTTTATTGCATCATTACCGAGGCGTTTGATAAATGAGTAGCGCAAGGATCACAAAAACACAGTGGCAATTAATGCACACAAAGACAATGGCTGAATGAAAGATGAGCAAAATACGTCTCCATGTGGATAAAGTGTTAAAGCTCCTATTAACAATATGAAATAAATGATGGCTTTGAGGAAGAAATGGCCTTAAACCCATTCATAAATTTCCTATCCAGGAAGCCTCTTCCAATTAAAACGTGTGAGAGGTGGATTAACAAGGGCTATATGGCTTTGCCTCGCTAAATCACCTCCCCGAGCTGCTCTGCTGCATTTGACGTGTAAACGATTAATGACCACCCTAATTCCTTTATCACACTACCTTAATGCCTAAATAATGTGGCCTTAGTCAACTTTGGAAAGCAGGGCTATATAAGAAAGGAATGAATATCAGATTAGGCAAGCTTGTGTGTTATTTCAGCCTAATTTCTCGGGAGAGAGGCAGAGGGGAGAAGAAAAGTGCGTCTCTTGGTGGTCAAAGTCCAAGCACCGCAGGAACACTGAGAGGGTCGAAAGGTCAATCAGTGCCACCCGTACCGCATTAAAAAGGAGGGGAAACACAGTTGGTTGGGGGAGCTCTTTGGAAGTCTCTCAGATGACGTCACGGGTCACTTCGAGCCCAATGTGTGCTCTCGCAAAGTTATGATCGGAAACCCGAAGCCGTGCTGCCATAGAAAAACAAGAGCTAGTCTCCCTGTTGTTGTTTTTGCGGCAGCTGAGGGAATAAATCACAGTTAATGGCAGGTTATTACTATTTTTATCGTCAAATAAATCCACTCGGCTCTTCACAAATGAGTTAAACGCTGCTTGGGCAGCCATTTCCCGTAAAGGCAAAAGTTAACGCTTTCCGCTGCTTCCAGAGATAGTTTTTCCTTATTCCCAGACACAAACGCAGAAACTGTTGGGTTTAATGGAACCGAAGATAATGACGTTCGCAAAATTCTCTCCATTGAGAAGCCAGGGAGACTAATAAGAAAAAACAAAAAAACATCAATTATCGGCTGATCGGCGAGGCACACAACCGCTTAATGTGATTACTTCATATCCTGTTGGGTAGTCGGGACGTATCAGCGCATCATAATTAAGCTGCAGTGTTTTGTTTGTGACATTTGAGCGTGCGGCGCCGCTCGGAAAAAAAGGCAGATCCTAATTACAAGCGCAGTCCGGCATTTTTCCCAGAGACCTGTCGCGTAAAAACTGAAGACATAAGGAATGAGGACTCGGCGAGCGGCCTCCCAACGGTGTCCAATTAAACCGGAGTCCACTTCGGTCCAGCCGAAACTGCAAACGAGAAGCACCGCCGCAAATGCAAAGATGGCCGTCCTTTTGCTCCCGTATTCACACAAAAGTTGACGGCTCCTCTTTTGGGGGCGGTTTTGCAAGAGCTTCTGGTAATCTCGCCTCCACTTTGACAAACTGAATTACTTGACACGCAAAAAAAAAAAAGAGAAAGCCACTCCAAGAAGGCTCGGAACAACAGGCTTTGTTTCCTAATAATCTGATGCTAGATACACATGTCGTTTCATCTTCAGGGAATAGACACAAAAACACACCCTAAAATAAATTGTGTGTGTGTTTGGGGGGGGGCGGTTACATTTCTGAAAGTTGGCCTCCTTTGTGCACACTATTATCTCGCCTCTTCTGAGTAGGGTAGGCTTATTAGCAAGCTTTGAACTCACACTTACAATAATATGCCATCAACAGTTTTATAAGCTAATTAGAAAAAACAGTTTAATTAATGAGTGACTGGCAATAAAAATGGCAATCATGAAAAGGGAAACCGAGGGTGCTAAGCTTCCACTACCACCAATTAAGGCCTAATTACAAACAAATTATATATGTGTTTTGCTGTGGGCTTTAATTTTAAAAAAAGAGAAAAAAAAGCCTTTAATTAAAAGAGAAAACACGCTAATTAATTAAACAGCACACAAATCTACATTGAAAAGTATGCTTTGTCTATCAAGTAATTAATGAAATACAATAATCCAAATGAGATTCCCAGGCATTTGATAAAAGCTTAGTACCCATTTCAAAAATCCATTTCAAAATTAATGGGCGAACATTTAATGTGAGTCATCCAGAGATACAATAAAAGTTCATTCAGTGATAAATTGCTTACGCTGAAGGAAAAATGAACAAAGAGGAGACTTTGCCTAAACTCTCAGTGAGGTGGCCCCGGGGGTGGGGGGGTAGTCAGACTCCGGCTCTGATGTGGGGCGGGGAATGTCAGAATCTGATAAAATCCACTTTTCCACAAAAGCGTCGGTCATTAATTTTTTTTTTTATTATTACAAACACCAGGCATGGCGGGGAGAGAAGGTGGTGAGAAAAGGAAGAACGAGAAAAAAAAGGTGTTAAATAACACAAATATCATGAAACCCTTTTAGTTCGGCTCTTTGTTTCAACTAAGCCACCATGTCTCCTCTGACAAAATGCCGCACCACCTTTGTTTCACAGCATTTAAGCGAGGCTTTCCAAAGGGTAGATTTCAAGGACAGTGGGGCTGTTCCTTTCAGCTGCTGCCTCTATTGAAATATGAGCCCAGACATAATGAGGGATATTATAACCGTCCTCCTGTTCAAAAGCCACAGAAATGGCTCCGGTTATTCCATATTTCTTAGGCTAATTATTGAGCAGCCTTTTAGGAGGGGCAATCCGACCAAGAAGTACTTTCAGAAAACTTTACCAGTCAAGGTCTGACCTCTGGTCCCAAATGAGGCCAGCAGTGTATTAGTTGTACAGGGATCTTAGAGAGCCTTAGGGACTTCAGGTGGTTGACAAGCGCTGTAATGAAAATGGTCAGATTAACCAGAACGAAACGGCCGGTTTGAAAACGACTGCGATGCGTCGATGGCAGAAATGATTTACGTTTGGGGCCGTTTGATGGATTAGAATAACCGAGTGAATCTTCACTCCATCCTACTAGCTGCTTTATAAAAAGGCGACTCAGTTCTGGAAGTGTATCCAACAGATATGTCCATGACTAACCCTCCCCCTCCAACGTGCCACACCTCTGACTCGCTCACACTGAAACCCAAAAACAAAAGTAAGCCCAGCAGCAACTCACCCCCATTTCCATTTTCTTCCACTGTGCAACTCCGGGAAGTCGTGAAATGGACTCGATATTGCTTTTTTGTAAGAGACGATGAAGAGTTTATGTTCTGTAACTGTAATACCATTGTAATAGCTGCGATGAGCGCTACAGGGGAACTGAAAGCTTCAACGTGGCATGACTTTGAAAAAGAAAATCTTGTTTAAAATGAATTTGTTTGCTTTGATCTGAGTGTTTCGATGCTGTTGTGTCTCTACATGCAGATATTGACCATCCGATCCAAAATTGTCATAATCATACACACATACAACTGTTTAATTAATTTGTTTCAGCTAATTTGTATGCATTTTCAGTTCCAGTGTAATTGTTTTGTCCGCTAAAACAAATCAGATCTACGATTAAACCTCTCCCCCTTTTATTTAAGATACCACATTGTATTTTCAATTCCACTGGACACTATAGCTCTGATACCAAAGTTGTGTACTCTCCACAGGGATTCAGACTTTGCAAACGGCAAGTAGACTTTGTTAATAGTTTATAGCACCAAAACGTTGGTAACGGAAAACATAAATGCTCACAAGTCTGTGTAATACTGTAAGAAAAGAGCTTTCCGGATGGGTCCATATCTAGTGAATGAAGGATTTTAATCTCATTTTAGGACTGTACAGGCAAAGGGCTAAACATTATAAGACCAAAAGTTTAGGAAAATACATAACGCGTGAAACGAAAATGCTCTAAAAGATTTAGCGAGTCAGGAAAAATGCCGGGACAAGGTTGTAAACCAGTGCACAGGCAGGATACTGAGGTGGAAATACGGGGTTCCGCTACTGGAAATTTGTAGAATTTCTTGAGGAAATCAGAGAGACCCCGCTTCATCTAAGATAAAACATAGTTTTTTGGGGGCGTCTTTGCTTTGAGGTGGTTTTGGAATTTGGCAAGAAGTCTGAAGTCTGCATCAACAACAACAAAAAAATGGGTTTATGACAAAAACTAAAAAGTGACCAACCCGTAGAACTAACCGGCGGCTACACTGCATTCTGCTCACTCATTAGTTATCAGCTTTATTTCCCAATTACGGCTGAAAGTGGAGTTTCCCGTCAGGCTTTGAGCTGTTTATGTGCCTGTTTGACAGAATTACTTATCCCCTCGGCAACTTGCTGGACTTCAAAATAATGAGTAATAATCAAAAATAAAGGAGATCTAGTCTTTCTAATTGGAGAACTTACACCTTATAATTTACCAGACCTGCTAGAAGCGCATTAGAGGCAGACTGCTTTTATTTAGAAGTAACTCTGCCTCCTTCAAAGCTTGTGAAAAGAAATCTAAACCTGCTGAGGAGGAGGAAGAACTGACAATTCTGTGTGAAAAGAAATCCTATCTGCGGTGTTTAAATGAATACATTAAAGAGCTTTGGCGAAGCAATGCAGACATTATACATTTTTTCATCACCTTAAAGAGAATGTTTGTGGCATTTCTGGAGGAGCTAATACTTTTGCTCAAGAGGAAAAAAAGAAGAAACAAAAAACGCGAACATGTCTTCACGACTTAATCTAAATCAAAGGCTTAAAACGCGTTTAAAAGCAGCAATACGAACAGAAAACCTTCAATTGCAGTATCCAAGCAGAGCGTCTAAGAAGTTTGAGGGATGAAAGGGAGCATATCTCTTGCCATGGAGGCTTCAAAAAGGTTTTTTTATCGAATTATTTCAATGTTCAGATTCTGGGCGGGGGGGTGAGGGGGGGGGTGGAGCAAGCGTAAATCATTAATCGATTTGAGGGAGCAGAAAACAAAAGAAAACAAACAATTTTTGTTTCATAAAAGGGGATATTCTGACAGGAGGCTGTGTTTTTTTTGTTTTTTTCCCCTTTCATTTCCCTTTGCTTCAAGGGGAGATAAGTGGGGAAACCGTTAAGATTGAGGATTTAAAATACACTGAAGCGTTGTCATCTCGACGTGTACAGGCATTTTATGTACAGAAACAATGCCTAGAGGGACAAACGGGCCTCCTTCCACCTTCATAGCTGTCAGAATGCTTTTGCATTTTATTTATTTCCTTCTACTAATACAGAAAACCTGGTCCTAGTGTCCCCGCGTAGAGCCAGCCACAATCACGTCTCGCTGTTATGGCCGTAAACAAATTAGACATCTAAGCCATCCCATAGCAAATGAACCACTCAATTATAAGCTTGAAATTGATTCTGGCCACAGCGGAGGTTATTGATCCTCTAAATGTTTGTCTCCGTGCTCTCGTCAATTGTGATTGCTCCAAACAACCACCACCCCCAAAAAAAACCCCGCTGTCTGCGTTACAGGCGGCATTGTTTATGGTTTGCCATAATCCCTCCTGACTAAATCACAACCCTACAAACTTTTTTTCTCCTCTACTTTTTCTGCATTTCTATAGAAACTGTTTCATTTATTTCTTTATATATAAATATCACTTCACAAGTAAACATCAATTTGCATCACTTTGCTTTCAAGGATTCTGGAATTTCTTTTTTCTTTTCCTTTTACTCGCCTCAAAATGAAGTTATCACTGCTCAGCAATGGATGGCGCCTGCCAAACCGCCGTCACGTCCCATCACTGTTCTGGCAACACGCGAGGCAGATGCCAGGGAGGCGAGGACCTCAGCGCGGGCTAAAACCAATCCACCGGCGCTTTAAGAGGCTTTCAGAAAGTACAGCGCAGGTGCCACTCACCACGGCTTTCACTCGGCTCCCCAAGTTTTGACCAATCTGCTGACAGTTGTATGAAATTCAAAAGGACCACCGCAGAACGCGGCTGCCAGGCCACGTGGGGACGGCCAGTTCCGTAAACTCCACCTGACTTTAAAACAGTGTTTCTGGACCCTTCTCGTGATAGCAAGTTTATGGAGTTTTCCGTTTCCTGAGAAATGTGAGGAAAAAAACGCACTTTTACACCTGATAGTAACAATCTGCCTGATTCTCTTTCTCTTTATTTATCAATAAGTAAACAAATAAATGTCTTGTGTGTGAAGTCCTTTACCCCCTTTTTCAAGATAAGTTCACCATTTAAAATCCTTTTAAATCATAGATGCATTAAACTGTGTGAAATAACAAGAAGAAATTTAAAAACGGATTTGAATTTGAATTGGTTTTCTCTTTCTAAATGCTGTACAGGATCTGTTCTAAAGATCCTGAGCTGACAGAGACTTTGTTTTAGCTATAATACACCCAGTTTAATTTGCCAGGGCCTTTTAATTCAGCTGATACTCACTTGTTAAAATCCAGTTCAGATTTTTTTTAAATGAAATTTCACATTTAATGGGTGCACCGCTGCCTTCCCTGGCCCGCTCTGTCTGTTTTTCTATGTCGTGTGCTATGCTGGTGGGGACAGGAAAGAGGCCGGGAGTTTTGTGGCTGAGGTGTCCCAGCCAGTAGCAGAGCTGCTTTTCACAGCTGCTTCTGAAAGTCCCCGCATATCAAAGCGTTCTGCTCTCTCTGGGGGGTGTAGCCGTTAGCACGGGAATGCCCAAAGTCAGACATGTGCCATGCCTTCTAGTTTTCCTGTGGACAGAGTTGGTGCCAAGCATCTGATCCCCCCCCCCCTCCTCACGTATACACGCACAATACATACATGTGCATGCGTGCATGTACCTATTGTACATGTAAATATGCACACACTCAAAACTCTATTTTTTTATGTTGAATAAGAACTTCCAGTAAAAACAATGGTATTGCTATTCATAAAAAACACCATAAAATACTATACACTAAACAAGATATCAGCTTTCAGAATCTTCTGGAATTCCGTCAGTAGCTTAAAAGGCTCAAGAGTTATGGTGCGTTATTTTGTATGGCAGGCGACGGCTTGGATATAAATGGTTAATAGTTTTTTGAAGGATTTCTGATCCATAATAATACATCTATCATGCCGTGTTACTTTGTGAACAGAATTACAAGAAGCAATATCAAGCAACCCACTTCCCAAAGGTTGACGTTCCTCTTGTTTTTTTCTTTTTTTAATATATTTTTAACTGAAGCCTTAAAACGTTGACATTTGTATCCTTCATGAAAGCCTTTACGTCCTTAACGACATGGCAAGATGCATTCTTATCTTGAAAATGTAGTCATTACCACCACAAAGTGTCCAGATTCCAATGGAGACTTTGGCATTTGTGGAAGAAGTAATGGCCCTCATCTCCCATGTGCCTTTACCTGACATGCAGCCCCATAACATCAATGACTGAGGACACTCCTCAGGCAGCCATCTTTTTAAATTTCTCTGGACGTATACCAAACAGGTTCCAGCATCATCCCCCTGTTGATGCAGATTCATCACTGAAGACTACTTTCATCCCCTCGTCCACAGTCCATGATAGCTTTCTTCATCCCACTGTGAGCTTGTTTTTTTCTGTTTAGGTGATCCCGACAGCTTTTGTTTGGCTTTTGCACATGCAAACTCAATTCTATCTATTTAACTATTTTCTTTTTAACTGAAGAACAATTAGACATTTTAATCTGATGCAGGAGTTGATTTTAGAACTGAAAATTACAGAGCTATTACAGAATAGTTTCCTCAGAATTTAGTGAGTCCGTATTATTTGTTTCCTATAATTGATCCAGAAATCACAATTTGACTTCCTACATGTATTATAAGTCTTTATTTTTTAATTGTTTTTTTAATGCCAGAGGGACAGAATTTTGAAGGAAAAAAAGGTATGTCTCTGTGATTATTTTTTTCTACAAAAATAAAGAATTAAAAGAACTAGGAGGAGTTGGGATTATATCATTTTTGCCAGGGGTTGCAACTGGTGGCTATTACTTAAAGCTAAAGGTAGCGAAAGCTAAAAGAATACCTATTACAATATTAAAAAACACTATATAATATATCCTGAACCATTTCCCGGTTAATTGAAATCCCTGCCTGAGAATGAAAGCCCGAGCTTGCAGTTTGCTCCACTCTTGTGTTGCCTCTATTCTAAAAAGTAAACGCTCATGTGCTGTAAGCGACGCGAGCGCCGTAAAACAAAGAAGTCTAACTTTGATGCACAAAGCACGGCTGTTCCCTCAGCGAGGAAGGAACGCTCCAGCTATGTGTCTTTTTTAACCACAATTACATGTGTGTGAGCTACACTTTATGGTAAATTAGTTTCAAACCACTTGATCCTTGATGCCTGCCAAGGCGGTTCGCTACAAAACTTCAGGCAGTGCATTTAGGAACATGTACACTTCAAAGGTATGAAACTCTTACCTTGAGAATGATTTAACAGTTGGCTTGAAAGCGATGTACCCTTCATTAAAAAGTAGAGCCAAAAGTCCTTTAGACACTGCAGCACTTCAAAACTAAGGGGAGGGCTTTCCATTAACTCAATGGAAAAGGGCTGGAGGACTGAATGGCGGATGTCTGCGTGTGTTTTTGTTCCTCTATGTCTTTGCACTAGAAATGGCCACGGATCCATTAGCCTGATTTGTCACAGCGGGAGCACCCCAAAGATCTCTTATCAGCTCAACGTACCTCTCGAGTGGCGAGTCTGTCGCTCATCTCCTCCGCCTTTGCAATGTTCCCTTCAGCTATGGCCTTCTCTATGCTCTTTTCTAGGCCGGACTGCAGAAGAGGAGAAGGGGAAAAAAATCAGATTTTTTCCCTTTTTTTTTTTAAATAGGAGTGGAGAAAAAAAAAATCAAAGAGTTACTTGGAAAGTCCCCAGGGCTCTATTTTTAATATGATTGCCATTACTACAAATATGTAGATTTTGCTTCACAAATGAAAACCTTTTTGATTGGATATTAGAGAGGAAATCTTAGAAATGCTACAGGAGATTACCAAACATAAATGTGCTTCTTTAATTACACATTTCCATTACGGGCCAAAGCAGGGGAGGGTGGGAGGGGAGGCGTGGGTAAGAGAAGCCCCCAGTTACTGATGGCAAGCCAGTTCTGCTGTGATGAGCTCAATCGGACAGAGCCAACATATTTCTGCAGCCCCCCAGAATCTCATCAGGGTTGGAAAATACACCGGAAAGAGGCCGTAATTATGAATTTGGCCCCTCTAATATATTCTGACTGTAAAAGTAAAGAAACAAAACCACACATTTTGACATCAAACAGATCAGTGAGAAACTTTTCCCGGTGACTTGCAAACAGAAATGAAAAAATGTATTTTTATGGAATACAAGCCATTAGCAAATAAATTATGACATCTCGCCAGTGGCAGCTATAACATACTTACAGCTCTTATGCAAATTATTGTGTTAAAGTCTTGCCAGTATCAAAATAATATTAATTACAAGACTCGGCATTTGAGGAAAGAAGAAGTCCTTCATTATGTTGATGTGACAAGTTCTGTTTCATTCCGCTAGTTAATCGTTTCTTTTATCCCCTCATAGTTACCCGATTCAAAATGAGGCTAAATCAGAAAAAAAAGAAACTCAATTTTATGCTGCTCTGAGATAAATTAAGCACAAAATACTCCAAAATAATCATTAAGAGGATTTCAAACTGAAATGACTACAGTTTCCATTCACTGGGTCAGTTATACTATGCAAGCTTTCGTGTGTGTATATATATATATATTTCTTTTCTTTTTTTTTCTTCTAAATGTTTTTCTTTTCTTGCTTTATTGTCAATTTGCATGCGTTGGCAGAAAGTGTTCATCTTTAAGTTAAGAAATGCTTTCAAGTGAAATAAAGTTTCTGTTGATTTTTTCTTTTTCTTTTTTATTAATCACAACTAAATTAAATAGAATTTGCGCATATACTTTATTATATAACCATTCATTTCAGCGTTTCAGCTGTTGTCACAGAATCTGTGCAAAGGTCCCTGAGCACCGTGTTCTTTTGTGGAGAAACATTTGGATTTACGTTATGTTTTTTTTTTCTTGGGGAAAATCTACATCTCACATTAATCTCCACTACAGCAGAAAGGAGATTCATCCTAATCGTATCACTTAAATGTAGCGGAGCATAATCCCTGATACTCTTCTCTCTGTCAGGTTGACTTGGTACAGAGGGCTCCTCTAGCCCACATGTCAGATCACATAAAACAATAAGAAGATACATTGGCACTGAGGCACAAAGGATGTGAAGGTGTGACTAACAGCTACGACAGACAGAGAATTACACCTCGGAGGATAAGTTGGAAGGTAGTCTGTTACCTTTGGTGGGGGTCTGGAGCATGCAGGGGGCTGAAATCGATCATTTACACCAAAGTACTGCTTAAGCTCATTCCAGGGCTTCTCTCGTTCCTCCTGATGCTCTCTGACAGCAACAGAAAAAAAAAGGCTGTTGATGTTCACAACGAGCAGAGCAGAACTACAGTAATACAAACCAGCGGTACATTCGGCAGGCCTAATTCCACTCCAAACAGGATTTTTACAATTGTGATGAAATTATAGCAACGCAGTTTTAGGTTTTAGTGCAATACGTTGGTTCCCTGAGACCTAAAATCCTTTCGAGACCATACTAAACAATTATGGTGAAAACAAATGTGTTTCTGTCTGAGTTGACCAATTAATACCGAAAAGTATTACTCTATTTTGTGTCCTTCCTTCACTTGTAACAAACAAAATATGTTAACCTTCTAAAAATATCTTATTTCTGAAACTATTTCCAGGTTGTTTTCCACAATCTGATCCCTCAGTTTCCTCTAGGGTCCCAAGTGACACAGACTAATCGTATCAAGATGCTGAACTTCTAGTATTCCATTGAGTAAAAGACACTAAACTAAAAAGTGTTAGCCCTGTGGTGTCCCGTTTCTGACTTTATTATGTGGAGTTGAACTGTTTAGTAAATTGTCAGCAGCTAGACTCCCTTGATCACACAGTGCAACAGGCTGTTACCTTGTCTCTGAAGGCGCTTCACTTTCTGCTGCTGTAAAATACACAAAAGACACTGTCACTGTCATTTAGTCAAGATAGGCTAATAAAAGACAGCCAAACCCAAGATTTACAGACCACTCGGGTAAGGTGCATCAATATGCGGTTTCATTATATGAATGTGAAGTTCCTGACCCTTTTTGCGCCTCCTTCTTTTTCTCTTTTCAGGGATTTTCATTGTCTTGATTTGCTCTTTCTTCTTCCGCAGTTCTTCGAATTTCTTAAAAGCACACAGTGAATTGAATTGGCAGCATCGCATTCATTTATGCATTCTTATTCATTTATTTCTGCCAAAACACATACAGCGTGTATTATACAAGGCACCCAAATCTTAATAATACATCATTCCACTTAGTTGTCAACTAAAACAATCAGTTTTGGGGGGCATGGTACACAGGGCATTACACCTACAGTCTGCTTTACTTCTGCAGAGCCCCAAAGCAGTAACCCGATAGCTGCTACTGGGAAGCAGCTCCCCGCATATAGCCAACAACCTACTTGCCACATTTCCGGGGATATACCGGGCATAGTGCTGCTCGGGGAGCCGATGTCAGCATCTCTGTCGGCGTGGGTTGACTGTAGCTGCACGGCCGACGGAGAGTTATCAGCGGTACACGTCAGTTTTTCAGCTAAACCACTTCTACCGTCCCGGTTGTGCTGATTATCTCCCTGCTCGTCCTCTTCCTCGTCTGGACTAAGCTCTTCTTCAGTTATCCCTTTCGGCAGTAGTCCGCTGTACATAGTGACTCGGTAGTTTTTATTCACATTACACAGATTTTTAATGCTTCAGTTTGGGGAAAACGTACAGAAAGTATTGCACCGTAGTGTAAACAGCCGAGGACAATCTTCCATTTCCGGGTAAACACTATGACGCGCGTCTTTCGGAGCCCCCTCATTGGCTGATTACTGGTGCTAGTACACACAGTATCCAATCAGACCTGCTTGCCGACAGTTTAACAAGGGCGCGTGGGAACCAAACAAAAGTTGTCATTGGTTGTTTTTGTAAACTCGACCTGAAGAAAGATTTGCGATGATCTCAAGTGCGTCTGCACATATGGCGTATTATATGGTGTACTTAACGGCTAAAGGTCACGAAATAGTTCTTGAGATGTTAAAGGCATTTTAGGGGTTAATAGACCTAAGAGCTTGTTATTAACTTTAGAAAAGTGAAGAGAAAACTGTTGTGGACCATTTCTAATTGGGGTGAACCAGAGTACTAACAGGGCCATGAATTACCAATAATCATTCAAACGTTAACCTATATTTGTGCCATGTTCTGGTTGAGATAAGCTTCCTTCTATGACCGGTAGTTCGCAATTTGCTCAAAGTGCTCAGGGCATTACATTATTATTAGAATGATTAGCATGCAAATCTGGTATAGCCCCCCCAGCACTGGCACAGGCATCTACCCTTAAATTGCTCTTTCACAGTCATTCACATTAGACTCCCTTTTGGTTGCATCTTATTGCAGTAGTGCCCATAATATACATAAATTATAGCCGGTATTTTTGTCCCATATGAATGCAGCATAAAGGATACTTCCCATGACTGCATCGTATACTGTATGTTAAAAGATCCATCTGTGTTGTATGCATATTACTGTGTGCTGTATTTGAATTTTGACTTGGAATCCTGTAAAGTTTACAGACTTCAAAAAAGCACAAATAATCATCAAGTAAATGATCAGACAAAGGGAAAATGCATTTTATATGTGGTTCTCTAATTAAAAATGTAATATGCTTTTGTTGTTTTTTTAGATTTAATTTTTTTGTTAATTCTAATGGGTTTCCCTCATTTTTGTGTAAACACTATGTGGACAAAGTTAACATTGTAGCTCGGGATTTCCAGGGGCTTATTGTTTGCTTTATGTTTCAATAAGACATGTTAAATAAAAGACAATCGCTAAGATATTTAACTATATTTAAAAGCAGTCCTAAGTTGAAGCACCAAAACATGTTTGAAAGCATTTGATCACAAGCTAATCTGATCAGACATTCAGCAGAGGCTCTTCACACACATAAACAACATTATTAACGCTTGATTCTGAGCCCACATCGTTTGACCCAAATGAAGTTCTAAGAAAATACAGAGACCTTACTCTCTCCTTGACCCTCTCATAGCCAAATGTGAGAGATTTACAGTCCTTTTTTCCCTAAATGAAATGTGAATTAAAGTTGCCTGATCAGGCTTATGCTATATTGAATGTCATCTTGGATGCCTTGAAATATCTCATCCTCCTAAATATGCAGCCATTAGCCGGTATCACTCACTCGGCATTATCGTGACTTTAATTACATGTGTGACAAGTTCACGGGCACATCAGGGACTGAAGGTAAATGAGAGTCACAAAGTCCTGCTAATACTAAACAATTTTGGTTTTATAGGTCTGAATAATTTTCTTATTGATTACCAGGCTTTATGTTCTTTTTCACACTTGAATTAAAGTCTCTCAGCTTCCTCGCCATCCATGTCTCCGTCTCTCCCTCTCTCCCTGGCACGTGCTCCAGTTCATTATTTCTGTCATTTCTTGGTAATTTGGAGTTGGCTGTTTAAAACTTAGAGCCTCTTATTAAGTTTTGGCCATGGTGGATAAGAGGCAGGACTGTAAGAGCACACAGATAAACTAATCATCTTAAAACCCTAATTATTAGTATCTTACTGTGACAGACTGTTTTTGCGAGCCAGCCAAATTGAGCCTCAAATGAGGAAAGGCATATCTGTGGAAGTGGTAATAATTTTAAGTCATCTCGATCTGGCTTGGTGTGGCAGAATTCATTAGTGGAGATTAGCACTGTGTGTACAAAGTAAATGAGATATCTAATGGCAAACGTGGAGGTCTGGGGACTCTTAATTTCCTCCCCAGTATGAGGGATGATGTTAAGAGGTGATTATATATATTTTAACATTCGGGTTTCAGGCACGTCAACTTGTCTGCCCCTATACAAACAGTTACACTAAACAGTGCCACTAAATTGTTGACCCCTCGCCTTCCTCTGGGTTTGTGCTGCAGAGGGGTGACCAACATGAACCCCAAATCAGATTAAGCAGTGTTCCTCTGATGCAGTGACGAGCTGGGTTTTTGTGAGGGTACGAGGGGAAGTTAATTATGTGGGTAAAGGAGAAGGTTGGGGGAAAAAATAATAAGATTACAAAGAATAATTTGCTGATATAATTACACCAAAATTGGGTACACACAATCGTAAAATACATGTATTGCTTGACCTGGGTTAGCCAGTGAAATAAATCCTCCTTCTATAGCCTTTGTTAATTTGTTTTTATCATCTCCAAGTGGTGTTTGTGCAGGCAGTTCAATTTGCATGTGTAATTCCACTGTGCAAATTGACAACAAGTAGATAATTCGAGGAAATGGGCTGGTTGCAGGCCCCTGCTATCTTCCCAAGCCTATTCATTTTGAGGAACCGCTGAGGCATGAAACTCATACATCAACTATTTCCTGACAACGCTTAGGCTTATTGTCCCCTAAAATGTCATTACAGCCATTATTTATGAAGCTAATTCATTTATTAAACCATATTTACTCTGACAGAATTTGTCACATTCTATCCATATCCTGAGCGTTGCTTTTGAATGGCGCCTTTCAATGAGTATGTGCGGACACGTACAGCTCAAAGTTTGGAATCAGCCCCATATGTCACTCATGGTCACTGGAACATTGCACGAAAAACAAATCAGTAGCTCGTTGGTTTAGAGGCCTATTAACTTCTTTTGGGGAGGGGGGCATGGCTCAAGCCTATATTTTGTGTCACACAAGTCCACTGAAAGAAGTTTTTCTGATCACCTTAATATGTTTATGCTCTGCTCAAGTAGACGATCGTCATTGGATAACTCTGTAGCTGTTCGAGTAGGACTAACCCCCCCCCCCCACTCCCACTGACAGTCTCCCACTGAAACAAGCATAGATTAGCTCGTTTCAAGGCGTTGCAGTCAGAAGTTGTTGCATCAAGCGCCCTGGCCTGTTGCTGCTGACTTTCTGGATCTGTCAGTTTAGAGCCGCACACTTTTCCTGACAGTGTGGATAATTTTCAATTGTGAGCGATGAAGTAACACAAATGGGTGGGGTGGGGGTGGGGATGTCATAAATTTTAATGTTACACGTTCTCCCTGGATAATTCCGTCACAGCATTCTCTCGCATCTCTTTCTTTGGACTTACCTGTCACCCAAAAGCACTTATCACAGCAGTGGCGATGAGTTGTGTTTGAACAGTTTTACAGTATTGATTTGGAAGCATGACATTTTAATTAATACAGGCTGTTAGCTGTCATATAGGCAGCCAGCCTCGTTGGTTGGAATATGAGACAAGCAAGGTGGGGGCAGTGAAGATAAGACTAAAGCACTTATAGGGAAAAAGGCTGCAAAAGAAGAAAAAAAAAGGAAGGAGAGAGACAGTCATGGGTGGAATTTAAGGTGGAAAAAAACACAGTAATATCTGTGGGCACTGTATTCCTGTCAAGACCCATTCTGTGGCAGATAACCCAAATCAGAGAGACGCAGCGTGCCCTCTGTCTTCCACAGGTGGCAGAGCGCAGCGCGGTACTGGGAGGATGTGTTGTCAGCCGGCCCAGAGAGACGACCAGGGGGAAATTAGGTAACTTTGTAGCACTCCATTGAACAGCAATAAGCTTTTAGGGCTTAGCAAGCATAAACACATTAAACTGATGAGATTCATCAGCACTCTTGTGTCAAATCTATTGAGCCCACAGGCAGAGCTCAAATCCTGCACACCACGCCACGTCCCCTCCATGCTTCCTGCTTATCCAGAAGGAGCCAGGTTAGTCTTTTACATTAAGCCTTAAGATTCTTATTGACCTTTTTACCTTTAGATGAATTAAAATGGTTAGCCCTTAAACTACATGGAAATTACATATCATTATAAAATTATAGAATATTATTATCATCATTAATATGTTCATTTTGGCTCACATTTGAGCAGTTTGAATACACAAGAAAATAACATGCACCATAAGAAGAGGTAAGAAGTTGAACATACATGTTGTTTGTACATGCAATATGCATCTATTTGCAATCTGGTGGAGTCTTATCGCTTTCAGTCATTTCAGGGCAATCCATGCATTTCTGAGCAGGGTAAATCGGTTATACATTTGCTTACGCTGCACGTGTGGTAGTAACTGAATGTCTGGGACCAGCATGATGCCGAACAGGAGCACACAAGGCATTTCTTCATTTGCAGTTAGTTCACCATACTTTTGGTATCTAATTGGAGTAATCTCAGAGCTGCAAAGCTGAAGGACCTTAGCCTGATAAAAATGATACATTTAAATTGAAATATTTCTTCTCAAAGGTAAGAAGGCCCTTCAACTTAATTCCAGCCATTTATCTGTTGTCTGTTCCTCTCCAAATCATTATAGCCCCTCGCCTTTTTGGATAGTTTCACTGGAGGCAACCAGATCGGCATGAAATTAGCTCAGTTTGAATCTTTATATGGTCCAATCAGATGAGCTGAGATGTAATCTTTGCTGGCCTGCCCTACCAGAGTCCGACCCCTCAGATGAAACGGACTACATATTCATAGGTTCACTTGCATGGTTGATTATAGCAGCATAAATTGAACGTGCAACCTTTCTTCTGTTTTTCTTTATCCAATTTCCCTGTGTGCAAAGGAAAGATTGAATATTAAACACGAGACAACCCCCCCCCCCACCCTGCCCTGCCCATTTGAATCTATGAAAAAAATCACATTTGATTTTGCACAACCGCACATTCCACGTCTCAACAGATTGTTGTTTCCCTCCCATGATTTCCAGCAATCCACTGTGGATGCGAGGCAGGGATGCGTTTTGGAGCTAAATTGCGCGTGTGCCGGGATAACTGTTCATTACTTAGCCTGAGACAAAATAATGCCTTGTTGTAATGGGAAATATTACCTGATGAATTAATTGCTACGATATGATCTAGGGTAGGAGGTGTAAATGCCATCTAAAATTGCATGCAACAAAACAAAGGAACTTGACAAATTTGCATGGGAAGAACTAAACTATGCATAAATACAAAGGCTTCATTAGGAAAAGCTGCCTACTTAAGATTGATAAAGAATACAAAGTGAAGAGAAAACTGTCTGCCTATGCACTCTACAAGTGTGTGTATGTATGTGTGTGTATATATATACAGTTAGAAATTTCTGTATAGATGTGTGTGTGTATGTATATGTGATATACATACACATGTATATGTAATACATATATATCCCTTAAAACAAAAATTCTCACAGTGATGCTACGTCATTTTTTTTTTCATTATTAGATTTGACCGCCAGAGGGGATTGTCTTCTGCAGTGGTTCAGCATTTTTAATTGACTTATTGCACAAAATGCCAATTTAGAAACAAGGAATTAAATTGGTCAGTCCCCAGATAACAAATATTCAAATGTACCGAACCAACATACTAATGTAATTTGTATTATTGTTTCATTATGCAGCACAACCGTTACAAGGTCTAAAGACAAAGCCCACAAAACTAGTTGGGTTGATGACATTTGACAGGAAGATGTCTGTCTCTTCCAAAAGGCTGTCCATCACAGTGGTGTGACGAGGTGAAAAGGCAGGGAAGCAGCTTTGTTTTAGCTGAATAGATAAATATATATACCCAGAGAAATGATTCCGCAAAAATAAATACGCACCACCTCTGTTTTGTCATTTGAAATTATGGTTTTGTTTTTGGTGGCAGTTTTTCAGCTCGGGTTAGTCCCTCACACCTTTAATCTTACTGTCAAAGAACTACTTCCACTTTCAGAACGTTTTTGTTTGTTTGTTTGCAACCCCCCCCCCCCCTCTCCACACACACACAAAAAAAATCTATTCGGCCCTTTTCAAATTGCTAATTAAAGAGCTTGCACCTTACGGTACAGCAGGTTCACAGGTAACCTCTCCATCACAACATCCTGGCACAGGAGGGGGATAAAAGCCCCCATATTGTGGAAATCTCCTTCTCCTAAGAGAAAGAGAGGGGGAGAGAAAGTAAGGAGAAGGCATGCCTTGCCTTCCTCATTACACTGCTGTCATTTACTCTTCATCCCCCGTACTCTTTAGTGGCATTAAGACGGGATGTAAATTTGACAGTTAACGCTGTTAGAAAATGGCTAGTTCAAGAAGGGCAGGAATTAGAGATGGGCATTAGGCGCTGATAAGCTCCTTTCCTCTGCCGCGGCGGCTGCTTAACATTCATGGGAAAGTCATCATCAAACAACGTTATCACAACTCTGTTGACGGCTGAGGAACATCATCACTATGATAATTTTTTTTTATAGCTGTGAGCCAAAAAAGCACTCTTTTATTTCAGCGGTTTGTTAATGAGATAGGAGCTTGTTGGTAGGGGCGAATGCAAACTTGCCACTCTCCGGCGTTTGTTTGAGTCCGCCTCACGCCCCCAACCACCATCTCACCCTCCACACTGTTTAATGTTGCAAGGAGTGGGGGAGGCTTATTTTTTTTTCTATGTGCTCTTTTCGAAGTGCCGTGTGTACATTGCTGAAGGAGGGCCTTTATGTGTACCTTTGCAGATCAGTCGCTCAAAGAGAGGAAAACACGCTTATATCAACAGACGCTGTCCTCTAACAGCCCTGTAGCTGGCAGCTGTCACTCACCTGGGATTTAGCCACAGATCTGAATGGAGGGAGAATTTTTGGTATTCATTGAAGCTGAGTAAACTCCCACCTGCAGCGGCATATGATCTTTACTAATAGTGATGAGAAGGCCTCTTAAACTGTCGGATCTGGTGTGTGCAGTAATTATAGCTGTAAATCATCTCCATTGTTTCTTCCTCTGTAGTTAATGTGCTCAGACAGACAGTAAAGGCTCAGCTTGGTGTTTGCTCAGATGCTTCTTTTTTTTTTTCTGCTGCCCTGCCGCCACCGAGGAGCAATCCACATGTGCACTAGCTGCCGAGGCTAAGCAGCTTTCTCGTGGATAGGGATGCAAACTGTGGGCTACAGATACCAAAATCTGATCTGGGGGTTATCACTGTTTGTGTAGTGGGTTAAGAGAGATTTGGTATTTGGAAATAGCCACCAAGGGAGACGACAAATCATCTCTGAGTCGTTTTAATGACTTCCGAAACTTTTGTTGCAGCCACAGTTGGAGAACAATGGTGAAACGATGGTATTGTGCTGCTATGCATCAGTTTGTGATTACATTTCAAAGCGATTATTATGGAACATGGCAGGAAGTGAGCCTATAAGATCCATATTTCGACTCCAAGTCAGCCCCGTAGCCAACATGAACCATAAATGCAAAACGCCTTCTTTGAGTACTTTTAAAAAAAGACGTCATATCTCTATTTCTCTACATCCAAGTCTATCAGAATCAGAAATGTGGCCAATAAGCGTGACGCATAATTCGCACGGTGACTTTGTTTTAGAGCTCCTACTCATGATATGTCACACTGTCAGTGTGTTTTAGTTCTATTCAAATGATGAGAGACTTGTTTGAAAAGAGCAATGGTTTGTGGTGTGTCTTCTCAAAGCGTACTTAAAGTACCTAAAAGAGTTTTCTTAAATTCTGTCACACAGCCCTGACATCTCAAAACCAGGTACAGGAGCAAAGCATCAATGTTGATTCGCCATGATGTCACAAAGCTCTCTTTAATCATGGTGGCAGATGAAAAAGTCAACACTGTCTGGCATAGAAGTACAGCAGACAGCTTTTTGCAATAAATTTCTCCGGCGTCAATTAAATTGATGGTGCTCCTAGGTATTGTAGTGATCATCTGTGTCTTTGAAGACAGACTCCATAATGACAGCTGGATAGACTCAGTTTTTACCTCAAATATTTTGAAGGCAAACATTTCTAAACAACTTGTTAAATTAAGTTTGTTTGTTACCCTGTTTGAGGCCCTATGGCTGAGACGCCAGTCCGTGCATTTGAATGAATATGGGTGTGCAAAAGTTGAAGGTTCTGCTTCCATTTCACCCTCTCGGAAACAACAACACACACATCAAAGGAGTTATTACAAGCAAGTTTTGCTTTTATTTTAGCAATAAAAGCAGCATTACTTTCTGTTCTGGGATTAATAAACATAACTGCACTTCCCTTTGGGCTCAAACTTCCACCAAATACAAGCCTAGAAATTAATATTGTTGAAAGCAACAAAAAAAACAACAACAAAAAAACGGTGGCTCTCTCATTAAAAAGCAAACGCCGAAAACTTACCCGCGAAGCTTTGTACAAACTACAAACAACGTCCCACTTTCCAGGGACGTAATCTTCATAAATTTTGAACACATACACTATATTGCCAAAAGTATTTGCTCACCCATCCAAATTATCGGAATCAGGTGTTCCAATCACTTCCATGGCCACAGGTGTATAAATTCAAGCACCTAGGCATGCAGACTGTTTTTACAAACATTTGTGAAAGAATGGGTCGCTCTCAGGAGCTCAGTGAATTCCAGCGTGGAACTGTGATAGGATGCCACCTGTGCAACAAATCCAGTCGTGAAATTTCCTCGCTCCTAAATATTCCACAGTCAACTGTCAGCTGTATTATAAGAAAATGGAAGTGTTTGGGAACGACAGCAACTCAGCCACGAAGTGGTAGGCCACGTAAACTGACGGAGCGGGGTCAGCGGATGCTGACGCGCATAGTGCGAAGAGGTCGCCAACTTTCTGCAGAGTCAATCACTACAGACCTCCAAACTTCATGTGGCCTTCAGATTAGCTCAAGAACAGTGCGCAGAGAGCTTCATGGAATGGGTTTCCATGGTCGAGCAGCTGCATCCAAGCCATACATCACCAAGTGCAATGCAAAGCGTCGGATGCGGTGGTGTAAAGCACGCCGCCACTGGACTCTAGAGCAGTGGAGACGCGTTCTCTGGAGTGACGAATCGCGCTTCTCCATCTGGCAATCTGATGGACGGGTCTGGGTTTGGCGGTTGCCAGGAGAACGGTACTTGTCTGACTGCATTGTGCCAAGTGTAAAGTTTGGTGGAGGGGGGATTATGGTGTGGGGTTGTTTTTCAGGAGCTGGGCTTGGCCCCTTAGTTCCAGTGAAAGGAACTCTGAATGCTTCAGCATACCAAGACATTTTGGACAATTCCATGCTCCCAACTTTGTGGGAACAGTTTGGAGCTGGCCCCTTCCTCTTCCAACATGACTGTGCACCAGTGCACAAAGCAAGGTCCATAAAGACATGGATGACAGAGTCTGGTGTGGATGAACTTGACTGGCCTGCACAGAGTCCTGACCTCAACCCGATAGAACACCTTTGGGATGAATTAGAGCGGAGACTGAGAGCCAGGCCTTCTCGTCCAACATCAGTGTGCGACCTCACAAATGCGCTTCTGGAAGAATGGTCAAAAATTCCCATAAACACACTCCTAAACCTTGTGGACAGCCTTCCCAGAAGAGTTGAAGCTGTTCTAGCTGCAAAGGGTGGACCGACGTCATATTGAACCCTATGGATTAGGAACGGGATGTCACTTAAGCTCATATGTGAGTCAAGGCAGGTGAGCAAATACTTTTGGCAATATAGTGTATATCAGAAATCGTACAGCTTTCTTACAGTGATGCACGGCACCCTTAAATGCACATCACAACAGAACTAAAAATTGAATAAATCCAGATAAGATGCCATTAGGAAAGCAGATAATCCTGCCTTTTGTAAAGGTAAATATGATCAAACCCTCCATTTGGCCAAATAAAAGGTGCAGAGTAAAATAGCCCAGATATCAAGTATAATGACACTAAATGGCACTATAATGACGCTAAACAATAAAGCACAGCACTGAAAACCACAAATGAAAGAGTCAAATACAATAGAAAGGATCATTTTCATTTTATATCTTCACAAACATTGCCTAATGCTCAACAAAATGACATTTATGTCATCAATCCAATTTAAACTAAATCCATTAACTCTAACTTTGTTTCTCTGCCCTGTTGGAATATAAACAGTGTCTCCACTCTAATGATCTTTACTGAGCGATTCTTACAAAAACTGTCATCGTGTAAATCTGTGTTTTGTAGAGTTTGGAGCTGTTTCTTTCTCAGGAAAATATCTGTCACGGATTATGTGCTGTCCTTTTCGAATCAACGGCCATTCTGTCCTTTGAGGTGCATTATCCCCACTTTGCAGAGGTTTCCAGGCCATTTGTCAGGTTAGTCCGCCCATCCGCTGCACTGGAAACTGCCTGTGTTCTATTATTTGACATTTTGTGGCTAAAAAAAAACACAAGATCAACCTCAGCCCCCATTCTGGGAGCTGTTATCATTGCCAAACAACTGGTTAGAGTTTTTTTTTTTTTAATGATTGAATTCTAAATGATCTGATGCGGGGTTAGGTACTTGCCACGCCAACTTCTAGAGCTCCAGTTTGGTTTTTCTTCTTTATGATAATGAAATGTAATTCCTTCCTTCACTGACATGCAGTGCTCTTGCACTCAGTAAATTATTCCCTTTTTGCCCTTACTTCCATATTTTGAAACCATTACTTAATCACATTGTCAAAATCCCCATTCCTTCTCATCAATCCCACACTGAGCTTTATTTGCAATCCGCTCTGTCTTTTGCCCTCCCTCCATTTCTCTCATTCAGTTTTGCTCTGCATTGGTGTTTATTTATTTTGAGGATGACTGGATTACCCCTACTGAAATAGCTGTTACTCAGATTTTAGGTCATATGCCAAATCCATTAGGGAGAAATAAACAAATAACCCCACTTTTCTCTGCCATCCATAGTGGCCTGCTGTTTCTCATCTTGTTGCGGCAGAGTTTCACAGTGATGTTAATGCAAAGTAATCTGCAAACATTTTGCCTCCCGCTGTTTTAATGGCTATTGTGTTGTGGGAAATAAGCATTTCATGAAGACGGTACATATGTCAGGAAAGCAGATGAATGAGTTACCGGCTTAGCCACTTGTTCGAGTTGGGATGCAGACCGGCGTCACATTTTTATCAATAACTGGACGCTTTAAGAGCACCAGAACAAGCTGCAGCAGCTTCTCATAATTCATAATGTATTAATTTGTAATTAGCGGGTTTAATGAAACTGATACGGCAGTATTAGTTATTAGGTGTACAGTTTCAGCAGAAACAAATCTGCTCATTCAGTACAATAAATATGACCACATGAAAGAAATAAAGTGAAGAAGCAAAGTGCATTGAAGCTAACGAAGTGCATTACACACTTATTAAAGTCATTTTCTCTTTGCCTCCCAGACCTGGCCAAAAACACTTTCAAATTGTCATTGTACTCCAAGGTAGGCTGTGTGGAGCTTTTTTTTTCTTCTTTTTTCCGCCCCCTTGTTAACTTTGAAGTAAGCTCAGAAACGTATAGGTAGACAGGGGTGGCATCAAATAATCAGCAACTTCAAAAAGCATGCAGCCACTTAGCACTCCTAAAGCTAATGTCCCCAAGACATTCAGAATGGAAATTATTCAAACTCATTTAGTGGCAGCAAATTGGTCTAAGTTCAATCAGAAAACAGACTGACACTGAACAAGAAGTGCAGCCTAATTATACTTGTTTGTCAAATGAAAATTTCATTTGGGCCGAAATGAAACCTCCGAGCAACTTCTTTTAAGGTGAGCTCCTAGTTGTATTATCAGCTAAATGCAGTAAAATCCATAATCATACGATGATAATGAAAATGGAGCCAATGTTAACATTCAGGCTTCAAATGCCCCAGGCACATGGTGATAAAAATTAAGTACCATAGTCCTCTGCCAGGCACGCTGACACCCGGGCTGGTCTTTAGCCTCTTAGATGCGTTTTTGCATTTTAAAAACTTTATCAAAGCACTGTTGCAATGTGGAAAATGTCAACGTGAAATGCACTGAAGGCAAATTGGAATTTCATTAATAGTAAAATTATTGCTTTTGACTGATGTATTACTATGCTTGTTAAAGCTGGGGAGTGGAACGCTCGTCTGTCTGGTCGGCAGCCTTGCCTCCTCTTGTCCTATGCCATTTGCTAAAAGTTAGAGATCTGCTTTGCAACTCTAAGCGGGGTTGCAAAGTTGCTCAAGTTGCAAGAAGCAAAGCGCATCCAGTGTTAAGAAATCTGTCTAATTGGTATTAACTGTTAGAAGCAAGTATACGTGCCAAGATTAGAACTTTATGAACAGGAAATTAGATGTGAAGATTAATTTTGGCATATACTTTAACATGGGGCTGATGATTGACCGACACAATGGGGATTTGTGAAAAAGCGCACTGCAGTGTCTTTACATTGTAATGTGTGGTGACAGGCAGTCTCACCTATCAGCCACAGGCCCTCCAGAGCCCACCAGGGATTGGTTTCTCGGGTAAATAGGCCTCTACTGGCGTGAAGGTATGGCTTCCCTGAGACTCGCACGCATTCATGGAGCCCCGCTGTTTATTGATTTACCCTCTAATCCTCTCAAAGTCAAAATCTGTCAGTGACGGAGGAGGACATGGGAACGGCGTGTCAGATGGAGGACATTTTCTTTAACAGATTCGTTTTGATGGCATACGTGGTACTAATGCTCTCCTGGGGGCTTTCGTATTGTCCAACGCGGCTCAGACCGGACTAAAAAAGCTTTATTGTGCTGAAGCTGACAGATTTAAAATTTAAAACATGTTATGTTGTTTCAGACTGTAATTTGTAAAGACCAATATTCCCCAAAATCTCCTCCAATGAGGTAAAGAGAAATCCTTCTACAGAAGAGGGATGTGTGTGCCGCAGCCTGCCGACGTGAGCTGACTGGTTTTCCAATGAATTTAACAGTATTTGTGGAGTTTATCTTCAAAGTCTTTTGGCCGATGAAATTAATTTGAATTGAAGCTCGCTACCTTTTCAGAAATGGATATTTTGTTCAAATATTAGATGTGGACAGTGCCTAATGCTAGTTTTCTGTTTTACATTAGCTTATTTTTCAGATTTTGCATTGCTTCATAATTTGATCTGAGCAGACTCATTCTTCCGTCTCTCTTAGTATAAATCTCTAAAGTTGTTTTTATTACCTTCAACACTTTTTTCCCTCCCACAGTTACACATTTAGCATAGTGTTAAAAAAACTGGCAACACATATTGGAAAACTAGCCTCATTAGAATATAAAAAAAATTGCTTTCTATTTACTGTTTGGAATCATAAGGCCTGTGCATGCTAAGACATATCTTATTTGTATTATATTAAAATGTTTCCACACTGAAAATGTCTCCTGGTTAAGGAGCCAACGCACCCTCTCATGGAATAGATGCTGCTGTGTAGTCTTTTGTATGCTTTACAACTCTTAGAGATGGACTTGGTCTCATGTACACAAAATTTCACTAACCGTGGACCGAGGTTTTATTTACACTGCCACACGAATTATCTATAATAATCATGTCAGATTCCTAATAATATATCATGATATAGTATTTTTCCAGGATTTTCCCCAGTCAAACACACCTTTCTCTAATCAGGCTGATAGTTGCCGCTCTGTTACGTGTCACACAGCAGTGCAGCCCACAGCAGTACGTTTGCCGATAACATCTACCTTTCACCATCACGCACAAATTACATTGCTACCTGCTTCAGTGCAAGCTCTTAGTCATTTAAAAAAAGATTTTCGGGCCACACAATGTTGTCGGCCCTTTCATCTGCTTTAATGACAGCATTAATTGGATTTGCAATGATGTTCTAGGCAAACTTATTTCAGCGTAGATCACTCAGACGCTGGCCTTCGTGATAACAATGAATTGTGCATTACTGGTACAGAGCAGACCGCTTTCAACACGAGGGGAGTATTTGTAGTGGAACTCTGACCTCTTGTGCCGTAAAGTGGAAGTGCAAATTGCCTGTGCTGTACTGGCAGCTCTTATGGAATATGCTCCATTATCATTTTCATCTAATAAATCATTTTAGACGCTGTTTTTTATTTTATTTTATTTTATTACACTTCCTGCATGTTATGCTTTATGAACCCATTAATTGCCCTTTAAATAACCACAAGGTGAAGTTTTAAAAACCTTTTTTTTTAAAAAGGATGGCCAAGACCCATTCGTGGGTAGTCCCTTTACACTCGGGAGCCGTAAAGCAGCCGTTGTCCCATTCCGAAAGGACACATGTCAGCAACAGTTCGCTGTCGATCATTTCATCGTCGCATTTGCATTTAATTAGCGTTTGTCTCATGTCGCACCCTGGTTCCATTCTTTGGCATGGTTCATGACCTTTGCTGCTTGACACCCGCAACTCTCTCATCATCCCTGTCACCCTCCGCTGAACACGTTTAAGGCTGAAATGTCATCAAATATCCCTAATTTTCCTTAATCCCTCGACAATAGTGCATTAACTCCTGTCACATGCAACAAAGCAGCAGGATAAGGAACTTTTCCCCGAGTTCTGCCTTAATGTCAAGCCATCGCAAAACAATGGGAGTCAGCGATCCATCGAGATTCACCCACAGGTGATGTGAAAAGGGATCCAGTAGTGAAATACTGAAAACTGTACCATCTATCTGTTTAAATGAAACAGAGCACCCATTTCTCATTCAAATTTTATCTCGTATGATTGCTGTTCGAAAGCTGTTAAGCAGTAAAGATAAACATAGAGTAAATGAAGACAGTTGCAAAGTTTAAAGTTATACCTGGAGAGTTCAACTTTACTTCATTAAATCTGTAAACTTCATGCATAATTTTTAAAGGTAAGCATGACCTGGTGGATTCTATGTACATTTAATCATCTCTGCCATCTTTATGTTTGTGTTTAGCTGCTTTAAAAGAATGTTGAAATCAGAAACATTTTAAGTGGGTTTGCATCCACAAAATGTGAAATTAAACTTAAATTTTTTTTCATATTATAAAACCTGTTTGAGCTTTTTTTTAATTCCCACTTGTATTCTAAAAGTATAACTAAAGTTCCCCCTGTGATGTAAATCCATTATTCTTATCAAACACACCACTTAAAAAACTTTTATTAATTTTTTAAATAATTTTCTTCAGCTCTTAGAAGGAATGAAAAAACAATATTTTTTGTCTTTTTGTGAAGTACCTAATATATTTGCAAAACTTTCAATAAGCAAGACCATGTCTTATCTTTTAAGTTGTGAAGTACAGACTTATGTCACTAAAAGGAAAGTTAAGGACTGTATGAGGCCTATTTCTTTTGCATTGTCCATTCATCTCGTGACTCCATCTTTGTGGCCTTGATGAATCCTAATGAAGCGGCAATCTGTCACATTTGCTCCACAATGAGGGTAGCTGGCAAACTTGGTCGGGAAAATGAAACTATTATCTTGGACCAGACACGCACAGGGCTCAATCTAAATAAATAAAGCCAGAGTTATCTAGTGGCCGGTGTGATTACTGTACTGCCAAAGCTGACTTCCAAATTGACTGTCTTATCGTGTTGAAGTGACTTCCGCTGAGTGGAGACAAAAGCAAAATTATCTTTAAATAATAGTTAATGATGGTTACTTGATAAGTTTCCCTGTTACAGTTTTGATCAATGGAGCATGCATTCAGTATATTGCCTATTTAGATATTTGAGATAAACCTGAGTGGTCTCCTTAATGGCTCACAAATTACATTTCTTACTGTGTACGGTAATGACTTCATGGGGCTCTGGCACTCTGTTTGAATTCTTACATGCCGAATACTTCAGGAAAATGAAGGTAAGCAGTGAAGATGCATTTTGGACATCGACTTTGGCAAAGATAATATTCAGTCTGGTGAAGATACATCGTTTTTCAAATACAAACAAGCAAACGCGTGTTAAGTGTTCTCTGGTGAACGGCCCATTTATGAGTTGACCGCTGGTCAGATAATTGAATTGGGACTTTGAGGTAACACATCAGGAGCAGGCTTTTACCACCTCATGTGTAAAAGCCAACAAGTCGAATTTGTTGTGCTCTTCCCACGATACAAAACCCTGTCAGGGGGGAGCTCCTGCCTAGGAAAATGTCAGAGCTATTTTCCTCTTTACTAGCCAATGCAATGCTTGTTTCATAGTAATTGGAATCTTATCCTGCTGTTTGCTCATCATTTCCCGTGCCTAGTTATTCCCCACCTAAACTCCATTTAAGTTTTTAATAACATTTGGAATAGCTCCTGTTGAGGTAAACACAATCTGATTACCTTGATGGATTGAAAATGTATGTCTGACGGTGGTTTGTTTGATTTATTTATACAAGGGACCCTCAAATGGGGGAACTTAAACTGGCACAAACAAACGGGGTCTGTATCTTTTCCGAGAACACAGAGGTTTACAGAAACTGAGATTATTGTTTTGGAAGCCTCGGCATTTCTTTGTTCCCCCGTTGAGGGAGAAATCGATGGCGGTTGGGCTTCAATTGTTTGTTCACATTCACTTTGCTTGTAACGCACAGGAGGAGTCCCTCCCCCACCCATAAAGTCTCCACCCTGTTTAAGAGAAGCTGACTTTGTGTGATATTTCTGAAAACCGAACACATGCACATTCGGTGTCCAAGTGCCCAAGAAGCCAATCAGTAGGAGTCCCTGACCGTTCCGTGATAGTTTAGGATTTCTCTCCCTCCATAAGCCTCTCATTGTGCTGGAGGACCTGCTTTGTACAAGTGCTTGCCAGCTGCTTACCAAATGAGGTTATAGTGTTTCCCTATCAACTGTAAATTTCAATAATTTGTTGGAGGGGCCTCTCACTGTCAGTTTTTATCATATTATCAATGACGACTCAATTTTCCTCCGGCACTCCATCTCAAGCACTGACCCCCGGCCCTATTACAGTCCTGTAATGAAGTGCAATGGAGTGGTAATTGGTCCACATTATACCAGATCAGGTAACAGTAGACTTATTTTCTTATCACAATGAGCCCTGCTGGTGACTCTCAATGAGAAACCAAACACAGTTCCTTTCTTATGCGGGCTATCATCCAAATAACATTTCAGCTTGAGACCCTTTCCCCATTTCAGTTTTCCATTTCAAGATTGCACTCCACATCCCTGAGCCATGCTTTGTTTCTGCTTTCCTCTGCTTTAAAAGTCTCCCAAACAACCGCAGAGGATGTGCAGATATGAGGAAGGGCTTTCCCAGAATGGTGAATTACAGTAAATGAGATGGTAACGTGACCATTGTGCTCCAAAATATTTGACGTGCACTTATCTGCTCTAACCTCCCAACCTTCCATTACGGCTTGTTGCTCTGGACTTTAATATGCACACGCACACACACACACACACATATATATATATTATTCTTTTAATTGAATATATATATATATATATTCAATTAAAAAAATTACCTCTCTGTCACCCTTTCGAGATGTAAAACATGTGAAGGTGATAAACTTTCATTAAAATCTCCTTGTAAACTTTATGGCTGGTGCAACATATATGTATATAT